>FR990126.1:8583710-9208710 GCA_905404295.2 Ochlodes sylvanus | reverse complement strand
CGTTTGCAGGCCTTGGCACGTTAATGAATACACCATACCAGCCAATACTCATATAGTTCCGCTGATAATTAAAATAAATATGGATCCAGAATTATTCCCTGAACCGGAAAAATTCATGCCTGAAAGATTCCTCAAGGGAGGCGCATTACATCTGCCTGATTACTTCATTCCATTCGGTGTTGGTAGACGTATTTGCCTCGGTGAAGAACTGGCGCGGATGGAGTTATTCCTATTTTTTGCGAATTTAATGAATAATTACGACTTGGAGTTACCTGAAGAATGTGAACTACCGGAATTGGAGGGTATATTTGGAACGACACATTCGCCGCTGCCGTATACACTTCGCTTCAGAAAAATACATAAGTAATCAAAGATTAAACAGGTGAAAGATGAAACAGGTTTCGTATAAATATTTTAATTGTATTACACTAGATTAGATAGAACAGCAGTAAAATAGTTGTTTGGTTAAATATAGTTAGTCATTAGGTTAAATAAGGTATTATATTATATCATAATATTAGATATATTATATCATAATATTAGATATATTGACATAAATATAATACATCACTTTTTGTTAATTAATCTTTCAGGCTTCAGACAATCTATTAAATAGTTAATTAGTTAATGTAGATAATTGATGGAAACAGGGTTGAATGTAGAATAATAATTAAATTACAGTAATATTGTGTGTGATTATTAAGATAATAATAATTTAAGATTAATAAAGGGCAAATAATAGAGCTAATCGGAATAATTGCTTAGATAGTAAAACTGGACGGACATTAATATTATGGCAAATGAATATACTCACATATTTAAATTGTGTATCTAATAAATAATTATAATTTTATAAATTCAGTTAATAATAATAAATTATCAAATAAATTAAATGAATTATTTTTTATGCTATTACTAACAATCCCCCTATTCGCCTCAAGAGATGAACTCTCAAAAATCCTTTCCTTACACAAGCCCGTAGCCGATAGTTGGTAGTGACCACTGCCCAGGCCTGCGAAGCGAGGAGTCTCCTAGTGCGAAGCATGCATGTGTAAGCGTTTATTTTTACACGCTTTTTATTAGCTTCACCTGTATGTTTGTATGTTTGTTTGTAACCGACTTCTTTGGGCGCGATTTTGACCCACTTTAAACGGCCAGATTTCGTTCAAACTTTGTAGATTTATTGAGGACCGATGACAATACACTAATTTGATAAAATTATTATTCAGCACTATAAAGCGTGTTTTTAGTTTTTATAACTATTCATTTATTTTTGTTACTGCTCTCCTACACTCTATAAAGCATCACGCTACAAAGTTTGCTTAGCTCTCTTGGTTCAGTTCGTGCGTTGTCTGTCAGTAGGTAACTGTTTTATCTAGTAGATTGCTTATGTGGACCGCGCAATAGGAAATTATAATCGACGCAAAAAAGTGGAAACGGTGTAAGCTACACCCATGACAATTTTTTATTGCAGATTCGGAACCATAAAAAATCTGCGTCGAATGGTTCAAGTATCGTGGCTAAAAGTTTACCGGCTCTGGTCGACTTGCCGCTTTGCGTCGACTTACAATCTCACAGTAAACTCCTCAACGAGATCATAATAACAGTGGGTCACTAATCCCTACTAATATTATAAATGCGAAAGTAACTCTGTCTGTCTGTCTGTCTGTCTGTCTGTCTGTCTGTCTGTCTGTGTCGCTTTCCCGCTTAAACCTCTCAACCGATTTTGATGAAATTTGACACAGACAATCTTTAGACCCTGAGAAAGGACATAGGCTACCTTTTATTGCGACAAAAAGGGATGAAGAGGTTGAAATAGAGGTTGAAAGTTTGTATGGGATTTCTTCGGGTTTTAAGCACAGCGCCATCTAGGGGTGAACCTTCCTAACTTAAAGAATAAGAACGCCATCGGCCTAGCGCCATCTCTTAAAGAACCATGAAACTTTATATTTAAGCACTTGATAATAAGTTTCCCGAAGCGAAGCGAGGGCGGGTCGCTAGTATTTAATAAATAACTTACCGCTTATGATAATTAAATTAAGCATAATTGTAACTTAGTATGCCTACCTACTTGATTAGATAATGATCTCACAGCGGAGTCAACTATTATAAAATATTAAAACTGTGATAACAGCTTGAACTTACCTATTTCATTTTTAAACTGTGGTACATAGCTGCGGTATGTAGATACTCCAAAACTATTTCAAGATTGTTTTAAAGTGTCAATCGTGAGAACTATTTAATTGTTGATATTCAAAATAATTTTGAGATAATAAATAAAATAAAACGATAATTTACATAATTATTATACATTAGGCAGTTGTCCCACGGCCGGCGAGTAAGCGAGTAACCATCGGCCATTTTTTCGGCTCAAGAAACCTACCATAAGATGTACATTCCGTGTAAACAAAAGAGATGCATATATTAATAGTTGATCGCTGACTTTTCACACTGCCGGCGAGGACTCGGTCCTCAAGATAAGAGCTTTCAAACATAATACTCGCTCAGTAACACTCGCTCAGCGATGCTGGCTAAGCGGTCACAACACACGCCGAGTACACATAACAAAGTATCAAGCGAGTAGTGCCCGTAATCGCCCATCGCAGTCTGTCACTCGCTGATAGCCCAGCGACAAAACTATCGGAACTACGCACTCGCTAACGCTTCTCGCTGCTCGCCAACTCATTTTCAATTACAAGATCTACTCGCTAGTCACCGGCAGTGGGACAACTGCCTAAAATTGTTATTCTTAATTTCGATCGAAGTTAGTTGCTATTTTAGCCACTGCCCGTTAGGGCGCTGTCTCTCGTGTCTTTGAAAAAAAACGACTGGAATGAGTTTCGTTTTAACTTACAACTGGATTTTATCAGGGTTAAGCTCACTGTGGCCATCAATACGCTAACGTATTGCTAAGAAACAACTCTTTATTAAATGTTCCCACGTTGACCCACCTTTTATATCGAAGGGAGATCGCCACGGGAAGATTCGATCCGTTATTATTAGTATTATATAACTTAACAAAAAGCGTTGGGCTTACATAATGCCTTTCTTTCATAACTCTTTATGTCAATGGCCTTGTGATTTGAGAATTCAAAGGGCAGAAGGGGACCATTCAATGTTATTTAATCAGAATGACCTAACACCGCAAGTTCAAGGCCTTAAGTATCAGTTTCATCAAAGTAAACACATTAATAGATACGCAAACGCTAAATGAAGCAAAAATGTAATTGTGAGCAATTAATCTTTTAACACGATTGCCCACACTGGACATTGTAAATTATTGTAAATCATCCGCTTTATAAATATTAATTACTACCTACTGTTTGTTAATGCGCGTGAATTAATTATTATTAAATAAACAGAATAGTTTGTGTATTATCGTCGTTATTTCTGAGAATCAACATAGTTTTACGTCGGGTGTGTTTGAAATACTGTGGAACATAAATTGCAAAAATAATTGGAGGGTACTTGAAACTGTACGTTCGCGTTGCCACGTGTAAGCGGCGAACGAATCAGAGCATAGAGATTGAAGGGGTTGAATAGGTTCGGTTGTACCGCTCGGTAGCTACGTGAATAGCGTGCGACCTCGAAACTTTATTTAAAACGAGTTAAATGTGATTCCGCCCGTCCTTTTTTAAACAGTTCTTTAAATCCTTTACCTAAGCGTTTAGGAAAACCAAAAAAATATATGGGGTTTCTTTGTTAGATGGACCTTTGAAATGCTTATTGAAAACAATAAAAGTTTGTTTTCTTTTTTTTCTTTTGATCGTTATTTCAGGCTTAGAGCGGAGCTTGGTTGATATTGCGGTTTTTTATTCCTAATCCAGAAATAAATGAGAATACTTACTATTGTTCCCTGCCATCAATAAACTGCAATAGAGACGCTGTGAGTGCATCCGATGGATGGATTTTCGGGCTACATAATTTTTTTTTTTCATTTTCATTTTCTCTTTTTAAATCTACTGCAAGAAGTTTTTACCGATTATAACTTACCGAATAAGTTTAAATTTGGAACATCTGCACACTGTTTTTTGTCGACAAACGAGCAGCCGAACAAGCTGGATGTAAGTGGACCATGGGTTAAAGGCATCACCGAAACTTTGTCGGCCAAGAAAGAAGTAAGAGGTAAAGAAGTAAAAACTGGCTCTAAAGCTACCAGCCAGAACGTGACCAGCTGTTTGGCAACTGTCTCAAGCAAGAGAGTGGTAACCGCCTCCTACTACCGCTTAACTACCCAGCCGGGCTTCAGCTCGGCCTGGGTGTGTGTGTGCCTTTGTGCGTTGTCCATGGCAATCACGACAGGGAATCGTAGTGTGGGGCTATTTATTAATGAAACTTTAATGAACACGACATATATGAGGTATATAATTATGGCGAGCTTAATGCTTGATGCATTCTCTACCAGCTAACCATTAGGCCAAACGGATATACACGAAGAGCGTAGTATATTTATACTACCTACCTTACCTAGCTTATTACTACCTACTCAAATAAAAATTTCGTTTATTGTTGTAACGATTCATATTATAGTTATTTCGTGAATAGTGAAGGTAACCTTACCTTATGAACCATCGTTTAGACAAAATATTCTATCGGGTGAATATGACGTCAATCTGTAAAATTTTTAGGCGTTACGTAATAACCATGATCACTACTAATAGATGCATCGACGATTAATATGATAATTCGTCCTCATTTCGGTTTAGGAAATATTTTCCTTACATTTTCCTTAAAAATAGGCACCCGAAACTATTATTTTCTCTTTTTATCATTTTATCCATGTTTAATTCTTTATATCCTTTGGGAAAATTGTTATTAATTTTTTTTTATTCTAATAATTTAGTTCTAATAGAAATATATGAAATATTTGCTTATTGCAATAAGTACAAAAAGAAAATAGTAAAATATTTTTTAATTACGAAATCGTAAACGTAGGCGGTAAATATTATTCTTATATTCCATGGAATAGAAGATTAATATATTAATATAAATAATTCATTTCCAGGGATAAATAGGTGTGATAGAAACTTATACACCGTTGAATTTAAATTTTTACTACTTTCCGCATGATGCCATGACAGACGAAAACTCATGGCATTTATTTCAATGTCACAACACAACCCTAATTAGATACTATATTTTTTTCAAAAATGTTATTCAAAAATTGGGCCCTGTAGCAGTAATATTAAGGTTATAGTTTAGAATGAAGCTCTTTAAACAGACGTATTCGCATACTCGGAGGTCGTTTACGTCAAATGATTATTATGAAAGCGTGCAAAATTAAATGACGATAGTGACCTTACGCACCGCGGTTCGTTTCGCAAGGGCCCTGTTCTGTTACACAACTGATCAATGTTCTTAGTTTGTTCGTCTATTCTATTGTAATTCGGCACTTTTGGTCGATTCATTGTTATTCAAACATTGTCCGAGTGAGGCAATACACGAAACCCTTTGGTTGAATAATTTTTTGAATTTCAAACACGGAGCCCAGCACGTCTTTAACTCTGCTATGCGGTAACGTGGAAAGTTCCCAAGTGCCATTAACGATGTAGCTGTGATGTGTAACGTGAAAGTTGGTCCTTCCCTTAAGAACTTTGAGTTTTTCTAGGTATTATTTTCAGTGAACCAAAAATGATAAGATAATGTAAGTTTCCCCGCTTTTTACGGACGGCAAATGTATAAGTGATTTATCAATGTCTAAGGGCCACGGACACATCTTCCACCAGGCTGCTAGTCTGCTCGTTTGTCCACATTTTACATGAAAAAGTTGCATGAATAGATGGATGACTTGCATGAATTTTGAATATTGGATATTACAGATATTAATGCATGACGAATAACACATATTGCACTCGAATATTGCATTCGCACGAAGATGACTGCGCAGTGAGCCATCACGGACCTTACTGATCAATAAGTTTTACACAACCCCTTTCTTAGCAAAAAAGGCTTATTGTTAGTTGTTACACATTTGTAAGTACACACAAGTTATATTCCACACTCGCATGTGTCGCCTACGCGCAATACGACCCCGGCATTGAGAGACTGGCAAGGAAAACATTGCATTACGATTGTAAATCCAACCGATATGGCATCATTGATATTATTATAGATTAATTTATTGCGTTTATGTTAGCCGCTTATGCTGATTATAATAATTGTTTGTTCACATATATACTATCGATTATATTCCTAGGTTTGCTCGTGTTTAGTAATATTTTGGCTATCGGGGAAATTGGATTATTCTCGATTCCAAACCAAACCTGTTTTACCCGTGATAAACCCTGCTGGTACCTATAAGGTTATTGCACCACAGTAGCTGGAATAATATTTTTTATAATGGAAAAGTACCGATTTGCAAAGTGACTCATCACTCGGTGCAATCAAGCAGAAATGCGCCATGTTATCTTACACTAGGCCACATATTTTAATATTTGAGTATATAACTAAATCGTTTATACACATGTTAAAACACATTTTTAAAACCAAAGCGTAATATTAATAGTAAAAATTTAAGCGATATTTTTTTAATGGCATTTGTTGGTTGTCAGATATAAATTTATTTAATATCCAACTTCGCCCTCTGTCTACGCAGAATACTCGATTTTTTCGATCACATCATCAGAAAAGAAGGCCAAAACCAAAGCCTGGACACCAACTTCTACTATTACATTTCTTTTATTAATTTGATTCAAAAAGGTCATAGCGAACTTTATACGGAACGTTCTCTTTTCTGACAAAATTAAAATAATAATTGATATACAAAACGCACGTACCTACATACGTAGGTACAACGTACAACGTATTCGCAGACTGAGGTCGTAACGTATACTTTATAATTAGATATGTATGACTGTAGACGTGCTGCGAAACATGTGTCGCCTAGTGAACTGTCAGCTTTAGACTAGTCTAGATGACAGTCGTAAAGCCATTGTTTACGTACACAGCTCACAACGAGGTCAAGGCGTATTACTAAGATTTATCTTTACTGAGGAGCTCGTGTCCGGCCTGATTCAGGGTTTCTTTCTTTAGCGAACCCGATACTGTCGGTGGGGTCACGTGTGGCGGTGCACGTGTTGATACGCCCTCCGACCAGGGCTGCCAGATGAATTAGCCCAAACTACCGAAATACAAAAAAGAAAAAAAACCAAGCATGAAAAAGGTTCAAATTTTTATTACTTTGTTTAAGTTAATGCTTCACTACTACTAGATACCTACTAAAACACTAGACAGAATATTGATTCCCGATTCTTAAAGATCAAAATCACTCATTAAAATGCTAAGTATTACTGATTTTAACTATTTCATTGGCATTTTTTATTATTATTACAACAATAGTATTCAAAATGATGATTGTAATGTGAAATTACTATTAGCAAAGATTTTCTCATCTGAGATTGAAGAATTTACCATGTAGTTCGGCAAAAATCCGATCTCCTGGCAACTCTGCCGCCAAGATGAGTAAGTAGTATCAGAAGTAATTAACTTATACAGTGATGTTGTTTTATAAATGGATTACATAAATAGGCCGCTACGACATAATAATTACAATCGTTCGCAAATATTTATCATGCAAATAAATACTCAAGTCTTTGTAAAATAAAATGTCCTAGAATATATTGATTAATTGTTTGAATGCGTCATTCTATTATTAAGATTCATGATCGAACATTAGAAGTAAATAGCAGTGTAAATATCTTACATTCGTAGCTTTGATTACGATGCAGATTTAGTAAGGTGTCTATAGTTATTTGTTATACCTACTTAAATCGTGAAGATTTAAATGAAAATGAAAAGTAGGTATCTACCTACCTACTAATGCATGCATTAAGTCCTCTCTTTGTTGATATAATTTGGACATTATAGAGTAGACCTTGGAAATCTAAAACCTATTTTAAGCTTCATAAATGCCATTGGACACTATACGTGATAAACATATTAATTTTCTTTTGAATGTCCAATTCAATAAGATATTTTGACACCTGTTTTGTATTCTGTTCTGTGAGTAATTTTATAATACCCTTTATTTATATTTGTTATCCCTGAAATTGCAATGGTCAGAGATTAATGATGAGTGGCCCTGGCAATTTTGTGCTTAAGAGGCACATAATGGTGGATTATGCTTTAGGTTTCCTCAGATATGAGGAGAGACTTGTGGTCTACAGTGTGCCATTTGTGGGTCGACATTGTTGTAGGGATAGTTATTATCATCATTATTAGCTGGATGATTTTTTATTTGATGATTTTTTATTTTTTATTTAATTCCCAAGGTACAATAGGTACTCAGCAGAATTACGGAAGTGTTCATTTGTAAGGGTTCGCTTGACTGACGATGGTGATTATTTTTCTTACTTTTTACAGACCATTACCACAGTGTCTATTACCATGGGATTAATTGGAATGGTTGTCATGAATTTTTTCATTAATCAAACTTTTTATTTCCGTAAAAAAAATATTATAGCAAAAAATAGATAAAATAGGTACTTTCTGTTCTTTGCAAGTAGAAATTTTTTGAGGTTTATTTTTACTGAAGATTTTTTTATGTAAATAGACACAAACAAAGCGATGAGCCATCTGATGATAAATTGTCATGGACATTAGTCACACCAAAGGCGTAACCGATGCGCAGCTGGCCAAGGAAGAAGGAAGCTCCCAGCCGGATCACAACGACACACACACGACAAGTCGGCGACGACGACACGACCAGACAAGAGGGTGGTAGCTAGCCAGTCGGGCTTCACGAAAAGATAAAAATACCAGTAATAATATTAAAAAAATAAAAAATAATACTTCATCCATCATCCACCCATCACCTTTATGCGTCCACTGTTGGACATAGGCCAATAAAATAATACTTATAGTACCTACCTATACCTAAACCTAATTAAAAACTTCCGTCTCCTGCTTGGTATAACTACTTAGGCTTCTGTCGCCTCTTACGATTACCCCGGTCTGCCACCGTGGGATCAGGGTCAGTATTACAGGCGGCCCTAATTCCGCCCAAAAAAGTTAAGGATGCCTTGATTCCTTAAAAATATTGTGCGTGTGTACTATGTGCGGAGTAGTTGGAAAAATCGCATGCCGTAGGTAAGTGTACCAATTAATAAACAATTTAGAATCCGGAATCTACCGCTGAGTTCATTAATACAAATGTCATAAATTCATAACAATGACAAGAGTAATAAATGTATGGAGTTACGAACTACAGCATCGTTAATCAGCGAGTCCGCTCGACGTAAAAATAGAATAAAGCGCATAACAGCGGGAATCGGCCGGATGCACAAGTTGCGCAATAGCTCGCGTGACGTCACAAGGATAATAGCACCACCTTGACCTTAGTCTAATGTCATCGTGGCGCCGGCTGGCGTCTGCGCAGTGCGCGTGCCCGGCCGACATAGGGTTGGCAGGGAATAACTTACATATTTTGCACTAAGCGCATACTATTCGAATTAAATCTATCAATTATATTTATTGGTAATAGAATTTTTGTATAGAGACTTGGTTGGATTCTAGTTTTGCAGAGTTTGTTTGTTTGTTTTGTGCAAAAGTTTTTTTAGTTTTTGCTCGTAGCTCAGGCGGTCAAATAGCAGTGTATATGACTGTGACCAATTAAATAATCTTTGATGAACGAATAGGATTGCATATCATGTAATTTTGTTTAGAATACACATATTATTATGTAACGAATTTGTCCTGGTTTTACTTGAGTTTTTTTATATATTTATACATTATAGAGTGCAGTGGTCATTTAACTGCATTAAAAATAAAAGTTATTAACATTTGACAATTTGGCAATGACATAACATTTTAACTAAATATTTAAGGATTTTTTTATAGATACACCACAAACTATTATATTTCTTGCCATCATAAAGATTTTCTTCAAGGTAGTCTTGTAGTGCAGAAAGAAGAAAGTTTCAGAAGATTAACAACAAGTAAGTATTCCTACAAAAACATAAATAATAAATAAATAAATAAAAAGTACCTAAAGAAATAATTAACCTCAATCTGCAGAACAGCTGGTTTAACTCTGCTGTTGTCCCAGAGACGCTGCATCTGTGTAATATTAAAATTGGAAACTCCTATTTATAGGTATTTTGTCTAATTTTTGTATTGAACTTTTTATTACGTTTACATGAGAAGAAAAGTGAATCAAGAGTTAGGTACTTAAATTTATATTTAAGTAAATAATAGTATGTGTTCCCAAATACCACTGTGATAATGATGATTTACATTTATTATTATTTTATATTGTATTGAACTTATATATTGAAGTAATTGTTGATAAGTATTATTATTTAACTATTTAATGTACCTATAGACGTATTCTTAGTGTTCATATAAAAATCTTCAGTTAGTTATGACCTTGTAGTATGACAAGGTGACAACCCTCACTAGTTTATATAACACACTCGCTAAAGGCATGTCTGAGGAAAAATGCAACTTTACCATCTATAACTTTACACAGATAACTGCCCTTTACTACTCCACTTCCTAAGCATTTATCTAATTTATCATAGTTATTATGAAACTGTGCTCTGTGAAAAAATTACCTCGTTGCTTGCACTGTTATCAATGTTACTCAAGGATTTATGATCGAGTCGACTCTAGCAACTACTGGATACATTTATATTAAAATTATAAATAATTCGTTCGAAGTTATGTGTATCACTGATACACATAATTTTTCATTCTACATACCTACACAATTTTAACATATTATTCGCTGGGAAGTCTAGTCAAAGCGCGCTTACATCGTGTTGTTCACACATGTTACAATAAAATAAAATGGAAAATTTCATAACCATGCTCTTACTGGTATAAAAAGGCTAATTTTTTGTTGAATTTGATGCTTTTAACCGTAGTGTTATGATTGCTAAATCGAGGTCAGATGAGAACTTTGATCTAGGTAGATAGGTACCTACGTAAGTTTTTATAATTATGTGACATTGTAGGTACTACATTGTAGGTAGGACACTTATATCACAGTATAAAGTATTGTGCTTATATTAAAGAATTTTTGTACCTAAAGGTATTGTGTATGAACTAGGTACCTACTAAATTCCACAAAATAACTTCATCTGTTGTATGAAATGTGATGTAGTTTAGATTGATTCTCAAACATTTATTAAAAAAAACTTTTGTAAAATGGCCTAATAAAATTATGCTACATTTTGTAAAAAATACAAAAGATTTAATCGAATTCACAATACGGAGAAAGCAATTGAAAAACAAGTCTGCGGTCATTTTAGTCTTTAGACTACCAGAGGGCTATAAATAGAATTCAACGAAGAGGAAGGTAAAATATAATTATAATGGACGCATGAGCATGACTCACCGGCGGACAGTATCCCTTTAACTTTTCCTTGATCACAATCTGAGCGGTGCTTTTATCTATGTTAGCGCCAGCTTAGACAATAACAATAATACCTACATGCGTTTATTGCAATCTCTGCAATCTCGACCAATAATAAATAATAAAATAGTGTCAAGATCAAATCTATACATACATCGAATTTTTTTGGACATAACAATTAGTATTCCTAAAAGAATCGAATGATAACATAAATTTTGAAAACATCCGAAGCACGACTAAAGTATATAAACAACCTACTCAAATTTTTGTGTTTTGTAGGTACCTACGTTCATGGGGACCTACGTTCATTGATAAGTTCGATGGGAGGATTCCCCCTGAGACTCCTAGAACATACTCTCTGCCTATCGCCTATTCAGGTGAGAATTTGCTGACTAATAACAATAGAAAATTTGGTTCCTCACCTTTTATTTTATATAAAGACCATTAGTGGTAGACTGTCCCTTAATTTTAGAACTCATGAGCTTATGACTTAATTTTTGATTTAATTCTGTGTGTTATTCAAGAGGATTAGGTAATGACGCTTTTGGGAAACCTGTATAATGGAAGTATCAGTTACATGTGATTTGGGCATCGATAGTGTTACATCTCCGTAATATCCCTCAATCTGACCTCAATAACAGTCAACAAACACCCTAATAAGGCATGAGAGATGGGTCCTACTACAAGTGGGTATCATCTACACAGAATTCGTAGAAAAATAAACAAGTCTATAAAATTATTATTGTTTGTTGTTTGGGTTCTATGTATTGTGAGAATCGTATAAAACTTTTCCTAATAGGTTTTTTACTACTAAATAATTAAGGATAGACTGGCTGGAATGTTTGATTATTTATCTTTCCAATAACAACATTTATTATTAGCGCGACAGCGCATCGAGTAATCTCGTGTTAATACATTCACTGGACTGGTGTTAATATTGGATGTGATATTGTACTACGACTATAGGTAGTGCCTCCAAGCAAATAATAATAATAAGCAAACGCAAGCTTTCCTAATGAGGGGGTCCAATAACATCTAGGACCCGTGAAACATTAATTTTAATAGTACCTACTTTATACTGATAAAGGCTGACACCCCTGCACAAGGACTCTAGTCTAAAGGCTAAGGACAATGAACAAAACTCCCGATTCCCTGAAAGTACTCTAAGTGGAAGCCCAGGATTGGTAGGTAGCTTTCGCTATAGAAATAAATCACTCCATACCCTGTCGTATCACATCGATTATTATTATCGAGTGAGCACAGATATCCAAATCCTTCGAAGTAAAGCTGCCTCCAAGGATGTGAATCTGAGAACTCTCTTAGCCCGTCCCAATCTGATCCGCTTTGCAGGACGAGGAGTGGGTGACTCCTCGTCCTGCAAAGCTGCATCTTTAAACGTGCTCTAGTAGTAAAGTTCTCTTATAATGTGAGGGGTAGGAAACTACGGGTAGAATATTAATTGTAATATGTATGTGTATTTATAACTTTGACAATTACAGGTGCGTGCATAATGAGAACTTAGGCTCTCCAGGATAATTATTACGAAGAATGTTAGAGCATATTTGTGTATTTCTTTTCTAAACATACATTGTTGTTTACATAACACATCGTACCTAATACAGGCCGTTAACAGATCTCAAGGTGACCCGACAACTCGACGAGGAAGACTCTGTATCGCATATCGCGTTTCATTGATCATGACAACAATAAATTACAGCGTATTGTTTCACCGCTTCATTCATTTTGTCTTCGCCTAAACGTCTTTATGAGTTATGCCACGAAAATTAGTTGAATAATAGTTGTCGTGACTATCGCGTTATGGGAATAATACTTGCATGACAATGTAATTAAACCTTCAAAACCTTCTTAATTTTATTATGGTTTTGATATTGCAAACAGGTGTGAAGTTCATTTGATTCGCCGTTGACTGGCACATTTTTTTTAAGATGCATATACCAAAACGAAGTTACTTAAAAATAACTCACAGACTTAAAAGTACCCTGCCCAAAGTGGGTACTATTTTATCGCAAATCTGCTCATATTAGAGTCCTAACATTTCATTGAGACGTTAATATCAAATTCATATGAGTAGCACTGACATATAATTAGTGTTAGGTTAGTTATATTAGGTAGTAGATGCCCAATTTTCTCACACTAGGATAGACGTATAAGTAATAAGTAGGTATTCAAAGTTAAATTACGGGTAAATAAGACAAGTGATATAACATTTTTTGTTTTATTTTATTAGCTTCCAGTTCCAAAGAGTTCCAGGTGTTCCCACACCTCCTTTCTTCCCAGAACAGACTTAACTACAAGTTATATTTTCTGTGTAAATAATTGAATTCAACTGTAGGTATAAAACAACATTTGCTGTTGATTTTTATTCAAATAGGTATGACTATACCCTTCATCAATTTTATTTTTGGCCCCATGTTTATTTTGTCTGTTTTTGTCAATACGTCGAGGTCAAAACAACGGAGGATAAAAGATAGGATGTGACTAATAATACTATAATCTACAATCAACAATCTTTATATTCTATGCTATGGTATTATCATAATATTATTAAAAGCTTTAATTTAAGTTGCAGCGTTTGTTAGTTTATTTGTTTGGTACAATTAATGTTGTAGCCGTCGTAGGTAAGCTGAGTTAGAAATACATACTTCTATTGACCCTATGAAGACCTCTCATATATTTTTTTCTCAAATATCTCCAGTGTACGGACATAAACCAGTTACATTTTTATTACAAGTATAGGTAGATGTCAGTTGTCGGAGTTTTTCGAAATTCAAATACGTTTTTGATAGTGGAACTTCTTGGCGGACTTTGAAAGTTTGAAGACGGTTGCGAATGTTTTAAAGGAGTGCGCACATTACAACGACTCCACGACCGACCGACGCCAACGGGACTAAAACCTTGACAAAGCTAACATTCAATTATGAGCCTTATATCTTTGAAGGTAAGGTTGAATTTCGAACTTATACTTAAAAGCCCTGTACGGCTCGCCCTACACCCATAGCCGTTCCGTTTCGAGACCAACGAGTCGACGTTGCGTTGACGACTCACCGTAGACGAGTAGTCCACGCGTCGACCGACACAATGACGTAATGTAACTAGCGTCGGAGTTGAAACGGAGTGGAGACGGAGTCGAGTTGACGTCGATGAAGCGTTGATCGCGGAACGGAACGTCGGAGTTGAAACGGAGTGGAGTCGGAGTGGAGTTGACGTCGAGTTGGTGTAATGTGCGCACTCCTTAACCCCTTGCGCGTCTTTGGGTCAACGTATGACCCATGAAAACGTACGTCGCTCAAGTGTTTTTGGGTCAACGTATGACCCAAATAAGCGTTGACCAAACGCTTTGTGGTTGGTAGTTGTTTTTGGCCAATCATATAAACCGACCAATCAGAAATAAATACAGTCACAGAGTATATAAAATTGGCTATCGTTTACGATTTTCGGACATGATTTTCTGTGGGTGATGCAACCACAAAAAAATAAAATTTGACACATATTCTCAGTGACGGATCGCGCGAAGTGACGTGTTTGTTGTCGTGTGCTATTTCGCCAAGAGTGTTAGAAAAATGTAAGTATTCTTATAAGATTTATACATATAAGTGTAGATAATTTACTGTAGATTGTGTGTAAAGTGTTGTTCATTAGAAATAAACAAAATATGTAACCAAAAACACCTCTTTTGTGACGAACCATCGTTGTCGCAACTAAGATGGCGTCATGTTTTACGTCGATTATTACGTAAATACATTGATTTCTAATAAGAAACAATTGGTTTCTGATAATATAGTTAGTTTATTATCATACACAAAACAGATTTAGTGAATAGGTTCACATTTACATCATTATTTATACTGTTTACCTCATTATACACATTTTTACTCAATACTGACGAGCAGCCATGTTCTTTTGTTTTTTTCGTATAATTGTGCTAGGGTTGGTAGGTGAGCAGTTTTAGTGACAAAAATATTTTCGGTGATATTATTGAAATTGTTTACTTCTATTTTTTTGATTGTGTACGTAATATCCTGCATTGTTGGAATGTGGTGGTATAGGGAATAGCGGATTTTTTTTCGTGTAGTTGAGAATATTTTTCTTATAATATTTTGTACATAAATTTACTTGCTTTGTTTGAGTGGAAGTGAAGGGTGAAAGGGAGGAGGAAAAAAGGATGGGTCAGTCTGTTCGTTATTTTTTATTTGTATTTATTTTTATTTTAGGCGACAGGCCAGGCTCCGGTCGGTCAGCACTATTCGATTGTACTATCGATTCTAACCCGGGTGTGACGGCGAGGCGAAACCTCATCATGAGGTTCGCATCCGAGCTGCCGGCTATGGACTCAAGAGTGGAGAGGAGCCCACCGCGGTAAATATTGTCTTACTAACTGTACGCAAGGCTTTACATTTAATTTTGCACGAATTTTAGTACATTCGATCTATATAATTTTTGCAGAAGCTATGGACTACCGGTGCTGGTGACTCCAGGGGGGGTCCATAAAGCCGAAGAGGGAACCGGTGCCGCTTTGCCAAACCCCTAGCAGCTCGGTGCGAATCGTGCAGGGGCGCCCAATTTTGTAAGTCCTTGAATTTTATATGACAGGTTATTTTCGTCCATGGTTTATGTAGATGGTTACTCAAATAGATTGTTTTTCTTTCAGCTAAAATCTTGAGGAGTTGGCTGAGCTGATGGACATGTTCGAAGAGGAAGCGGAGGAGGTTTTGGACCGTAACCCTCGGCATGTCCATCGCTGGCTGAACCCAGCGCAGCAGCTTCCCAGCTCGACGTCGGATTGGGAGATTGCCCCCTTGGAAACACCAGCGGGTATTAGCGTCATATCTGAAGTAGAACCTTCCAATTTTCTGTGTTCTGTGTTTGTATGTAAAAATGTTATTTGCTGTTCTCTATTTTCTGTGTTCTGTGTTTGTATTGATAAATAAAAAATAAATAAATAAATATATTTCCTCATTATTCTAAAGTTACTATGTATGTGTCTGTAACATTTAAACATTTTTATAATTTAGTTTTATAAATTAATTTAGTTGTCTGCAAGAAATCGCTGTCTAGAGATAAGACCGCCTTTTGTACTGTGTCTAATATAAGCTGATGTAAATATTAACTTGTGTGTGCAATAAAGAGTATTCTCTATCTTTCTATTTATCTTTATTATTTTTTTATTATAAATTTAATATTATACTTATGTGTGTTGTTTATTTCAAAAATACTCCCCCGTAACACTACTTTAATTTTTACTACTTATACTTAGACTTATACTTCTACTTAGAATTTTCAAGCAAAATATAAATTTTGCTTGAAAATTCTAGTTGGAATCAAATCTGATCTGATCTGATCCAACTAGAATGGATCAAATCAGATCAGATTTGATTCAGCTATTGCATTTGAAGCAAAATTTATATTTTCCTTGAAAATTCTAGTTGGAATCAAATCTGATCTGATCTGATTATTCAGATACATATTTACGAATATTTATGTAATTAATATAATTATATAATATAATTGTAAATATTTATTTTATAAACAAAAGTACAAAATTACACTTTGGAATAAGATTCCAAAAACTTTCACCAAAAAAAGTACATACTTCTAACATTACTATTACGGATGAATGTTTCCGTTGGATGAATGACAGCCCTAGCGCGTTTTGAGAGTAACGGTCACTGGCCGTGGCCGGTCAGTATAGCGGTCAGTACGGTCCGGTCAGTTCGGCAGACGCGGCGGCCCCTCATTGCGAAAATAATTTTATTTTGAAGTAAATAAAAGTCGGTAAAGTGTAAAAATGATATGAATGAAGCTAGAGTGAATTGTGTTATCCTATAAAAGTATAGTGTAAGTGTATGTGTCTTGTGTTTTGAAGATATTACGCCGTAAAGTTCGTAAGTAGCAAAAAATTACCTAAACTTTCATGTTTCTGCGTATATTTTATAAAAACTACAAAATAAAACTAAAAAATACACGACTAATATCATAGTACATCTAATAACGAATCTATTGATATATAATTTATTGCAGATTTAATTATTTTTAAGCAACAATAACGGTTTACCTAAAACACAAAAATTCGTTGAAATTTTGTTGTTTTTAGGTAAACACTAACGACAGTAAGAGGCACTTTTTTTTTTTCGCGGCCGTGCGCGCAAGAGGTTAATGCTACTTTCACACGCTACTTTGTTGAGGATTCGTGAGTCACACAAATGAAACGGAAGGGTACAGTCGCGTTGCCGTTGCCGTTAATATCTACGAAGCCGAAACTTTGGCCGAAAACGAAACCGAAATTTCGGTCGGACACTAATTATAATGATGATGTATTGTATACTTATTTTATTGTAATAATAACATTATTTACCTACACTTGCATTGGTATTAGGCATTTAGTAATGGTAGGTGTTGAAAATGAGGATGCCATTATTTAAATTTGGAATCGTAAAATTTAAAGTCTTGTATTTCATTAATTCGGTGTTCGGACGATAAGGACAGGACATTAGACTCGTATTAATAATAATTTTATAAGGTCACCTCCGGACAATGTCTTACGAGACTATAGACATTTCGTAGTACAGCCGTAGACTATTCTTTTTTCTCATTTTGGTGTTAGTGACCTTTACATATTATTACAATAAGACTGCTTCTGCCCGCAACTTCATTATTGTGTGATAAAAATATATAATATTTTTAACAGATCCAAATCTCGGGATAAAAAGATTCTTTAGATCCTGGTAACGTCTTTAGTTACCTGATTTTCTTGAATATTAAATCTAATTTTGTTTTCGACGGTGATTTCTCAAGGGTTTTATCATTATTTATTTGTTTTTTCGGTATCGCACTTACCTACTACCGATCACCAGATACCAAGATTACCACCACTTATCTACAAATCCAACACATTTTAATACCAGATCAAGACAGTCATAGCAAAATATTTAGCGAAATTTATTTGAATGTTATAGTTGATTGACAAGCATAGGAGGGGAAATATAGTTCTGTGGGTTTGAGTGCCAGAGCTTTCTTTCTTTTTCTCTTCTTGTCTATATCAGCCAAGCAAACAGCCCATTATCAGTAAAGCCTTTATTAGGTATTGTCTACTGATGTCAATAGGCGACGATGATCAGTTATCATCAAGTTGCCCGTACTCTCCTTTATTTCCAATTTATATCAGGGAACGGTCAAACAGCCGACGGGGCGGGACGGCGACGCGACGCTAGCGTCCGCGTTGTACTGCGCGCGACGTGACGCGACCGGCCGAGCGCGACGGGTCTGTGTGACATATTGCATACTTGCTCATACGTTACAACCTCTTCACGTCCCGCCAGCGTCGCGTCGCCGTCACGCCCCATCGGCTGTTTGACCGTACCCTCAAACTATCAAATCCGCCCGCGATTCGCTTCAGGAAACCCATTTATTTTTTAAGAAATAAAAGTCGTTATTGTGGCGTAAGTATAACAGTTAAAAATATGCAGTCGCAGATTTTTATGTAGGCATTTTTAAGCCTTACAACTTTACCATAGAAATTATTCATGTTTCTCCAACCGTTAAAGAAGCGTTCGTAAAATATGTAAATTTCCACCTTTTTTTTCGCAAATTCGGGTGCCAGGAAAAATATTTTTATTTTTCGGGATATTTTCTAGGCTCTGTTACTCCTAAGATTCTATTGTATACATTTGCCAAAGAATTTTCAAAATCCGTCCAGTAGTTTCGTTTATCGAAAAATTTATAAGAATACTTATTTAATCAAAAATGTACAGTATGCTGCATACAACAAACTCATCCGTATCGTGCTCACAATTTTTTGGGTGCCAAATGCGGTGGAGCGGAAATTAAAAATCGATGTTGGCGGTGCATTGCAGTGGATATTGGGTATCCTGGCACTATACTGCAGAATAAATAATAGCACATACAATTTTATAAATTCGTTTCAGTTAGAATTAAAGTCTATACAAATACCAAAAACTGTAATGGGGATCATTGAAAAAAAAGTAGAAATAAAATATTTTTAGAAAACTTTAATTAAGGTAGGCTTTATTAAAAATATAGAAAACATTGTCACAAGCAAATCCATTGAAAAATATATCTTATTATTACAAAACGTAGATTCATCCCGAGGATAAAAATACAGGTTGATTTTGTCTTAAAAATGTTGTTATGAAGACCAGTTGATAAAGAAATATACATATTTTTTGTAGGATATGGCTGAACAACACACACAGACGAAGTTAGTCATCCTTTATGTATACAATTTTTCCTCTGATGCGTCCTATAGGTACCTACCTACATCTTATCAAATCATATTTGCGTACCTTTTACATTTTTAATATGACGTCACTATGATTCATTCTTCTAGATTCTTATAGTATATCGCGATGGCGCGACGCGACGGGTGAATTAGGATCTCTATCCAACCATTTTTTAATTCCATCGTAAATGTCACTGTGTAGACAGACGGTTTTCGAAGAAACCAGTTTGGATGTTTCTTTTGAAACGTGCTAAACGTTAGTTTTAACATTGTTTTGTTGGGCCTCATGTCATTATGTGACGACGTTAAAAGGAATTGGTAAAATCTATACTAATATTGGTATGAACCAGCGTAGCTGTCTGCAATACGTTTGTAGTTGTAATTTGTGGAGTATGGAGTGGAACTCTTGAACAATCATTGGTGCCATCTTAGTCCAGGCCAACCTTTGCTCATGATGCACCCTGCTGTTTAACGGTCAATGCCATGACACCAGGTCCCCTCCGCTGGACGTCGCTGGTCGCTAGTCGCCCGACAATAAATAAAAATTAAAAATGTTAAACCTGTAACTCCAGTTCTATTCTACTGATTTATGTGCCTAATTTATTGAAATTAAATATTGATTCATAGGCTTCCGAAAAGCGAAAACAACGTAATATACGTTCAGGGTCGGTCAGAAGTTTTTGTGTGATGCTTATACCAAGAGGTAACTAAATAAGTAAATAAGCACATAGGAGTAAAAAACAAATAACATTTGTGTACGCACCTAATTTTTATAAAGATTTAATACTTAATTCCAAATTATTTTACCGTTTACCTCCTCGGGTTATTCCTGAATCACTCAAGATTTCTCCGAACTAATTTTATCCATTCCCAAATTGAGTACCTACTCGTATAAGTCTGCTCAGTCAGCAGTAATGAATCTACTAAACACGTGATGATGAAAACGCCGTTACTCAAGGTAAAGGCAAAAAGTAATAACATGTATGGAGCATATTACTTGCTACCTGAATGGCGAAAGCTTTTACTTTTAGTGCTGTAACAAGTTCGGCACGATCTGGCGGGTCAAGGTCGCGCTTGAGCCGCAAAAAGTGGTTTGGCGCCCTGAGCACATTCTTTACATGGGTCGGAATCAATAACTTGTCTGCACCTACAGTATTATACGACGCAATTTATTGTGTGATTATTTAAAATTAGTATGCTCGAAAACACCTCTAATTTATGATGCTGTCCGAAAATGATCCTGTGCTCGCAGGTGTCTGTGGAACAATTTTTAGAGCTCATTTGTGTTCAGTAAATTGGTAGTCATTTTGTTTTTATTATGTGTTATTTTTAAAACGCGATTTCTATCACAAACCTTCAAAGTTGAAGGTTGGAAAATGATTTTATAATTATAAAGATTGATATTCTTTTAAATTTTTAAACATATTCTTACATTCAAATCACGTAAGGATGAAATTTGCATTCAATATGCGTAGGTAAATTTTTATTGCCAAAAATGAGGGCGGCGCCTTCCTACCCTTGACCTGCGATGCTATTGCGCAACTGCCTCCCGGACTTCGGAGGTATATTGCACTTTAGAGATGGGAATGTAAAATATTATATGATGATGGGAAATATTATACGAGAAAATCGAGTGATACCACTAGCACAATAGCAAGCTAATATCGCATACTTATTGTAGATTTATAGAAATTATTACATTTTCTTCGATAAACTTAGCAATCAAATCAATTAAATAATTAACCTTATTGCTGATTCATTTTACGTTATATTTCGGATATTACAGTTCACATTCAGTAATGAATGGTCTATTACAGTTCACATTCAAAACCAGGGAATAATGTACCCACAAAAATAACACAGCAACAAATAAATCGCTGCGCATCATCGATCGCAATCGACGACGGACTCGAATACAACCGAATCGTCCGAATCATTCGAATACGATCATCACTACTATAGATCGGCAAGGTTAGCGTCGCCGAATTGGCCATCTATATCCTTGCCAAAGTAAACTGCTGTCCGTTATTTATTTGCACATTACTCGTTTGCACAAGGTCAATATTCATTACTTTTGCTCACGTGAATTTGCGATTTCGAGACATTTAATTATACAATTTTTACTATTTATACCGTGCACTTTAGCCACGTGTAAAATTTAAAACTCCTATTGTAACATTGATGGAAGGCACAGCTGATGAATGTATTTTTCATTGGAAATCGAAATGATTTTTATAATTTGAATAACTACACGTCTGCCAGCCAGGGATATCAAATTCCTAAGATATTAAGCATTGACAATTTTCCGTCAGATTTTGAATATTCTTAACAGTCTGTCCGTAGGTAATATAACGTAAACATCCTAAACAAAGTTTCATGTGCCATATAATTTTCAAGAATTTTCAATTTCCCAATTAGATGAAGCAAATAAATTACGATGTTTTTCATTTGCATCGAAACTTACTGCTTACTCTAAAATTTATTGTTATTTATGGTTTACACTGACATTATTGTATGAATTTGTTAATGAACTCAAACTGAAATAATTATAATTTAAATTACAATGTCCTTATTTAAGAATTAAACAAGAGGCGATCCAAATAAACCATTCTACGAGTATATCAGGCTAGCTGCATAGTTGTATTTTATCAATCCGTATTTTTATAAATAGAGATGTTGAATCTATTAATCACTAATGTCAGTATGTTTGTTTCATATTTAGCAAGTGATTGGACGTACACGAGGAGCGAACGAGTACCAATTCATTACTCGAGGTTACAATCAAAATACTATAACTATTGTTGTGTAACGTGTGTAGTTCCGCATTGTCACAGATTTGCCGGGTTCAAGGAATGGCCATGAACATTTCAAAAATATATGTAAATGATAAAAATACTGTTAGTACATGATAAGTACCCAACAGATTTGTACCTGAATAATAATTACATGACTTGTGTCCGTAACTTGCGTAAAAGTAACAGTTGATTAAATAACCAGGAAATACAAACGTCACACATACGTATAATAGTGTTTAATACATAATACTTCATAATATTTACATAGTTGTATTAAAATCTATATCTATACAATACTAATTACAAACTGAAACCGATCGATGTTTCTAGATTAAACTATTATTTGGTGGTACCTATTTATTCACGCAATAACTCGCATAACAATAATTTTTAGAATTTTGCATTTGTTCCCGCTAATCATAGGAATGTCTCAACCTATTTTGATGCGATTTTCACTGATTAAGTCAATCAAAAAATCCTATTTTCCTATATTAGAATGTACACCTACTAAAGCAAGGGCCGGTTATTAGTTTTTAATGAATCTATGAGGATTTCCCAACTTTTTTTAGTTACAAAAGAGTACGTAACATGCTCTCTATAATAAAGTCTTTAGATACATATATTGATGTTATGTATACGACTTTTTCCGTAGTTCAAGAATGTTTATTGACTAGTTTTTGTTAAATTAATTTCTAGCATAGACAAGTTTAATTTGTATGTTTACTCAGAAATTAGTATATCTTATATATTAATTATTGTACTATTATATTAGTAATAAATTACCTGTAGTATGTCAAACTACTTATCTAAGCATTATAGATAATAGGAGCTTCTAGCAAACGAACAATAAATAAACTTGTTTATTAGCATTTAAATTGCTTCTATGCCCAGATGTATTTTGTATCAAAGACTGATTAAGATGAAGTTTTATTCCAGTGATTACTTAGGATAAGTAGGTAGGTAAAGTTAGTCTCGGTATTTATGAATATAATTCTAGGTAAGTGGTCTCCACCGTCTATTTTAATTGTATTGTGTTTCTGGAAACAACTATAGGTCAACAAGTTGATCTTTCAAATGGTTTACTGAATTACGAAATAACAAAAAAGATGTTTGTAATTGTAAACACATGGTGGTAACCAATAATGCAAAGAGAACCCAAAGTCGCTCTTACGCGCACACTATACACTACACTACACTACACAACCTATGTAAAAATAACCAAAGTAAGTCAATTTTCACTTGGCCCTGGTTTGTATGTATATCCTTAAATAGCTTACATTATGACAGGAAATCCGAGCGTAGCAGTGGGATTCCCAAATTTTGTCATATTGATTTATTCTTATTGACATAGGTACGTCATTTATAACATAACTAGATTCATATCCAAGAAATTGAACTAAGTTGATGAATGAAATTCTGATTACCGATGTTCTTGGAACATATTACTTATCATAAGTTATATTGTTATCGTTTCTCAGACGTGCCCAAGTGGTGCTGACACCGATGGAATTAAATAAGAGCGTGCGAATGCCATACTGTCTGAACATACCATTGTGACTATCGAATAATATATTTTAATGTAATTGTGCCTTAGGGCTTCGCAGGCAAACTGTACAAACAAAATTCTTAACCATCCGTCTTACTCAGGGACTTTTGTAATACTTACACAGAAATTAGAATGATATGGATACTCTGAACGAATTTATTTTATTCGTACATACCTAGTACCTAAGTACAATTATGGAGAAATAAAAGAGGAGAAATAAAAGAAATAAAAAGTTCACCGCTTACGAAATGTATTACAATGTAAATCTTAAACGAAAACCGACGTGGAAGATGCAATATTTACTTTTCTATTACTGCACATTTGGTGACATATAAACTCTAGATTCGTAAAATTAACTTCGCTCGACTGATTTCGCTAATTCTTTTTTTATTGTGTTTGTTATTGTCAGGAGAAGAAGCTTATGAAAGAAAAAATTAAAAAAACCCTGCGCGGAAAATTAGAACATTTAAGAATATTTTTAACTACCCTTTGATTATAAACACGCGTGTATAATCAAAGTTATTAAATTTCTGATGATTTCCTCATTTATTCTTAGCGCTTTTGACACTATAAATTTTTTAATGTAACCTAATGGCGTTTGACATAACATTGACAAGAGTAACAAACATTCATACATCCATACAAACTTTCGCATTTATAATATTAATAGGATAGGATATTTAAGACAGGACAACGTCTGTCGGCTCCGCTAGTATAAAATATTTGCAACGATTTATTAATTTGAATGAGTTATATCATATTAATATTATAAATGCGAAAGTTTGTATGGATGTATGAATGTTTGTTACTCTTTCACGCAAAAGCTAATGAATGGATTTTGCTGAAACTTTACAATAATATAGCTTACAGATCAGAATAACACATAGGCTATAATTTATAAAGATATAGTGTGAATTATCTAAAATATATGTATAACTAAATCTTTGCAAACCGAAGTAATAAGTTTCCCGAAGCGAAGCGAGGGCTTGGAAAAATTGGATAATTTTGGTAACGTGAATAACTTTCTTAAAATTATACATAGGTATCTACTATGAAATACAAAATTAGTTTTGCCGTTGATGAAATATTCATCACATTACTCATCACGAATTCGGAACCCTTCACTATGCGTAGTCTAACACCCACTTTGCCGTTTAATTATTTAAATACGACCAGTCGATAAAGACATAATATTGTGAAATACATATTTTAACGTGGGAATAATTTGAATCAACTAATACATACAGACCGTGTCCCGGCTTCGACTAAACACAATTTAAGGTCATGAGTTTTATTTATTTAATTTATTAGATAAAACAATTAGGAAGGGGGTCTTTAAATATCATCTATTAATTATGCTGCGAATTTTATAAGAATATTATTCAAGTATCTTTGGCGACATTGCACATCGTCACACGACTCACACGGTGACGTCGTGACAATCCTGGATCGCACTTTCGAAGTTATCGACACCGCTCGCATAATTATGTATAATTATACTACTTACAATTTCCAATCTTGAACAGTCGGACGAACTCGACCGCTCCCCAGGCATTGTCTCTTGGGGAGATCTCCCTTTGCCAAAGGTCAACCAATATTTTGCGGTTCATTTTCGTAGAGTTGTAGCTGGTAGGTATAAAGGTAGCTTACCAGTTGCACCTTGCATCAGCGTCGGTAGCGGGGAAATACAAGGCCCAGCGAAGTTCAATAGCAATGACAGGGTTAATACGATAGCAGAGGAAGCAGAGGAGGTTGACTAAACGATAGATAACTATACCCTTCTCGGCAAACTTTGCAATGTCAAGTTCTTGATTACGTCCATACCTTAAAACAAGCATAGCTTGAAGATATTACGCAGAAGTCACATTACGCCTGTGCACGATATTATTGATCTAGGCAAGAAATTATTAATTTAAAACATGCAAATATTAAATTTAAAAAATTGTTGGATTTTAACGCGATCCACTCACCGTACGAATTATCGAAGCCGGGCGGGCGTAGCGACGCGGTCAAATTGCTAGGCAGTAGGTACCTACCTAGTGCAGTAGGTATGTATAATTCACAGAGAAAAAATTAAAATAATGAAACATAAAAATGATCTTCGCCTGCGATGTTGATTCCAATATTGATAATATAATTATATTGGCGGCCATGAGTAATATTCCTACTACGAATTTAATTATGATAATGGAGTAGCTACGAGAGTGGCTACGCTGACGTACCTACGTTCATACAAATATATTTAAATATTTTACGAATAAACACGTGTGATACCGATGATCAAGCACTGACCATGAACTCTACGACCTCTTTACTGCCGAGTATTAATTGTCACTACCGCCATTCGCCTCTCGAAATAGATCTCTCTAATGGCCATCACCGGTCTAGCTGCTACCTACCTGCCTACCTTGCACTTCCTAATTGCTCACACAATGCTCGTCACTCCTAGATTATGCTTCTAGTTATGTTTGATATATTCATAATCGCTTTGAAGAGACACATCCAGTTAGTACCTGCTTAATGCGCTTAGCATGGACTAAGTTGGATGTTGTTATAGGAAAGTATAAATAGTAAGAGTATACGTATTATTACATAATATTGTATACTATATATATTTATGTATGATATTACTAATACATGTACTCTAAATACATAAACTCCTTAACCAATCGTCACTGGAGCAAGAAACATGCTCTACCACGACGTGAAAAAGATAAGCCCGTAGACATAGATCTACATAATTATAGAAGTATATAGATTTTTATGTATATGTTTTAAGTATCCATAAACTTTTTTTCTGATATATTTGCATCCTAAATCTTTTTCAAATATGATTTTATTTTAATAAGCATTTCATTAAAATTAAACGATCGTGCCAGACACATTAGTCACCTATTATGCAATATAAAACCAAATATTGTGGGAACTTTAATTTTTATGCCTGATTCGCCTCATTTAAAATACTATTGTATCAAAGTAAAGCAAAGATGTATTTATAGGCAATTACTCATAGATAGAGAAATTATACCAGCCAACTATTGATATTAATTAACAATATTATGGATCTGTAAGAAGGTGGAGTGGTTTGACTTGTTGCAAAAAACTATTTATTGTCCGCGTATCTATTATTTTAACGTCGAAGTCAAAAGGAGTCTAATGGCAGGAAGCAAAATGCATCTTGTTGAAGAGAAACGTCAACTTTGTTAGGGGATAAAACAAAATATATGACACCCTTTTTTTTTGAAACGGAAGTTGTGTAATACGTTTTCTTAAACAGGAAATTGTATATTATATATTGTGTTTTTTCTTTTAGGCCGTCAGGGCTAAAGAATTAGATACAACAAAGTAATGACACGGCAGGGTAGGGTACAGTACGGTACGGTAAGGTGGGGCACGGTACGGTACCATGATGGTATGGTACAGTACGGTTACGATCTTATTGTGAGAGGAGACCCGAGGTCTGCACTGAAATTGTTTTTGTAGTTATGATTTGGTTTGTAACTAACACGATTTCTTTTTTCTTCTCTGTTCTTTCTTGACCTACACTACAACGCATCGATGAAGCTTTTGGTGTTACCTACTGAGCTTTTGGTGTTACCTACTCATGCCCATGGGTGACGGTGACCATTCAGTATAAGATTGTTCGTCTCCATATTTGTCGAGTAAAAAATATTGATAACAACAATGATGAATATAATGATAACATTACGTAACGTGCGTGACTTGCCCTATGACGTCACAATGCCAGAATGAGCATAGTACTACTCTTGTTTTTGGTAACTCCCAGTTTAATATACTATTAATACGCATTTTATATACTACTTATCTTATCTTTGTTAATAATAAATAAATAAATAAATAACGCTACACACTCATAGCGCCACACTAGGATTCCCTGTGTCGTGGGTGCCCACCCAGACCAAGAACGGAAATTTAAATTCATCATTCAAATTTCCGCCTCACTGGGAATCGAACCCAGGATCCTCGGAACGGCGATCCGGCGTGTGAACCATTGCGCCATCCGAGTCGTCGTAATGTACTATCACTACGCAAGGTAAATTATTATGATTATTAGGCAAATGATTTACATAATATAGGTTATTGAACCCAAAGTGGTAGTAAGGAAAACGGTGAGAATCACGCAGAGTGTGATTTGTGGTGACGTTACATAACAAAATGTTTATTGAAATTGTGCGCTTTGTGTCAACAACCTTCGGTCGCATTACATTTTGAGTCATTTGGTCGATACCCATTCGATCAATGATTCATTGCGTCACTGTTGGGTTTAAATCCCTCTGTTGCGTAAAACAAACCGGCTTGAATCATATCCTGTGGTGAATAAGATACGTGTATACCTAATAGAGAATAATGTGTAGTTTTTAGCGATTTGTGTGCCTTTTAGTGATTCGTAATTAAAAAGCCATTGTGTTATTATAATTATTATTATTGCAGCTAGTATTGTAACAGTGTAAAAGTGTAACAGTGTAAATTTTAGGTACAGTGGGATTTAAGTTTGCAATTGGTTCGATATATTTTGGAACATAAAACAAAGCAGTGATAGCCGAGTGGTTAAACGTTGGACTCCGGAAACGGGGGCCCGGGTTCAAACCGGCACGCACCTCTAATTTTCAAAAATACCGTAATATGCGTATTAGAATTTAATTCTCACTTGCTTCGGTGAAGGAAAACATCGTGAGGAAACCTGCACAGTTGAGAGTTCTCCATAATGTTCTCAAAGGTGTGTGAAGTCCGCCAATGTCGCCAAAAATGTTGCGGAAATTAATGACTATAGCGTACTTATTTGCGATTTATAAGTCTATAATACTTCGATCAATAATACCAACTCGATAGTGTGTTCCATACTAAATCCACGCTTAAAATCGTCCGCGTGAATATAATTATTATACTCACGTTCATCAGTGATACTGATATCACCGATGCTTCTCGAACGAAGATAAAGCGCAGGATCCGCGTTATTTCATTATTATGAAAGGTATCATCGATGTCTAGAATATCTAGATATCTGTGTATTCTAGACACCGGCGATACCTTTAGTATTACTTATGTGCACTGGCTACGATAACATAATATAAAATTCAAAATGTGTGCCATTCACACGTGCTAGAAGTGAAACTTCATAACAACGAATACTGTCAGTCCAAATATTGATGTTTTGCTTTGCTTACGTCAGCCGCCATTTTGCCAATGCTTCATTCGCGTCATTTCCGTTTCAACGAATTCCAAATCACAACGATACTAAAGAAGTAGTCACTTCAATAATTAATACGTAATTCTTTCTTTCCCACATATCATTATTCAGCTATGTTTCATTCTTAAGAGGTCGTAGACGGTGGATATTATAACATAATAACCTTTTTACCTTGTTGCATATTTCAAGAAGCTTCATAAATCTTGATTTCTCCAATCAAATGTTACACAGTACACGTCATATTTTCCTTTCGGCTGTGCTATACACGAAAACACGTAAGCTGGGAAATACCTAATAAGTATAAAGATTACGACACTATTTCTTTCACTGCTGTGGACTCACTCATAAGTGATATGATATTAAATCATGTTTTTGTATGTATATTACCTAAAGATAACTCGGTCCATTCAGTCGCCAGATAATTCAATAAGTACCTAAATAAACAATCACGCAAAGTTGGAAAATTACGTTATTGATAAAGCTACTACTTACTACGTTTAATTCCAAACTTATACAGTCGCGGAATTTTACTACACAGGCAAAAACACAGACATTATTAAACACACATCCAGTTGTTAACAGGGGATACCTTGCAACAACCTTTATGTAGATAGCATCTGAGCAGGCGGGCTAATTGATTGAAAGAAGTCACCGTCCCCTATGGGTCCTGCACACAAACTCCAAGACATTGCCGACGCGTTGCTGGTCAAGAAACAAGCGGAGCACCTAGTTGTTATTAACGATATAACTGGAAACACTCTCTCGTCCCCTTTTTTCGCAGAATTTCGTTCCTTTTTTATGTGGCACTAGCTTTCCCCCGCGGCTTCGCCCGCAAAAATATATAAAAGTTGATAAAATCAGAGAACTTTCATACTAACTTGTTTTACCCCCCTTGTAACCCCCGTAAGGGAAGATTTTTGAAAACATATTTTATACGTGTTTCAAGACTTTCAATGAAAAACCTTCGAAAACGGCAAAGTTAGTATGAATAATAACTTTGCACCCCCGTTTTACCCCCTTAAGGAGTGAATTTTCAAAAATCCTTTCTTAGTGCTCCTTTACTTTATAAAAAGAACCTCTGTGCAAAATTTCAAGTTTCTAACCCTTAAACGAGTACATAGTTTAGGCCCTGTGTTGATATGTCAATCAGTCAGTCTGTCAGAGAGTCAGTCAGCTTCTCGTTTTATATATATTGATTTCAATCCAACATCTCTTCGGCTGTCCTCTAGCTAAATGAATGATTCCTGAATGATGTTTTTTATGCGTTAGGAAAACTAACAGACAGGTCACCTGACAATAAGTGACATTTGCCTTCAGTATCACAAGTGACTTTACCAATGCGTATACGGCGGCCAGGCTAAACTCTGAACACTCGTAATCTTAAGAGGTATATAGCATGGTGCTCGTCCACCTGGAGATAATACCACTACTCGGTTTCTACCACGCTCGCTGAGAAGCATTTATAATTTTGTCCTCTGGAGAATTCTGCCTAGTACATTATGATGATTTTATTATGACTTTTTCATTATGATTTTTATCAGTTAAGATTAATTTGTAGATAACATTATATTGAAATTAATTTTGATATTACAGCGGGACATTCCAATAATTTATTTTGTTATAGATTTCCATCTTCGTACTTAGCTTATCACTTATCAGCATTGTGCTAGAATTGCTCAGTCTTAGAAGATAACCTCGCCTTTTTAAGAGTCTGTTAAAGAAAAAAAAGTATTATCCCTGATAAAGTTATACACATTCACGTGTGCGGTCGGGACCTCGAGGTATATATGTATATAATTGAGTTCGGATAACTAATGTTAGTAAGTCGTAATCTACTCGTAAATCAAAGATTATAACATTTTTACCCATTTAATTATCTCTATTCAAACGCAGTGCTTAAAACAATTAACGGAATATTTAATTTCAACTTATGTTAAAATATATTAAAATATGAATACAGAAAATTTTAAAACTTAAAGGCTTAAATGACACCTGACGGTATTTTAAGTTAATCTAATTATATAAAAACTGGATATTTGACGATCTATTAAATCCCACACATTTATTTCGTGTAGCTCAAAAAATTGCCGAATGTCGATTTTATTATCGAAATGTCATTCAGTGTCTCAATGTCAAAATTTGCAAGTAAGATCTATGTCCAGGTAGTCAAGTGTCTTTGTCTCGTAAATTCGTCGTATTTTGTGTGGTTTTAATCTCTCCTATCAGCTTTATCAACAACAAGGTGACCGGGCATTAAATACCGACCAATTTTTATCTGTAAGGTGCCCCCTAGGCTATTAATGACTGAAATGATGCGGTTAAAGACATGTTGCGTAACTCACATATCAGCATTTTATTATTTAAATAATTAATGTATTCACAAAATAACAACGATGTTTATGATACGATAAAAAATTGTATACGTAGTAATTTAATAAGTAAAGCGCATTCAAATAAAATTATTTGTAAATATGAATACATATAATTATACATTATCAATGACTTAAATGTATTTTTTATTTTATTATTACTTTTATTAATAAATCGATTAATCAATAAAACTACTACTACTACTACTATAATTTCGGCTATTTCAATAAAGTTGCTACTTACTGTGTTACGACGAGAAACATCACAATAGTATTGACATTCATAAGTGATTCATTAAATTTACTACAGACGACCTAAGTAACCTTGTTATCCTGTAGAAGTGTAGACAACAAAGTTGTTTGCAAATGCGCTAGAATTGCACGACGTGGTTCCCCATCCCTTAATACTATCGGATTACCCGAAGCGTCCGGTAGGTAACGGGAACATCCCTATCGTCTAGACTCTAGACGAAGAGCTTATCTCGTTACTTACTGTACCTATGTGGCAAAGGTCTGGAATATCTGTCCGGGTTACTGTACGCCCCCAAAGTATAATGTCTAACATGGATAAATGATTTTGTTGAAATCGTAAGTGAATAAGCTTTTTGTAAACTGGTAGGCATAGTAAGTTGTAGAGTACGCTTCACAATGTTAGACTACAATAAAATTATCATCACTTACATCAAATAAAAAAGTAAGTGCTTAAACTTTATCACTTTATGGTAAATATGTAAAAAAGTACAAAATTAAAAATATTATGTGAGCTACTTGTAAGGAATATTGTACTATATTGTAAGGAATATTTCTGGCCCAGCAAATTTTATTATAATATCGAATTTTTTAAATTTAAATAAAAAAATTAAAGATTTTATTGTAACACCCCTTATCCAATAGCATTATAATACGTATACAATAAATATGCCAAAGCTTTGAACGATTGTCTGGATTAACAACTGCTAGCATGTGAGTTTAGGCTACATGATTGTAAGAGGTCACAGTTCTGCAGACTTTAGGGTTAGGACTAAGGCAAGTATTTATCCAAAATCCGGATCAGTAAGACGCGTAAGGTTTCACAAAGGCAACGTTTAAAAAGGCATATACCCTGCCTTTTTGTTGGCCTTTTGCCTTGAACTCAAGCACAGGCGGAGCCCTTCATAATTTTCTACATGTTATTATTATTATGGTATACCTTATTTACCACGGAAGACAGGATTTTTGCCGTCCAAATAAATACCATTGTATATGGATAGACTTAATCAACTAATATCACTGCGGCTGTTTTAGATCATATTCTAAAAAGTAGGTTATCGCCTACAATATTTGCGTCGTTCCTTCGATTTGACGTCATAGGTCATTTAATCTGTATTACTAACTGTACGCATTAGGAGTTAGGGAGCGTTTAGCAGATTCATTTTAACGGACTTAAATAAATTGACATCAGCATCTCGCGACTGGCTTCGGTCAATGGTAGGGTTGTTTTAACACTACAATTTATGGCACATAGATACGGGTGGTGAGTCCTATAATTGTTATTTTGTTACAATTCCGGTCATTCACCGGTGAATTTCAGCATACACCAAGACAATTAGGTTAATGTTTACCTAATTGTCTTATTATGTATAATAATAATTTGCCTTTGAGTTAGGGTAGGGGGCTGGGTAGGATGAAGAAGGTTAAATGGAGGAAGGGTGTGAACTAATATATTAAGTATTATTATGCTCACTCGTATTATGCGTTAACAAAGCGGTTGCAATTTGGAATGCAATGAACTTATGAGTACATCCCTAAGGAGGGCGGGAGCACAGGCGCTTACGCAAGGCTCTTTAGCGATTGGTCGCGCCTAACACTCACTTCCCTCTAAACAGGCCGTTGACCTGAGTTGCACGCACGAAATCAACGCCATTCATTTTGTGCTTGAAAATTTAAACTTAAGTTTGGAATAATATCAATAAACGTGTGTTTTTATACTTGTATGAAGTTATTTTTATAGAATGTCGAAAAGCCGCGTTACCACGTATACTTTTTTTTTAATAATGTTTTTAATTCGTGCCCCGCACCAAGGATTCTCAATTATTCACATTAATTGACAACTAACTGAAGCAGTCACATTGCCCGTGTTGTAAGTTAAATACACGTCAGCTTTTATTTCGTTTCGCTGGCTTTATGGCATTATAGATACAGTATTTTTTCGAAACACAGTGTTAACGATAAACCAATAAAGGCACCTACAAATTAACGTCATAGGACAATTAAAATTTCTAAAGCTGCCGATAGCATACCTAACTGTCATTAAAGCTGTGAACTATCATGTCGACAACACACAGACATTGTTAAATGTGACTTCAAACAATCAAGTCGTTCACACTCGCACACACTCACACGTTCTGGGGCCCAAGCACAGAGTGCCCAAGTCTGCTTATTTATAAATGCTTCAATTACGCCGTGGACCAATAGTTTGACACGTTTTGACGCATTTTGACAAACTATTCAAACACGACGCAATTGAAGCATATATAAATAAGCCAACTTGGGCTCTTGGCTTATCTAGGTTTACGTAGATTACCTATATAAATGTATACATACTTAGTGTAGATAGATATTTAGTAAAATGTCGTTTAAATATCACACGATCGCCTACAAACATCACTTAATTAATACACAGAATAATATTACTCGTATGAGCATTACAGGTAACCGATGTAATATGACATTAACGATAAACAACAGTCAATACTACGATAGGATGTTATCGTATTGAGAACTGCTTGTGTAAGTATTGCGCGGGTGCAGCCGCGTAACGCGAGGAGTTTCGGGTTACGTCGCGCAATCCCGGGAAGACATTACAGTTTCGACACGCCGCCGCCGCCGCCGCGGTCGTAGCTTCCACGTAAGATACGCGAACCCCACCTGGGCGTTATATGACATCGACTGTTATTAAATTGTGCTATACATAATAAAACAATGTTTGATTTCTCACTTTATTCAATTCGAATTTCGAACACTTGTGAGTTCGCTACGGGAAATTTAGTCGTTAAGATGACAAATTCTGAACTACCTATTTATTTCAGGGGATCGTTTTTGGGAGTTCTATGAGTTATTTTAACTTTAACAATCAGATTTATGTTAACCGCCTCCTCGTTTCTCGGGCAGGGTCCCTAATCTACGGGGTTGTCAGTAGATACTCAAAATGATATAATTGCGTTCCACATACATCGTTTCTATACCTACACTTTTTTAATAATCTTAAAATAGTAAGGAATTATCTACTTAGGAATCGAATAACTAGTAAAAATTCTCTGTTATAGATAAGTTATCAGCCGTTCTTGAAGGTAGTCCACAAATGGATGACCCATATTTACGATATTGAAGGTCACATAATTTTTTCTTATTATTGTTTTATTAATTAAAATTAAAAATACGCGTGTCATACGCGTGTCACGGACAGTCTGATTGATACAAATGTCCGTGACATCAATAAAAAATAAAACAAGTTTATTCTTCATCCTTATAATGTATATAAATATTACTATTTCCAGCTAATGCGTTTAGATAACAACGTAATTTAGATATCAAACTGATTCGCCATTTTTCGGATAAAGTGTAGTAATTTACTCAAACTGCCACGAATCTATTCTATCAATGTTATCGTTGTAGACTATGACGTCTAGACAGTAGACTACGAATGCTATCGTTGTACATATGTATTTTCAGACACGAAAACCTTCAACACGGAAGCCTATCAAGAAAGCTAAAGTTACGGTTTCATGGGCTTTCGGCGTGTCAGCAATTATCGATAAATGCTTGCTGTAAATTGCGATGATTAATCGTAGGTTTATAGGATCGAAGTGGAATAGTTTACTTTTGCGCTTTCATATGAAATACACATGGCTATTATTGTACATATATTATATAAGATAACAATGTATGTAAAATATCACGTAAGATGGCCATTACATATACATAATGTCATACTGACATGACTGCCTGACTGACATATCAACGCAGGGCTTAAACTATAAACTTGAAGGTATTCAAATGAAATTCAGTATGAAGGTTTTTCAAAGAAAGTCATAAAACATGTATAATAATTTTCGAAAATCATCCCTTAAGGGGGTAAAGAGGGGGTGCAAAGGAATTACACAAAACGGAACTGAAGAAATACCGACGCATAAAAATATTTACGAAGTCATTTAAATAACATAATGTAATGCACTTGCTGTGTGAATAATTCTCGTCGGCAACAATAAATAAGTGATGCGTTATTAAAATAAGAAATGTTTCTCATGTCAAATATGCGTGAAGATGCGATAATAGTTCAACGTCAACACTTTGTACTCGCATCGTAATCAGAACGTGAGTACGTTGCCTAATTTTAAGATTACCTACACGACACGGCAGAGAAAATTTTGCCAGTTTGACAGAATATATAAAATGCACACGTTGAGTGAAAAAATTCTGTAATAGAGTAGCTTGGGGATTTAGTAGTTGATAGTAAGTTTTGTTCTAATTCGGTCACAGATGTGTTGCTACCCTTGAAGACTAAGATGTTCGCCTCTAAAAATTGTAAATGAGTGAAGTATTTTTGATTTGTTGTTAACTCACTAGTAGTCTTCGAGTGTCACGCATTATAACATTCAGTTGGCAATTAACTCATTGACCAATGCACGCTTTAACAGCATTATGACGTATTCTTCACGCATTTTCATTTACAAAAAATCACTTTTGCACTGAACCGCTGATGAATTAAAACCAATGGATTACTTAGCTACTCTAATTCTCTAATCTCTTCTTTCTCTGAGGAACTGTTCAACTTAGTACCCACATCACTCTTCTATTGTCGCACTACTCGCTGAAAAATAGAGTTTATCCACATCAGATCACCGTACACTTCACAATCCAATTTTAAATAAGAAAAAGAGACCTGTGCCGGGGTTCCTCAAAATAAAATAAAAAATCTTTTTCTTTTTCAAGAACTCCGATGCATTGGAGATTTTTTGGTATTGTCCGTATCCACCAGCGAGCGATGGGAACCAATTACTATAATGAAAGTCTATTTACGAGTACCTACAGTAACAATTTGTACACTACATATAGTATCTAAAATATGTTAAATCTGACACTTCCTAATTAATTTATCTGTGGTAGTAAACCATTAGTCATATAACGTGCCTTGTGAATGGTACTGTAAGTAACTTTTGATTAATGACCTCACTAAGTATGAAATGGAGTTCATATTTCACAATTGCACATTGTAACTCCGCTATTATCCATTTGTATTCGGTGTTGAGCCTTTAATAATTTACACGATTACATGTTATTGTGCGTACATTTTGTAGAAAATGATATCCTGTACTTATGTACACTATGGTAGTTGAATATACCAATAATATACATACTAATAAATATAATAATATAAGTATTTACAGTTAGGACCTTCCACTATACCCAGTGTAGAAGTGACATACAATATATGACTCCAAATAAAATTGGGAAATGGCCATGCATGAAGATGATAAGTAAGACTCTATATTCGATGAATAAATGAATAACTCATAGGATTACTCGCGTGTCTGTGTATTCTTTGATATGTCCCACCCATTTTGGTCCAAATCTGCGGGTCGGAAAAGGTGAGAATTTGGTAAACGAAAATTTGATTTGGTTGTTAAACATAAGCCGTATACAAAAAGACAATAGATTAAATTAAAACATTCCAATGTGCTTTTCCCAAGAGCTTTAAATGCATCTCATTATATAGGGGCAGAACAAGAAATAGAAATACGAAAACCATATTAATATTTATGTCCCATTACATTTAAATCCAAGAGAAATTTTTTTTTGTATTTCTTAAAGAAATATAGCTACATACATAGATTTATACAACGAAACCTTATCTCTCATAAGTTCAGTTTTAACTTGATTGGTATGACTTTTATCTACGTGAATCTTAATTTATTTATACTGGTGATCTTTATTTCACTTGACTTACTGACCATGTTCTTTTATGTCCTCCATGAAAGAACATAGTCATAGGTAATGATTAAAAATATAAAATCAAAATTCTACACGATAGTTATTTCAAAAATGGCAAATAAAATTATTTAAAAATATTCGGAATGAATGGACATCAGCTGTGCGCTACGGCGAACGACGCCGAGCGGCGGGGGTAATGACCGGTAGTCCTTTAGTTTGTCCACGTTATGGGTTTTTAATGGATAATTACGACAAATTTTAAGAACCCTTTTTAATTACATATTTGGAATGTGAACCAAATACTGAATATCCCATATCAATATGTCAAGTGACTAAAAAATCACCTTGTATAAGACCCTCGCTGTAGTAAAATTAAGGAAGAGGATATGAAAGTTCATTTATTCACTTTACTTGAGCCGATATCTTTTACCGGCGCCAAGTAAAAGAATAGTGATAAATCTTAGTTGTTTGTCATCCCACCCCTGTTTACCCTGGTTCTGGCAGGTTTGTGTTGACTTCTCACGCTCGACGTACCGGCGCCGTACAAACAAATAGTCACGAATCGCTTTTCGCAATCGAGATCACGTATACTCGTAGGTATATTCTATCAATAAGTGGAACACACACGCGTTTTGACTAATTTCACTTTTTCATGTTGAGTGTGCATTTTTGGAATTATCGTAATGTTACTAATGTGTCTTTTATTTTTGTGATACAAGTATTACTATGCATTGTTTGTATGTATACGATGTATAATTTCTTGGGCGCTTCCGTGCTTCGGAGGGCATGTAAAACCGTCGGTCGTGGTTGTTATCATTCGGTAGCAGTCGTTAAGCCATATCGGAGGCCTTCACGTTGCTTAAAAATTTCCGACACTTGGGTTGGCCACTAACCCCTCCACCAATCAGCACTGGAGCAGCGTGGTGGAGTATGCTCCAGACCTCATCAGGTATGAGGAGAGACCCGTGCTTAGTAGTGGACCATTAATGACTTGAAGTCCGCCATTACTATGTACCTATTGTTAGATAATTTAATGTTTAAAAATATTCGATAAATTTTTCTCACCTAAAAATATTTTTTTGTAAATATTTAAAAGAGATTGTAATTAATTACGTCTTGTTACCAATTTGTTGACAGCATGAAGTACGTTAATTGTGCAAGTGGTAGTAAATATTCACCTGCTACATGTAGTTAGTCTTCAAATCGTTCGTAATTATTCATGAACGTGAGTATTTCCAGTTTTACTGCTTACTTCATCAATATCTTGTAGTGGTGCAATTTTTTTGTAAGTGCTCTGTGACGTAGACAATACTCGTATTACAGGTAAATAGTAACCAACATAAGTGATCTGTTGACGTAGTAAATAGTTTTCACAAAAACGGCTCATATGGATTCTTCGTTTCGTAAATTGAGGGTAAAACTCGGTAAAAGCTTGAAACTTGCGAGGTTAAGTACTCTTATTAGCGAATTAATAAAAATGTGTTACTAAATTTTAGAATAAGTAAGAAGTTTTAAGAAGAAAAAGGGCGCGAGGAAGTTCGTATAAAACGAAGTATGTTTTTTCGTTCGTATTAAATGAAGTTTTTTAGAAGCGACCATCTCAGTCCTCAAGGATAGCAGCACATCTGTGACCGAATTAGAACGAGACTCTTACTAACAATTACTAATGCGAGTATTACTAACTATCACTAACTGTCCTAGTCCTCATACTTACCAATAAACTAATCAACTAATAATGTTCTAACGCCGTCTCCTAATTGGACTAACTATCCTAGTTCCCACCCCAGCTGTTCTAGGTCGGTCACAGTTGCAATGGACGGCAGCGGAAGGACGGTGCTGCATGCTCGTTTGCTACCTTAATTCTATACAAAAAAATAGCGGGTGCCAACTCGTAAATAATAAATGATCACACACTCAACCCCACTAGGATTGTGTCATGGATGGTATGGACAAACACAAATGGCATAATAATGTTTTTCCCTTGTACTCATTTCACGTTAGGGGTTACGTTAAACGCACGTAAGCGACATATTTACACACCGGGCGTTGAACTCTGCGTTTCACGAACGGTAGTAGGGTGTCCACACTTTTTTTATAGCTCGTACACATTTTAAGAACTAAAGTTCTTAAAACGCGCATTGCACAGTGCACTCTTCAAAACGCCCAGTGTTTACCATGGGTAGGTATATAGGATGAAGGGTCTTTGAAAAAATGTACTTAAAGACAAATGGTTCTATGGAGGTACGTGGCTTGTCAGGTCCGTGGCTTGAACGTTGGTCTCCCGAGCAGGAGAGGGCCCGGGATCGAATCTGGCACACATCTTTGTTTGCAAGTTACGTGCGTGTTACAATATAAGTATTAGGTACTTGCTTCGGTGAAAGATAACATCGTGAAGAAACCTGCACACTTGAAAGCTCTCTATAATGGCCTCAGAGGTGTGTGAAGCCGCACGCCTTACCTCTGAGGCAAGTACTTGCCCAGCGTGGTGAACTATGACCTGTACTCAAATTGTGAATAGAACCAAGCCCAGCCCCAATAACATTGATTTGAAAATGTATACAAAACGTTATCAAAAATTAAAATTTATGTTGCCTTGAAGAAATTTGGTCCGGAATGGCAAATAGTTTATTATTTTAAAACAAAAATGTATGTCATGGGCCCAGTCTCATATTGAGGCTGCACAAATATAACCCCTGTACAACTGTCGATTGACGTATACATACGCACGTATGAAGAATACACAATGAAATTCATATTTACTCATGAAATACAATGAACTGGTACTTGCAATTTATATAAATCCCATTATTGTAACACGTAATTCGTATAAAATGTTATTACAATTACTTTCTTTTCACCCAATAACATAATAAATTATGTAAGTCGTTTATATATTATAGGCGACCCGGATGGCGCAATGGTTAACATGCCGGAGCGCCGTTCCGAGGGTCTTGGGTTTGATTCCTAGTGAGGCGGGAATTTGAATGTGGAGTTTAAATTTCTGTTCTTGGTCTGGGTGTGTGTGTTCTTGTCTTGTTTGTAGTCCATGACACCCACGACACAGCCCACGACACAGGGAATCCTAGCGTGGGGCTATGAGACAGTAACGTTAATAAAAATATATTTTAAAAAAATGTTTAAAAAAATGTATGCAATATGAGATATTGTAATAAATACGACGACCCTCTAGCCTAGTTGGTAGTAACCCTGCGAAGCGAGGAGTTCCGGGTAAGATACCATACCCGGCCGGGGCAGATATTGATGTGACCGATTAATATCTGTTCTCGGGTCATCACTTGTTAGTGAGGTGTTATTTGTTTTAAATCTAATGTGTATTTAAATTATATTTAATAATTATTATTGTAAAAATATTTGTGTTAAATGTGCTAAATCCTAGTGCCCTCGCACTGCGAGTATCTTAGGGTTTACTTATTTATACTAGCTGGCCCAGCGAACGTTGTTCCGCCATATAGATTACTTGTAGTGAATGAATATAAAAAGCGCGATGTAAATTTGAGAGTTGGGGGTAGGGAAGTGAAAATTTGGAATTACGTATATTTTTTTACGCTTAATCAATAAAAAATAAACCAAAAAATAAAATGTTTGGGGTGGACAACCCTTATCACTTAGGGGTATGAAAAATTAGTCGATTCTCAGACCTACTGTATATGCATTTATAAAATTTCATAAAAATCGGCGAGCCTTTTCGGAGGAGCATGGTTACATTGTGACACGAGAATTTTATACACAAGATATGTGTAAGTATCTTATAATTTACGACCAAGAAATTAGCTTAGAATTTTATAGGTACCGAAACACGTTAAAAACTACTAAGTACTTGTATAATGGAATTGTGGAGAAACTTCATTGTCACGGCCCAGCCTAGACTTCACAGCGTAGGTTCTCTGAAATGGTTAAAATTTCAACACAATTTTAATGAAAGCGAAAATCAGTAAACACGTCATGTACGTAAATATGAAATTGAAATTAAATAAACATCATTTGTTAATGTATGTACATAGAACACATCGACATAATAATCACTTGTGTATGTCTTGACGTAAAGGAAATTCAACAATCTTGTTTACTTATTAAAATAAACAAAGTATGACTATGACTATGACATCAATATAAAAACTATTTATTATTTAAAAATGAAAATCACATTACACATTATACAAATAATCGTTCTTTAATTTAGGTATGTTCGGTACCTATTTCTACACAGTACACACGGAACAAAAAATCTGGTTTCTAGCAATATATTTTTAGAATTGCAGTTTTTTATTTTATTGGTCAGGTTAACTTACTGACCTACGAAAATGACGAGATGGTAAAGTTAAGGTTTACATTTTAAAATTATGAAAATAAAACTTTGTGTGCGAGAATGTGTGGAGGACCCGTTTACTACCATCTTTCAGATATATTTCACGCCTTATCTAGAAATTTCCTTTTTGCATTTATATTTTATTTATTTACTTTTTTCACATTCTTTTAGATATTACATAGATTTATTTTATAACGTAGTATTCACAATACATACAAAACAAAAAAAAAATTAAATTAAAATTTAACTTATGAATTAAAATAAATTTATTAGCTAGGATATTTTTTTTACTTATTAACTTACTAGCATAAACTCCAAACATGTACCTACAGAAACTTGTAATCAAGGAGTTAAAATTACAATGGTGTGCCGTCATCTAAATAGTGCTTAACACCGCAGGTGGTCAGTTCGATGCTATCTCAATAGATATAACGCGTTATAAAATTGTCCTTTTATAACGCGTCACAGCACAATAAAGATTCCGTGTCGTATTCCGGTATTCAAATAAATTTTCGATACACTTATTCAATATAGAAACTTAAAAAAATATATAGCTGGCAGACGTAAAACACCTAAATAAATACTTCAATAAAACTCTTCCGTTACTGAGTGACTGACAGACAACGCACAGCCGAAACTACTGAACGCAAGAAGCTGAAATTTGGCATGTACTCGTATATATGTTCCTTGGGGAGTATAGGGGAGCCCTAAAAGATAGATTTTTGAAAATACACCTAAGGGGATAAAAAAGCGGGATAATTTGAGACTTTTATTTCTTCAATGGGTTCACTTGAAACTTGTAGTTTGTAGGTATATAGATTTCTCGAGTTACCTAAGAAAGGATTTTTTGGTAAATGGGGGGCGAAGCCGCGGGGGAAAGCTATTGTAACAAATACGAGTATTAGGAGCCAAAAACTGTCTTCTCTCTTCATTCCAACTAATTATCGTAAAGTGGAAAGTCTGATCATTTGTCAGGTTTTTACTTTATCTTATGGTACTGAATTTTTTTACGAGGCCAGCTTCGGTCCTCTGATTGGAGCTTGCTGGGCTGAATAAAAAATAATCTATGCAGCCTTAATATGCTATTCAGAATGTTTCACCATCTATTTTCCTATGCCTCATTTCATTTAAACGATGTACGTGACCAGGAAGCTAATAATAATGCCACACGCAACTTACTGTCAGCGGTACAGAGGAATCCTTGAACAGCTTAATCGGTTTCTTCCTATAAACCACCTTATAGGTATCTAGGTAGACCTGTATAGGATTTATTTTACGATCTTATTCAGCGTAAAATTCTTCTATTATAAGGAAGGCAAACATCAGTTTCATCAACGTCCAAACACCATAAAATAAAATAAAACATAAAAAGAGTTGGTAAATCTATAAGGTAAAACTCGTAAATTAAAACTTAATACTCAGTTCAACCGGATTAATATTGAAACTATGAACAAATGATCTAAAAAAATTGAAAGAGCAGTGCAGCTGTTATTTGTACTTCTAAATGTAGGGAGGTACCCATTTTATAATGGATAAAAAGTTCACATAAGCGACGGAGCCCACATAGTATCAGGTGGCTTTTCTGCTTTTTGTCAGAATTTTAGGATATTTATAAGGAAATAAAAAATTATGTAATGAAATTTTTTTATACTTCAGGGCGTAAAGAGGACCATCTTCGCGTCAGGTTAGTATTACTATAACTAAATAGTACATTCTCATTTGTGGTACATATTCATAAATTCATCGTGCGAATTCGGATCATCCATTACTTGGCGTATCAAATGAACGTAATAAGGAATCGGTCATTGACAGACAGACAGACGGTCCTTTTCGCTGAATAGAATGTAATCCAATCCCAGGTTCCGAATGTTGAACTCGCTAACTGCTGAGTAATAGACACATGAGCTTTATCTTTATGTGTATGTACTACTCACCGTTGTTGTGTTGTAAACATTCGCCGTAATGGGTAGCGTGTAAATACTTAGAACTGTTTCTTTCCTCCGATTTTGCAACACATAACTGTTCCACAGTCTTACGCTGTCCAAGTCCGGATTAGTAAATTTCACACGCATTTGAGAACATTATGGAGAACTCTCAGGTGTGCAGGTTTCCTCACGATGTTTTCTTTCACCGAAAGAAGTAATAATTCATTTTTAATAGGCACATAATTTTTGAAAATTAAAGGATATGATACGACAGACAGTCCAAAGGTTAGCTTGGCTAACAAAACATGTAAGTATAATTAAAATCTGTAATTCTAGCGTTATTCTAGGGAAAAAATATTTTCTCGTCGTACACACAATAGAGTGCTGTGATGAAAAGTGTCACTGATGCGTTGCCAACCTCGAAGGAATGATAAACTTGCTCCTTACTTAAGGAGTAGAGACGTCTTTAAATTTCACAATAATTTATTGAATTTACGAAGTCCATGATTTCGTGACTAATTAATCTTAATAATTACATTTAAATATAAAATTCTCATGTCACAATGTTAGTTACCATACTCCTCCGAAATGGCTTGACCGATTTTTATTAAATTTTATAAGAAGAATCTAATCATCGGCTACTATCTATTTTTCATCCCCCTAAGTGATAAGGGTTGTCCACCCCTAAGATTTTATTTTTTATTATTTGGATTAAATTTTATTTTTTATTGATAATGCATAAAAAAAACATATTGCTATCCCAATCATAATGCATAAAAAAACATATTGCTTGCAATCCCAAATTTTCACTTCCCTCTACCCCCTCTACCCCTATTCACTACAAGTAATTTACAATATATGGCAGAACAACCTTCGCTGGGTCAGTTAGTTATAATCAATGATATATTAAAATGTCATTGGTTATAATATAATAATATGAATTGACCTGATGTCACGGATTTTTTTTAGGAAGATCAGTAATTGTTAAATAGTAAAGACATAATATTATTATTTATTTAAGATTGCTATTGAATTGTTTACAGTAACTTAATCTTATCTTTCATGTTACTTCTTCCCACGTCATTGAATCTCCCATTGTAAATGTAAGAATCGAATGTAAAAATTAAGACATATCGCGTTTATATTTAAACAGCTCTTTAGGGTATTGTTCAAACATTTTCTACGGGCGAAACATAACGATAAGGAACTTGTTACCTTTACTGTAATGGTTTCTTTGTTGATAGCAATAGTTAAACATTTTATCCAGTTTCAACAAACGTTCTCGAAACCAAAACTAAGCAATTAACAAAATAGTCAACTAGAATGTACGTATTATTTTATAAAAGTTTCAAATCAAAGACCAGGCATACGTATAGAGTATAAAATTAATTCAGTTAACTTACAAAGATAGAAATTATTAAAAGACGGTAAAGGGTAAAGGTGCCAATTAATGATACGGCGCCAAGTAATGATCAACGTCCGGTCTGAGTTCGATTATAAGAAACACGCATTTAACTTTGCTTCGTCATGATAGTATACTAAATTATTTACGAAATTAGGCTCTAAAATACATATTTTAATTAAAGTATAAACGAAGGTAGAGACAGATTTATCGATAAAGAAACTTGACATATTAATTTTTAATCTTAATGTAATTTTTTATTATAGTAACTAATGTTTGATATTTGTACGCCATTTCCTGGCAAAGTATATTGGAACACAAATTTGTATGATTCACCTTTATGTACCTATACTTTTTACAAAGAAATTTAATTTGAATTTGCGTTATATAGAATATTTATCGTACCTACTTGTAATATTTTAAAATGCCAAAATATAGAGTAAAGGGTCATTGGACAATCTAGTATGAACTAGATAAAAGAGCGAAGAGCCCTCGAAAATATATTCTTGTGGCAATTTTTTTTATTTCTCACAAGTATGTCAAGTCGAGCACTACTAGACGCTGTAAAAAAGCTCTTTCAAACATTTTTTGGTGTTTTGTCATTGAAGAGGTATAACAATGTTTTAAAGGTATTAATTTGCTTCACATATTCTGTATGGAGGGTATCGATGTTAAGGCTATTCTTTTTATCATGCATTAAACAGGCAAGGGAGTAACCGCTATTGATCTCTCGTTACAAAATAACTAAAACGAAAGGAGATCAAACTGACATCAGCCTTTATTAGACGATGAAACTCACTTCATGATTGAGGTACCCCGTAAGATTATGGCATTAATCAACGGTATAAGTGACAATGGTTTAGTCGCGATCGGTTGCAACTTGAAATAGCAAGTATGTTGTTCGCTTTTATATTTAACACAAATGGAATCGTATTATTGCAATATGCCCGCCAAATCATACGCCTTTTTGCGTGCCTATCAATTTCAAGTAAACATTAAAATAATTGATACCTTATCGATACTATTAATTAATACACTTTGACATTTCTTAATGGACATTTACTCGAAACGTTCGCGAGTACATTCTACGTACCTCCACAGTAATAATACAGTCACAACACACTTGTATATTTAAGTGCGATCAGCGATAAATTTAGTGAGAGATATTTAAGTGTCGCTTAGAGGTCGGCCCGCGTAGAACTTCGCCCAAGGCTCACAGGCGCGAGTCGTCGACCTGCCATCACCTTGGTTCGCGCCAAACTTACGCAATTCGTTAATCTTATCATCTGCATGCACACCCGTACGACCTCGATAGCCCCTCTCACCCCTCGCCGAATTTGACGCCAACTCGATTCACGAGCTCAATGACTACAAACGAATCTACTCGTTTCTACAACTCTAGTGAGGTCATCATGCGGACCGGTCACCTTCACGCCTATCAGTCAAATAATATCTATTCTTGTAATTTATAAATCGTTCACTGCACACGAAAAATTACTATAGGTATACTCACTGACCTACAGTACCGATGCTAACCCTTTTTCTAACTTCGTACAGACTGAAACTAAGAGTAGTCTACGACACCGCTACGCGCGTCGTAGCAAGCCGGCATCGGGCGGAAAAGTCGCGGAGAGAGGAGCGCCGCCGCGCCGGTGGGACGAACCTGCGCTCGCGCCACCCAGCGCGTATTTATTCGCAAGGCCACGCCAGCGGCGCGCCAGTGCGCAAACGTCGGTCGCACGCGATATACGATTACAGCGTTCACGACACCGCACAATCGCGATTTACACTCCGCGTTTTAATGTGATGTTCGGTTCACTTTCAAAAAACAAGTTCTTTCAGTAACAAAAAATATAAACATGATAACGATACTGGCGAACTCTAAGTTGTTGTGGGGGCTGTGGCAAGTTGTGAGCTACTGTACGTCTCATACTACGCTTCCTCTGCTGCTGGTGGCGAGCGCTGCCCTCCTGGCGAGTCGGCTGATCTCCCAGGTGCGCGATATCCGCAAGCTGCCCCCGGGACCCTGGGGACTGCCGGTGGTGGGCTACCTGCTGTTCCTCGGAGTTCGTCACAAGACATTCCTGGAATTGGCACGGATCTACGGCGCTCTCTTCTCGGCGAGACTCGGCAATCAACTGACAGTGGTGCTTAGCGATCACAAACTCATAAGAGATGTCTTCCGCAAGGAAGAGATGACTGGTCGGCCGTGTACTCCTCTCATGAACACTTTGGATGGGCTTGGTAAGTTTATGAAAATTTAATCTTCTGCTGTGTTATATAATTTTATCGTTTTGCTATTTTTTTTTTAATATATTTGATATTCGCACATAATTCAACAATTAAGCTTTTAATTCCATAAATATAAATTATTATTTCGAAAATAAGAATTCAAAACTATTTTACCAAAAATTTCATATGTTTTTGGTCAACTATCAGTAGTTAACTTTTACACCGGTAAGCACACATGTGCACGGGGCGGGAGAGTCGGCGACCCTCCCGCGGGTGGGGCGCCGCCCACATGCGTAGATCCTAGCTCACCGCCTCCTTCTATGCAGGTATCATCAACAGTGTGGGCCGCCTTTGGAAAAGCCAACGCCGGTTCCTGCACGAAAAGCTCAGAGAGTTCGGAATGACTTACATGGGCAACGGCAAGAAAATTATGGAAGGAAGAATTAAGGTTCGTAATTAAGGATTCTGTGCGTGATGCAACTTATTTATGCAAAACTTTAGGAATCTGTGTTAACCCATCATTATCTTCTACAGAATGAAGTTCACGAGCTAATGGAAAACTTACGCCGGTCAAACGGCGCACCAATCGATGCCAACCCGCTACTCGCTCTGGGTGTGTCCAATGTGATCTGTGGAATAACAATGTCAGTGCGGTTCAGTCACGGCGATGCACGATTCGCACGGCTGAATCATCTCATCGAAGAGGGCATGAGGCTTTTTGGTGAAATCCACTACGGAGAATACATTCCACTTTATAATGTAATTATCAACTCGTATATTTAATTATTTTTTTCTTGAATTCTACAAAAAATTATGTTCTATTCTTGAAAACTAACTAAAAAATTATGTTTTAGTACCTTCCTGGCAAGGCTCAAGCTCAAGAAAAAGTAGCGAAAAATCGTGAAGAAATGTTTGCATTCTATCAAACAGTCATCGATGAACACCGCAACACCCTTGATCTTGACAACGCCAGGGATCTTATCGATGTTTACCTTATTGAAATCGAAAAAGCAAAGATCGAAGGCAGAGCTGGAGAGTTATTTGAAGGAAGAGATCATGGTAAGTAAATCAGTGTTAAAAAATGAAATAATCAATCCTAGTTTACAAAATATGCATGTAAATATTAATGTAATTTTAAAGTCTATATTATGTTATGTTCTTTCAGAACTTCAAATAAAGCAAATATTGGGAGATCTTTTTTCTGCTGGCATGGAAACTATTAAGTCGTCCCTTTTGTGGATGATTGTGTTTATGCTACGGAACCCAGACGTCAAGCGGAAGGTACAGGAAGAACTCGATGCAGTTGTGGGGCGCGAACGTTTGCCAACCATTGAAGACATGCCTAGTCTTCCTTACACAGAAACCACTATCCTGGAAACTTTACGCATGTCAAGCATTGTTCCTTTGGCTACGACACACTCTCCAACAAAGTAAGTTTAACATATATTTTACTAATATTTATATTTTATTTTACTAAAATGTTCATTTAAATTTATGATTTCATCGCATTGACTTGAAAAAATATTAATATAATCTTGTTTTCTTTTATCAGGGATGTCCACCTCAATGGCTACAGAATTCCCGCGGGCTCACAAGTCGTTCCACTCATCAACTGCGTTCACATGGATCCCAACCTATGGGACGAGCCGAACAAGTTCAACCCGAGCAGATTCATTGACGAAAACGGTAAGATAAAGCGGCCGGAATTCTTCATGCCGTTCGGTGTCGGACGCCGTATGTGTCTCGGAGACGTGTTAGCGCGGATGGAGATGTTCATGTTCTTCGCGGGCATGATGCACCAGTTCGACGTTCAAATGGAGGAAGGCGACGCCGCTCCCTCTCTAGAGGGCACCGTTGGCGCGACGATCGCACCGGAATCCTTCCGTGTGAAGTTTGTCCCTCGCGAGCCCGCAGAGTCACCTCCAGCTGCGCTCTTGTTGGACCATCTGCACTTGCGACACGTCGGTGCGCACTAGCCGTGCCTCTCGCATTGCCACAAACACACCCACCAGTATTCAATGATCACTCGTTTTAGAGCGTTTCTATGACAATTTAAATTAAGTTTTAATTTGTAAGTGACGGCATCGCAGCAGCGATGGTCGAGGCTGTGCATAAAGTGTTCAATTTAGTAAACCGAACTTATTATATAAGAGGAGAGTACTGAAAATTCCCATCGTAGAGATTATGAATTGTTATTTGTGTAATTACAGTATTACGCGTAGGTTTACGATCTTTGAGATTGTTACAGATCGCATACGCGATGAATAGGTAGTTTTATCGGTATGTTTCGATCGTCGATATCGTAAGCTCTAGTTTCCTATACCAAAATAATATAATTCTAGATCATTATTTATTAATAGCTATCACTTGAGAGTGTTGTCTGTTGAGTGTTGAGTGATCTCATGTTTATTGCGTTATGGTCGAATATTTTTGATATTCATTCATTGTGGTTTGCCCGTGTTCATGTAACATCTAGTTTATATAGTTTGTAATAATTGTACCTATCAGGAGTATACACATCAGGTTACATTCCATGGTAGAGTAGAAGCGTGCAGCTAGTCTAAGGGCGGCAACTATTGCCGCCGTAGTATTTACGTATTGTTACTACAAAGACAATAAAAATAAATTGTGTAAAAAGAAACTAAAATTTGTGCAACCAAGTTGCGTTACTAGTTTCAGTATATGATTGTTTTAGATTACAACTCACCGTCTTTGGTATATTACCATTATTTACTTTATAGCTTTGTAAATATTGCGTTATTTTAAATTAAGTATGTAGTGAAAGTAAAAATAAATAATGAAGAATTTATATACATTTGTTTTTGTACTTTACTGCTTATTATGTGTTTAAACATATATCCCTACTGTACCTACACTCACTAGTATATCATTACTATGCCAACTCTGCTTTTGTACAAAATGAGCAAAGTAGAAAAAGTTGAAGTAAGCACACAAATGAAATTTTATAACGAAACTTAAATAACTTACACAGAATTGATTTTGTCATAAAATTTATTAGCATAATCTTTCGCTAATAACCTCTATTCTACATCTACAACAATTATATTATTAGTAACTATAGTTTACAGAAAGACAAATTAAAATTTCAAATAGGTTCACACAAGTAAAGTCTCTCTGGTGGCGACAAAGTGATACCAATAATCCCTTGAAGTTCTTCTGAGGTTGGAGGATCGGAGGTAAATCGTATACGAATACGCCGCAACAACCCAGCCGCAAAACTTGTGGATATCATGCGAGCAAGTTCGTCTCCTGGACACATTCTTTTACCTAAAAAACAGAATTGTTTTAGACAAACGATTTAGAAAATGTTTAGAAAATAAAAGTATAGATAAACAACTTACCTGTTTGAAAAGGTATAAACTCTTGGGGCTTCAAAAGATTACCATCATCATCCAAAAAACGACTGGGCCTATATTCATCCGGATCTTCCCAAACATTAGGATCTAAATGAATCGCCCATTGAAGAGGTATGACCATTGCACCTTTAGGTATTTTGTAGTTACCCAAATATGTTTCCTGAAAAGAAGTTCAATGAACTCTCGCCGAAAGAAACGAACATAATGACCCTGGCAATGTTTTACTTACTTGCAAACAACCATGAGGTATGCCAACTGGCACTATTGAGCGTATACGTTGAGTTTCACAAATAGCTGCCATTAGAAGAGGAAGTTTAGTACTATCTATCTCGCTTTCACCTGGGAATTTTGACATAATTTCACTCCGAATCAATTCCTGCAAAAAAGTACCACATGATGCCTTTGATTTCCTTAATTAACAAAGAAAGTGTGAAAGGAAAGTATGCAATTACTGATAAGTATTTTTGTAACATGAAAGTTGTCAAGAAAGTGAGTAGATCACCTGTTCTTCAGGGTATAGTGCCATGTACAAAAAGAACCAAGCGAATGTCACAGTCGTAGTATCGAGACCTGCTCCAAACATATCCGCTAAAAGGTAATGCAATTGCTCATCTGTCATATACTTCGCAGATTCTTCTCCATTCTCGAATCTTCTTTTTTGTTCCATCAAGAAGCTATCAAGAATACACTCATCTTTTGATGGAAGAAGTACTTTAGGATCAAAGAAATGCTCTTTGTGGTTCTGGGTATGTTTACTATATTTGATACACTTAATAAACCCTTCTGGATGTTCCTTAAAAATGTTGGAATGAGGTTTATATTCAGCTCCCTCGGGTGTTTTTAGTTCTAACATTTGACGACGTCTGTTAATTACACTTGCATATAGTTTATGCGTTTGTTCCTGACCACGCACTAAAATGCTCATAGTTTTTTGGATAGAAGGTGATATGAATCTGAAAATAATAGCAATGTGTTATTGAAGTTATGCATTAACTCGATTAACTTTGTTTAAGGACCATAGCTCATCTACGTACCGTACGAATGGTAAGAAGTTGACAACACCGGCTACGCCCATTTCGTGACTTCCCTCTTCCTGTATTTGCATAAACCAATGCCAAGTTTTGTCTTCCAGCGGAAACTTGAATCCAAATATGATTTCATTAACGATGTTGCCAACTGAATGTCTGAGCAGTAGGTTTAAGTCGACAGGAGCCCCGACAGCTCCTTTCACGTTCTAAAATTTAAATTTGATCAGTTTAAATTTAGAACGTATGGTAATTTATGTAATATTCCTAAACAACAAATGACGATGACCAGTACCTTCTGAGAGTTCCAAGCCTGCTCGTTATAAAAAGTTGAAGATTATGTTTTTGCCGCCCGAGACTCGCTAACATTTATCAGTGCCACCAAAAGGTCACTTTCAAGAACAAAATGTTATTTTTTGTTAGCAATAAAAATGGATCTCAGAATGGTTTAGGTCACCTATATAATAATACGAGTATATTCAAAAACTCAGATGGCCCTGTAGAAAAAATAACTAAGTGTATAAAATATGCATAAGTAGTGTATGATAAATTCGACTCTTAACATATCGCTGCTTTAATTCAAAACTACCACAAATCAAAATTATACTTTTTTACAGGAGAGCCAAACAAAGAAAAAAAAAAGTATTTTTTGTCTGATGCTTTTTTATTTTACATAAAATATATGCATATTATACATCATTAGAAGCGAATTTTTAAACTGCATTAAATGTTTTAAGTAATTTTATAATAAACTGAATGCTAGCGGAGATATAAGCATATAAGTTACTTTTGAATATAAAAAATATTTGCGAAATATTCTAAATATGGAATAAAACAACCCTAAGTCAAAAAAATTATTGTATTAATCATGTTTGCCCATAATTTTTTTTAGGAACACAATAAAAATCGCCATGCAATTTAATAAAGTAACTAAAATGCTTCATCTGTGTAAAATGATATCCAAAACAAATCAAAATTTCCCTCAAAATCTATCTATTATATATATAAAATTGGAGGTGTGTGTCCCTATATTTCAGTTTACAACCAAAACTACGCATCGCAGACGACTACTGTTTGTATGTGGCAATGGGTACAAGTCTCCCATCGTGCACTATGGTGGTTGCAAGTCGATAGTTGTAAGGGTGTAAAAGATACGGGGGTTGAAACATGTTAACTTGAAAAATGTAACACTATTATTGGTATCAAATGGTCTGAACTCCTAAACGGCTGTTCCGATTTGGTTGAAATTTTTTGTGTGTCTTCAGGTGGATCCCAGAATGGTTTAGATTCACAATTGGACCCGGTAGGTGGCGCTGCTGTCGATATGTCACCAAATTTGTTAAGTAATCATAGACCGGTAAGAAGTTAAATTTATTGTAAAATAATCATCAATTATTGTTTAAGTTCTATTGAAACAATGAAAACATAAAAGTAAACTAATAAAATTAGCTAAACTAATCATCAAAACTAACGTAAGTTTTTCAAAACTCAAAATAAAACACAGACTTTATAAACATTAAGAAAACATTCAAAACTTTTGAGAAATCTTCTTTATCATTCCTACTCTTAACTTTTAAATCAAAAATAACTATTAAAATGTTACCTTATAGCTAAAATAGTTTCTTAAATGCAATTAGGAACACTTGAGATCACAAAAGAACTATATTTAAAATAGAAACTTTTTAACACGTATGAGTACTTTAAAGTTACTTAAGTGGGTGTACCACACACCCACTAAACTGCTCTCTACGTTTCTCTTAATTTAATTATTTATCAGTGTTAGGTACCCACAGATTTGTAAAGAACGATTCTTAATATTTTGGAATAATATTTTTATTAACAAGATTAATGGAAAGTTCGAGAGTGATATTTGCAGTGAGCTTTGCACTCCTTTAGAAACAGTCGGAAGGTGTCTAACAAGGTTCGTTTGGCTGTACATGAGCGGGTGTTGATTCCGACACTCATGAACCGAAGTAAAAGTTGGGTATGGCAGAAGAAACATGAAAGTAGAATAAATTTAGTTGAGATGAGAGTGTTAACAAGACAAGTATCATAGGAGTTAAACTGAGTGGACAGTAACAGGATAAGAAATAGTGAGATAAGGAAACGGAAAATGTAGTGACAAAAATTGAGAAAGGTATGCTGAGATGGTTTGGCCATGTCGAGAGAATGAATGAAGAACGATTTTCGAAAAAGTGTATAAGGCGAGTGTGAATGAAAGTGTTGGAAGGGGTAGGGGGTAGACCTAGGCGGACGTGACCAAATCAGGGACATCTTGAAAAAAGGCTAGGTCAAGAGTAGGTACCCTAAACCGAAGAGCATGTATGAAGGGAATAATGAAAGTGGACGAAGCGAAATAAGTATGTAAGCGAAACAGGTATCTTTCTCTTTTAAAGGCTCCTTTTGAAATCATGATGACATGATGGTTCAAAAGGAGCCTGGCATTTTTAAAATGACTTAACTTCATAAAACAGTTTAAATACCTAGTAAACAAAAATAAATACTGAATCACCTTAAATTAAACTTAATTTATTAAACCTACGGAAATAGTAGATACCTATGGTTCTAACTTTCTACGTATACCTAATACGTAAAAACATACCTACAATAATATATTATGTATGGTTTACGTATTACCCGTAGAAACATTTTATAACTACAATACAATTTTATAATTACAACGATAACAATGCTTTTTGCACAAAAAACGCTCAAGTAATGTATCTCAAAACATGAACTTATGTATTAAAACAACTCCGTTTAAATAAAAGCAAAACTAGTGTATTCCAGAATAAGGCCCTTTTAATTTTTAAATATTAATAATAGAAAGTAGTTTTTTATATTCAAAATAAAACTATTTTTAAATACCGTACTTCATATTAAATAACTTAAATGCAAAACGAACACTTTGGTTCATTAGTTTATTTTGATCAAAAAAATTAAGTTAATTTAGGTATATCATCTCTGCAAAACTACCCCTTTTTGAAATATGGTTCTTTTGATTTAAAAATAATGTCTTACTTACATGAATCCTTTATTCAAATACTGAAGTTTTTCGAAATATGGTCGTCTTCTGTATAAAATGAATGAGTAACAAAGATTAAATTTCGAGATATGGCACTTTTGCACAAAAGAAACGTGCTTAAAATAATTAAAATTCGCACAACTGAAAATATGGCAGTTTAGATCATATTTCGCGCGTTCAAAACGTTAAATTCAAAAGTAACGGTTGCGTTATTTCTGTAACTTAAAATGGGAAATCAATGGGTGTCTTGTCTAAATATAAAAATATGAAGGATTACAGATGTATTTTTGGAATAAAAACGTTTTTGCAATTTTCGGATTTGTGGTAGTTTTGAATTATAGCAGCGATATATCTAGTATTTAATAACATATATCTAGTATTTAAATTTATTTTCACTATTAGGTACGTATAGTAAATAAAAAGCATGCGTCATTATCTGCTTTTAGGTATTAGGTATAAATAAACTTACCAAAGTTCAACAAAGATATTACAAATTCATAAAAACTTATGAATCATTCCTATTATAACGTAGGATAAGACAAAGTAACGATCTTATGTTTAACTGTTCTAGTTAAAGTAACTTACCATTTAACCTTTACGTAGAATTGCATAGGAACGAAACGTAGGAAACAGAATTTGTTTATAATTGACTGCGGAATCACCTACCGGATGTTATTTAAATTTTAAGATAGCAAACATAGCATGCAACACCACCCTTCCATTATGAGCAACCTAGAACACCACTCAAATTGGGAAGAGGATGGTTTGGATGGTTGGACGAGGAAAACGCTAGTTGGTCAGTTCGATAGTAGGTATGAGGATCGAGGCAGGGACTGTAAGTAACATACCAGTTAGTAATTGTTAGTAAGAGTTAGTAAGAGTCACCAATATGTTCCTACCCTTGAAACCGAGCTCTAAAAAGTGTAACCGGATCCCAACATAAGTGTAAATCATTCAGACGTAAATATTTATTATTATGTGAAGAATAATATGCTTCCGGTTAATTATATAGACAAAAGTATATGTTATGACAACCCATATGGCGCAATGATTACCATGCCGGTCAGTCGTTCTGCACTGGAACAGCGCAGTGGAGTATGCTCCTCCTCGGGTATGAGGAGGGACCCGTGCTCAGTAGTGGGCCATTAATGGGTCGAAACCAGTCAGCGTGTCGTTCCACGAGTCCTGGCATCGACTCCCAGCCCATTCCAAATTTGAATGATGATTTTAAATTTTTGTTCTCAGTCTGTCTGTGTTTGTGTGTTATCCATGGCACCCACGACACAGGCAATCTTAGTGCCACACTAAACAACGAAGCTATGAATATGTAGCTTTGTTTAGTTTTTATAAGTTAGACTACTTACTTGCAGAAGTTCCTGAATCCCGACAGCTATTCTTTTTTCAAGTTTATCCCGAGAAGCGCTGTGTTTGCTCATGCCATAGCTTCTGAGCCAGCTCGTGACGCACTTACGTTGGTCCTTCCATAATTTTCCTTCAGCGCAGATGATGCCTATTAAACAGTATTACAAATGAATTCCGATGTTAGGCCTTCGGGTGGCATTAAAACTTTGGACAATTGGTTAGACCACTAACTCCTCTAACAATTCGCAATACAGTAGCGTGGTGGAGTATGCTCTAGGCCTCCTCCGTTGTGAGGAGAGACTGGCCCTGAAGTGGGCCATTAATGGGTTGAGGCCAATGCCAATGCTTGGTTTTAAAGTTAACATGTTATGAAATTTTATATTGCACGTTTGATGTCATACCATTGCCATGCATGATCCCATGTGTCAGAAAAAGCGGTGCTCGACCAGTAAATGCTTCTTTCGCAAACGCTTCTCTAACTAACTTATGATCCGAAAGCACGACAGCATACAGGCTTCCCATGCCTATGCCATATATCGGTCCATACTGCTTCGACAGCTCAGTTAATGTTAAATGAGGATGATGCTTATTAATAAATGGTAAGTATCCCACGATGGGTAACCCCCAAGGACCAGGAGGTAAGTTCTGCCATTCCTTGAGCTTTTTGAAGATCCAAAATCCAAAAACAAAGCTCCATAGCCAGATGAAGTACATATCCATTTCTGCAACAAACATTAATATATTTTACGTTTGCCGTAGGTTACCTCTCTTACCCTCTGAAATCATTTAATGTGCTGATTTGACGTTCATATATTTATAGTTTGTATGTGTATGTTTAGATTTTTATTAATTACTGAAATAACCAACAACAACTACTCTATAATATAAACTAGCTTAACTAGCTACGTGGGTAAATATTCGTCATCGGTCAAGCTCAATGCCTATTGACAATATAGATAGGTACATCTTCCACTTCCGTCTTTACAGCGAGGTCACATTGATCATGACGTCACATTGCTGTAAAGTTAAAAATGCTACAGAAGTCATATTTTCTTGGTATGTAATCTTTTTTCATAATATTGTTTAACGTAGATAGATAACTACCTACGACTTACTAGAATAATTATGTAGGTACTCGGTACTCTGAAAATCGATGCAAGCGCACGGTCGAAGTGACTTAAATGGATAGCTATCAATCAAGAGTTAGAACATTTGATTAAGTAGACGTTATAGAACAATTACTTAAGTATCTATATTTGTATTTTATACTTTATTAAATAATCATTATTAAATTACAAAAATAAGAATACACTTGATGACTTGACTGCCGTATATAAACATCAATTGAAACATCTATTACATCATCAAAATAACATTAATAATTCGTCTACTTCACTATATAATTACTTATTAAGAAAATGGTAAAGTGTCATGTGTTTGGTGAGCAATTTATCAAATTACTGGCCCGGCTGGAAGCGTGCAACACAATCAAAATCTTGTATACTCTGTATCCACGCCTCCAATATTGCCAACCTTATCCACAAAACATCACTAACATCAGTCTTGACGTCTATAGTCTATATAAAATAGATCTGTGTTAAGCATAATGGATATTGGTGTTAAATTATAGCCTCCACTAGATGTAAATGTTTTATTTTTTAATTTCGTATAGTTTATTATGGAAAATTTACTCACCTGTAATGTAATCTGTGTATTTTATAACTGGTTAGTACTGTCAATATAATACTGTTCCGAATCACCAAGGCCGCTTCTATCTGTATCGCTCGCGCTGATACCTATTTCAGTGGAATCGGAGTATCGGACCGGTAGTCACGTGGCCGTGCGCCAGTCGACTGCCAGGGCATAGATGAACTCGGTCGCTAAAACATTTAAATTCAAGGCATTTTGACTTTTAAAATTGTATTGTAATTTTAAATCACTCCGTAAGGTATATGAAGAACAAATAGCCAACATAATATGTATAACCATTATATCGGCAAAAGAAGGATGTTGCTAGATGATATTAATATAGTAATTTAAATCGACTCCAAAGAGTAACTTAAAACTATGAATGATTTTGATTAAAGTTGGCCTACACGGTCGTCTAAAAAACCGCACCAACTTCAAACAATTTTTGGAACGAAGTTCCTTACGGCAGGCTTGGAGGGGATAGGTTTTGCTGCGGCGACCGAACTGAAAAATATGTGATAGTAAAACCGTAAGAAAAAATGCGTGGAATAAAAGCGTTAAATGAGACGTGCGCAGGCGCGACAGTCGCCGAAGGAACTTCGTTCCTACCTGGTGTCCCACGACACCAAATCATTTAGTTTATGTAATAGAGGTGGCGCTGAAAATGACTACAACTAAATAGATGTCGCTGATTTTATTTTGGTTTAATGAATTTATGACTTATCGAAGCATAAAGGAGGGTTATGTGTTTGACCAGTGAATATTTTTTCTGGTTTTTATTTTAATAATTCATAATTTCAAGTTACGTCAATAAAATGTTGTAAAATTATGTGTTTGAAAGCACTTATTCACATAATTGTAAATATTTGCAGATCCAATAATATTATATCCATACATAAAACTCAGTTTCAACCTCCTTTTTAACTCCCGATGCAAAAAGAGGGGTGTTATAGGTAAGTTTGTCGTCGATGTCTGTCTGATTCTCAAAAAACGCTTTTGTTTTACCGGTCAGACAGACAGACGTACAGACGCGGTGGCGGGGGACTTTGTTTTATAATAATTACGAGTATGTTAAGATAAGTAACCAATGTGTCAATTTTTCCTTCAGTTTATTTTAGCTCTTTAGTGCTAATTTTTAGCCGTTTATAAGTAAAAAACTTTGAAGCCGTTAATATTTTTTTAACACAAGGGTTTTTAAATTCATCTACATTTTTTATTTAATTGAGCCGCGCATAGTGACATCTGGCGAGCACGCTACATGCAAGGCAGTTACAATGTGGCATTATATTTTTACCACACAACTATAGTCCGATATGGTCTAGTGGCTAGGATACCTGGCTCTCACCCAGGAGGCTCGGGTTCGATTCCCGGTATCGGAATCTTTTTTAAACTGCTTATTCATTATGTAAATTAGCTGTCCTTATAATCATAGCATGTGGGCATTAAAAGGCTTATAAAAACTAATTCAAAAGCAGGCAAATTTTATTAATATAAAATTAACCGAACCGCAATTGCAATTTTTATAAGTAATGTAATTATAATTATGTATTGGAAATATTTTAGTGCTAATAAACTAGAAAACTGTTTAACCATGTTATTTCACACAAAAAAGTGCACTAATTACATTTCTTCTACGTTTTAACACTTTTTAGCAACCACGTTTTGGGAGCACCGCAAATCGCAGCACAGCCTCTGAATTACGCCGACAACGCGAGCGTCTCTACATTTTTTGTACTAGCACTACTTAATAGTCATTTATCAGGGGATGATAGATATAACACCATCGAAGGCAACTCTGAATTGAATCATTCGAAGTGAAGGAACTATTGGCCTACAGCACACTGACGCGACGCTTTTAAAACACTCGAAAGCAGCGTTTGTGATTGAGTTGTTTGGTGATTTTTTATTTCACACTTACTGTTTCAGCGAACATCGTAGGTACCACTCTATAATAAATTGTTGTTTTTACTATTCTAATAATTTTTTATATTTACTCAATATTTAAACCTTCCCTGGACTTCCACAAAGAATTCAAAACCAAAATTAGCCATTATAAATACATACCTACCTCGATTTCATTTTAACACGTTCGTTGTGGCGATCGTAATTTTCTATGGACACGACTTATGCACGTTCCGCAGCGAACGTGTTAATTCATTGCACTAACAGCCACTTGCTGACACAAACGTTTTACGTTAAATCAACAGCAGTGTATCTCGACACCACCCCAACTCGATTTTTTTACTGATCTCAAGTTGTTTCTTGACAAAACTCCCACCTGAAATAGGCAATGAAGTCAATCACTCTTATTTTCGACTCTCCTATATTTTTGCCAAGTTTAAAATTGATACTAAAAAAATCAGTGTGAGTCCAGGGTTCTCCAAAATTTGTGAGGAGGTAGATACCCTCACCACAATTACAAGAGAAAATTCAACCAAAGCATGACATATGGATAGATTGTGTAGCTGTAGACGGAATTGACAGTATCACACCTACATAAATCTTGCAATAACACGCGCGTACGCATAAATAATATGAAAACACAAAGATAACACATAACCAATATCAATTTTATTAATGAACTTAAAAAAATAAGATAATGACTTATTATGCGCAAATTTTAAATATCATATTTTCAACAATCAATCAAGTTGTTATTAAAGATGTTATTAAATATAAATATAAATCGGATCAGTAACTAGGTTTAAAATGCAGCATTAGGTTATATAATTTATGTATGTGTATGTAGTATGAAGATAAAAATAGGTTATGAGGCGCTTTTCGTGGCAATGGGCAATGTTTTCATGGACATTCATAACATTAAAGTCTTACCTTTGTATGAGACGCGTCAATCGGTCGATGGAGAAGAAGAAAGCAAGGAACACTAAAAAATTACAGTGTGGACTCAAAAAGTGTGATACCTGTAAAAGATATTCCAAATAAACATGAAGTGATCAATCAGAAATTCAGAAGCAGCGTAGATTTAGGTCTTTACATAACATAAGAGGTCAGTGCTCTTTGGGACGTTATATTTAAGTTGAAGCCAGTAGTCAAATTAAACGACGCGACGGCCTGATTTTTAACAACTTTAACTAGGCCACTAACGTATGAGCTCTATTGTTTCAGATGGACGTACAATTGCACTTTATTATTTTAAATAGTCAGCAATAACTTACTTGACTGACTGATTGGACTGAAAAACTGATGAAAATGTGCATAATATCCACAGGTGAATTTTATAAATACCTCATTGTGAGAATAAGATCTTCCTTTTGAACGTTATACAATTCAGAAGTTAATGGACACAGACATTTTAGCATATTATAATACGTTGGATTGACCAATATCTCGAACTGAAAACGCTGGCCCAAAGCACCTGTAAACTGAAACTGACTGATTACCTACTATTTTATTTCATTAGATAATAGCTATTATCACAGCTCATGGTCCATGAAAACATTCTCTCAGAACGGCACAACATTGGCATGAATACGTGCGATTTTTCGTAGTGCTTTGTATTCGAAGTTACGCAACATTATTTCACATTACATTTTCATGGTCGTAAGGCATAAATTGCATAGTTATCGAAATGGCTAACGAGTCGTAAAATAACCAATTCCCTGAATAAACAATAATTTAATTTTAAATCGATGTAATTTACTCGATTTTATCAAATTAAATTATGAGATTATACCTTAGCTATAGCTGATATCCAACGACAAAATGATCCAAGTTTCTATTCTAATAACAATTGTACAAAATTTCATGAGTTGTCTATTGAGTTGTGCAGTGCTGACCTAAGATTGGTCTGGCTCTTGCTGCGTGTCGCGCGGTTGCGTGCGTATTGCGTATCTATAATCGTTGAGGGTTTGACTTGTACGCGTTTGATAATAATGAGCGGTGACGGCGTTGGCACGTGGAGAGACTTATAAGCGTTAGTCGGTAGTGCTGAGAGTTGATCGCTATGATTGGCCCGATAACAGAGCTCGGCCGCTGACCGGCCTTCACTCCGCGCCGCTTGCGCCCGCGACTGCGACCTCGTCAGGTCTCACCGCATCGCGCTGCAGCTCAGCCTAGCCACAACACAGAACACCCATAAACACTTTATATAACTTTTCTACAATAATTTGGGATTGAACCTTAGAATCACATTTTAAAGATATGTGGAATAAGATTGAAAATAACTTCGAGAACTAAAAACATATTAAAAACATAAATGTAGGTTCTGAGTTATTCGGGACTTTAGAAAGGCGGTGCAAAGCTTTGAATAGATGGTGCTGCTAGAGTTTGAGACGGCTGTAACATTGATATTAAAGCACATTCGCATGCTTTTTTAGTTTTCATAGCCTTAATCTATAGTCCGTTTCTTCTTTTCTGTCTCTCGCCTTTCCCTTCTTTCTGTGTATTGTATGTTTATTACTTATCTCTCCTCTGATTGTGTTGTGTATACCTATTTGTATACCCCTTCGTTTGTTTTTGTATTCGTATTTAGTAAGTTCTATGTCTGAGCTGAGATGCCTGAAGAAACCTCTATGTAGCGATAAGGTCACCCATTGTTTTGCAAATCCTATGTTATATCTACATTAATATGCTTATTTTTGGTTTACAAATAATAAGTGTAATAATAGTGTTTACAGTAAAGTGAATTAATAAAAAATAAGATATCCGGGGCCATCTATAAAACCATACACTAGAATTAATCGTTTGATAACCTAAAAACACGTAAATTTAGTCACTACTGTTAACCGTCGAGGAGTTCTCATAAGAGTCAATCCTGAAGTATAATATATATCCTGTCATGCTTGTCATAAAATTGCATTGTCATCGAAACTAAATCAATATGCAAAATTGCAAGTCCGTAGATGAAGAGAAAGTAGTTCTAATTCAAGTTGCAAGATTTGACCCGAACATACAGTCAAACATTGCAAGTTAAATAAAAGCTTGTAAAAAGAAACCTTGTGCAATTTATTATTATTTAATCTTAAATTCTAACGACCTAAATTTAATAATATTATACAAAAAATTCTGCAGTTGGTATGCAGAAACTTATAACGCACTTTTACTATGTAAGTAAATGTTTTCTCTGCATCCAGTGAGCACGTGATTATATGAGTAATATTGAGATTTGCTTAGCCAAATGTAAATGATTTAACCTTAATCAAATATTTATGAAACATCCGTTTCTTAACATAAATAAGCTTAAGTCGGAGATGACTGTGCGTATAACTATAGTGAAGGTGCGATTAAAACAAATGTTTAGGTTTACTGTTAAGACATGAAAAGAGATGAAAAAATATATTATGGACTAGAATACCTTGAGAGTTAAAATAGTGCCCCGTCTAAGATCGAAGTACCTAGATTATAATTGTTATAGAAAGGCTTTTAGGCTTATAAGATTCCAGACCGGAAGAAACAGGAATGTGTGACTTCAATCAAACATTTATGATTGTGAATAATAATAGGTAATAAATAAAAGGTACCTACTCGGTACGAGTGCCAAATAGTAGACTGTTTCGTTTATCTAACATTCTATTACAAAAACCGCGAAGCAAACGATAACTATTTAGCTGCCTTGTTGGCTAACCATTCAATCAACAGATACGCGTCTAACGAGGCGTAGCGCACTGGATCGCTCGACGCTCGCCGTGCGCCGTGCGCCGCTCGGACCGCCCGACACAAACGCAGGTCGGCAACAACGCGAGGCCCTATTTTTTGCCATTCTCATTCAACCACCGTACAGTTATCCTACCTCCAGTGTTACTGACACAATGCAAGGTTAACGTGAGGTGCACGCCCGCGCAACTGCCCGCAAAGCACTTTAAGGACATTCTACTTTTTATCGTCTCGATCGAGCAGGACGAGCCATGGGCCGAAATCCGTTTTGCCAGGTTGTAAAATGCAATTTTTAAACGTCAGCCGTTTCCTAGTCATTATTTAAATTCAACCGCAACTCGTTCTCTTAATATTATATACGGTTTTCCTTATGCGCCCGATCCGTGGCTCTCGTTCGGCCGGACTAAGCGAATGCAAGTACAAAAAGACCACTCGTTTAAGACTAGAGCCTACGAATGTAGGCAGGCTAACTAGTTAAATAAACGAATCGGAAATATTGTATTGAATGTTCACCTCAATAAGAGCCCATCGCTGATTAAAGTCAATAACTTTATCGCGAAGCGGGCGCGACGTGCAGCATCAACTCAATGGAATCCTTAATGAGGCACTGTTGTCAATGAGCGCGGCGAGCCAGATCACAATCGAAGCGAGTCTCTATTCTCTTTTGCTTTCAATCGCGCATCGGTTTGGAGCGGGCGGCGCGCGGCGGTCGTCTCAGTCGGTCGTCCACTCCGACTAGGGCCACTGAACGGACTAGATTATTTTATTCCTTTTTCATCCTTTACAGTCTAGAATGCTTGCATCCCGTGTATATGTCTTCCTTCTTTTATTTTTAGTTCGCGCGAAAAAGGTGGTCGCTGGAGGTCAACGTATTCGAGGATTTTACCCCGGGTCTGTGCAGCTGTTGCACAATAGTTGAGAGGATTCCTGGAATATTTAACTTGCGCTTCGCTTGGATAATCGACTTATTTATGGATATATTAAGGGTGAAATTGAAATTATACTGTTATTGCTAATCAGTACTAGCTATAAGATAAACTTATATTATAGCTATGAGTGCCTTTGAATACCTACTCAAATTTAAAGCATATTAAGGAGACTCAAAATATAAATTTGATGTTGCTGCACTTAAAATGTACTTTATTTACATAAGTCAATTAATGTTATTTAATCAGTTGATAGGTATTATTGGTACACGCAAAACATTAGATAAACAGTGCGTAATAGTAATTGACCAAGACAGATAATGATTGATCCGAATGACTCTGACATTTGCTCAGAAAATTCAATTACACATAACAAACAAGAATAAGATGTAGATACATTATTATATAGTATAATTTCAGTTATACAAGAAGTTTTATAAAATGGCTTATGTCTCTGCTGTCTCCATAATGATGCACCAGCTATAATCATTCGTGGAGACTGAACTAAAAGTGAAAATAATTGGGATGCAAAAGAGGAATCCGTTTCGATTTTACAAAACCTTTAATCGGTAACATTTTGCGGTATCGCGAATAAGTTGAAACGTGTTGTTTGTCGTATGAATTGAGTCACAATGGTATTAATGATGACTCACACTGATCATTAACAAAATGAATCATTATCATGTGTCTTACATTATCAAGTTCCTAAGTTACACGCACAACCTTTTATTTTGAATGCAGGAGTAGTTAATCACATCTATTAGGAAATCCGCTACGATTTACCTAATTCATGATATCATCAAACAATTTGAATCTCACTTTGTGAGAATTCTATGTTATAATGTATGTCTGATAGTTTAAAAATCATTAAATATTATTAGAACAAAAGTGTTATTACAGAATTACTTGAGGGATAAACGTAAAGCTATTTGTAAAACGAATGCTAAGATCGTAAAAGAGCTTGACTTTTGAGAAGGTATTTGTCCATTACAACCGATGCCGATATGTCGCTTAAGAGGTTTTGTCGAAATATTTGTAGTAAGCGGCGAACTGCAAACAGTTAGCGCAACTAAATGTTTGTACGAGAGAGCGGCGCTCGACGGCACGGCAGAGTATGGCCGGCCGACCGCCCGCTCAGACGAAATGCATCAGCCACTGAGCCATTGATGTCCTTGCATTCTTTGAAATATTATCAAACCAGTACCGGTTCAATGACCCCGTACAATGTGAGCCGACTAGTACTGCGCCAACAGGTGCCTTTACGTAATACTTATCGTCCAACTAAAAGCATGCGTGAAGGCTCGAGCTAGCTGTTACTGGGCGCCCATTTTCAGAAACGTTCCTCGCATACAATGTTTCTTAGAGCGTATGAGCACAGGTATATTATTATGAGGACAACATATACTAGTATTTACATTTTACCTGCTAGCGATCAAGGCGATCTAACTAGTCATGTAGAATCACACTATATAATTGCTTAAGTATTGAGGTCAAATCTCGTGCACTGTTTATACACGCACGAAGTGCTGTGACGTTAAAACAATCAAGTGCGATATTTGGACACCAAAACTAAATGTCACTTAAGTATATACCTACAATCAAAAACCATTTGTAAAAATATATTACAGAAATACATTTTACACATTCTATTTATTGATTTTTTATATGACATTTTATACTAAATAAATATCTTTTGGCACAATAAGAATATAATTTCTGATTTTATATATTATTATATCCTAACATTACAGACGCACGAATGCCCGAACCCGCTGGTTTGGGAGTTTGCGTGGGACGCCAGGTAAAACACGTAAAGGTGACTTTGGACATTTCAACATATAATGTGACATAGTAGGTACATCGAATAAAGCCATTAAAAATAATGTTCGTGTATGGTCGGTTGACGACCCGCCCAGTTGGTAGTAGCGATGCCTGCAACGCCCTCGCTTCGCAGGCATGGCTCATGGGTCTCGAGTTCGATACTCGGCCGGGGTAGGTATTTTGTGTGACAGATAAGTAAATGTTTGTTCTCGGCTTTTGGGTGTAAGTGATGTGTTATTTGTGTTGTCCATGCCCCCCACGACACAGGAAATACTGGTGCGGGGGAGTATGAGTGTGTAAGCGTTTATTTATTTATTTATTTATAAACACTGAATTGTGTGCTATTTATCTACTTACCAAATAAAGTTATTCAGGCGACAATACCTCACCAATCACACAAATGTGTAAAACAGTCTTAAAGTAGGCTCCGGCTGCGAAATGAACGTGGGGCCTAAGCTCAGCAAGCAGGGTCCCTGATAACTAAACTACAGGGTTGTTCATTTAAAGAAAGGAAATGTGTAGTAAAGGAAATAGTAACTATGGCGCTTGTTATTTCATACTTTCAGATATATGCTTCTGGGATTGTCCGAATTGAATTGGTAAAACTGTATATCGCAGGAAAATGATGTAATTTCTAAGGGAGATGATGATCCATACTCATTTCCGTGTTACGATAGAGTCGTAATTTATTTCCGGAGAAAGTTGTATGATCAATGGTATTGAATTATTAATTAAACTACGCATCATGATGGATTTTATTTTTCGTTTCATTGGTTCTGGTATGGAGATCAGCTGTTAGTGTCTCTATCTGTCATACTATCTTTAAGTACGGATTTGCATTACAGACACGTAAAGACGCTTAATGTCGATCCAATAAACCAACATGAATACAAAGCTTGTAATAATGTATTTTGCATACTTCTTTTGCTTGTATTTTATTATTCAAGAAAAATTAGATACCCTTATATAAAAATTAAATACCTGTGGTCAAACACCGGTACTTTTCTCTGATGAATAAACTAATGAGACAAATAAATAGATGTTGGATCTGTAAAAATGCATAATAAATTTTTACTTAATTTTTACAGTGAAAAGATAAATTGCAAAACGGCAAATTAAATACACGAGCTCCATTTTACAATACATTTTTATTGAATAACAATATTGACATCATTCCTTTGTTCTTCTTAATCATCTGTTTATTCTTGAAGATGGCCTGTTCGCCGGCCAGTAATATTTTGCAGAAATACCTGAAATCTATGAAAGACTCCCAACTGAATATCTCTCCTCTCCGCTCCTCAATCTCGTCTTCACTCCTCAAGCCTGCACCTCACCACTCCACGCCGCGCCTCACCAGCTCATCACACCTCACCAGCTCACCACACCTCACCTCGCGTCCCCACACCTCATATGACCATTTCCTGTTGATCCTGCTCGCAGTTGTTTTAGTAGAGGTACAAAATTGATTAACATAATTAATTAAAGGTCTAATAGTTCTGTATTATTGTAAAATAACACATCATTATTTCTAATTATCTGTTTCGGCTAATTTTGGAAACTGCTTACCTATGTATTTGGATGTGGTCTTTAATGTTGTATCATAGTAATGTTAAAGTTAAATGTAGTGTTTGTTTTATTTCTGTCCATGCATAACTTAAAAAGATGTTCATTTAATTAAAGAATAAGGGATTCTTTTTAATTCTAAACAAAACTTTGGTTAAATTGTGGATTCCGCACAAGCCAGTGCTTTGTACCTAACGTTGTGTTTGTAAAAGTTGTATTTGTAACGAATAAGTTACCTAAAGCACGACGAAGGCGGGTTTACTTGTAATTAAATATAGTTAAGAATGTATACACTGTAGCTATATAAAAATTAAAAGGTGTTTGTTAAGTCCATTTCTGATAATGACATTTTACGAGTAAGTTTAGCCTTGACAGTGCTGTCTCGCTGAGTTATTCAGTGTTGCTCGTAGGTAGCATTAAAGGTTTTTTCCGTTGACAACTTGTAACTATGGATACATTTATTATTGTCAGGTGTACTGTGAAATATTTAACTTACAATTGAATTACAGTGTTGTTATAGAATGTTTCTGTGCTCATGGAGTGAAATGTTAGATGTTACGGTTAATGTATTAAAGTAAAAAATTTGGCCTTTTTAATTAATACGCTTTTTTTTGTAACGTTAATAAGCATTTATTTAGACGAATTAATGGAAGTTTTATACACAGATTGAGTATACTTAAACTGCCCTTGAGTTAAAATAAAGGTTTCCTCCTACCCAATCAGAGAATCCCGGGGCTTAGATCTTTGTGTGTCACCTTTCTTATGGATGGAAGGACTCTGACAATAATTGGTATAATAAATAACTCTGTCAAATGTCACGGTAATCATTTATACGAAGTTCTACTTTTTGAAGTAAAACTTCTTTACGCACGCTTGACTTGGGGAGTAAGCTGGTGAATGCGTGACGACTTGACGAGAGCGTTACGAAAAGAGTGATCGGGCGAGGCGAACGAAAGTTGAAAAGGAGGTATAAGTTAGTGAAGATGGAAATAGAGAGAGTTACGTTTCGTATGTTACTGTAGGGGCAAGAGAGAGAGGTGTGAGCACACATTTGCTTTCTCTCTTTCTCTAATAGCAAGTTACGTTTCGTATATCTAAGCTACCCAACCAACCTAAATAAATTTCGCTGAAAATGATCCCTTAATAAACCAATTTTGGTCTACTTACGAGTAATTGTTTTCGATTCCGAGTTCAATTGGCAGTAACCCGCAAGCGTTGCAAGAGGTCCTGGGTTCGATGTCCGCCTTTAAGCATTTATAAACGTATTTTTAGGTCATCGCTGTGTGTATTCCCATGCGTTCCGCGACAATAAACCCTAGGATTGATTTTGTTTCTAAATTGTGATGATTGATGTTGTTTCTAGATGAATAATAAATCAGATAATTCGCACACCTAGATCAAAACTAAGACAACTCAAAATTCGAAAAAATATTCTTAGGCAATAATTACTCGAATGCTCTGTCACTATAAGAAATAAATTTGTAAAAAAAATATACCTAGTGTTATCTACTCAGACATTAAGATTTTAATGAAATTGTTTGTTTGACATTTGACAGATTTGACATTTTTTGAATTTTGAGTTGTCTTAGTTTTGATCTAGGTGTACGATTATGGTAGCAAAATAATGAATACGATATAGCCGTACGAGCGTAGAGGGCGGCGATGCGACGCCATGTTTACAAACAAAGAGATCAATGTACGGCAAGTAGGTTAGCGCTGCGCGTGCGCGGGCCTGCGCTCCGTATTGTGCGGGTCGTGGTCTCTAGTAGTCCGACCACCTACCAAATGGCCAAATGCTAATTCTACTGTTACTACCTTCCTATTGGTTAATTATAAACTTACTTCTGGTTGTTTTTTACGTTTTTAGAATATTTTTGAGTCATGACGTTAATTGAAATAATATTTATGAATGTTTTAAAATATTTCAATTTTTCGATATAATCAAAATATTGTTCAGAGTTTTCATGGGTTTTTTACTAAGTTAATAAATCGGAACAGTATAATCATTATTTATGTATAAAAACACAGAAAAAAATATCATGGAAACATCGGCTACCCGTTTTAGAAGTGGACTTACGATGGACATGCATTTTATGCTTATGAAAAAAAATGTGAATAGTATCAGCATTTTTTCGGGGTATGCGATAATCGGCGCGCGCGCCGGTGAAATCGATACAATGACCGTGAACACTCGCTATCACAGCGCCGGAAGAAAGTTCCTATTCATTTGCATAGCGCTATCGGTACAGCCAGCACAGAAAGCTGGAGGCACATTCTAAATACGTTCCTTTACTTTTACTCATTTTCATTTTTCTTTTTGGAGTCAACGAATAAATTTATAGACATCGTACCGATTTTTTAAAATTAAATTTATTTTTTCGAAGTCCGTAATAACTCTTGGCAGTTACAGTTTTTCTTCGTTTTTAAGTGGCCGTCGTGTTGTTTAAGGAAACACGAAGATGTTAACAAAAGACACACGGTGGTATCTGTGTGCCGTATCCTATTCTGCGATGACCTACTTAGACATGTTCTATGGTTTATTGTCGCGGACCAATTTCCGTGGGTCCACGACTAACAGTCTGGCCCGCGGCCCGACACACTTCGCTCACTACGAAAGTTTCTCCGATAGAGAAACTTACAATATCTAATAGCCCCGACATCCGTCTATGCAGATTTCCAGAGCAAGCCTTCACAAAGACGATGACCCAAATACGAACGATAAGTATAAAGCTAAATAACGGATAGAGAGAGGCTGGTTATTGTGCATGTCGGTAATATCTTACACCCTTTAAACATTCGCTGTGAATGGGTGTTTCTGTTTGAAATGCTATGAAAACTTTGCCCTTAACATACCGGAGCCTTTTATACTGCTAACTTAAAATGAGCTATTTTCGTACGTGACCAACGCGCACACCTGGTCTGTGAGGTGATATTTTTTTAATATCACGAGTAATACTTGACAAACATGCATATGGATTATCTGATTGTCAGTGATAGGAAGTTACCACAATCCATAATTATGTGCATGATGGACAGCCAGCCATAAAGAAACAATTGTTCCTCAATTACTTGTACAGTATTCCAACCTAACCTATTGGTCAGGTTTATTATCGTGGTAAGAGTAACGTTACAATTACAATAGGGGAATATAAAGCCCAATGGCCAAATAATATTCATGGAACTTAATGCAATTGATATCTATTCGTCGCCCAGCAAGGCTAATCAAAGATGGCAGTTTGGAGTGAAGCATTGAGAAACAGGAGGTTTAATACCAGAAACACATCTGAAAATAAAACAGAGAGTCCAATTTAGTATAACTTTGGCTCACCTCGATTACGATTCCTGTTATAATTTTATTATTATGTTTCCTGAATGTCTCTGTTTATTTGAGTGTTTCATCTGTTGCTAAATTTCATATTTTTGATGCCATTATTCATTACTGAAAACGTACGAAAATACGATAATTTTCAATTAAAACTCGGAAATCGATAACCACTTCAACTCGTTTTCGTTGTAAATCATTACCGGCCAGAAAAACTTGCACTGGTGTTACGTTAGAAAGCGTAGCCATTTCTCCATAAAGCCTAGAAAGTGTACATAAGAAGAAAGTGAAGAAGTAGGGGAAAAAATGTGCACAACAAGTGCATCGATCCGCGGGAACGCGTTGCGACAATACTCGCTCGGCATCGCCGAAGTTTCCAGTTCAATCGACATCACTTTTTCTCCCCGGGAGAGATGAAACCGCAGCATTTGCTTGCACACATTTCTCGACGCATTTATGTTCGCCTAGTTCTAATTTTCAATGCGCTCATTTTTACTTTCTTTTCCATTCGCTTTTGTTTGTTCATTCACGGTACACGTAAAAAGTGATTGTGATCATTTATTGGGAATACATAATTGTAGGGTGATAATTCTAGATCTCTACAGTCAGAGTTATCTCATTTTCTATTTAGTACAAAAAATGTAGAAAGTCTCAAAATTATTGTTAAATGCTTCAAAATTTATTATTATAAAGACATATTACACAAATCAGAAAGATCGCCAACAATCTAACGAGGAAGGAATGTATAAAACATAATGAAGTCTGTTCCTTTATTATCCTGTGGTTAAAGCGGATTTAAAAACGTAAAAGTATAAGTAGATGACTATACTTATTCTTATTATATTTATCAATTATGTTACCAACTTATTGAAAATAATCCTTTCATCACTAAATTTCTGCACTTTTAATGTTATAAAACACGACAAAGATCGACGCACCAATTCGATAAACTTGAAAGATGATTTAATCTTTCTTACTATGAAGTTTACCTGAAAGTGAAAACGTACGTACATACGTGTTCCAGCTATGAACCACTCGTATGCAGAATTGCATAGACCACGCATGCGACTCGCGGTACGAGTGCTCACCGAATCGTTCTAAACATGATTAATTTTCACCACCCTTTCCCGATATACAAACAGATAAGTGTCATCTTCAAGACAGAGAACGCGCTCGTATTGTTTATTTTAATTACAGTTTCTTGTACGACAGTTCGGTTGAATAGCGTGGATGCTAACATGCAAGTGGAATGCTGAAGAGATTATAAATGTTGACGATCCTACACGACATCTGCGCACTCGGATATTGCAATTGGAATGTATTAAATTTACTTGGATTTAATTGCCTAAATTGTGGTATGTAAAGTGAGCTTGAACTGTTATGAGAGACGTATTTTCTTATTTATGATATTGGTTCATTGATTTGAAAGTAAATCGGGTCATTTGATAGGGTTTTCAAAAACTATGTTTTTGGCATGATTGCTTGAATAATTCTTAACGTTATATACAACTATATACTTATACTCATATACTTACGATATGATGATATACTTACGTACTATCCTCAAGGTATTTATAGTTTGATTATGTGATTATTATGATTATGTGAAAATATTTAGCTATATAGCTTCAGCGATGGTCAATACATACAATACCTGAAATATATCAAGAAATTAAAAACGTGCTAATGTAAAAGTTGATATACCTATTGGTGATTTGCATCCACGTCGCTCTATAGCTTGCGGCAATATAATATCTGACGTGTAGGGCATGAGTGAGATGTCAGTGACGACGTTGAGAGAAAGAGTGTAAAGGAGAGAGATGGGCATTTCACCGCGCGGGGTCAACGTGCTCGCTATACTGTCGCTGATTGTGCCCCAATTGCAGTATGTGGGTCTAGGCCGGCGTTCGTCGACCTACGTGACACACTTAGCGGCGCCTGCGCACGACCGTGCTTTCACGCCCCACGCAGGGGTGGGGGTATTCAGCAACTCTCGCAGAAAGCTGAGGAAAATTGACACAGCGCATGGGCGGGCTGATCTCTAACCAGTCTGAGGCGGGTGTAACGTTAGTTTGTTAATTGCTTAGTTAATCTACCAGCATAATAGACCAATAGACGGAATCTACCCCCTCCCCTTAATAAAATTAGGTACATAAATGCACCAGTGATACCTTACAATTAATGAATTTAATTTGAATTTGTTTAACAATAGAAAAACATAAATTATATAAATGTTTGTGACGTCAGTTTTTTAGTCTTTGCTATCAATAAATATTTTCAGTTTATTTAGTTAATGACGTCACGTTTGACAGTGGTCTTATTGTACCGGCAGAGTAGTGTCAATTGTCATATACCTAATATGACAATTGACACGTGCACTATGTGTTATTTATGGTTTACTGTACATTTACAACAAAAATTGTACTGTACTGTACATTTACTACAATTAATAAATTAGTCACTAAATAAGATCTCAAAATTAAATGTCGAAATACTAATAGTCTTAATTAAAAAACAATTAGCGCACAGTTATGTGTAGTATTTTATGTTGTAGGTACCAAATCGTTGTTTGTTCTTTAGTTTCAACAAGTAGTCAAGTTTTTGCTCTCCGTTATTCACTTTCCCAAAGTCATATTTAAGTTGACCATTAAATATACCTGCAGAAATTTACCTTAATCACATATCGTGTCTGCAAATAAAGATTACTAAAAAACCCAAACATTCAATTATTCTCGTGTCATTAGGACTAACATCCTAATTTAACTTATCCGTTGTTGCAGTTCTCGGAACAAATGTTTTTTACGTAATAAATTACATGTCAATGAGTCATCCGATCCGTGAAAAACAAAAGTGTGCATTGACTGAGGACCCGTCATATTGAACACTCACGCTCAATATACTTTGGTGACTTCTAGGACTCTTGTCTAAATCTTCACTTCTTCATAATTATATTATTAATAACTACGTATGTAGCTAGTGCCTGCTAATGATTGATTTACTTATACTTATACAAACTTTTATCCCTAATTTAACCCTTTTAGGACGATTTTCAAAAACTATTTCTTAGAATTCCATCACAATTTATCTTGCTTTTTTGTTTGATCTCAACTCCAATATTAGTTTCATGGGGTTTTTACTATCACATACTTGAAGATCACGAATCGTAAAAACCACAAGATATGGGCATGATATCCCGCATTGTGATAGTCGTCCTAAGTCAAAATTTTACGACAGGAATTTCTACCAGCTTTGAAGGAACAGCTTTAATCAAAGATTGCAATAAATAGAAAATTCAGAAATCGTAGTAAATAGTTTAAAAGGGTCTGAGAATTTTGTTCCGCTGTTTCATCTTCCGTTATCAACGATATCATCTTTATCAACAGGGAGGTTTCGGGGGTATACTTGCTCGTACTTTTCAGAAACAGTTGTAGAAGCAGAAAATATCATGAATAAAGTACCTGATCAAATATCGACAGTTTTCACTGTTAAAAGTCAACAATATAACTACGTAATTATATTGTCAGTATCAAAGCCTTACATACTGTATTTGTTTGATTTATTGAAATACTAAGCACTTATTTGAAATTACCTATATTAGGATCCAGTTGGTGTCTATTTAGTATAACTCAAGTAGATAATTGCAGTAATTTGCTTACGCAAGTAAATAATTATTTTCTGAGACTGATCAACGATAACTACAAAGTTAAACGTAGGTACTTAATTCAGTTCTGCTTGACTGTACATTGGCCTTGAAAACATTTGCAGTCTCCAAATAATATTATACATAATTACGGTTCTGGCAAATCGCTGGAAAATTGTTCACTCTCAGGATATTATTCAAAACTTGTAATTTACATCAGTTTAAATGTATGGTTAAATTCTAAATCCGTATTCGTCATTTTGGACTTAATTATTTTTTGAAATTAAATAATGAACCACTGAAAACTGAATATCATTAAGTATCACTATTATTAGACTAAAGCGTCCCAACTCCCAAGCGGTTCCAATTCGCGCTGAACACGAGCAAAGCATTTCTCGTTAACATTTCAAAAGTAAGTAGATACTGAAGATTTAATTCACCGCTTGAACCTTGAATGCGCCTTCATTAACGAATTCCCATTGCTTCCATCTAGCTTGAACTAAGTAGAAATTGAAACGTGGTAACGACCAGGGAATGCCGCTTAATTAAGCGCAGTGGGCCAGCCATTGAAACTAATGCATAGCTACGCAAGATAACCGTCGGCTGGTCGGTGCTCGTTAGCTTCGAGAGAACAAGGTTGGCTGAACTGGAGCAAGGTCAGAGCGGGCAGTCTTCCAGTGATAGCGTGACCTTTGCGTTCATTATCGCCTCGATCACAACTCACTAGCTATAGCGCTGCGGCCACACTACTTCTATTGATCTCGTATCTCTAGTGACGTGAACGTTCGCGTGATGCGAACGGTAGATACTCATGAATCTCATAAATACTTATTCGATGCTTTTAGTGCGAATACATTTTGTTATCTGTTATTGTTATCGCGAAGAATATAAAACATACTCGAACCGTTATCATCAATAATAAATTTATATTATGATGTACTTTGTCTTATTATCTGTGTAAGTATACATGTCGACGGTCCCTACGTACAAACCCCTAACTACAAATGACAAATTTTACAGGAGAGCGCTTCAAAATTTCAAACACGTGTATTAAGTGTTCTAGTAAATGTAAAGTCATGAAATTTGGTATAAAGGTCTAATATGTCGCATATTATATAAGAAATATAAAGATAGGTCTTAAAGCTAACTTTACATCGGAATCATCTCTATTGCACAGCTCACTTTTTGTGTATCATTTGCCACTTACCTAATTATACATCGGAAACGTCTTTACTGCACATAGCTTAAGTGATACTTATAGTCTCTGAAGTAATTGAAGTCGTAATCGGTATTTACGAAATTGTAATGTGGTATACGGGAAAAAATGTCGTACCGGCATGTCCCACAAGTAGCAGTTGTGGGAGAGGCGCCCGGGGGATACAATGTACAGTCCAACGTAAAATTACTGGATTACCACTGCTGTTGTTCTTCGTCAGAAATTTGAGTGAAATTTTAAGTTACGACAAATGCCATGTACGAATTTAAAGGTATGTTTGCCGACTAGACTTATTTTTGTTAAACTACTTACACGATAGTTTAGGGATTAGGGTGTCCTGACGCTCACGACGACAAAAAGTGCAAATCACGTATCTACCACTTAAGGGATTTTACGTAGGGATCGTCGATGTTACGTATAAAAGCGAAACAAGTAATCTTTTGAGATAACAAACTATAAATTCTAAGAGTAGGTAATGCGACACCTACTTTATACTTGATGTAACACAATTTTAGAACTTATATAAATAAATATAGAGGTTATGCAACTAATTCGTACTATATAATTCTTTGTCTGAATACCTTCATAATTATAACCTTTAACGTACTCTATGCATACAAGGCGTACCTACATGTATGTGCATAATGATTAATGATCATTTTACAAATTACGACATCAAACGTCACTATCTATTCAGTTACGTAAAAAAGTACTACATATTATCATATAGTAGGTACTACGTACGTTCGTATCTTAACAAAATTGAAAGTTGCTTTACATAGACATACATCACTAATGTTTCGAAAGGTTTTCCGTGTTTTAAAGGGACGAAGCACGACAATAATAAATTATAACCGTGTATAAAATGTGACGTTGAGAAAATAAAAAAAGATAGGGCCTTTCTAGGTGAACATGACCTTTCACCACGAAAATTGCTGTGAAAGTAACGGGATCAAATGTATTCATGCAGGATAAAATATACAAGTTACGAATATTGATGGAGGTTCTGTCAAAAATTGAACACCTGTAGGTACATTGACTTATTATAGTAATTGACAGACTAATTTTGAGCAACTTTTGTAATAAATATGGTTATATGTTATATGGTTTCTAATTTACAGAAAAAATCAAACTTACCCGTAAATTGATAAAATAGAACAAACTTGAAATTACATACCGCCTTATAAAAATAATTAGCAATCGTTTCGGCTACAGGTAGTAATGTATAGGTATCCCAAAATTTAGCTAAGAATTTGTCTCGTATAATTTAAGAGTTAAAATATGGAAGACCTCTTGTTAATATGAAAACCCTAACGGACAATTCGTTCTAGACTTGTACGCTGTAAGATGTGTCTGTTGATTTCCTTCCTCACACAAAAACTGCAGTACTTTGTGCAACGTATCTGATGCAGGTATAGCGCATGCGATGTATATAGATTACACGGTAAGCGTTTTACAACAATGATCTGCAGGTTTATCCGATGCACTGTGCAAGTTATTAGTCACTAACAGGGTTCTCCCAGGGTTGTCTAGATTTGCGGAAATTCTAGAAGTTTCCTGAATTTTTGATATCCAGATGAAGTAATATAACTCCTTGTAGGAGGTTAATACTTTAACTTTAGGTTAATAAATTTAAGCGATATGCATCGCCCAATAATTTGTAATTGAAATACGAAGTAGTAGCAGCGGTACCTACGTTAAAATAATATTTCTTACGACCTCCTTCTGTATACCATTTATTATCATAATAATCACAACCCATAACTTCCCTACTACTAGGCCTACGTTTCCTCTAAGAATAACAGGAATTAAAATCATAATCCATTAGTTGGGTAATCGCAGCTTGAGAGACTACAGACCTTTAAGAACCTAAAGACTAAAAGTAGATTAGGTGTTCATCATTGTTTCGTTGCCCGATACACGAGTTTCATCTCACAATGTGAGGAGTCCAGGCCGCATAGTACGCCACGCTGGCCAAGTGCGAATTGATGCACTTCTCACAACCTTAACATAAAATAGAACTCAGGTTGCCTCACGATGTTTTCCTTAAGTTAGTGTTGCGTGCCGTTGTCTTTCTCTCTCTCTCTTTCTCTCTCTGTTTGGGAATCCAACGTTCAAACCACTGGTCTATCACTGCCTATTAAAAAAATATCAACTGGCATGAGATTTACAGGTATACCTACACCCAAAAGCCAGGTAGAAGGTAGTTAAATACATTGTGTGATTCAACTGATAATATTATCACCGATACAATTACTTTATAATGTCGTAAAACTGGTGTTTCGATCCAAAGATTAGCTTACACCTACTTGTAATCGAAATGTTCTTACGCTATAATCAGAAGTAAGAGGCAGACCAATATGAAATTAAATTTTAAATATGTACGAGTATACCTCATTTCAAAGTCTATTTTAGACATTTAAAATCAAACAAGCCGAGTAAATATTTGAATCCTTTACCTTAAATCATATACAAAAACAACCAAAACGGGTCCCTACTGTAAGATAATTTAGATAATAAAGATGCCTAGCAACTGCTTATTTTTTTTGCTCTTTGTCCTTTTTACAACAGACCTATTAGTATTAGTATTGAAGTGTACAATCAATATACCGATACTACCATTTAGGCGTAGTACGGGCATCGTAAACTTTATAAATATTACATTTCAATCGTTTCAACAATCGTAAACATAAATCATGATTAAAAACTAAATTTTAGATTTCTGACTTTCAATTTATAAGAAAATTGACAACCCTAGGAACAAGCACGGAACAAAAAATAGACTGTCATGGTAATTGATGGCCGCATACGTTGTAACGTCACAATTAAATAGGGAGGTCCAAATAAGAGCAGGTGCTGTAGGTAATTCTTGGAAATACGAGAACGTTCCCAGAACCAGTTGTCTACCTCGCCTTTAAATAGCTATGCGAATCTCACACTTGATGACGTCACCAGGATTTCAAAATAATTGCATGGCATTTCTAATGTTTAGTAATGGTGGTTGAACGCAGCTAAGAATGAAATGTTATCCGATGCTGTGGATTTTCGTTTATTTGATCAAAAGTGTAATTTGACTCGAAGGTTTCTTCCGCCGATTATTTTTCTCTATACTTAATAATGTTTTTTATCAAGTGTTTAACGCAAATATACTCGTAAACTACATAAAGAAATAATGCCGAGGAAAATTTGTTTAAAATAATTAAGCCATTTAAATTATGTATGGTAAGGCATGGAAAGTAAGCTTTATTGCTATGACGTCATGTGCCGAGTTTAACCACGCGGAGATTCTCAGGAACCGGAAAGTGCGGAGTTAGCCCTAACGACGCGGCGACGCTTAGGTTTACGTCAGCCGTCTCACAAAAACAACAAACAAATGACGGCTATCTTTCATTCAACCCTTGCGACGCACACCTCGTCATTGGACTGGTACGATGTGAGTCATACTAGGGGGGATCAAAAAGTAATGAGAATCGGATATTTATAGAGCATATAAAAATATGAAAAAAATTGTTTTTGCTTCCTCATATATCTACTAGTTCAGCATAAAAATATCATATAAATAGGCCACGATTTCCGTGAGGTACATTCATTTGAATACGAACAGTCGGAGAGTAAACATCAAAATGGAGAAAAACGAAATCAGAGCTGTCATAAAGTACCTCTGTTTGAAAAAAATGTCTACCAAAGACATACACTGCGACCTAGTGGAAACATTTTAGGACTCTGCTCCTCCATATTCCACAGATGCGCGCTGGGCAAAGGAGTTCAAGCTGGATAGAACATCCACAGAAGATAAACATCGCGAGGGACGCCCATCCACGTCCGTCAATGCGGAAATCGTTAAAAAAGTCGCAAATATCGTGTTGGCAGATCGAAGAGTGACCATAAGGCGTGTAGCTGAGGTCACAGGGATCTCATATGGCAGTTTTCAAAGAATCTTTGCGAACGAACTGCATATGAAAAAGGTCTCTGCGCGTTGGGTGCCGAGAATGTTAACCGAGTAGCAAAAGAAAAATCGTGTCGAAATTTCGAGGGCGAATCTCGTAAAGTTCCAGACGGATCAGAATTTTTTTGACCATCAGAATTTTTGTGACCATGGATGAGACCTGGATCCATCATATTGATCCGGAAAACAAACAAAAGTCAATGACTTGGAAACGAGCCTTTCACCGATGCCGAAGAAATTCAAGGTGTCAAGTTCGGCAGGAAAGGTTATGGCGTCCCTTTTTTGGGACGCTGAAGGAATTATAATGGTGGAATACTTGAAAAAAGGAGCCACTATTACAGGCTCTTACTACGCAGACCAAATAAGAAGATTGCGGGAGGTCATCAAAGAAAAAAGACGATGCAAACTCCGAGCTCGAGTGTTGTTTCAACAAGACAACCCACCGTCTCACAAAGCCTCCGTTGCGATGGCTGCCATTCAAGAAACGGGATTCGAATTGCTCGAACATTCACCCTATTCGCCAGACCTGGTTCCCAGTGACTTTTACCTCTTTCCTCGGCTCAAGGAATACTTCCGAGGCAGAAAATTTGACGACGATAGCGAGGTGATGACTGCCGTAGAGGCGTTTTTGGAGGGTCAAGACAAAGAATTTTTTTCAAAGGGAATTATGGGTTTAGAAATAAGATGGACTAAATGTATTGACTTGCTAGGAGACTATGTAGAGAAAGAAATTTTTTTTTTAGTTAAAATATCCTTATTTCATATTGATTATCATTACTTTTTGATCCCCCCTCGTACTTATTTATAAATCCTCGCCTTAGCCAATCTGCATAACTGCATAGCAACACGAGTAATTGAAGATACTTGAACGCCGATCTAGGCTGAGTTTTTGTTATCATTCTACTTTAAGTAGTGTACTGTTATTATGTGTAGTAAAAGTATACGCAAGGTTGCTATTCACATGTACGAGATAACCGGTTATACACAGCGCACTCGTCATGATTTCCGATTTGTGCCTTCGACGTTTAATGTAACTTGAGCTTTTAGGGTTAATCGTAATTTCGATCTAACAAGACCGAATTACTAATCGGACATCAATGAACAAAAAATTTGGTTACGTTTTTGATTTCCAATTAAGTATGTACTTGAGTTATCGAATTGCACCTTACACTTATGTACATGTACTACAGTATTCTCTAAAGATCTCATCACAGGGAGCCCAGGATCATAAAGAAAATACGTGAAGAACGAGTTTGAAGTAAAGTAATAAAAGATTTTGCAATTTCATGAGAACGCTTTTAATCTCAATGATTTAAGCAGTACACGTCGCATCGTTAAAATGGAAACCTAAGTCACATTTTATCGAATTAAGTAAAATTTTGACAGAGTTGTAGATGATAGCAGTATTATCAACTATTCTTAGTGAGGGATTACGGCCTCTGGTAAGGCTACCGGTCCTGGAACGAGCTCGGGAGTCACTGGTTGTGGAAGTTGAGCGGGGCCTGGTACGAGCTCAGGGGTCACGGGTTGTGGGAGGATTACGGGGGCTGGTACAAGCTCGGGCATTATGGGCTGAGGCAAGACCACGGGGGCTGGTGCAAGCTCGGGGATTACGGGCTGAGGCAAGACCACGGGTTGCGGAATAGGGAGGGGCGCGGGTTCCGGAACAGGGTTGGGCACGGGAATGTGAGGTGGAGGGAGCTCAGCAGGTCCGGGAAGAGGAGCTTCAGGCCACGGTACGGGCATGGGTCTGTCGATGGGCTGCTGCACTTCTGCTATTTCACCGCTAGGGGGAGCGGCTACGTTGACGATGATCTGCACAAGTGGCAGAGATTTGGCGCTGGCTACGGCCACAACGGCCAACAGGGTAATTAAGGTCTTCATTCTTAAGTATCTGGAAATCAAACAAACTCGATAAATGAGACAGAAAAATAATCTCGTTCCGTATTATGACGAACGCGTCTTTAGACAACGGATTACTTTACAAAAAGTTTGATCTACTCAACCCTAATCTCCTAGATAGTGAAAATGTCTTGCACCTTTTTTGATAACCGTGTCATAACATAGGTATATTTTACAGAAAACCCGTTATCTGACAGTAGGTAGGTATCTACTATTTAACTGAAGTACCTACTTTGAAAGATTTTTTCATGAATTATTAAGGCAAATATGTCACAAATTATAATAATTATGTAACTTAAACCAAAAAAAAAACATTTCATCAAAAAATAAAAATATTTTCGCGTTGCATTGATAAATGTATTGCTTTTTTTATTCCACCACCTTCCGCTGCCGTCCATGAAAACTGTGACTGTGACCGATAACAGAACAATACTCAAATGGGAAATGGGATAGAGACTGTGTTACAGCATTAGCCGGTTCCAAATAAAGTAAGTACCACAGTTCAACAAACAAAAAGAGAACATGCAATACTTATACTCATAAGCAAATTTACATAATTATTATCTTGAAAAAGTGAAATTCATATTTCAACGAAATCAAGTTACTATTTAAAATCGCAATAATCAAACTTTTCTATATAAACTTTGTAACGTAATGTTTTACATATAGTAACATAATATTGTTGTAGGTATGTATATTAATTCCATAAAAGAAAAACACTCATGCACTGATTAAACACGAAATTTCGATAACGACTTGACCCATGAAAATTTAGATTGAAAATTAAATTAATCTGGTAGGGTTAACTAGGTGTCTTGGTAAGGGCAGGGCAAAGTTGATTAAGAGACATCAGCTAAGAACGAATTTTGTCATATTCCACCCTTAGGGGGGTAAAATTAGGGCTTAGGGCGGGTCGATTTTAAAATTGAATAAAACAAGTTGTTTAAGAGATATCAATAAGATTTTATCTTTATTTGAGAGCTCTATTAAAGACATTTTGGGTGAATATAACATCGTTCAAATAGCTGCCGCGGCTTCGCTGGGTGGCGTGCCTTCAAAAAGTCCAGTTTTCGATGACTTTGGCGTATAATTCAGGCCGAATTTGACCGATGGCATCGATTATGTTGTCTTTGAAGGCCGCGGTGGTTTGCGGCTTATTATAAGTATTTAGTTTATAGTATAACCGTGGGCATAATAGAATAAAAATACTTTTTTAATCATTTCTGATTAACTAAATCAAAATACGAATTACTTTATGCTACGTAAATTTATTTTTTACTTTTTAGTTTCCTGATTGAAGTCGGTTTATTTTTTTTATACATTATTTTTTATGGCAACTAAACGTTCAGAAGAAAAGAAATTTTATAAATAATTGATTACGAAAAAAATAATTAAACAAAGGACTCCTTAATTCAACATCTAAGTACGAGGATACTCTCTAAAACTGTAATGCATCGTACGTAAACTAGTAATACATCGTTATTATAATAATATTATTTCAATAATAAATAATTATTTTTATATAACTCACCTTGTGTTGTTGATGGTGCTGTTAAAACTGTGAAACAATAAAAGATATCGTCGTTTTATACTATTAGGTGTCCAAAAGATCACTGTCGGCTATCAGTAAATTTGGTGTAATTTAATTTTATCTAAACTCTGAAATCCAGCAATAAAAGATAGTAATATTTCTTTTGATTTCCTGCTGCGAAATAATACTAAGAAATGTTTATTTATGTATATCAACAAACAACGAAGTGTAGTCTGCATCAATTATTATAATAAAAATATAAGTTATGTTACATCATAATTTTACTAAAAAAATGGGGTCAAATTTTTAGCAAACTGGGTATTTTCCAGTAAGTACCTGTGTAAATTTATAATATTGTGATGGTGAAGTAAGGTTGATTTGATATGGAAGTTAATCAGCCAGCTCCTTTCAGCCAATATAGGTAATCTTCGCGATTTTCGAGTCGGCAAGTTTCTTTAACTGTCTGACTAGCTGCCAACCTTCTTAAACACAGTGTGTATACATTATAAAGTGTATCGGTTCCGGTGTCGGATACCTTTTAAAAAGCTTCCATTTACTTTGGCCGTTAATACGTCTATTATGCCTTTGGTTTCACGAATGTTGTGGTGAAGATAACCGCCAACATTGAGTGGCCTAGTTAATCGAGTGTTCCACAATATATTCTCTTCTTGTATTTCACTCTTAGTATTGATTTTTTCATTGTATAATAATTATACAATTCACGAAAGGAAATCCTCTTCAATATATTTTCATGACACAGCAAATTACCACACAATCCATAAATATTAAGCGGTGACTGAGCCTATTGACCTCGATAGTAATGATTGATTTTGTTAGTGGGTTGTGTTGTGACTAATGATCCAAATAGACGGCACGCTACCGTACGAAGCCTATACATTAGCAGCAATACATAACGCTGACGCGTTTATGGCGGTAATGTAGAAACGAGACTGCGTTCACATGGCGAGTCCATCCGGAGGATACAACCCATCCGTTAATCCCATGTTTCCCCGCAGCAACTGCTATCACCGGCTCGTTAAATTCGCGGATCGAGTTGGAAAGCCGCGAAGCTCGATGGACGCCTGTAACCGCACATCGCGTGGAAACTGTGCCATGTCGCTCCTCTCCGAGTAAAAGTACTTTCTTCTAGCCGCTTTCGGAAAGCCGTCTGGAAATAATTTCTTCGCTATAGTAACTTTATACGACGTGACATAAGGCGCTTGCCGGCGTATGCACTATAATTAGAACTCTACGCTTTATAGCTGTTCTCGGAACTGGCAATCGATACTGAAGGCGTGCCTCTTCGTTTGCTGTGAGAAACGCTATTGTTTATACTTAGATGTTCATTTCAGACAGAAATATGACGATGTGTTTCATGAAACATTTCATTAAGTCACCCTCAGCGTCATTAGGAAGAGACCTGCATAAACGCTAACACTTATCAATTACTTATAAATTATAATTATAATTATAAAAATAATAATAAGTAGATAAATAGGCGACGAGTAGGAAAAGCTTAACCCTGGCAAATCACCGGGTGCAAGTCCAAGCGATACATAAGTCGACCATGAAGGACTACGTAACGAGTACCGAGAGCAAAGGATCTCGTAAATGAAGCACACTCGACGCGGTCACTGAATATCCCGATTGTAATAGTGTTTATTATCGTTAAAATATTGCAAATTAAATGTATGTAATGTTTACAAAAAACAATAAATACTCTATTGTCGATATATGAGTAGAGGAACGTATTAATGGTATGTGGTCGCCGCTGCCCATCAATTCATCTATCCTTTGTCCATACCGATAATACCTACCAGTGAGACTCGTTGCCAACCAAATAAAAGCTCCATTTGTGTAACAACGCAACTGAAACACGAAGAAGTTGTCGTGTTGATTACGACCATTAAAAGTTCTCGTTGCTAGGCAGGGTACTTAATGGCACGAAAGTACCAAAATAGATTATTCTTGCAAGGATATAACGAAGTCAACATTAAATAAGCGTGGTTTTAGTGGCAATGGAGAGAAAGCTTTGTAGTTGGCCTAGTGACCCTTTTACTGAAAATATTAGCCTATTCCTAGCCAACGCAGTAAGAATATATATTGTGTATAAAGCAACAATGTTGTTGCTAAGCTTTTGACTATAACTATTGTTGTATGACGTAAAGATAAACAAAACTATGATGAAATGATAATGTAACAAACATTTGACATTGGAGTATTCTCTAGAAATATCGAGTTTGTTTGAATTATACCCTAATGAGACCGACAATAATTATATTAATATTATATATTATATCATGAGACCTTCGTTTTTGTTCTTGTTTTAATATACAATAAGGTCAAGTAGGTTTTTGTTATCATTTTAGTCTTCCTTTACTACACTTGAACAAATTGAACAATTTATTTGTAGATATCCGCTCTAGAACTTATCGCCAATTTACATAGCTTTCTGAATATGTAACTACATACAAAGTAAAACATTACCCACAAAGTCATTGCAATACGAATGTGAAATTTGCAGAAACTATACAACTGTGAACATGTTTGCGATTGTAATAAAAGGTGCATAAGGTTCAAATAGAGAATCTAGGGTTAGGAGATTATCATCAACAATGCGGCCCACATGTAGGTAACCCACTAAGGGTTTATATCGGTTAGTCCGGATCAGACGGAAATCGCGAGTAACGTGTCACGAAAGCGGTCGGGCATGAACAACGCTGCATCCTGGCTGCGAATAACTTAATAAACATGAACAAACTTGTTTGTTGATGTTCCAACGTTTAATAAATCGTATTTCAATATTAATTGCAATTGCAAATATGAATAACAGAACTTGAAAGTAGGTTAGTTAGTGGCTAGAGATTGTAGTAGACTACGACAACAGGCTCTAACGTTGGTAGGTAAGTATTGTAGGCGAAAAATTCAAAACCAAAATATGTGGGGAATTTATTATACTTACATACGTGATGTAACATTTACATGAAAAACTTAAAACACGAGGCCTTACCTAACCTGAAACTTTATTTAATTGTTTTGCATTATTAACTTACTAACCAGCCACTTGCAGTTAGGTGGTAATCTGCACCCATTGAGATACGACACTGCCGTGTACCTACTGTGTTAAAAATAAAAATCTTTTCCGGTAAGATAGTAAATATTCGATTAGTCAGAGAACGATAGATACTTACGAGTACGTTTGTTGTTAGTTCACTTTAATTAATTATTTCTTTTCGTTCCCTTCTCAGACCAATGTTATGAATAAGTATCAATTTTATCTGTCTATCGTAAGCAAATGCACGATAAGACTCAATGATGTAGAAGTACATTCCGCGTTGATAATAAATTATTATATGTGTGGAAAAATTACTGAAGAATACTTATATTATTTTAGGTAGCGTATGTTTTTATTGCATTATTGACTTTTATTACTCTTTCCCACGAATTGATAAAAATAATTCTTGTTTACGACTATTTTCGTGTCATTGGTGTTATTACCTACCTACAAGTAGTACAATAGAACCTACTCAAGTCTAATTCCAATACAAAAATGTATGTAAATGGTTTAAAAAAACCGTATGTCTGATTAGGCACCGCACGTAGCAAGTCAGCTATATTTATATGCTACATTATGACGTCACAACTATGGTTACCAATTGCGGCGCATTCATAGTCACGTGATTATTTTTTAAATTTGATAAATTTTTAATTATTTATAATTAATTGAAATTTTGTTTTTTTTTCAAATTTTTTGCATTAAATATCAATATTATTAATAATAAAGTTTTAACATACATAAAAAAATCAATATATTTTTAATTATGCAACCGTCATATTCCGAATATAACAACAAGTGGTAAAATGTTAATAAAAAACGTTAAATTAAATTTAGAAATAAAAATTTCAAAGGAGAATGTTCATAGTAAGGCTAGTTTTTTCTTGTCTTGTTTCAATTGTATTGGTACGATAATTATTATTCTCCGTCGATTTGGCATCAAAATAAAATATATATTGAATCGGAATACTAAAAAGAAATTTATTCCCGTGTTTTTTAGTTAGGGGGGTCCTTGAAATTGTGTTTGATTTACTAGGGGTCCGTGGGCTGAAAGAGGTTAAGAAACGCTGCTCTAAATGCTAGTAAGATTCTGAGAAAAAAAGTCCGTCAACTATGCGATAAACATAAAATTCGTTTTGGAACTTTTTATGTGTCTGGAGCGGGACAAAGGATCGTTCGTTTAACTGTTTCCAGGGACTTCCAACGTGACCTATTATTGCATCGTTGGACTGCGATGCCAAAATGATTTAAAATAATCATTATATATTCTATATAATATTAAAGAAACAATAATTATATTATTTAAATCAATTCGTATATTATTTAAATCAATTCGTATATTATTTAAATCAATTCGTATATTATTTAAATCAATACCTACTTTATTTAAATCAATTCGTAGTTAATTGTGTTATTAGATTATATAGTTTTGATTTATCCCTGATTTAAAACCTTTTTAAACTCATTTATACGCTGCCACATAGATTTTCACCATTTAAAAAATGAAAACTTTAAACAAGGCGTAATGGTGTTTATCTTAAATATGTTATCAATGCGGTACGCGGCTGCGACACGCGGCCGCGGCACGGCGTCCCTGCGGCGACGCGAGGCGCCGGCGCGCGCGGCGCAGCTACGCTACGACGCTGGCTGTTCCGTGCGCAGACTCTCGACTCCGCGGCGAAATTCGCCGCTCTCGCCCACTGATCTACATTTCACCTCCAATATGGGTCAATAACTGCCCACGCTCAGCCCCTCCGACTCCGGCCATTCACCTCGCCACTCCAAATCATTGTTCGCTAAATGTAAAGAGTAGCTGCAGGTCGACAACCTCGCCAATGGTGCGCTTGTCAATTATACGAGATTCTTCTTCGAATGACACTCGACACACTGCTGTCATCGACGTAAATGCAAACATCCTTTGACATTCAGCAGAACGCTGAATAAGAGGTATGTAGTACACACTACTTCACTCAGCACTACGGCTGATTAATACAATCGTACAGTTGTTATGATTGTCCAATAGTTTTAATAACAGCAACCGATTTGTTGAATTGAGAGTGAGTCTACATATTATATTAAAATGAGCACAGGCAGACACAACTATAATATGCCAATAATTTTATAGACGCAAACGGGTTTAAATAGTGATGTAAAAAAATTATAAAGTTTTTGTCGCTTACTTAAGATATCGTTAAGTTCCACCAAGTTGCTAGACAATTTCACATTAAATTGAGTTCATAAATCTTTCCTCAGCATAAATTCATTTAAGTTTAAAGAATAAATAATTCAGTTCTGTGTAATTTACTACGTTGTTAGTAACTTTGTGTAAAATATTTCAATTGTTTTATACCTTTGTTGTAATAAACAACGTCATTGACACGTGAAACAATTCACCTTTATTTATTTTTAATAAGTTGCCGTATTTATCCACTGTAACGTTCCTTTAAATATTTAAGTCAAACTGGTACAAAATGCAACCATCACACTAGACATAAAATACTGACCTAGCTCTAAGTGAATTTTAGTTATTGACCAGTATTTTATAATCCTGATATAGTTTTCGTGTGTTCAGATCTAACTTACACTAGTTAGAATTAGTGTAACTAAGTACCTGCACTGATATTTACCAGAATTTTAATTACCGAATTTTAATTATTAATTAAATTAAAATTCGGTAATTAACCGTAGTAATGGAGTTTTGGAGTTTTTTAGGCTGCCATAACCCACCGGGTAAAAAACGGAACTCTATTAATTTGCGTCCGCTGTCTGTCGCTCACAGATATGTTGCTACCGCTGAGGACTGCGAAGGTCGCCTCTAGTCGTGTGTAGCCGGCTCCACCTTTGTAACCGGAACACAATTACTGTTAAAACAATTATTATTAAGTACTAAGTACCGCGGCGGTAGTACTAACCCGGTCGAACTCTAGACTCTATTAACTATTAAACAACTACCATTAATACTTGTACTACCATGACTACTATTTTTATATATTAAAACTAAAACTATGGCATAAACATAAATATATATCAAATTATGTATACATGACATAAACATTATTTTAGGCATTTTTGGTTCTAAACCTACGAAAAGAGATGAATCGTAAATAAACGATCAGTTAGTAACTAAACCTAACAATTCGAATACGTGAGTTTTGGGTCATTCTTTTACATGAGTCAGAGTTCAACGATGTATTTGTACGGGGATTATAGTTTCATTTAAACTTTCTCCTGATTGTTATAGACCTTAGCTTGTATGTGTCGTGTTCCAAATAACTTACACATTATGACTTTGTGTGTGTCTTTACTTATTCAAACTAAAATGTGTCGGAGCATTGAGTCGGAACCAACTTGAGTAGGTAACTGCTTTAAGAAATCAATGAATGTGATGACTTTTAATCATTTTTATTTTCGGTAAAAAAAAAAATCAGCCACTAACTCTAACTGCTAAACGAAATAAAAGGCAAAATCCGAGACTAGACTGAACAGGCCTCTACTACTCGTAAGTTAGTGCGTGTTCCCACTCAAGATTATGTCGCCACTTACCATCAGATGGCATTGTAGTCCAGCATAAAATTTTAATAAAAAAAGTTCAAAATGCGGTAGGTATGCCAAACTACGTGCACCTGTGAAAACGTATTGAAAAACTCTTAAGTATGCAGATTTCCTCGCGATTTTTTCCTTCGAATTAATTTTTATATTAACATTGAAAAGTAACAGGTGACCATTGACCATCTAGAATTAGATCTTCCATGCTGAAAAAACAGTTTGTTCCACTGAGCTGTCATTAGTCAAAAGTTGTTTGGTAAAAAATGTTAATTTGAAAAAGACTTACTAAGGTATGTAAGTATTAAAAAATTAAAAAGAATAGTAAACGAATTGTTATTATGCTATTATTCCAGACAAACATATTATTATACATGTGTAACGAACTAACGAACGCAAATGAACATAAAATACCATGTAGGGATATAATAAAATCACACAGAACTAACCAAATATTTGGTCGCAAGGAAAGTGGCGCGCTGAACGGCCGCGCGCCCGCCTCCACGCAAAGTGTCACGTTGAACTCTTACATAAGGACTTGGTGTGCTTTCGAAAATATAATCGGCAATTTTGGCCATTTCTTAACTGAACAATGGCTTTGTCGCTTAATTCACGTTGTCAAAAGAAAGTAGCTCGTTACGGACTTACGTTATCTGTCATCGAGGCTATAATTATGTTAATGTTCGGTACTTACCAGAGCTCCTTAATTAATCAAACATTGTAACTCAAATGGTAGTCGCGTCTGGCCTTTTGTTGAAATTATGTACAGTACAATTAAAGACTTCGCCATCGGTTTGTCGGTTGCTTTATATTTAAACAAAAACCAGCTTTTGGCGTAGCCCGAGGCGGTTATAGCACATGGTGGGCAGGTTGCACTGTGGCCTGAGGAGAAAAACTTCACTCGCTCCACATTCAGCAAGTTTGGAGCCGATGACTCCTCGTGACCGTGTCCTCCTTAGTGAGTGCTGCTTTATCTCGCCAAATTTCTCTCTTCTGTTCCGCATCATCACGAACAAAAAGCTGAGACCCGTTCGGTCGAAGCGCGGCCTAGATGCACTGCCCAAACCAATTGCCCTCTCGGCTACGTTAACGAGAATATCAATTGAAATCAGAGCCAGGAAACTGTTTCCTTTAAGTTTTTACTATTAATTGTAGCGAGATTCAGAAGAATATTAATATAAAAACATCTTTTTTCTAAATATCTGAATATTATGTTAGTCGCCTTAAGCATTTCAGGCACATTATGATAAATAAGCCTTTAAAATATAATTAAAAATATCATATAATATAAATAAACTCGTGCGCGGGTTCCGTCTAACAATTTTGGAGTGAGGGTCCTACTAGTAAGGGACAGGTTTCCCGATGCGAAGCGAGGGCGGGATTACTAGTGAATTGATAAAATAAAAAAGGCAAACGAGGTCGAATTTGTTCTTAAAATACGAATTTTGAAACTTTAATGTAGGTAGGTATGTACTTTTTTCTTATTTCGACAACATTTTTAAACGTAAAAAAGTGAATCGCGAAGAAGACAGAGCGGGTGTTTATAATAATATATTTATTTTTATAGTGTAAATTATAATAAATTCCACTTCATGTATTTCAAGTCTAAGTTAAATTTCTAATTAAATAAGGTTAGTTATATCTATATGAGAAATTTTCTTTTCTGATTTATTGGAACTTATTTTAAATATATTAAGCATTGTCAATGGTCACTGCAAACATATAAGTTTTTTATATTCTTAAAAAAATATATTTTAGCTGAAACCTTAGCGAACTTCAATTTTTATCAGGATGTTCCGATTCATTGGTGGCAAGCGATAAATAATTCCAAAACAGGCAGGTATATGTTTCAAAAATTGCGAAAGAATGTCAGGATTAGAACGCAGAACTCGAGAACAAAGGATCGTCTTCAAACCACTAAACTGTTACCCAACCTACTCAATTTAAAACTATAAATTTAAAGGCGCGTTTTTTGTTGTATAAAAACTTCTGTATTAGATCTCAACATAGCCTAATAAACAAAGGCCGGTGGTTTTAACGAGAACTGGTTTTGTTGCTAAGTGAGAGTTCAAGCTTTGTGCTAAAAATGCGAAAAGTACCGTAGTGCACAGCGTAACAAAGTAATACAACCTTGTATTTAAATTAACCAAATTTTATTACAACTGTTATAAATAGTGTGACGTTTCAAATAATATGTAATTATTTTTAATTAATCGTTTTTAAAACAGCCATACAAATCCTTTTTTATAAATAAACAACATGTTACACTAAAAATTACATAGATCATAATACATAAGAGAAATCTTCTTTCCATGCAACTCACTTTTTTACTTTATTGCATTTTAATGCTTGACTACAGTCAGTGTATAAAGCGCTCCAATTTAATTTGCTTAAGGTAAGTAAACTTATAATAAAATCAACGTAATGGTTATAAAAATAAGTAATAAAATAAATATTTATGAAAAACAAAATGTTACACAACGTCGCCACTTAGTATAAAGTGAGATTGTGAACTAACTTGTATTCATCTTGTATCAATTTTTACCTACCTTGCAAACCTCTTGTCTTGTAAACCATAAACCTTTTATATAAAAAATGGACAAACTAGCAGATTACCAACCTGATGGTAATTTATTACCGTCACCCATGAACACGAGTAACACCAGAGGCAACACATATTTGTTTAAGTATCTAATAATTCAATCGTATTCAGCAAAAATTTATAAAGATTTAATGTTTAATTGTTTAGAGCTAATTGATAGACGATGCCCACTAGTATAAAATCGTTATAATGAGAAATGGCAAGTATCCTAGATGCCAGATGACTTACACAGGATAACACAAAGTTGCATTACAATAATATACCCGTTTGATAGAGGCTTAAGAGGGGGTATAAAGCAAAATTGGCAATCTTAGATTCAATTTTTACAGTAGTAGATCAAGTTTCTAGAACCTGAAGAAAAACATAGTTATACTTCATTATATTATTGAGTGCAAGATCTAAGCAAAAACAGAAAAAAATAAAATTTTCTCGATAGAAAAAAATCACAAAGTTAGGTCTAATTTTTCACTTAAATCAATTTATTTTCAATGTGGTGCATATTTTAGAGTCAATATTTTAATATATTATGCTAATTAGTATCACGGAGGGATTAGATTAGCGATTTCAAAATCAAATCTATAATTTACAAATTATTAAAATAAAATACATTTGTAGGATTTTGAGTATTTTGACATGCTCGGTTTCATTAATCAGTCACCATTGCTCCATTGAGACGGGAAGACTGCGTCAGTCTTCTCGACATGTGAAATTATTTTTTGGTGTACATTTGTGACTGAGAGCGTAGTTTTTATTACAAAAACAATAATTGTGTGTGTGTGAACTAAAGTTAAAAGACACTAAGATCCAACAGGGGTAACAAACGGAATAAAATCAACATTAAAAAGGGATCATAGAAAGCTGAAAATTCAAGTCATGGCTAGTTGTCAGAGGTAAGTTGACAAGTACTATTTCATATTCAAAATTAGACCTTGTTGTTTTAACTTTTGTGCTCACAATACAATGTTGATGTTGATGTTTGATCGCTGAAGCAGCATAGTATATACGAAAAATTCACATTGTATGTATCATTAATAGTTAGTATAGGTATGTACTTTCAAACAAAATATTATACAGCTTTATCCAAAAGCAAATTTAATTTTGAGTTAATTATTTCCTCTTTGCCCCATAATTTTGTTTTTAAAGCAACACCTATATTTCTGGTAGTCAATTTGATCAATCCCTACAGTAGTTGTTACTTGTGTGTGTTTGAAACTATTATTGTATTTTCATTTCAGAACAAGATTTAATCCAAAATCAAGATATGAGAAGAGAGAATAAGAAAATATTCCAAAATCTATTGATGATGACGGGAACATTACACCAGAGAAGTGCGTATCAATTCATCTGTCTATGTATTGTTTCATTTATTATTTGCTTGTTGTTGCATTGTAACGAATCTACAAAATAACACATAAACTAAACTTTTTTTATACTATACATACATGCATAGTTAGGCAAAATTACTTTAACAAAAACATAAAATTTTGTATAAATGCATTTTTAAAGCGACTTTTTTATTTACTTTTTAATTGCTAATTGTGTTTTCTTAAAGAAAAAATATATATTTTCAGGCTTACTATTTTACGCTTTTACAAAATGTAGAAATTTTAGAACATACAGATCCAAATGCAGACGAATTTATTGCACCGGAACGACTGGCATTAAAATAAAGTATTTATGTAATTTAGTCCTATCTAAAACTTTCAACCGATTATAAATGGCGCAAAGTGATACCTGACGTCATCAGTTTCAATGTTAGGGAGTATAACAGTGTTTGACTTTTTTTTTAATTTCAGTAACATCAATCCTCGTGTTTATGAACGGGTCAAGATAAATATCAAGACAAACGACGATACTAAATACACATGTGAGACAAGTCAACGGCTTATAATAGACAAGATATATTTTTTTGAACAATTAAAACTTCCAACCATGCATAATTTTGGCATTTTATTTTTTCTAGACGGATTTTGGACTTAGTGAATTAAACTTTATTTCGAATAAATTCATTTTGGTTTTAAGTAAGCTTTGTTCGATTTTATGCTTATTTTTAATCTTCAAAAAATTGTTTAGTTTGATGACTTATGTGTTCTTACCATACCTTAAATATTTTGAATACCCATTATACATTTTTCCTGTTCTCACGCATAATTATATCATCACGCATCATATTTCACACACTGTTTTTTCCTATATTTTTAAAGCTAACAATTGTCGCTCAAGAAGTTAGTGATTGTCATCTTTTTTATGATATTATTGTCACTTAATTAGTTTCCTTATAATAACGGCAGTGGCATTTGTAATTTTTCTGTTTTCTGGCGAAGGAGTTCTTTCAATTGAAATAAATTTAAAGGATAACTTACTTTATCTTTTTGTAGCGAAAAAATGAAAACAATGTTATCTATAATAATAAATGTCTGAAGAACATTGTACGTGTTATTTATTTACATGTTATACGGCATACAGGTGTCATCACGTAAAAATAGAGCAGATATTCTGCTTTGCGAGAATTTAAATGATTTAATGGTCACACCAGTACGAACATTATACTGCCTTTCTTGTCATAAAAGTGATTCAATCGCTCCCTACACTAGGTTTCCAGCGCTATGGTTACATGATGCGACCGACACTACCTATAAATGTTATTAGTTTCAGAAATACAGATAGTTACAGCGAGAAGAATTGCTTTAGATTAATAGATACCTACATAATAATATATTCAAAATTATTAATGACACCTAATAATGTGTTGTCTGCCATTCACTGGCTCTCTAGCTATTAACATTGTATAAAAATCTAACCCTAATAAAGAAAAAACAGCTTGCCATTTTTGAGGTAGATGATTCTACATTTATTGAGCCGAAATATGTCTCAGTTTTTACATTATACTGTGCCGTATTCTTGACTGATGCCATGTTATATAATAGCGGCTGTACACTCTCGTGCGAGAGTACTCGCTATGTCTCGTGACGCCTCGGCCGAGACGTCATGGGAGCGAGAGTATGCGAGACCCCCCGAGACATCACGAGGCGAGGCGAGCGCTACCAAGTACATTCTCATACGAGTGGACTCGGCTAGCAGTCTCGCGAGAGTGTACAGCCGCTAATAAAGTCAGATGCAACCGGACGCGCAACTGCTGCGGCGCATCTATTTGACGGGCGGGGCGGGGCGCGCGGGTGAAATTTGATTTTTTCCTAGCTTTATACCCCCTCTTAAAGATCGGCTGCAAGAACTAAAAATTACTCAATTATCTTAAACTACATAAAAAAGGTTTATTACAAGATCAAGATTTCGCAAACTTTAATCTTTTTATAGCAATCGTTGATTCATGGACGCTTAAATTACCAGTACCTATAACACACAAATTGTGTAATTTTGCATCTTAAATAAGATACTAATATTGCGCTGTCGTACTAATATTTTGTGAACTCTTTCCAAGAAAATTACCATAAAAGTTAAGTGAGATATATTTTTTTAATTGCGTCATAACAAGATATAAGTATATACTATTTATAAAGAGTTTGAGATTTTTCATCATTCTAAACGAAAGCATAGCTTACATAATTATATTAAGTATAATTATATGTAGGTCTTCATTAAATAATTTAGAGAAATTAATCTTAGATACATAATAACAATAATAATTATGTTTCATTAATATTCTAAGCCTGATTGAGTGTTTCATACTTCAACCAACTTGTATGTTTTTGTTCGTAGGATTGCTTTTGCCAGAGCTTACAACTTAATTAACAACGTATCTATCTTTAAAAATAAACTCAAAATTTTCGACCGAATGTGATACGAAAGAACAAAATCTCGGTTCTCAAAACTAATATTACGTCTTTAAGTCCATACACTATTATATTATAACACTGCTCCCGCTTTCAATAAATATAACTTTACCAGTTATAACAGATTCTTGAGGTAGGTCGTGTTTGTATTTCGCTCGTTGTTTTCCCCCATGTTATTGGTGAGAACGAGTCAAGAACTACGTTATCTTGGTAATAATTATGTATACTGTAAATATGTAGGTACATATAGATATACATAAATAAAACCATTTAATTTGTGTTCACTCACATCTGACTTTCAAATTTTTGTATAAGGGTTTCTTATAAAAATGCCAATGAAGTACAGAAACCACAACATGGCTATTTACTAGTCCACATATTGACGCTGAAAAATAACTAAATCAAGCACCGCTAAAATTTAACGACGTCGCATAAAAAAATATTCAAGAGAAAGCAACGTATACTAATCAGCAATTTCTTTTATTGGATCGTAAACGATGTGTAATTTTGTCAATAAATTGATCAGTTGTGTGCAATATCGCAGTAAGCGTATGCGCGTGAGACGCGTGTCGTGGTCGCATGAGTCCAACATCGCGGAGCTAAATGTCGCGCGGCCTCCGTACTCACAAACGGCCTTTGCAGTTCGGCGCGGTCGACGACCCAACCGGGGTCGATGACCGAACCCACATTTAGTTTTCACTTTCGTTCACTAAGGATAACTGTACCATATACGTCACTTGCATACGCGCTAATCCATCACCGAACGACGTGCCTTCGCGATTCCTGGAACCTGCCCGGAATTCGTAATAATGATGTGTGATCGCAATTTAGGCAACTCTTTAGACATCAATCGTAACCAATTAAACAGTTTTAAAAGGATGTAGCACTACGAAAGCGATCTGCGTATCGTACTCGTAGCAACGAGTGATTCCCCGAAATCGATGCGCTGCAATACTTCGCTCATGCATATGAAACATGGGAGTTACAGAATCGATTGATATGGACATATTCGTACATTCGTTTACATATTAAATGTTAATCGAGATGAACGTACGCTAAACGTTCGAACTGCGTCCGTCACCTACCTAGGCGGAGGTTGTTGCTCTAATGATCGGCTATGTCGTAACTCGGGCTTTGGACTGGTGTCCTTTTCGTGCATTTTGGATAGAATTGAGTAATTTTCACGAGTGGTGGGGAAACATCGGTAGGTGATGAGGAGGTGCGGTGCGTGGGGTTGCAGGTTCGGCGGTGGTTGCGCAAGAGCGGTCGTCGACTCGATTATGTCAGCCGCTTACCTAACCGTCACCTCGCAACTCGGAACGCTCTCGGGGCAGGAGCCAATTGTAGCCCCGCGACCGTTTCACACTTCTCGCCGTCTATTTGCAGACGGCCGCGGCTCGTTAGCGATTCGACACTTCTACGCTGACTCGTTACATTGTTGTCTTGTGCCCGACTACAAGATGCACTGTATTAGTTTCAAATTGCCTTGAAAACTATACCGTACATTAGTCACTTGTCTCTTATTATGTTACATAGTTTTAGTTAGTACATAAATGAATACCGGTGAAAATAGGCAGAAGGCATTTAAATTTCACTTGCTAAATTAAAAATCATCATAAGTTACAGTTTATTAAGCGTGATGTTCTCGACTTGCGCAAGCGCAAATAGCCTCCCATTAAAAGTAACCTTTCATGAATCGATTAGAGGCAGCATCAAAATCGTTCATTGTAGATGTTAAAGAATAGATGTGCCCCGAAGGAGTAATTATTGTATCTGCCGAAGTAGAGAAGGGGCTGAAGCGGTTGCGTCAGCGCACGGAGAGCGGTCGGGCTCAACGCACAAGGTTGCAGAGGTTCAATGCTCTAGAAATACGACACCCGACCCCGCATGCTGCGCCCAGCTACTACGCCGCGGCCGCCCGGCTGCCCGTACGGCGGCCCGTACAGCGCCGTAGACCGCACGACTACGTCGCGTAGCGCTCGCTAATCACTAATCTGTACTAATATTGTACTGTAACGGACAATTTTGTTCAGTTCCATATTTTTGAATATTTTTTTCTGTTTTTCGTCTGTAACTGTGAATTTTTTTTACAATATTTTAAATTTTACGTAAGTTTTTTTTCTTTTTGATTTTCTGTCTGTTTTTAAAACAGCAACTAATCAATAGCTCAGGGTGATAAATGGCAGTTATATTATAGAATTTTGACCGAAAAAGAATAATATGTTGTAACCCAGGAAATAGACATGTTCCATTAGAACTGGCTAATGAGCACTTAAATGGCATTTTTAATTTGTTTAAAAGCTTTGACTACGCTATTCTACACAGTTAGGTAGTTAACAATTTCCGAAAACATTATTTACAAAAACCAAACCTTAAAAGAATACAATCGGTAAACAGTTCTATAAACACTAGAAAATTGTTTACTGACTACAATGAAAATTGTTAACGTGAGTGTACGTACCGTGAAACGGTTAACTACATAATATTACCTGTTATTGAACTTAAGAATTGTTGAGGAGTTATTAGGACTTTCCTACAACATTTTATTTAGCTAAATAGAGTAAAATCTATGAAAAGTTAGTTTACCAATAAGACTTATATTTGCGTGTCGAGTTCTGTATGTTTCTCTCTACCATTTAATGTAAAAATAAAAAAAAACTATTGCTTGTATTGAATAATAATATACTGTTACTGTTAATAAACTGCTTAGCTACATTTAACACAGTATTACTAGTTCATAAGTAATTTATAAGCACCTCAATGAAATAAAAGAAATTGTTACTAAAACAACAGTTACTTACGTCTCACGTGGTAGGATATGAATCTCAGAAATTAATTTATGTGCTACACCGTCTTAACTCAGCAAGTGAGCGCAGTTCTTCCATATAAACAGTTACATGTCATTGTTTAACTAGGTCTTCCAAATTATGACAGTTTTGTTTTAACGGTACACACACGCACATTGCAGAGTAACCTTCAAAAGAGAGAACGCCAGCACGTTCAGTGTACCAACTGTTATGTACATGTACACATTGTACACATTTCGCAATTTTCATAAATAATTTTGCCTTCGACCTTTGTAAGGCGCCCAATTCAGGCCCATTGATATTCCTCTGGCGCCGGTGTGTGCTTTTCGTAACCTCAGGTGAGCGCGGCACGCAAAGCACGCAGGCAACGTGAGCTAAATATATATCTACCGTTTTGTATGAGATTCGTACTTATATATCAATTTTAGAACCATTGTAACATTTCAGACTAGAAATTATAATACATACTAATGGGAATATTTTATAAGAACCTATAAATAGATTAGGTATACATGTACCTACAAACAAAGCTATTTTGTGTTAACTTGTCTGTCTTAACATAATTAAACAGTAACTTTTCGGTGTCTGTACCTACATTTATATGGAATCGGAGTATTTATGCTTACCATTAATTAGTTCTCAGAACAATTATTATATGGTTTGGTGTTCTCTACTCATTTACCGGCTAAACATAATTATAAAAAAGATCCTGAAGTTATTGTTATGTACGTCTGTCCGAGTTATTGTTTTAAATACAATCGGGTACTCACGTTTTTGTTGATTGATTTACACGCATACACGCAAAGATCAATTTGATCTACGAGTTCATCAATGATATTATATGTAAGTCGTAATGGCTATGAATTTAACGGCTTCATTTACAACTTGATTCGGTATTAATTAATTGAATATTGTTTAGAATATAAAATTACGTAGTGCTTTATTTCCGTATCTATTATCATTCTGTATTCGTTTCAATCTGCATTCTATTACTAGACGGAAATCTTTGCCTGCGACGTTTTCTTACATACTGATTAATTTGTTTATTATTGCCAACGTTAATGACAATGATGAATATAATATAGGTATTTCAAGTTTAACACTTTCCATCAGTAGGTAACATATCAACGGAAAATCAACGGTCTTTTTTTCAAAAAGTTTCTTAATAGTCGTTACGTTTATACCTATAAAGTTTGCATGTGCAAAGCACTTCCTTATATAGATATACCATTGCGGAGCGATGAATTTCAGTCAGTATATAGTTTTAAAGATTATTGAAAGTACAACATGTAGCTGACCTGACGTGCCTTTTACATTGCCTGCTTACATTGTTGCAGTAGAGTAGCGGTCTCGGTTAGCATTCGAAAGCAGGACACACTAGAAATAAATTTATACTTAAGTACCTAGAATTTATATATAACCAATGATGATTACCTATAATGCACCCGGGCGCCGGTTGTTAGGGGTCGCCGTCTTGTAAGTAGGTGCCTATTCGATTTTGACCGCGTATTTGATACAAAAAGGCGCCAGGGTATTGATTGCACCCGGGCGCTACATGTACTAGAGCGGCGCCTGTTATCATCATAAATAATACAGTTGATAATAATGATAGCATATGCTCTATCAATAGTAAGAAATTTAAGCAATCCACAGAACAGTCGATCTTTTTATGACATACCTATCATTTAAAATGACATAAGTAAGTAAACGCGAAATTACTCGTACATCCTGCAATTACCATCTGTAGAATTAAAGAATTAAATATAAAAAGTAGGTGGTTATTTCTCAGCATCCAGCATTTCTCGTTTTATTGTTTCCTTTTTTACAGAGAGAACCGTTATGCGTTGACAATTTCTCCGTTCACTTCTTTGCTTATTCTGGTTACAAGACGTAGAAAGCGTCACAACGCTTATACAACTCTTTAATAACGCACGTGAGCGATGGCACCCGGGTTTGGATACCTAAGTATCACTTGGTTCACGATTACCACTTCTTTGAGCTGAGTTCAGTGACCGCTTAAGCCCATATGGCGAAGATGACCCGCAGTTTACTCGGCGCCAAGTCTTCACAACACCGCAAGCCAAACAGACTAACCAATTGGTGGTACGTGCGTGTTGCTAAGCGGCTCCAATCGTATAGTAGTTGCTAGTACGATCAGGCAGCGTGAATTGTATATGAGTAAAGGAACAGCTACGCAGCCTTTCACGTTCGTATTTTGGCAGGACCCCCTTCACACCGCACTTTCCGCGCACCGCCTCGCTTCAACATCAGGAGAAAGTAGCTAGCCTACGCAATTCTAGGGTCGATGACCGAACTCGAAAATGCTTACTTCTGACAAAAAGTGACACATAAAACCGCCTACATTTCATATTCAGTATGTGTGGTCAGTTTTTTGTTGAACGAATGTTAAATGAGCGATGCGATTAGGTCAAGCTATGGACGAGCAGATTGCTGTTTATGATGTACCGATGTGTTTAACTATCTGACTGCTTGGTTTCCCTTTATTATGAACATCACGATCATCATCATATGATGATCACGTCCACTGGTGCTGAGTTTGTCATTAGTTTGTTTTTAGTCTTGGTTAGGTTTAGTTCTAGGCCAGCGTCTCTGCTCGTATCTGGTAGGGTCTGTATCATTGACTCAAGTACCTTGGGTTCTCTTCCAATATGACAAAGTCGTCAGAGAATCTTAGGTGGCTTAGTCGCGACCCGTTTATGTTTAGTCCTAGGCCATCCCAGTCTAATTTCGTAAATATTTGCTCCAGCACTGCTGAGAATAGCTTAGGTGAGAGTGGGTCTCAACTCATAACAACTTTGGTTGCTGCTGAACTTGGGACCTTGGATCGGATCTTATGATAGTGGTTCGGGTCGCTGGTTAAATGCCGGTTGTGTATGTATAAATGTAAAATTCCAACTAACATTGACTTATCATTCAGAGTGGAAAGTTGAGTAAAAATCATTCTTCAATAATTGGGTTTAAATGGCATAAATTATTGATAATTCGAGTATAAACGATTCAATAGGAATTATAAACAACTACATACCCCCAACACAGTACCAAGGTACCCTGTGTCGTGAGTCGTGAAACCCGCCCAAATTAAACAAATAAAAACTCTAGACCTGAACACACATTTTGTATTAAATGTTTACACATGTTGAACACTTCGCTCGCCAGGTCCTCTTCATAATGGTCTACACAGAGTCGTCAAAATACAATGAATATTAAAGTCCCATGTTGTTTAATACAATAAACATTGCGAAAAAAATTGTTTTTATTTTTATTTATATTTTTATTTTATAATTTATTTTTATTTTTGTTATTTAAATCTTAAATAAAGTGTAGACACAATCCACAAACTTCAAATTCTTGTTGCGAGACAGAGGATTACCTACCTAACGAGCGAACAAAAACCGGCGGGAATTTGATGGTAGATAACGTAGGGCTAGGAATGAAAGCGGTGTCAGCAAAAAAGAAACCGTATTAAAAACATAACAGAATAGTGTTCTACTGCTCTACTAAGAGCATAGCAACGTGTCTGAGCCGAGGCTGTGTCGAATTATTATAAGTAGATTGGAATAGACAATTCTTTTGTAGCGCTGTATACGTGAAGCCAATCCGATCCATACACGCATTGTGAATTGACCTTGTTATCTCATAATCGGCATTTTTATAACCGCTCAATATGTTTTAGCTCAGCATTCAACCTAGAAAAGCATTACACAGCTCATTTGAACTGATCTTAAACATATTAAATTGTTGTATAAGTAAATTTTGTTTATTATTCCGTAATGTTTGAAAACGCGTGGCAGAGATGTGTTACTGTGGTTGGCATTTATTTAGTAAGTATTTCTTCAATATTTTCCATCTTTACTAATTATAAAATGGGGTCAAGTCTGTGGAGTAAGCTCTAGGATTCCTCAGTTATGCAGAAAGACCAGTGCTCAGTAATGAGCCGTTAATGGGTTAAAACTGAGGCATCTGCTGTATACAGACATCGATCAATTCCAGTTATTTGTTTAGATTACAGTAATTAAATGCCGGTAGAATTCATTAACCTTACTACGAAACTATACTCAACGTTACACATAAGTATACTAGTCGATGTGCGATACAGATAGTTCATTATAACATTGATCCCAAAGAGTAAGGCAGTTGTCCCACCGCCGGCGAGTAAGTTGGCGGTCAGATCATACGCCGAGTACACATATTATCGCCCCCAACGAGTAGTACGAGTAATCGCCCGTCGCACACTGTCTCCCGCTGATAGCGCAGCGACAAAACTATCGGCACTACATACTCTCTGCTCGCTGCTTGTCAACTCTTTTCAGTTTCTAGCTCTACTCGCTACTCGTCGCCGGCGGTGGAACAACTGCCTAAACATAATAAAATTGATGTGAACATTCTCTGTGTAAATTATTATAGTACCCCCGTAATAGAAACCCCGAGCATTTTGTTGTCAAATCGAACGATAACAGCTTTAAGTTGAACTTGATTTACCAACAATGACGAGATGAAGACAGGGAGAATTACCTACTCATACTTACGTAACATTAAGGTTTTAGTACCTATAAGCGAAGTAGGCTCATTATTTCTTTAACAGGTATTCAAATGCACTTTGAATAATGACAAAGTATTAATTACAAACTTTAGTCTGTGTCGTGTTGTTGTGAATACTTTAGTATTAAGTATACAAAGTTAAAATGTTTGTTATTCACGATCCAATCCAACTTCAGGTTTCGTCAATAAAGTATGTCTATGAATCCGCAATTGGCCAGCGTGGTGCACTGTAGCTTGTGCTCACATTGGGAGAGCAGCCCAATACCCATTAAATTATGTAAGTATTTAGATAATAAGATGCATAAAGTGTCCACTTTCATAACAAGCCCTTTCATTTGATACGTGACGTACCTACTTACTTCCCAAACAATAATTATGTATAATTATTAGTATAAACAAGTATTATGTGAAATGTACAAATAAACGTTTTTCTTTCTTTCCAACAATAATTATACCTTTAGGTAATTGAACATTTTGTCGTATTAGCGGAATTCAGATTTTCTGAAAGTAAACTCTTTATCTAATATAACAATGTCATTAAAATACTTGAAATCGTACCTACAGTGTGTCTATTAGTTAACAGCTGACCGCTTGCAAGGGATCTGAACAAGTTCTCTATAAAATAGCCACCGTCCGCGCACGTGCCAACAGTCCACCATGGAAAATCACAGAAAACAAGGACACGATGCAATGGTTCATTCAACCGGACGTTATTATTCAACAAGCGCACTGTGATGAAACTACGCAGATCTTCATTATTATTAACAAAGCCCACCGTTTCGAAATATTCATGTACACGTACTAGCCCTAAGGTACAGCCGAAAATTGCCACCCGACTGTACACTCTTTCAGCATTGTGACGGTAATTCAGCGTTCCCTTAAATATGCCTTGTACCTTCATTGGAAATTAATGTCATAACATCAAATAATATTCAATTAGCATAATTTTAATCGAACAATAACGTACAAGGTTTACGTACAGCATATACGTATACGAGGTTTAAATACCTATCTATAGCATCTTTTCGTGAATATCCTTCAAACGAGCGGACGAGCAATCTGATGGTAAGCGGTCACCACCAACTAAAGGCATCAAGGAGGAAAGACTCGAAAAGACTTATATAGGTAAGAAAAATACTGGCCCTCAAGCCGCCAGTCGGAACACGACAATTCGTTTGGCGGTCGACTCAAGCAAGGAGTTGGTAGGCAGCCAACCCTATATTATTATATTAACCCTACAGTATTAGCCCTACCACCAAGCCTAGAGCTCCTTCTGGATAAACTGGACGGTACAAAGTCCAGTGACATCTCAAAAAGAGGGACTGGCGTCGTAAACTCGTCCGTTCGTCCGCCGTCCGTTCAGCAGGATGCACCACGTGCAGGGACGGATGGCCTCGACTCAACGATGGATGAGGCCCTTACACACTTATTACAATGAAGATTAAATCCCTTGCGACAGTGTAAATGTTATATTATATCATGTGTTGGTAATATTATAACTGTAAGGGCGCGTTCACATAGGACGTCCGTTTTACTGGATCCAGTATTCTGGATCCAGTAAAACGGATAATATATTATATAATTATATTATATTATATTATGTAAAACGGACGTCCTATGTGAACGCGCCCTAAGAGTAAATTATTTAATTTATTCCAAATATAAAAATAAATGAAATAACAAACCACTATCAAATAAATAGGTAATAACAATCAAACATTATCTTTGAAGACTTATTTTATAAATGTTTTTACATTATTATCCAATGCGATATATTTTAGAAGATATCATATTGTTAAAAAATAATTTAATATAATATTCAATGACGTCAAGCTTGAGAACGTTCGCACGATTTCTTAATTAAGGTAATAAATTAGAATTTGCACTTTGAAAGTTATTTTTTATGTTTATTAAGAAATTTTTTAATGTTTCGTTATATTTATTACCTATCAGTTACACAAGATGTGTTTCAAAAGTTACCAACTGTTCATTGAGTTATCCTTACGTAAAAATACTACGCGTAGGTATATTGATTTTGTAATCAAAATAATTATAGGTACAGTTAACGAGGTACACCTACTGATTTTAATAAAATTTATTTGTAGCTTTTTGAAATGGTATTAAAGTATTATGTATTTATTTAGGTAAATTTAACCATACTTGAACGTCTACTTGAGTAAAATTATATATTCAACTGTCATTTTAATATTATAATTATGTAGGTATATAATTTTAACATATTTTAATATTTACGCCAAAAAAGTGAATTCGCAACATACCTACGTGAGAATATTGTGTAATTTAATTAGTAATAATTATAATATTTCAAAATGATTAAAGTGATTTTTAAAGACAATAGTAATTTATTATCACTAGGTTCGGCCAAGGATACCTGAACAAAACTTATAAGACTACATTCAATACTGGTATTAAATAACCTATTGCTTGATATTAATCGGTTTAAAATTAATCAGGACTAAATTACAATAATAATGAATGCAGTATCGTAATATCATATCATATCATAACACATAATTATTTGTGATCACAATTTTTACTCCGAGATAAATTTCAAATGTTTATAAACGGAATAACTTGCTCAGTCGTTTTTATCAGGCGTTTATGTTTCAGATATTCCATTATGTATTCACCGGCGCGGCGTCCACATAACACAAACGTCACTGTGAACATCTGTAACACCGAGAAGGCTTTACTGATGCTTTATCTGCAAGAACGAACAGAAATCAAAGAATGGACGTACATAGATACCTACACTCAAGTTCCCAGTCGGAACACCATAACGCGCAGAATCTTTTGGGGACTGACGGAAGATAATTTTACCAGGAATAATACTAATCTTCTAAGACTATTATCTACGACAGTTACTATCAGTCTATCATCGTGGCTAACTAACACCTTTATAAAAATTAATCATTACCAAAATATTTTAATATCTTTCGGGTTTAGTAACTATGTATATACTTAGTCCTTTAGGCGCTATACGAACAATTTATGCATAGATAATGGTTACATAAGGTACTTTTATATTCTGTCTGGTCGTTAGTCGACTAAAATACTCTTTTAACTGCTACTGCAACTGTAGATAAACGCACGTTAGCCTTCAACGTTGAAGTAACTATGCCATTAATTAACTACAGTACTCACCTATCTACTTACAATCAAAAAAAATTCATAATTTAGTTCGTCCACGCCCTTTCCAAGAAAGGACGTCATTGCGAGTTTCTTTGCTTTTGTTGCTAACATCATCATCCCTCTCATACGGACAGCGCCCTTTGCCTCGTCTTTCATAACTCGTATTGCGGAGGACTGAAATTGCTTGCGTTCCCGACGCTTCTTCCCGTCCGATTATAAGGTGAAGATGTTCAACGAAAGAGTGAATAGACTCTCACTAGGTTAGTGCACTATACTCCACTTGCATCTTGCATATCCCTTCACCATCAGGTGGGGTGCAGTGAACTTCTTATAAAACATAAAAGAAATAAACATCATATTGGCTATTGCATGAACAAGTTACCCATACTTTACTTATCTACTTTGTGCCCATACACAGGTACATAAATATTATACAATTACTTTTCCAAAATACTCAACCAAATACTGATTTATTGTTCAACTTTAGGATAACATAAATGACATTCACGGACTATAAGAATGCAAACCCACAGTATGCACCGCACGGATTACAATCGAATCAGCCTCAGTATAAATCTATTGGTATAACAATGGGCGATGTAGCGCCTGCAGCGTGGAGAAATCTAAACACCACAACCCTAAATAAACTGCGATTAGTATGCACACCGGTGATAGGAGTGACAAACGCAGCCAAAACCGAGCAGCTGCGTGATGGTGTAACCGCGTGAGCGCGGTAGCAATGGACCGGGTTCGTTCGCCGATAAAAGCGAAAGTGCGGCGTTCACTGGGACAACGACCGACTCCTGCGACCAGCCCTGTCCACTTCCTGCAACCGACTCATCATCATACCTCACGCCAAAGAATTAGCAAATCCTTGCAATAAATCTAACAAGGCTACTTTGTATTCATATTCTTCCTTACATGATCCTAGAGGTCATTAGCCACCAGCTGGTAATCTGTATGACTAGAATCATAAGGAGGTACTGTTTTCCGGAGTATATGCGAAGAAGTAGGTACTCGAACAGCAATCGTCACATCTATTTCAGTTATCACTTCGCGAACGATGCCTGGTGATTAACTAATTTATTTCCTTTAAACATGCGTATAGAACATAGCTACCTCCCACAAAGGAAACGTGCACTTAAAATAAATAAAATTATTTTCCAACATACATACATACTACGAAAAGTATACTTATACCACCATGCATTAATAATAATAATTACCTATACAGTAATAGCTTAGTAGTCTGAACGTTGGACTCCCGAACAGGGATGACTGGAATCGGATTCAGCGCCTTTTCCACAATGTGGGTGATCCAGAAATTAATGATCACTTGCTTCGGTGAAGGAAAACATTGCGAGAAAATCTGCGTACTTAGGTTCCAAGACTGCTAATTAGAAATTGCTTCAATTGTGTCGTGTCGGAATAGTTTGACACATGTGGTACTTTACGAAATGTGTCAAGCTATTCCAATACGACACAACTGAAGTAGATTTTTTGTAAATTAGCAGACTTGGGCCCCAGAATGACATCTCGATATAAATTTTCTTAACCATCCGATAGTCTGTTGTAGACTAGAGTTAGGTACGTTGCTTAACTACTGCGAACGCGAAGCCATTACGATGTAAATGGTCGTCAACTTCGCTGTTGAATCAGTTTAATATGCACAGTGTCAAGTCAACCTATGGAGTATGTAAGATGCTCTAGCTGTATAACTTGGTATAACTTATATGCTAATGCGTGATGCGAATAGTGTTAATGATTGTTTGCATGGAAAGAAAGACAAGTTGTGGTAGGTCGATGATTGGTATTAAGTGTTTTAAAGTTTGTTTAACCCGTAGATAGTTCTTGGTTAGTTCATCAACGCAACCCATAACTGTACCACTGCTGGGTACGGGTCTTCTCTCTGAGGGTATAGACCATAGTCCACCACGCTGTCCAAGAAAGGTTGTCGGGAAGGGACGGAAATATAAACATGATTCCAGAATACAATTACATCTGGAGGCCGGAAATGCCCCCGCGAGAACCTTTCGAGGAAAGGTATGTAGATAGGGCGTTCTTAGCGGGGGCTTTTTCGTGCCTCTTATTATTAGACCATTTCTTTATTTGGTTCACTGGATCAAAAAGGATGCTTTTTCTTAATTCTATAGAGAACAAACACTTGACACTTAATTTATTTACAAATTTCATCGGCTGAGTTTTGTTTTGTGAACTTATTCATCCGATAAAATTGTTTAATAAAACTTCTTAAAAAGAAAACAAGATTTTTGCAGGATATTTACTGCAATTAATCAATTGCAGAATGCACCCATAAAAAGATAGAATGAAAATTGCGTGCAACACAATTTCCATTTTTTTATTTACAATTTCCTACCTCAAGTCTTTCTTCCCTCGTTAGTGAAAAGTGGCATTGTCTCACGAGAAGTGACAAGAACAAAGCAATTTGTTTCCTTAGAAGTCCTCAATTCATTAGTCTCGCTTGTATTTATTTAAAGACTCGTTTACATGCAAAACGATAATTGAAGTCAAGGGGTTAATTAAAACACAGCAAGCATCACATTTTATTATTACATCTATCGAAAACGAACATTTTATTAAATTGTACCTAAGTGAAAAACTCACATGAATTTCACAATAGCCGATCTAAATAATTTTATTATACTTATCTAAGAATGGATGTTCAGTTTCAGTTGTATCAAACTATACATCGACATTATTTTCCACAATGCTGTCTAGTCTCAGTTCCTAGACACATAAAGTGGTGAAGACAAAGAGAAGGGGTCACTAACCTTTATACTCCTAGTAACAAAAACTTACCGACAGGGATATTCCAAATCGATAGTTCAGTGGAAATGAATCATGCATTCAAACAATACTCCTTCGTGAGACTCAAAGCATATTGCCGTTCGTAACTTTGTGTCCAACATGTGTTATCAGGCGCCATATGTAGCACTTATTGGGTATTAAGGGTTGAGTTTAAACTTGGACACAATAACGTAATATACGATTTAAAAAAATATAAATCATCTCTGTTTATTTCCTAACTTGTGTATTTTCCAATTTTCGAATTGTAGATTTACCTAAAATAACTTAAAAATCGTGATTCACTATTTGAAATTAAAAAGTGGAACTCGTTAGGGAAAGCAAGACAAGGAAATGATAATTTATTTTAAATTAGAACCGAAATGTAGATAAGTAGTTTGCAAATCGACTACTGGTATTTGCTTTCAAATTTACATAAATAAAGAAGGGTAAGAATTCTAGAATAAAATGCATTAGTAGGTTCCTACCTATTAATAAAATTATTAAATAAAAATGTAGAGACAGGCAAATGTAACGAATTTATAATATTTTTTCAATATTTTACCCTAAACTTTGGAAAATGGAATCGACTAATGTAAAAATTAGATACAACTAGCAAACTAGCTCCCACAGTGTAGGCGTTACGATTTCTACCAAACCACGATTAATAGGTACGAGAACATTACCAAAAATATTGTATTTGGAAAGATTAAAGTTCTGACATAGTATTAATTGGTTCTCTATTATGATTTCGTAAATTTAGCTTCATGCTGTTGTTGTACCGTCTGTAGTGTCCTCTGTATTACGAATATAATAAGTAATTATGGTATACAGTACATCATGCATAATTATCCTTTTTAACAAGGGCGCCATCGATGTTGTACTGACCAAAAAGGAAGAGGTGGACTCGCATAATACCCATTACCTTGATCTCTACCAAAAAGACAGTTTCCGACAAGATAGCAGACCTCACAACGTTGGCAAAAAAGGTGGCTAGATATTTAATGCTGGAAAATTGACGGTTAATTAACTCGGAAATGGTCTAAGTACTTTAATTGTATTGATGCCTAGTGTTTAATATGTGCGGGAGATAAAACCAAAGGCGGCGCGGCGCTTCGGGAAATCATGCTGAAAACTCGTGACATACTCGGAAGTACCTACGTCTCTAAGAACAAAGGCGTTTAGAAATCCGGTGTTGAAATGATAATTTATCCACTCTACAGTCCTGAATTAGCTCCCTGGGATCTTTCTGTTTCCAGTAGTAAAGGAAACAAAAGAAAAGTTATTTCCTGTGCTGAAAATGCTGTGTCTGCCTACTAAGTAAAGATTGCCGTACTGGCAAGTGTTTTCTAAGTAGGTTTAGGTACATGAATAGATCTTTTACAAGATCATAAAAGATTACCTATTATAGAAGATGTAAAATAAATAGAACGAATAGGTTACTATATTCTTAAAATTCTTTAATGTAAAGGTACCTAAAATAAAGAACTAGTATCATTAGTTCTTTATTTTACCTTTGAGTGACCTATGTAACCTTTTCTTAGGGACGCCTACAAATACAAATAAAATTATGTTTGGATGGTTTATGGACGGTGGCCATTTCCTGACATGACTGTGGTTGCATCGTTGTAAATTCCCTCTAAGCAATGGAGACAGAAAGTCTGAGCTGCCGACTGGCGCAATCGTTAGCGTTACGGGTGCGCGTCGGTCTGCATCGGCGAGCATGCGCACTCCAACCATTCCAACACTCGTCTATCAGAGAAGCGAGAAGGCACGTCGTTTCACGCTCGCGAGTCGCGAGTGTCGAGTGACCGTCGCTCCGCCGCCGCGCCGCACCACCCGCAGTCCTCCCGACGCGGCCGAACGCTCCACGCTAACTGCATCATGGTGAGTCATTCCTAGCTGCCGAACGATTTGTTTGTGTCGACCTTTATCTGCCACGCCGAACTCATATCGCCTACTGCTTACAACAATCGGCTCACAGGTAAATTATACATAATAGAGAGCTATTGACGTTTCTTTCCCCGACGAGGTTGTATATGCATAACCTAATTTATTACACTGTTAATGCAAAAAGTAATCAAGGTCGAATGACAATAAATGCTAGAATCACCCGGTTATAAGTTAAATGTAAATATTTCAGGTAATGGACAACCGAATGAATGAAGATAATAAAAACGAGCAAAATTCTACAATCTTCATAACAAATTTCCAAAATGGAGAAAGTGTGAATTACTCTGTTGTTATCATCAGAGGTTTGATAACGGCGGGAGAATGTAAAGAAGAGAAAATCAAATGCATTGTATCCAGCAATGGAGTGCAACGGGAATCAGAATGGAATGTTTATAATAGGGAATTTAAAGTGACAGTGGAACTTTTAAGGGGAGAAAATTTAATTGTGTTAGAGTATAATACACATCAACATAAAACGTTAACGTTAGATTATACACCTAGAAAGACAAATCTAAGAGTGACTCCTGTTTACATCATTTGCCAAGGCCACGACGGATGCTTTCAAAGTCCTCCTGACGTTGACAACTCCATAGACAGTGCGTGTTCTCGAATAGCTGTTGGCGCTAAATTGATACAAAGTCTAACTGCCGAAAAACTATTTGAATGTGGTGTCGGTCGAAAAACTTTTCAATTGGAACATGAAGTTAACCATAAGAAACCAGAATGTATTGTATTCAGAAGTAATTTAAATGTAAATAAGGCTCGAAAGATGAGACAAGCAGACTTGTGGTCTCATTTCGGTAGAGAACTTATGCTGTCTGACCTGGGAAGCAACGAGAGAAAGTTTTTAGGGTTTATTTCGTGCACTAGATATAAGGGTACTGATATTGATAAGCCTATGACACATGACGAAATAATATGCCTCACTGAAGCTTACGCCGCTTTAGGAGGTGGTGGTTTGGCATTATTCGGGACCGCCTGTTTATATACTTGGCCAACAACAACAAAAGATGTTATTACGAAATTTCTAGATTCATCTCCTGTAAATACCCGAAGATTTATGGACGACAGTGGATATCGTGGCACATTAGGAGGGTGTTTTGCAACTACTTTAGGTTCAGTTTTCCATGAGCTAGGTCACACATTTGATCTTGGTCACACTAAAGACGGAATAATGGGAAGAGGTTTTGACAATATTGATCGAGTATTCTTGGTCGGAGATAGAAGATCATCACTAACCAAAGATAATATGAATAATTATAATGGTAAACCAGTACAGCATTCTACAGTATCTCTACAACGCAATATTAGTGTGACAATGAATGTAGCAGAACCTCTTAGAGTATTGGGTCCAAGAAGTAAAACAACGTTAGGGAATTTTGCTTCACTAAGCAAATCTGATATTGTTAGAAGAAGTCCGAATATCACACCAATTCAAAGGCCATCTAGCGTGTATTCAAATATAACCAATAGACTATCAGATTCAAAAAAGAATGTAAACAGAATGAATGGAAACGATCCTATTTACTGGACAAGAAATTGTGCGGTGTTACTATCGTACCACCGATGGTTCAATAACGAGTATGGCAGAGAAAGACAGGCCATTACTAGATACCTAAAATTTGACAAAAACAAAATGATGATTATATCTACAGCTGGAATAAGAATTGTAGAAGTTCGAGATGAATCAAATGGGATGGTTTTGGATTCATATGAATTTACTAATCCTCTTCCAGAAAAAAGATTTTTAGTGCCGTTTACGTTTTCACCTAAGAGTAAAGTGCTAACAATTGTGGTAGAAGACGATTTAGGAAACGTATTAAAACAGACTTTTTCTTATTAAAATATAATGAAAGTGAACGACAATATTGTGGTCAAACCAAATTAATATAAAATATACACTGAATATAGGTACAGAAAATCAAACGGTGTGCGTTAGAGACTCCATAAGTCCTAAAAGCTATAAAGATACTATAAAAATGTGGTTGAATATTAAGTTATATTATAGGTAGGTACTAAACTAGGGGTACGTACTGTGTAATTTGTGTAATAAACATCATTGCCTAGCCAATATCAAAGTGCGTGTTCTCAATAGGTTTTATTTTAATGGGTAAACGTGGGCTTACCTACATACCTACTAATTATAATTGAGTTGTATACTGAAACTGAAACGATATCAGTGAAATCGATAACATCACTCAATTGAACCGTGGTCCGTGATTTAAATAATAATATATAAATTATAATAGGTAGGTATGCTTAAAATCAAACCGTATCCCAATAAGCGCTTTTAAATATTTTTATTTATATTTAGAACTAATAATGCCAACATTATCAACAGTGAATATTACTAACAGGCCTCACAGCTGGATCATAAAAAAAAACAACAGTGGATGAACCTCATACATAATGTTACAAGTTAAATAGAATGACGGCATAATACTTCAGAATATGAAATAAAATCTAATTTTAAGAAATTTCAACGTACGAGTAAGTGAAAATAGCTTGTAGGGGACTTTAATATTATACGTTAATAACATAATTATTGCAAATAATTAAAATAATTTTACGATTTCTTTTAATTCGAACGAGTGATACAGCAAAAAAATATATTTTGAAAACATTTATTACATTTAAGTGCCTAATGAAGATATTTCTAAATTAAAAAGTCTATTTTGTATCGTCATACATGTAATCAGTAAAATAATAATAATTGGTTATAATTATGTATAGAAGTACAATTTAGGCAAATGAACTGGAATCCAACTATGTACCTAGGTAGTGTAGGGTGTGCAGTCGATCAGAGATATTATCTGTTTTAAACGTCTAGGTGACATTAACGATAGGAAAAAATGAGATGGAGCTGTGACTGTCAGTGTCAGGTGTCAGTTGACATTGACAAATTGAATTTACCTTACATATTGCAATTCAATTCAAATAAAACGAAAAATATATTATTTAATATTTTTAATTTTAATTTAAACTGGTGCTAAAAGATAAAACTAAAATTCATATTTGAGTTTCGTTTTACTTCAGATAAGACTTCAGCTATTTCGGGAAATTTTGTTTAGAGTGCGCCCACTCAACTCGTTCAAAACTTGAAAACTGATCAGAATCGCGCGCGCGCGATATTCGAGGTATTAAAAAGTACAAAGATTCTCAATTCAACAGTGCTTAAAATAGTATCCATGAGTTTCATTCGGAGTATAAAAAGATAATGTTATCGCGTGTGCGCTGTGTCTTAGTATGGATTAGGCTGAATATTATTCCTGATAAAAATCGCGATATCTATCAAAAGATTGTATGCTTGTAAATATAGCTGCCCTGCTGCATTTTTTTCATTTGTGTTGTGTATATAATGGTGTGAGCTAGTATTGACTAAATGATATTAATGTTATATAAATAAAATGGGGAGCACATCAACACCAACAGAAATACAACAAGGATTTGTACTTTCAAATATAAGATTCTTCCCCTCTATCATCAATGGAAGAATAAATCTTTTTAAGTTTCTTGATGCAGCATCGGATCTACTTGCTTTAGTTGGTATGTACTAACTTGATATGTAAGAAAATAAATTCCTAATACCTAGTCCATTTTAAATATTGTCTACATTGTATTTTGTTAAATTTACTTATACTTAATTTTTCAGAACACCTAGGAAAGGTATTTGCGCCTGTCAAATATGATATGCAAGGAAATATAGATGTAAGTATCATGAATAAAAAATATCAGTTATTTCTCTTACGTATTAATTTTCATTCACATAGTAGTTGTAAAGATCACCACTTACTACTATGACTATAATACACAAGTGTGCAATAAATTTATATTTTTTCAGAAAATCAAAAAGTATTTTAAATATAATGAGGAATCCTGCTTGTTAGAATTAATGCTTGAAGAAAAGTCAAGAGGAGAAAGCATTGGCACTGAGAGTGTTTTGTGGCTAAACAGGTAAGCTACAATAGTAAATCCATGTAATTGATTCATATTGCGGAATGTATATGATAACACCCCATACTAAAATCTACTTTGAAATTATTTGTTACATTACTGTACCGGTCACGATTAAGGGAGCCAGAATCCCTTGCTTGCTTTATTACTAGTAACACAGCAGTGATACCTTTGGTGTCATTGAACCAAATAGTGGTAGTAATATGAAATACTATTATTTTGATGAGGTGTGCTTATCAAAGTGTTGATAAAGAATAGGTATCAAAATTAAACAAATATTTTAACACGTCACATATTTTTTCGCTATTTTAGAGGTGTAAATTTGTTATGTTTTTGAAGTGTAATGAGCTCCATCCATTCTGAAGTTAAAGGCCGACCTACCCTGCTCATGATGTACCCTGGTAATGGTGCCTTTCCACCAGAGATGTGCTATGCAGGTACGATGCGGGGATGCGTAAGCTATGCTACGAAACTATGTAACTGTTTCCACTGATGCTAAGCTATGCAGCGGAGCGAGTAAAATGTGCTATGAAGATGCACCGGCGTGAGGTAGCTGTGCGAGCAAAATGTGCAATACACGCTGTACGACGCATCGACTGTAGTGATGGCACGGGGGCCCATCACTCACTATCCTCCATTCATATAAAAAATATAGATTAATGGACCCATTTCCACCAGTGCCATTGTATGTGGGCCAATGAATATCATCAAATCCATAGCATAGCACACTGGTGGAAAGGCACCCTGAACAAGGGATGAGGCTATAGTATCAGGTCCATCATGTTTTGAGATTGCTGGGCTTTGTACCTGCCATTGTGTGCATGGCAATAGGTTATTTTAACACCTGGTACCCTCAGTCTTAAATTTTAATTTATGTCCCAGGATGATGATCACTTAACATAATGGGGCTTGTTAATTTACGTATTACATGAAAATAAACTTTACTACTATTAAAGTTTTCTACCATTAAACTACACATCGTTCCGAAAGACGCCAAATCATACCAAAAATGGATTAAATGCAAAATTTAATTGCCTATTACTTGCATTATTAATTTTCTTATATAACAATGTCATTATGTTAAGTACACCCCCAGTGCAGGAAATTGAATTTATATGTCAAATATTGTCGTTGTTAAAACAATTATAGTAAAATTAATATTGTAATTTCTATTCCAGGGCGTTGCACTTTTTTGAACTAATCTTTCAAGAAATTCTTAAAAATCTACAATGTAAGAACTATGACGTAAATATGAAGAAAGTCTTCACAGTGGCTTATGAGGGCTCAGTGAAAAGATATCATAATTGGATCACACAACAATTGTTTACGGTAGGTACGACACGACACCATCTTTACCATAAGACTTAGCAACCCCCTATAGAACTGATCCCGGTGCAATAGCTTCTTATGTTGTTCAGCATACTGCACCACAAATAGGTGAAGTTGGCTTGGGCTCAACAAAGATGAAGCCTAATAGATCTTAAAGAACTTAACTTGCATGAAATGTAACTCAAGTTAAGCATCATAAAACCAAAAGATTGTAATGAAGGATTGATAAATTGCTAATTCCAAAAATGCGAATATTATGTCGGAGTAAATAATATATTACCTTTATGGAGGTTTTGTGATCAACAACTTGAAATCATCAGTGAAAAGGACAATGACCATTAAAGTATAGGGAAATGGCCTAAAATGGCTTCGTAATTACTTAATTTGATCAGCTTAGTAAATAAAATTGATTACCAAGTCACGTAAGTATTTTTCAAAGGTAAACCGGGGTTAAAAAAATATTTATGTTATTAAGATATTTACAGTTCAACATACCTTCTCGACATAGATGACAATTCATTATACCTACTCATGATAATCACGTGCTGCATCAAAAACTTAGATCACTTATACCATAATATTTTGTTTTAATATTTTTACTTATTACCTATATCTATATAATAAAATCCCCTGTTCAAAATACTTAGACGACGGTTAGATTAAAAACTAATAATTATGGTTCTGGAGTTTATCTAAAGTGTGAGAAAATTGCAGGCAAAAATAAATCATTCTCCTCTAGCTAGTTCTATCAAATAGTAGTAGCTTGTGAATTCTTTTATTTTTATACATACAAATATTATGTTACTCTTTGGGACTATTTGGGAATAAGACATTTTAAGCCGACAAGATCTGGTCATGTTAAAAAGTGTGTCGTTTTTTTTTCAGTTCATCTGCAAGATGTCGCCTACATTTCATCAGATTACAAAATCTTTGCAAGTTGAAAACGATATAAGATCATTTGAAACATTTTTAGCAAACTTTAATGTGTCGTTACATTTAGTAAGAAGTAAAATTGATGACTTTATGAATGATAATAATGTAACTTGAAAGGAATATTATCTTGTAGGTACACTCGCAAACGCCTAAACAAGCCACCTTAATTAATTTTATTTTTGAAATAAATACATATTAGAACCACAATACAAATAATCAAATATTTTATTTTCATAGCTGGCACATTAAATTATTATCCATTTTACGTTAACCTATTTAAAAGCATTTTGAAATTTGAACTATTTCAGTACAAGAAATGATCAAAACATAGCGTTTGGGTATACTCTTAATTGTATTATTGATTGAAAAGCTGTTAGCTATAATTAATTTTATTATAATGATACCAAAATGGTAAAAAGTATTATATTGTAGTGTTCCTATGTTATACTATATAAATTATAAATAAGAGGCTAATATAACTATTTATTTTATTGTAGTCAGATAATCTATGTAATAATAATAATTATGTAGTTAAAATGAAAAGGATCCAACTGAAACACAAGGTTTTAGATAAAAAAAAATCAGTCTAGCACTAACTTACAGTAGTAAAATAATCTTACAAGTAAAAAAACCCGACTTCAAAATAATACCAATTTAAAACCTATTGTTTTCTCATACATGCCATTGTCAGAATTGGACCTTATTGAAAGGGGACCACACGGGAAGCACCAGCATTCAATTAAAAAAAGAATCATCAAAATCGGTTCACCCAGACAAAAGTTCTGAGGTAACAAACAAAAAAATAGTCTATTCGAGAACCTAATTAAATAATTTAAAATAAAAGCGTAATTTTTTGACAATATTTTCAGTTGGATGTTGGATCCTTTTCATAAATGACGTACAAAATAATATACATAAAACAAAATTGCAGTCGTTTTTATGTAATTCGATAATAAAATTAACATTATGTTGTTTTTGTAAATGAAACCAAAGTTGTAATTAATTATTTATTCATAGTTAAAAACTATATGTTTAGGCTTTTAATGTATCTTATGGTAATTTTGATCGCTAGAATAAGCAACTTTAAGGATACTAGACTTCTTGTCCAAGTTACCAGTAGAAACTTTTGGTGCTGTATCAAAAATATCTATTTATCCAATGATTTGCATTTTCTGTCATTCATGTTATGATTTGTAACCTTTGTAGTAGAGATATAAATTATAGGGAACAATCTCGATAATTAATACTACTGCTGCTGGGTGCCCTTAAAATTATACTCAGCATCAAGATCGGGATACTATTGATAATCCCACTATCATCCGACAATTGATGCTGTATGTTATATACTTCTACATATTATATTTAATTGCATAACTATATTTAACGTCCTATTGAATGAGAAAAATAAATACTTTTAGCCACAGAAGATGCTTGCTTTAAAGCCAAGTAACCTAGTATTATTTCTGCTAATGCTACTGACCACAATGATAAATGCAGTATGGTTTCCGTAGGTGTGCTCATCAAATATGGATTGAATAAGAAGAAGCTTATAAGTGGCATTTGCATTAACATAGTTAACATCAAAAATCCAGCTAGATCTGGTACCTGAAAGTAAAATTTATATATGTGACAGATTCCACCCACTTGTATTTAATAGCTACTCCAATTTAAATACCTACAAAAAATTTGATTCACTGCATTTTTGACAATTTTTATGTAATACATACTTACCTGTGTTTTATGTAACTTCCAATAAAATTTGAGAAAATAATTGTTTTTCAATGTACCTACTCAAAAGTATATAAATATTATCTAAAAATTATGATCTTACTCTGCAAGATAAATTTCCATAGTGTCCAAGATAAAGTCTGATAGACTCTAGGCCCGTGAGTAGAACAAATACTGTGGCTGACAAGTATTTAGAAAGATGTCCGAGTCTGTGTAACTGAAAATAAACTACTATTATAAAACGAATGACGAGTGAGACAGTGTGACTGGGCTTTTACACGAGAGGGGATTTTGAGTGGAAGCCGAATTGTAAACCAATGTAGGTATGAAAAAATTACTTGGGAGCATAAATTATACAATCTAAAGAAATGATTCCGATAAAATGAAAATATATGATGAAATGTCATCATATTTATCTAGAGTAAGCCTATAAGTTGGGTTACACTTGGAAAACACAAAAATGAAACCTTTTTAAATAAATAGCCGTTAAAAGAGCAGACGCCCAACCTGGTGGTAAGAGGACTAAGAGGTCACTATCAGTCGGAAATCGGGACCATAGTCACCGATTAGTGTTATATTTAATCAGTGTATGCTATCTTGCCATAGTCCTAAATTATAAATAGTTCTAAACTCCTTATTTTGTCATTAGATACCAAACACTATCTACTTAATTAAAATATCCATAATAGGTACATACCTTATGATACAAAAAGGAAGCGTTTACAATCACCCATAAAAAGTAAATATAAACATTGAAATATAAGCACTTTTGAAATCTTAACATTGTACGATATTCCATAGTAGAAATATTTTAAACGAGTATGAAACTTATATCTTAATATATCATCTATTTAATTTAGCATAAACTTGAGCATAAAAACGATATATATATTTAAATAAACTTTAATACTGCGCAATATTGCCAAATGCCAACTGACTGTCAATCAATGTTTTTTGAATAAAAATTATCGCTATGGAAACTGAAAATAAACAAACCAAAATATTGTTTAAATTTAGCGCCTAGTAGTGTTCACAGATCACTCTATTCACGGTCTTTTCACTTCTTGACGTTTTCTATGGAGGCCGATTAGCTCTCTTTGGTAGTTTCCTATATCACTAGATGGCGTTAGCGACAAACGACTGGGAGGAACGGAACGTATGTTGCCTTATCGGCAGCATCATGGCTGACTGTCAATGGACCAGGCAAACGAATTTTTTTTTACACGTCAAATAAATCAATAAAAAATTACAAGAAAAACTGTGTTTTTACTTTTTCCATATCTCAATAAATGGCTGAGATATTAACGATCAAAGTGCGTATTTACGGACGTTGGTTTTTTTAAAAACGCAGGCGGGCGGTCACTACTCGATGACGTCATCTCTCAGTAGTCGCGCGTAGTTGATAGGGATTTTTGACCGAAATGTTAATTTAAACTCAAGTAAAGCCGCGAGCAAACCTTAGTTATCAATAATAAAATAACATATATAATTCACATACTATCTACTACATCTATGCAAAATTTCAAGTCTGTATCTATAGAAATAAGAAAGTTATAGATTTTTGAACTGCATAGACCCATATTTTCTATACTTGCACCGTATCATGCTCGCGGCCGAGCCACGTCGTGACGTCATAGCCTAAGCGCGGAAATTCAAAAAAGGGCTTGAACTTCTCGTCTTTATAACTTCGGAAATACTGCATGTATTGAAGTGAAATAAAAAGTTATGTAATGTATATGACCTAAGCTCGGATTTTAGGTGTATTTGATAGTAATATTTTGACCCTTTTGCCTTCTCCATTCCGTTAAGGTTACATGACGCGAATGTGGTATTTTGAAATTAGATGGTGTTGTTTTATTTATGCCTATTTTAGTTTAAAATATTACAATAAAAATTAAATCATAAAAGACGTATATACAGGCATGTAGGCATAGGTACTGTAGTGTAGTTATGGATATAGAGAAATGTAAGTTCTTCCGGTTTCACGAGATGGCGCTGATCGGTGATAAAGCTGATGACTATTCTCCCCATAATAAGTTACTCTATGACTATAATGTAGGTAGTGTATAAATACTCTTTGGCGCCTACATTCAACTCGCTGTAATTATTGACCACAGGCTTTGTAATTTCGCGAGTTCCCAGGACGGATTGTCACATATTAGGTTAAAATCCACAGAATATCATAAAATAAAAAGGATTGTGTGGTTTTATGAAACCACGGTAAAAGTGAAACTTTTTTCTTATAGACATTTAACTAAAAATTTTTGGAATAATATTCCAATAGGGGCATTGACTTATTATTACTATGGACCTCGGGTCCGCGCTAAAAAATGTCCGAGCCAAACGACCAACAAAACGCAAGGAGAGCAACAATTCCGCGATCACGACTGCAATCAAAATTAAACCGTGATGTAATGATTTTAGTGTTTAAATTACCTTGTTAGCATTTCTATTCTTGCAATGGCTGGCGTTCACGACGAATAAAAATCGCTTTATCGATCTTAATTTTATACTTGGAAAATTGGAATGTTAATGGGAAATAATAAGTGTTTAATGTAATAGTAGTAGACTATTACATTAAACACTGACAAAAACAAACAAAATAGCGGTGGAGCTCTGGCACAAATGAGTAATACTCTTACACTACTTTATTAGATTTATGATTTGGTTGGTACTACCTGACAGTCAACTCTAAAACCGCGCACTCATTCATCAAATCGAATAGCGCGCGCTTTCGCGACTTCCTGTTACACACTTCCGTCCCATTTCACGAAATCATTCCCACAAATTGCAGAAAAGCGAGAGGAAAGATGTTACACATCAAAAAATAAATGAAATTAAAACATTAATCTGTCACAGTCACAGCAGCCCCAAGCTGACACTTTTATTACATCGTTTCAAACTTTTTCGTCTGTGTGTTGCATGTCGCGTGACGGTTGGCCGCGGAGTAGGGATAAAATTAAAGGCGCTCGTCAGAGCAGCCAAGGCCAATATGGCGGCGCCTATAGTTCGCAGCAGCTGACCGTGTAGTGTATAGACTATTACTCATTTGTGCCAGTGCTCCACGCTATTTTGTTTGTTTTTGTCAGTGTTTAATGTAAATGTTGTTATATATAATAAAGTGAAACTTTTATTTGCTCTTAAATAAATATCTATAATGTGAAAAAAAGTTTCACTTTTACCGTGGTTTCATAAAACCACACAATCCTTTTACTTTAGGAGTTAATACATATTTGATTTTATTCAATACTACTTTATTTAACTTCATTTTTTCAAACTATAGCGGTCAAATTTTTTATCCTAATTTATTTCAACTTTTTATTACTCTGAAAACTAGTGGTCTATTTTATTGTAAATACCTACTCTATTGTGTTCCTAGATTATCTCTGGAATAATATTATCTGTTGTATCTGATATTGATAGTATTGATACTGACCTGACCGTGGTCCGTGACAGGTCCCAGTCTGACCATGTATTGACAGTATCAAAATAGGTTATAATTTATTTAAATTTCCTGAATATTGTAAATTTAATATTTAATAAGAGAAAAGAGATGTTTTAGGCTGATTAATATTGAATAATTAAGATCATATTATAAAAATGCTTTCTCGAACGATACAGTATTCATCAGGTAAAGTTTGATTTTTGATGTACATTCCAATACAAATAGGTAACATCTTGTTATTGAAACGATTAACTTACATGGTTCCAATTTTTTTAGGCCTACTGAAGCCCGAATTTCTACAGATCACATTCAATTCCGGAATAAAATACTTTGCTCCGCCAAAAAATTATGACGGTAATTATCATCAGTATATCTTTTTTTATAATAGCCCTGTAACTAACTCAACGTACTTAAGGGTCTCTCTCCGGAACATTTACGAATTGCTGCTAATTGTTATAGCAGAAATTCGTTAATGTTGGCTGCCTGTAGCCCAAGAGCACCATATCACTGATACGGCAAATATGGGGGTAGCTACGCCCCTGAGAACTGAAGCAAAAAGTGAGTCAGCCATGTATTGTTACGACAATTTCAAATTTTTCAGACATTGAAATGCCAGACCGACCAAGGTTGCGAGTGTATGACAAGGTGCCACTGTATCCACCTAATCTTAAACCACCAAAAATGCAAAAACGTCTGCGTTATATGCGAGGCCCCGAGACCTTACATAATTCTCTACAATTAAAGCAGTTTGGAGTTATAGTAAGTTTAAAGAGTTAATATAACTGTATATTTATTTTTATTTTACTCATTTTTAATTTAGTTGAGAACTGTGCAGACATTCTGCATATTAGCAAGTGGTCACTGCTTATAGACTTCTGTAAAATCTGGGTTGCATTTATGTCGCCATCCAAGATCTAAGTCATGGACCCACTTGATAGCTGGCAGTACAACACTACAGAAAATTACATATTAGAAACATAATTTATTGTACTAAGAATGTGGTATCCAGCTAGCCAGGTGGAAAACCTTATAGTATGGTCAAGAATAAACTTAGTACTAAACCCAAAGATAGTCCTCTATTATGTTAATATTACAGGACCCTCTGATGTCATTGTCATGATCCTTAACCCTGTTAATGAAAAACCAGAGAGCATTTTACTAACTGCGCCACTGCACTCTATACAATAAAACCTCAGTTGATTCTAGAAAGGGGTAGTAGCTAGCCAGGTGGGTAAAGATTCCTACCACCCTACATGAGTTCTGTTAGGATTATACATTTGACACAAAATGCAGCAGCATCCAACAGGCACCTGGTACTATAACTACATCCCTTGTTCAGTATAGACCAGGCGCCAGAGGTAGTTGAGTATGCAAAATGTGAGGACCGGCAACTATGCTCAAATTCTTTTACCTGAGACCCTAAATAATAGAAAATCACATGTTGCCGGCAGCTGTACTGGTCCATTTCCCTTTCCCCCACCCACCCCTTTTTTAGAGGCTAATTAACGTTTATTTCATACAAAAAAATTTCATTTTCGAAATTTTGAATGATAAACGAGTTCTGATTTTAGAGATTTCCTGTCAAAAAGGTACCTGCACCTTTTTGACAGGAAATCTCCAAACTCGTTTGAGAAATGTACCTGATTTAGTTACAGTTTAAGCGCATTTTCTGAGAAAATTTACCATAGTAATATATATTTTTTTTTCACCATCAGAAAGTAGATATTTCAACAAACAAAAAGCCTACCGACGTTAAAAAAAAAAGATATTTTTACGCGAGAATTTTCGATTGAAAATCAGGCTGCTTTTTCGATATTAAGTCAATATATAAGGTGCAAAAATAAATATTTTAAATCAAAAAAATTACAGTGTGTTTGAGACAAAAAAAGGTAAGGTTTCACCAAATTTCGTGAAAAAAGAACAAATTTTTGAAAAGTTAAAAATAAAAAACCAAAAACTTGGTTTTTTGAATTTTTCATATACATTTTGAGGTTATGTGAAAAAATAGTTATAACAAAAGTTGTAGATCTTTATATTAGCTACAACTTTGCCACTAAACTTTTTTCCATCGGACTTCTAGTTTTTTCGAAAATCGAGATAATCTGTTTTTTTATCCTAAAAACCAACGTTTTACTACAGCCTTTTAATTACACCTTCTTAGGCAAAGCTTAGGCTTTTAGGCTTAGGAAAAGAAAGATGGTAAATTATACCCACGATAAATGACGAACGAAACGAGCAACCACTGCCGGAATTGTTGATTCAACCCTGTAAATGTATGTCCAATTGTAAATAATGGCTGGCTCTTGTAAAAAATTACATAGGTATTGATTGTATTTCGTTATGCAAATTCATAAATAACGATTGTCAAAATAAAAAAGATTGATTAGTACAATTTTTTATGATAATTATGTCTCTGTCTTGAGGGCTAAGGGGGCGGGGTGTAAAAAAAAAATGGACCAATATACCTCCTGGCAACATCCAGAATCATTATGTGCATGCTTTTCTGAGTTCAAAACCATTCACCGAATGCGGTCTTCACATTTTGCACACTCAACTCCATCCAGCGCCCGGTCTAGTAGTAAAAACTAGCTAGTTGATATATATACATAAATAATTTGTTTGTCATTTATTGCAGGCCACTGGTGGAGGCCGTTTACGTCATGAACATTTTGAAATGGCACGTTTGGTTGTAGCAAGACATTTAGATATGAAAAGGATGTTTGCTATATGGAGAGTAGACCCTCCTTGGCAACCAGTTACTAAGAAAGGCCAGGGGCAAAGAATGGGTGGTGGTAAAGGTGCCATTGATCATTATGTGACCCCCGTCAAAGCTGGTAGAGTAATAATAGAAGTTGGTGGAAAATGTGAATATCCTGAGGTGAGAAACAATACTCTAAACCTAAATTACTATTTAAAATGCTTTTTAATGTAAATTTATAATAATAAAAATGTAACTGATTGCTGTCTGTACCCCCGCACCCCAACCAATGATTATTAAGATTTTTGTGGGTTTGTGCGCGCCAAGCTTAGCAACGGCTTTATCGATTTGTGTGCAGTTTTTACTTATGTATTGCGGTAAGGTTCTCTTATAATCTAGTGTTTGTTCTATTTCAAGCAGTTCATAAATAAAAATGTTACTTCACTTTAAAAAATCACATTTATTCGAGTTTAGGTACTAAAGCATTGTGTTTCATGAAAACACAAGGTTAGATTTACTTGTAATAAAATGAGTTTTTATGTAAAGTATTCTCATATGAAATTACTATCAAATTTCAACCGCCGTTTTAAAGGTTTTAATTCTTGTCATACCTATTTATAAATGTTATATGTACAATACAATAATTTACACTGAAATAACATGCTGTTATTCTCTCGACAGGTACATCAAATGTTAAAAATAGTAGCTGAAAGATTGCCTTTCAAGGCTGAAGCTGTTTCCCAGGCAATAATGGAAAAAAAGATTGCAAAAGAAAAGTGGGAAGAGGAAAATAACCAAAACAAATATACCATGAAGTATATTATACAAAACAATATGGGTGGTTGCCAGAGGTTCATATCTCCATTTGATCATAAGTGGTTCTTTAAATATACATAAGCAAATACTATAATATTATTATGTTAGAAAATCAATAAAGTAGATTGTAAATATTAGTATTTTTCTTGAAATAACTATAAGAATTCATGATTATGATTTCTTCATGATTCATGATTTCTCTTCATGATTATGATTTTTAATTTTCGATATCCACATACTGGTCCGGGATCCCTATTACATTTTTTTACTTCATTACTAACAAGCTAATTTTTCGTGAGTAGCTTAATTTTGATAAGACGCCCAAGAATTTCTGAACGAAATCATTTTTTTTTACCTCGTTATCGATACATGTTGAAAGTGGGGGACTCTTCGATCAGACCATACATTTTGTAGGACAAATATTTTTTCAAGTAATTTAGACAATAATCTTGAGATTAAAAAAAACAACCAGTTAGTAATAAATTTTTTCGAATCATGAAATCGACATATTTTATCCCTGCTATCCCTATTACCTCCCACAAATTCTTGGGCGTCTCATCAAAATTAAGCTACTCACGAAAAATTAGCTTGTTAGTAATCAAATAAAAAAAATGTACTAGGGATCCCGGATCATACATCGTACTTTCATTAAAATTTGAAAAATAGAACACAACAAAATGAAATAACTGGCTCGGTTCTATTAACTCTGTATTTTTAAAATGTCAGTAACTACCTTATTTGTTAGTACCTATAATTATTGACCATACTTTATAAAAACAAATGGGAAAAAGTTAGTTATTTAAGTACAAGTGCCTAGACGATCATGCGGCATGACATGCCTTACGTGCTGTCATGCATGCATGATTGTATTGCAATTATGCGAATGACATACCAACTACGTGCTGGCAGTTGATTGACAACTTTTATATTTCAACATGCCAACATGATTGATATGCATGCATGATTGTATTTAGAGTGGCATGTCATGCAACAGCTCAGTTCGCCTCGAAACGACGTCAATGAAGTGTGATAAATTGATTAATAGCCAGCATAACATGCAAAGTATGCATTTTAAGGTGTCCCTAGACGATCATGGGGTCCATCATGCAGCATATAATTTACGTAACACACATGTCATGCCGCATGATCGTCTAGGGACACCTTTAGATTTTCTTTAATTTAATTCGCAACTTATAAATAAAATACAGCTAAAACATTTAGGGTAGATTGATATTCGTCGTTTTTATCTAAATAGCCGACAAACTTCCAGACGCGTTTATAATATTATAATAATATACACTTACAAACGGATTCGTCGACAACTAGGCTAGGGTCTTTCTTTTTTGATGGTGGGTGGATACAGTCGTTCATGGACATTAGTAACACTAAAGGAATAGGTTAGGTTGATATACGTATTTAATAAATTAAAAAACAGTGTACTTGATATTAATTTATTATATTTTTGACATTTTATGAAAGGATTTCCGTGACAAGCCCCAGTTTACATACATGTATACCTTGTAGCAATAATTATTAATAAACTTCTCTTCATAATATTTTACTGCAAAAACTCAACAAAAACAAAGGTCACATTAACAAATACTACTGCGTAATATAGTAGTACTCAATATCCAGTTTATCTTCTCTAACCTAACGACGAAAGCCAGACAACACACTATCGATAGGTATTTTACGAAGTAATAAGTCTTACAATTCACTAAATATTTTACGTTGAACAGTTTTAACACCTTTAAAACATAGCGACGTAAAATTTCGACGATAGGCGCACAATTTGCTTTTTAATTTTCGAATAATATTCATTTTTGTTATTAAGATGGCCACATTAATACACAATTACAAGATAAAAACATTTACTATTTAGTACAATTTGTAACAGACACGAAACATCTGAGTGCAACTACTCTGTCGATAGAATGTTAAGCATATCTACCACATATACCTAATCTATATCTGCATAGTCTCCACAAGTACCTATAAATTATATAACGTCATAACAATATTTACAAAGCCTAAGGAGCTAACTTACACATAAATGCAATTTACACTTTCAATAAATTAATAATATTGTTTACAATAATATAGTACAAGCGCTATATTTCATATGATATGGCTTTTTTACATATAAGATTGACCGCATATAAAATCAATCCCTAGCAGTCGATATATCACAACATGATTTGAAACATTTTATTTGAATTATTTGATGCAACGTGACTGTAAACATTTTGCTATTAGTTAATTAAGAGTTACACAATCTAGTAGGCCACATAATAATATAATTAGGGCCGAATTGTTGCACGACAACCAAGTAGGGAATATGTAATTATTTACTACATAATTGTTAAGGTATTTATTCTAAAGGAACATAACTTGCCTCTCTTGAACTTAAATATTGGAATATTTCAAAAGGATTGCGATTGAATTGAAATAATAGCCCAAAATTATAATACGTTTGACTAGTTTTGGCTTAAGCTAAGTAAAACCTATACCTATTATATAATTTAATTTCCTAAACACTGGCATTCTGCAGTCTTAAAACCTATTTCTTTCGCCCTAAGAGTAAAATTATCGATAAACAATAATGTATTTTGGAATTAAATCGGATAGTATTCACACATTCACAGATGTTTATCGTATGCAGAAATAGGAATTGGCTAAGCTAGAGTTAAGACGTAAACACGTGTAAGTGAGGTAGCATTTTTAATCATCTCTAATGGAAAAATATGTACAGAACTAGAACTTATGCAAATATCAAACATTTTATTTGGTAAGAATTGAAATAATTTAACGGCGACAACGAGGAAAGACTTAAAGGTAGATATAATCTGGTTTCATCGATTAGCCCGTAATTAGACGACTATTAACATACAGATAAAACAACGCGTGTATATTAAATATCTGTCATAATCATTGACATGAGTATTCACTACATGCACACAAATCTTAGTTAATAAATATGTGCAGCTTTGTAAATGACTAGAGTAAATATACGTTTAACGCTATAAGTATAAAACAGTTACATTTTGTATATATCATTTTCTTTAACGATCACTGCAAGGATCCACTTTTGGACACATATTGTATACAGATAACGCATTGACGGTTCAACAACAACTTTTATTCGTAAGCTTCGCTCAGATGGTCGAGTAAGAACGTGAGTTGCCTTTTCATAAAGTCGTTCTTGTGAGCGATTGAGTCGCACAGCACCTGCGTGGGTGCCAGCTGATTATTGTTGTTTACGTTCTCGTAAATGGGTGCGTTGTTGTTGCACGAGTCGATGGCGCTATCTGCAGAGCCGGCTACCCCGGTAGTATCGGTAGTCGCATTGTATACGTCGATTGGAGCTTTGGTGATATGCTGATATTTAAACGTAGACAATATCTGCCGGATCTTTGCAATGATCTGCTCTACTCAGGCGTTTGATTCCTGCGAAAAATTTGAAAATATGCATAAGTCAGATTTTTGCGGCGAATTTGATTTTATTAGACTATGACGGAAATAGTGAAGATCACATTCTACTTCTATGCTAGTGAATAGAGCTGATATCTACCTCTCTACTTTATGAAAATATAATGAATGACTATTTTGATAAACACGCGAAAACTAGGGTACTTTGTGTTAAAAGGCATTCCTACGTTCGAGAGCATAAATCGCTGCAGGCCGGTGTCATACAAAATTCTTATCCAATGAATCTCAACATAATGTGCCTACCTACACAATTATAATACTGCAGGGCATAATAATGTATAATTGTATAAAATGTACTCATATAAAATACTATGCTAATTTCCATTTTAAATGCTCCAAAATTCAGGCTCCACGATTCATAAGAGAGTACATCAAACATCGAACATCGAGATAAGTAAAATGAAGGTACTGCGCCTTTACCGGTGCCCGGGCGCGGGTCGATGCAAGCGACACAGCAACGTCTACACTAGAAGCATGGTGGGACGGTGTGTGGCGGTTTATACCTTGAGGTTGTGGAAATAATGCATGATTTGATCGTAGTCCATGTGCAAGTCGTCGAGGCCGAGCGGGTCGGCGCCGGGCGCGGCGCGGGGCGCGCCGTCCTCGCCGCGGGCGCACATCGGGTTGCCGACGATCGTGGCGCGCTTCACCTCCGGAGAGCTGCCTCCTGGTAAGTTTGTGCGGGTTTAATATCGTGCTCGCTACGTCCTATCGTACTATGATCGTTGCCGTATGGGAATCGTAACTGCTCTTTTTAAATTAGTTGAAGAGGTTTTTCGCCGTTTCTTCTCTATAATAAGGCCTTTCCGAAAAGGCGGTAGACGTAAACAGTAATAAATGTATTGGTTATACCTACCTACGTACCTAGGTACATCTTACAATTACTGAACTAAATATCTAAGCAGATGCGACATACCAGTAGGTACCTGTTCATTTATTTCTTTGTTTGATTTTTGGTTTGTCTTTTAAATACAAATGAACCAATGGAAAATGATACGTTAAACGCATACCTACTATCTAAGACTATGATACGAAGTTGAAAAATATCACTGCGTATGTTGTCTTCTTGTGTGGTACATTCATAGCACGATCATAGTACCTATCCAACAGTGAAGTGTACATAGGTTTTCAACGTGGCCAAGTGCTAATATTTGTGCTGGTGGTAATGTTTTGAACGTTACCTTTGTTCTGTTTGGCCGGCTCCACGAAGTCTCCCTTGGTGTTAGATTCTTTCGGTCGGCTCTTGTGACGCATCTGAACTTCCGGCAATCCTGAAAGTACCCGAATGCGGAATTATAGAAGCTGAGATACATCTACAATTTATGTAATACCAATATCAGGGACGCGTTACGTTACGTACTACATGTTACGTATACGTTCGGGAATTTTATTTTAACTACAATTGTCATGGGCGGCAGCGGAAGGTGGTGCTGCATGCTCGTTTGCTGCCTTAAATCAATAAAAAGGAAAAAGGTACCTATATTTTTTCAGAAAATCATATTTACCAATTCCAGAGTCATGCATGTAGTCGGGGCTTTCGGGCTTAGCGAAGGTGCGTCGCGAGTCGTCCGTCCCTCTGTTGAGGCCCACAATTTCTCGATAGTCCTTGTTTTCCATAATGAGTGGAGCGTCGTTGTCGAATTCGAAGAGTCTCGCACAGTCCTCCTTGTTGGTGAGTTTCTCCACGGGGTTGTCGTCAAAATCGTGTTGCATCGGGTATGAGTCGCGTCTGTAGTCTTTGAGGTCTCTTCCGGATTGATACGGGGCGTCGGCTTTGTTCAAATCAATAACTCTGGAAATAGGTAATTATGTTCCATATTAATTAATTAGCCATAGCTTTAAAGGTGTGGTCTGCTGATCTCTTTGCGATTTATGTGATACAAATTTCAAATTAAATACTTAAACCTACACTAACAGAAATGAATCAATCGTTAGTGTCCACAGAAGAGGAAGAGTCTGAAGAAATAAGTATTATCATGGTAGCCTGTACAGGTTATATGATCTTCAAGATCAGTTGTTTTATCCACAGATATTAAAGATCTTAGACGAAGTGGACACAGTAAAACATGCCACTGCAGTGTTTGAAATTAAAATCGGTAGCCCTATGGCCTATTCGAACACTCCACAAATGACTTGCGTCGCTTGCGATATCTCTCTTGCGTAACCAGTAATACGGGATCTAATAAGGGCACTTGCGACATGTTTTTTTATTTGTGTTTTAATAAATATTTTTTTATATTGTTATTATTTTTTTATTATTGTCTGAAATAAAGATTTATTATTATTATTATCTGGCTTACATACTTATTATAGGGATATTTAATTTATCTCAATTCTCACCTGTCAGAGCGCCGGCCGCCCTCCGGAGATCTCTTGGGAACGTCTGGCTCTCGCTCGTGTTTCTTGTGGTTCCTCGAGTGACTTCGCCGGGATGGTGGCATGACGGTCTCCGGCAAAATCTGAAAGTTTATTTTTTCTTAGATTATAATATTATTTTAGTTTATTAAAACATACTAAATACAATTTTAAATTTTATTTGTGATTAGGTCCTTAATGAATGTGTCTATAACCTTTATGAAAGTAATATGATAGCATTTATTAAATACAAATTATGATTGATTAAATTGAGTAGCGAAAAGGAGAGCGTTATGTATGGAAGTTATTAATGAAATTTACTTTGGCAGGGTTACGCGGCGGGACGGGGAGCTGGGGCTGGGGCGTGGCGTTGTTGCGGTGCGGCGGGACGGGGGGTCGGTAGTCGTCTTGCTCGTTCGCATCCGCCCTGGAGATGAAAATATATTAGATATTACCTATCGATCATCGCAATCCATAATACGAGTGCTGGGCACGGGTAAGTCACAATGTGAGGGATACAGGCCATAGTCCACCACGGTGGCCAACTGCGGATTGGCGGACTTAACATATTTGAGAACATTATGGAGAACTCTCAGGTGTGCTGATTTCCTAGCGATGTTTTCCTTCACCGAAGTAAGTGATAAATAAATTTAATACGCACACATTTTTTTTAATTAGAGCTGCGTGCAAGATTTGAATAGGGGCCAAATTCGGGAGTACAAAATTGAAACCACTCGGCAATCACTGCCTATCGCTATTACTACGTATTCGAATAAACTGCAAATCAATTACAAAGCTATACTAATCAGAACAATATAGGCGCTACCACTGCGTTGTTGAATAAAAATTGTTAGTCAATTTAAGCAAGACACTAGGCGCCTAGTTCATCCTATTTCCTAATCCTAAATCCCGAAAATATCTACTTATGGTGCCATTGCAGTTCTAGAATCGACTTGTATCGTGAAGAATTTTATCTTTATGTTAGTATCATAGAGCTAATTAAGCGGTCTCTCTTGCTGTCTGTAGGGCATTGAAAACACCAGCATATGTGTAATGAAATATTAAAAAAGCCATTGAAATCCAATACCAGCGGTTACTAATGACAGATGGAAACTATTGATGACAATAATAAATCTTACTGCCAATGACCGTCTCCGGAGTGTTGGCGGGAGTGCCTGGCGGGCTTCTTGCAGTAGGTGGTCGAGTCGATGGGGCGGTGGTCGCTCTGGGACGGCAGCTCGATGGAGTTCGGGTTGTCGAAGCTGGTCACCATCACGTTATCGCGGATCGCGTCGTCGGGGTCTACGTAGTTGTAGTTGAGGGGGTTGGCCGTGATCCGCATCTCGTTGTTGTTGCTCTTGTCCGCTGGTTGCGTTGAGTTTCGGTTCGCTGGGTGTCTGTTGCCATTCCTCTCGATGGTCGCTCGACCTATAAAAATGGAATATTCTTTATCTGTTTATCAGCCTTTCGTAGTCCACTCCCGAATAGACCTCCCCTAATTGACACCACTCCGTACGTGGACTCTAAATTTCCACGGTTTCCTGTTATTTTTGTCTGTGGCTGGATCTCGGGTCTTGTCTGTTTAAAGATCAAAGCATAACTTCATCTATTGCCAAGAATGCCGTATAAACATATAAATTTACCGAAAAACAACAGAGACAACATAGACAGTAATAGGCGGTTTTGTCATCAAATTATGAAAGAGAAAAATTCTGAAGAGATAAAAGTGTAGGTATACCTAGAGAATAGGTAACGAACCAAGATGCACAAAGGTTACTTCCACAAAAATATATTGAGTCACATACCGAGCCACACCCAATCATGAGCATTAGTGGTAGATTCTCTGGACGGCTTGTCCCTGGCCAGCCCGAGGGTGGTGCCGACCAGCCCGGCCACCTGCAGCCGCGCGCCGTCCGCGGCGGCGGGCAGCGGGCGGCCGCCGGGGGAGCCCCCGGCCTCCACCGCCGCCGGCTTCAGCCGAGACGCGTACACCACGCAGGATACTACGAACACCTGGAAAAGAGACCGCGAATGTACATTAGTATGTATTGTAGTGTACAGTTTCTTTGGCCCCCTATGAATTCAGTACAGGTTGAAATTCGCACATGATTGCAGACGAATTATTTAAATTTATTGTTTAACAGAGTCCAGTTGGTCAAATCTGAGTCAAGTGACCCTGTCTGCAAGCTGTCCTAGGTTCGATTAAATGGGAGCGTATTGGGTTATAGATAGTGTTTGATTTCGGGTCGTGGGTGTTGTGATATCTCATTACCCGCAAAGCAACAAAGCTAATTCTTAAAGGAAATAAACTAGCACTAGTATAAACTAACGATGACACTATAATTGTCAACTTACCACTATAGCCAAACAAAATGCACCAAGTAGAACGTACATTCCTGTAAATGAAAAAGCATCACATGAGTGTTATTATCATTTCCACACAGCAACATAGTACTTGATAAAAATCTCTTGAAAGTACATACCAATCTCAACAGGGGTCATCCGAGGTGGTGGGTGTCGGGGATGGATAGAATTGCCACGGAAAATTGATCCGTATTGCTGAGCTTGTACTGTCGGCTCGTGATTGTTCTCATCTTTAAATGGCGAAAAGGCTACAAGAAACAGATACATTTGTATGTATGGTGTATATAAGAAGTAGGTACCTAACTACATAACTATTGTATGATATGGATATATTGCGCCATTTCTTCTCCAATTGAAAAAGTATTCTCACATATAATATAAAGCAATGTTATAAGTAGTAGGTCCTCGTAGAATAAAAGACTAATAAATTATCCCTCCTACCTATCTAGGTACATCATGAAATATCTAATATGAGATTTGTTGTCATATTTTTAGTCCTCGCTAATTTTCTCTGCAATTATGATAGAGACACCTAGAACCTAACCTACCTTTATTGATAACATCGCTAAGATCAGCCATTCCAGATCGGATCCCTCCCCTAGCCATGATGTCGTCATTCTGCGGCGTGTCGGGTCGTTGCGGCGCGTCGCTCCCGCTGAAGTCTACGTCGACGCTCGCGGCCGCCGTCGCCAGCGCTCCGGGGATGTTTTTGATATTCGCCGGGGTCTTCGTATCCCCCTTCCCTGGTAGAGCCACTCGGCGTAGCGGACCGGAGCGGCATTGTTCCGGTGTGAGCAGGGTAACGCGTAGCAACTCTCCGCTACCTGAAATGACGGAGTGTTTAAGATATTTCATATTACGTTTGGCAAAGGAAGATCTCTCAGGCATGGCGTCATGCCTGGGGAGTGGCCGAGCTCCGACTGTTCATGCTCAAAACTTATAAATATGCGAGCGGTGTAGAAAACTTGAAAAAATGATTTGAATATCGGTGACAAAACCTGATGTCGACCTGTCAGGTGTTCGTGGATAACAGTAGTCACTTAAAGTGTAGCTAGCTTTGCACCCATATCCATTTTATATTTAATTCATAGTAACAGATAGGTAATGTTTATCAGGATATATTCACCTTCTCCAACAGCAATAACTCGAGGGTGTCGTGAAGCCAACATCGGGGCGAAGGCTACCACTTCAGAGTCCAAGCTTTCCACCAGCAAATAATAATCTGAAACTGCCACATCTCGCAGAGCAGTATGACTGCCATCGGAGAACTCGATGTCTATGTCCAACAGACCCTCCTGAAATTTTATTTATATCTAAGTTATTTTTATAATAAAATGATTACTTGATTCTTATCATCTAGAAATGCAATTTTTTAAATAATAAAAGCAGAAATAAAATTATTGGTCGGCTTTTAATCGACTTTCTAATGGTTTAATTTTATTAGAAGGTTTCCATATAATAATATGATGTACAAATAAAAATGATCAGGTATGTTGAATAAAAATGTTTTTGGAATGAGCGAACTTAGGCCAAAATCGTATGATAGTATTAGCTTTAACGCAAACCTGGTATTGGGCAGTGAGGCGTCTCGTAACAGTAGTTTCAGAAACATATCCATTTTCGATGGCATTGTCCGGGGAGATGTTGAGCTGGAGACCGGATATGACGCGCACGAGCAACCGCGATATGGACACTTTGTCGTTGACCACCCGAACTTCACGAAGACCGATTACGCGACCTGAAGGCGAGATTTAGGTAGGTAACAATTTTTATAAATTCCAAATCTAAATGAACATTACGATTATCGACTCATAATTTGGGTAGGAAATTATATATAATCTTTACTATAGCTTAACATATTTATTTAGTATTTATAATTTGTACATAACTAATATGGTTGTCTCGCTAGTATTCTAGTTGTAACATGTATTTCAATCACATTAAATGAATATGAATAGGACAGCATTTTGAACACTACAAGAAACAGTTACTGTGCAAATTTCACAGCACTAGTACCTAAACCTATCAACTCTTATGGTGATAAAGGGCTATATACATGCCGACTTACCCGTGATAGGCGACAGAACTTGCACTTCAGTGCGGCCGGTGCTCCGCCCCTGCAGCACGCGGTCTCGGAGCGACGCGATGCGTGGGTCGGACACGCGCATCAGGAACAAAACGAGTTCCGTTACTTTGAGCCAAGTGCGCCGCGACACGAAATACGAAACGCGGCCTGAGTCGTGGTCTTTCGCGAGGAACCGCGCGTATACCTGCCAACGATTGATACAGAAAACAATAAGGTACAGTAAATCAAATATGTTCTAAAATATCTGGTTATTGATAAATTCATGTAGTTTAATAATAGTTCAGTAATAATCACTTATTACTGGTAATAAAAAAATTAAATAAATGATAAATGAATAAATGATAAAAAATAGATATCTGATTATGTAGATGTATAAAGGAACCTTAAACTAGACTACTTATTACGCGACGTAAACTGCGCTTTGAAAATACATATTTCAGTTATCATCCTTAACTATATTATATCACTAAACTTATATATCATCAAATCTAGTACTTATTCGGTCTCCGGTACTTTAAGGCGAATAGTTCGCTTTTCTATAAACATATCTCCAACTCTACCAATAACGTAATTGATTCACTAATCGTGCACAATCATTAACAAGTTTCAAACCTCGACATTGCTTTGCTGGTACCGGTGTCGGCAGGAGCGCTGCTCGGTCAGAGAGTTGGGCGGCTCGGGCCGGGCGCCGCCCCAGCCGCGGGACGATAACGATCGCTTCAGTCTGTCTTTCACACTGGCTTCGTCGGACACTTTCCAACCTTGAAACATTCAAAGATAATCTAAATTAGGATTGTTTATTGACATAATTACGTTTCATCGAATAATTAAGTACCTACCTATGTTTTATCGAGTAACCACAGGAAACAATTGACAAATATCGATATGCAAAAGGTATAAAGGGAAGCAATGGGTATCACGTATTCAATTATCAACAAAAAAACATATAGTTATCACCGAGTCCGAGACAAAAATAAACTATCACTTATACTTGGTATTGACCATCACATTTTCGAGTTCTAGGTATTAATGCAATAGATACCTATACACAGTAAGTAGTTAAAACTAATCACTAATCTTTTAAACCACATAGCATAGGTATTTAAATTGAGCTTTCAGTATGAAAAGCTTCGTCAAAAAAAAATTTACCCTAACTCTGTACAAACATAAAATAATGAAAAATAAAATCATAAGAATATAGACAGAGAGATTTCTCACCTTTGATTTGCGAAAGGCGGCTATCATCGACGTCAATTTCGAGGGGATATTCCGGCATCCACACGGTGAAGCGAGCTAAGCCGGTGTACGTGCCGTACTTGACAATCACGGAGGCGTTAGACGAGCCCCGGATCTCTGAACCGTCGACGTACACTGAACTGCAGGATGACGATACCTGAACAGAAATTAACCGTTGTTTACTATCCCTAAAAGTTTTTATTTTTAAGCGCTTTCAAAAAAGAAGGTTTTATTAACTTCTTTCGAATTAGTTCTGTCGACTTTTACGACATTGCATTACCGGTATGGGAGTGGGTCGCATCCCATGGTAAGTAATGCAGACTTGCGTTTACCACTCACTTCGCTACTAACTTATATGTAGCTTCCTAACTTAGCTTTCTAACTTAGTAAATGCCTATTCTCTCTTGTCTTCAAGACACCCACATCGCAATCGATCGGGAAAAACGACGTGAGGAAGTTATTTTCGCCCTTAGCAGAATATTTCATCACCTTCAACAGTTTGTTACCACATTACTAAGCATTAATATCTTAGGATCAAAGTAACCCATATTGATACTCCACGACGAAAACCAAGTAAAATTGATCTATTAATTAACACGTAGCATATCCATAATATACCGCAGCGGAATGCTAAATTTTCGTGCTGTGGTATGATAGATATGACTTCTAAGCTTGAGTTTCCGCTAATAATGATCAATGGGAAAAAGACGCTTTATAGTTACTAAGTTAGCAAGGACTACTAGATTTCTGGAACCGCTTTTGGTACCTACCAGACAATTTATGGAATGTTGAATTTTTACGTAAACGGTCTTGAATCATTCACAAACAGGAGAATTTATATTTGGTAGGTAGTATAAACTTGTCTTTCGATGATGAACATTTCCAAATTAACTAATTACATTTCTCCTAAATTGACCCAATTAGTCTCAAAATACACGTCCTTTTTACGTAAACTGTTTTTAATTTGTAATTACTAAGCAAAGCTCTCCGTTTCGTCAGGCTGCCCTCGAAGTAACTTTGTCCTCCTGGGCATTTTCCGGTTTTCCCGCACTTGAACGGCTTCATTCAAAATGTAAAATTCAGAATGACCCTTGAGATCCGTATACCTAAGAGCGTCATAAACTTGTAAGAGGATATCGTTCATTATACAAGTAACAAAGCGGGTTTTCCGCTTTCTTCTTGGTTTTCTTGGTGATGCCCTTGATGTTACGGATATCCATAGGTAGTAGGTACGATTTTGACGGGTAATAACATAAAAAAAATGAATCCTTAATGGTACCTACATAAGCATCGTTCACGTGGTATAAAGTCCTTCAGAAGACTAAGATTCATAGGTTTGAAACTATTTGAAATTAAACATAATTAATATACGGGTCGGGTTTGAATTACCATACCGAATGTGTCCGTAACTTGTGTGCTTCATATCATGAAAACCCTTTCTTTCTATATCGCTGATGAAAACTATAATGTTAGCTCTTTTTTTGATAAAGCCATTCTGTTCCCAGCACATTCCTTTAAAAATACAATACCTGTCTTGTCTGGTTTGAAGCAAAGTACAGAGTAGGTGCTTCATCAAGTGGCACTTGCACGACCGGTCCCCAGGCTCGACAGTGCAACAGGCTAATGTCCCTAAGTACTTACAACACTACAGAGCGTAGGATGCAGGGAAGCCATAAATATTGCCATTGAGGGGGTGGCTACTAGCCAACTTAAATAGATTTTTCAAACGGGTTTACTCAACGTCTTTCATTGCTGACATTATCGTTTTGTAATGTTCTTTTTTTTGCTTAAACATTATAACTACAATGGTCGGCGTTCGATTGCCAGTTGGTGCTGACATTTAAGTCACAGTTTTTTTATTTTATTTATATAACTTAATATTTGGCAATAGGGAATTCCTGGGGGAATGTTATGTAAGCGTTTTATAAAACAAAATAAGTAGGTAGGTACCTATGTGTAACAAAAGGATTCAGTTAAGGTCATAGCTTGAAGGACGTTCTCAGTATGTTGACTAGAAACTATCAAAAAGTTGCTTAAATTGTGTTAGTTGTTATTATCTACTCACGAACTTCTCCATAAATTAAGAATACTTAGATACCTAGTAGGTATAGGTACACATAGAAAAAGGCTGTATAGCTTAAGTTGGTATGGTGTAAGGCAGGTACTCGTAGGTACATATAATTTATCCAGTGCAAAGAATATACTAAATAAGCTATGTTAATCGATCGCGAGTCTTGACTGGAAGTCTAGACACTAAAGAAGTTTTCCTATAAAGTCGTTTGATGTTTTGCCCGCACTATATTCAGGACGTTGGCGTCGGCGGTCGCCTGTTGATTGATGAAAATCCAGACAAGTCTTCTTTACATTGTACTTATATGAGCGCAAATTTTATTATGCGCACTTCGTATAATACATCCATTACCTACATACCTATGATATAGGTAAGTAATTGGGTTAATGTCATCGGCCTAAAGAACGGTCATTGAGAGAAATTAAAGAAAGAACATTTGAAGAAAATTTAATGAAACATAGTTTTTCTTAGATTTCTTCCATGTACTTATAAACGTCGATTATTTAAAATTTTAGTACCTGTATATTATAATTAAGTTAGATAAAGAACTTTACCTTGAGTACGCTCTCGTCTTCCGAGTGGCACGAGCTCTGGAGCGTGACGTCAGCGACCTGGCCAGCCTGGGACACTATCAGCACCTTCATCGCTTGAGATACTTGACGCCCTGTTAGCACCGCCGTGTTCAGGACCTCCCAGTTCTGGATGAATGAGATAAAAAACAATTAATTCAGCTTTTTTTATGCCGCGACTAAGCGAGCCAAACAGGGAGTAACGAACGTTACTTCGTGATATTCACGCGAAAACAATCGCGGTGCAAATTTTCAGAGGTATGTAGGTTTCTCAACGACATTTTCCTTTACCGAAACTATACTGAAGTATCTCATAGAAACATAACTTTGCAGTACCTACCTAGGAGCGTATAGGAGCGTGAAAGACTTTAAATTATTATTCCCTTATTACGCTTATTATTTACTTATTATACCTTTACATAAGTATACCTACATATATTTAACACAGTTTATTTTTTAACTTTGTCGTCCCTGCTCATAAAAATGAAGGTCTCTAGATACAGCAAAAAGAATTAGAACCACTGCTCTAAACCAATAAAATGATGTATCCAATTAACAAGTGTTAAATGCGCATTAAAATTTCTAATTTTAAGTGCTTTATTCTGGAATGAGAGGTCCCTTAACACCTCTATACACTCTGTACAGCCCGTAATACAATATTAACTCACACACGTAGACCAGTTAACGAAGTTGCTTGCCGAACCGAAGCTATAATTCTCTGCTACATTATGCAGTAAGCATGTATGTATAATCCTTATCAGATTATACGGCGAGCTAAGTGAAAAGGTCGCAAGTACTAAAGGTCATTTAGTCGAACGAACGCTTTCGTGAGAATATAATGTTAGAATATTTACTTGTAGCATTGAATATTAATGATAAAATGAAAACAGGCAGGTAGGTACCTACATCGAATTATTCAGAGGCTATTTCTCGCCCCATTTCGATTTGACAGTATGTTATAATATGATGACGTATACTGAATATGAACAGCTTTGGTTGTGTCTCGAATAGGTTCGAAAATAAATAATCGATGTATTCCGACCAACACCTAAGTCGTAAATTGCCAGTGAGAGCTGGCTCTTTTCGCGTGGACTTGTAGTATTATTAAATGATCCACATAATTCTATTTCTCGTAAAGTGTGAGTATCATGTTCATGACTTAATTATGTGTTATTTTTCTTCTGAAGGTTTTCATAATGATTTAAAATTAACCCAACAATCTTTTTTAATTACAAGATTCATTCGTCTGCTGAGTGAATTTAATTAAAATTCTTCGCTACAAAAACAGTACCTACTGGACCTACTTAACTTAGGTGCTCGTTAGTTAGAATAGGAAGAAACTCTGGCAAGCCTAACGGAACAAGGTTTGCACAAGCGCCAGGAAACTGCACTTACAACCATAACTTCATTAGTTCCGCAAAGTGTTCACCGCAGAAAGTTAACTAGGTGCACGCAGAGACTGCGTAACAATGCCACGGCGCTTCATTATTTGCGTTTATAGACTATCGAAAATGATGATGTATTATTATTAAGTATATCCTAATACAGTTCATCCATCATTGGATATGAAGAGGCGTCGACCTCGACCGAGCGCCCGCGGCTAATGGGCCCGCAATAACGCCAGATAAACTGGTCTACAAGCGTTTTGTTACTTCATTAGTTCGTTAAAGTGTCTTGATGAGCAGCCCGCACGCGTTTAACTGGGTGCTGGGTGCTTAAATATAACATTACGCAATAGTTGTTTGCGTTTGCAGTTAATGATTTGGTATTAAAATAGTAATATAGCAGTGATAGCCGACTGATTTCAAAGTTGGACTCCCGAACCTAAGTTATTCTTCAATGGCCGTTATAGGGCCGTGCTATTCTTCAGTGAAGGAAGACATCGTGAGGAAATCTCCACACCTGAAAGTTCATTCTCCTTAATGTTCTCAAAGGTGTGTGAAGTGACTTCACACACCTTTGACTTCACTGAAGTCTGCCAAGCCAGCGTGGAGGACATGGCCTGTACCCCTCACATTGTGAGAGGAGACGCGTGACCAGCAGTGGGACAGTTATGGGTTGATGATGATGATTTTTTTTATGTATTAAGGTAGCAAACGAGCATGCAGTGCCCGACCAAGAACAACCTAATCTAACTATAGCTACCTATAGTTAAATGTTATTTTACTGACAAAAAAAATCCTTAAACTTCCTGAGAATGGGATGAATAAAATCAAAGCTTGCGGAAAAATTCATAAAACTTACAAGAGAAGTACACTTGTACTGCGAATCACACAAAGTTCAATTTACAAGTTGCAACGAAGCTTTTGCTAGTGTTGTAATAAAATCAAAGAACGGACGACATCACGACAGTTTGTTCCACGTTTAAGTTAAATTTATTACGGCACGTATTTCTAAGCCAGTATCGATAATGTTCCTTCAAACTCGATAAAATTACCGTAATGGCAATTAAAAGTAAAAGCTCCCTTACTCCGAGTTTCCAGGAAAATTACTTTTAATTTATTCTCACGATTGATGATTCCATAAATTTCTTGTTCATTGGCATTAGATGTTATATTAATATAACTTTTTATAAAGTTATCTATGTAGACGACATTAAATTTGTAATTTTTATAAGTAGTATGTTTTCCATATTTATTTGTTTTTCTACACCTTCCATATTACCTATCCCTCCCACATAATAGGTTGCAAGAGCTTCCCGTTATAATAAACTTTGCTATGCGCAGTTTGTTTTTTCCGTCATATATTTAGTATATAGTCTGTCTACAATAAAATATTAAATAATTATATGACAGTGTCTAATAGCAGAATAATTTTCTAAAGTGGTTCATGGCTAAGTAGGGAGTATAGGTACATATTATTATTATAGAATTTCTTCGTAGAAATTCTTTTTTTTTGTTAATTACGAGTATAAGTTAATGCTTATCTACAATTCCATATTCATAAACCGGTTATAATACGGTTATATTTATTAATTGGGATTTAATCGTAGAATTTATTTGGAGGAGCGAGGAGTCCCAGGTTTTATTCCCGGCCGGGACAGATATTTGTGTGACAGATAAATGTTTGTTCTCCGATCAAGGATGTTAGTGGGCTATGAGAGTGTAAGCGTTTATAAGGGACGTAATTTATTTATTTTAACACGTAAATAAACTTGCTATTGCACTTGAATAATCTTACCTTGGAAATAGGCAGCACTGCCTGTATGTCGTCCTTTTCAATATCAAGTCGAGTGTTGACCCGGTGCTCATGAGGAGTTTCTTCAGTAGTGGCAGTTGCGGTTGGTGATGACGACACTTTTGCAGACCAGCTGATGCGAGAAGATCCTCGCGCTGATTCGCCCTCAGACGCTTCTGCGTCACCTTCGCTCTCAGCTCCAACTTCCACCAACCAAGTCAGGATTTCTTCCCAACCTGGGCCTCCGGGACCACTTGTTTCTTCAACGGTGCTGTTTGTAAAAACAGTAATTTTAATATGCAAAGCATAAATATACGTCAAACGAACAGAAGAGACACCTAAGAGGAAGTGATCGCTGTCGTCCATGTTTATCAGATAGGTACAAAGGCATTACCTATGCCTTGTCGACCAAAAAAGAAGAGAAAAGGCTGAAAAAAGCAAATTATTCGTAAAAAAATAAAACTATTATTCCTCAATCAATCATTGTAGGCGATTATTTGGAAATGTAACCGTAAGTAACATAATTGACTCTGTTTACACATCGGACAATTTTATTCATTCGTGTTCATTTCGTAGCCCATCCGATTTAATTTTCAATTCAGTTGCTGTGGGACTTAGCTCATAATGGCGAGGGCATTGTGGAAAATTCGATCTAAAAGAGATTTTTGTGATGAATAAAATCGAGACAATGCTTCGATTCTTCAGCGAAACTATGAAAATGTGAATCTATGAATTTTATATCCTGGGTTTCATCTGATCGTTTTTTACATATTTTTTCGCTAGTTTTAGGTAGATACGTTTTTGAATTCGTTTATTTTTGTAACTTTAAATTACATAGACTTAAACATTTAAAACCTTTAATTAAGCTTTTAACATTAGGTATGCATCATGTTTAGTTTTATAACCATAGATAGATATATGTATGTAGGTAGTGAAATTTGGGGTCAATAGGTATCCTCAAAAATTATACTAATGTGAATAAGCCTTGGTCGGATTGTGGGATTTATTAGAATCAAATAACAAAACAAACTATAAAAATAAAAAGAAGTTATAATGAACACAAATTTTATTAATCATTTTCGTCCTCATATTTATAACTTTAATAGGGATTTAAAATACAGTGAAACTTGGTTAAGTGGGACCTGGATAAGTGAGAAACCTCCATAACTGGAACTCATGCTGAGGTCCCAACACTTTGGCACTGAATTACCTCTGTTAGTGGGACGAGATAAACCTCTATATCTGGGATTTGTTCTTTCGATTTATCATCATAGTTACCTCTATAACTGAGACAGCGAGTAAATTTTATATGCATAAACCTCTGTAACTGAGATAACATTGTTTGTTTACTCATTCTCATTCTACCCACAAATTCCACACGTAATTCCAAAAGTACGTAAGTACAAATTTTGAGCTTCAATTACCTTCAGTTTTAGTTTCGCTTTACTATCATACAGATGTTTATTTGAAAAATGTCAAAACGAAAGCTACAATCGTTATCATTACGTGAAAAACTGAAGTTAATATCCGTTTATGAAAGTGGGAAGACACGCGAAGAAGTTTGTGCCGAATTTAATGTGCTTGAATATTTTTGTTGATTACATTTGTATGATTACCTTTAATTACATACTATATTTTTTTTATTAAAACTCATTTACATACATAACACGTTATTTTATTTAATGATCGCGACTGTATAACTGAAATAACCTGTATTCTCACCTCTATTAATGGAACCCTCTGTAAATGAGACAGATATTTATTTATACCTGTATATCTGAGACACTGGGTAAGTGGAATACCTCTATAAGTGAAACGACATTGCAGGTCCCTTGATGTCTCACTTAACCAGGTTTCACTGTATATTACAATTATTTTCTTTATATTTTCAATCCTCAATCTATGTGTTTACACCTACGACGTATATACGTATAGATAGCCGTCCCAAAAAACGAAACTTTTTTAATGTTTTTACATACATAATTATGTGAATCCCACCTAGCTATAAGATAACGACATTCAATCCCTCAAAATTACGCTACCTATTAAGATCTATGTTTATAACTTTAAAAGTTCTAAAAACCTTTATTTGAATTCACAATTTTATAACAACAAAATTTAATTTCTATGCGGTTCTCATATTTTTATTCGGATGATACTCTTATATTGGCACAAATGTAGAAACGTGGCTAAGTACTAAGCACTCGTGTCATGCGTCGTTCCGCTGAGCCATCTGACCCAGTTGCGGAACACGAATAGCTCGGCATAGGATCAACTGTCTGGCCAATAAATTGCCTCTCAAGCTAACTGATCATGTACGTTACGTGCTAGTATTTAATATATGGCGGTAATAAACCATAAGGATAGGGCGTGAAACGTTGGGATGCTATAAATTTGTCATATGAAAGCCCAACTACTTTGGCTTCATTATCGAACAGCTTCAAAAGAAGGAGTTCAGTAAGCATCTATGTATTTTTTATGAATACATTCTTTATCGACCGGAAATGATGAAGATGCCTTTGGTACACCATGCATAAACTCAATTATGAGTAGTGCTTAAGTACAAAACTACATTTTTTTTAACTATTGTTTGCTATTGGACATTAAAAAACATCTTTCGGTTCAAATCCACTTACGTATCAATTCCATCATCATCCCTCAGCGGTTGTTCGAGCCGGGTGGCGGTGACCGTCGCCGCTCGGGGCTTCACCTCAGCCGTCACGGCCCAGCGCGAGTTCGCCGCCGACACGCTCATTAATCTCAATCCTGACTTCACCTTTATCCTAAAACAGACAAGAGAAGGGATAACATATGTCAGTTTTGGATTTCACTGGTTGTGTTATTGCTTTTTGCTGACTTTTCTGAATATTCTGAATACATTCTGCAGTGTTGTAAAGTATACCTACTTCAGGCAGCCCTGCTTTTTAGACTAATGCCGCCATGGTAGATATTCTGATAGCACCTATGTATCCAAGGTTATTAAAGTCAGCCTCTAACGTACCCTTACCTAAAGACTTCAGGTCTTCTAAGTTCTGAGAATCGCTTCATCTTATACTCGTATCTATCGGACTAAAGCGGTTTACGATAAAAACTAATATTCTTTCACTAACCTTTGCAAGTCTACTATTGAACTCAACGCACAGACTAAGATTTTTTCCAAGCTTTCGTTCCAAGATGTTGCAATGAACTCTATGTATCATGTAATACAATCAATATTTTTAATATCATTAATGAATAGGTATCGATGTCGTAAAATACTAAATATTTTACACTATATTAAGTTTAAAGTTATAACAAAATTTTCCCCTCCAATTTTCCTTACATTTATTGCGCTTGCATGTTATAAAATCTTGGCTCGTAGAAGCTTAACAGTCGGTTATAAATTTCCATTTGAGCGCGTACCGCGTTCTCGAGCGACTCTCGGCTCATAACTCACAAGGATGTTCAGATACACGGGATGAAGTTTCGGCGCAGGTGCTCCTACTTAGATTGCCAGTTACATCAGTAAATTTCATAATACTTTTTGTAAAAATTATCTTCATGAATCTTGTGCATCAATTTCATGCTTCATATTGATTTCAACAGCAATACATTTTTATACAGAAGTATTTAAGCATCATACATTTATTATATTCAGTGAGTGAAGCAATTCTTCTGTTACGAAATATATTACTAGAAAATTACTAGTTTTATGAAAATGGAAAACTGTTTTTAAATTATAAAAAGCACAGACGAAAAAACTTTAAAACTGGCTGGTTTTTTATTTCAGTAAAAATTAAACGAGCCAAGAATGCAAGAAAGTTTTAAATGACTACTCGTAACGATGACATCCGCTGCTCGAGACTCAACTGTAGCTTGAAGCTTGACATAAATGTAGAACAGCGTCTCAAAACAGCATTACAGTCCACTGCCCCTTGAAAGTTACGAAGTACTTTCCAAGTGCCAAACACTATTTACCGCCAGAGTTTGTTAACTTAACTATGTTGCATCTTTTTCTAAGGTGTTCTGAATAGAAAAGTGGCATTGGGCAACAACGTCCTTTACGGAACTGACCTCAAATAACGAATCTGCCGCGTCTATTCAGAAGACGAGATACGGCGGCACTCAACCCACGTATACCGTAAATATGTATACATTTGAATAGGAACAACAAAAGACGACACGACGACGTCAACATGAAATGCTCGTGTGGAGACAGCAATTTGCCTAACACGTGCTTGAACGGTATGTCATATCTCGAGACTCGAGGACCCTACACTGTCATCACGAAATACGATTACTAACGTCAATAACGTGATAGCTGTTAAGCTTACAATTAAATAAGGATTTAGTAAATTTGAAAGCATAATCATATGTGTATATTATACAGGTATCTCGATGAAATTGAGAGAAATAATTGAAAAGAAGTAAAATAATTTTATACTAACCGGATAACTACATGTCCAATTGGATGATTAGTGTCTCGACGAATGACAAATGGTAGATGCAATCTAGAGTGCGGATATAATGGTGCACGAGGTAAAAGTAGCGCAGTGTCTCCCGCTCGGGATTCTCTATATCCGGCGCGAGTTCCCGCTAAAGTCACGGTTCCCAGAGGCCAAGCGGGCTGAACGGACACACGCCCGCATGCTCCTTCACCCGCTTCGCCGCTACTAGCTTCCGCTGCACTATAAGCCAATTTCATGGTTCGAGGTGGTCGTTTGCCTTTTCCGTCGGCTGGCCACCACGTCGCTGGTACAGTCAATTCGGCCAAACATGCCCCTTCTTCACCCTCTGGTCCGCAAGTTGCTGTCAAAGTCTTGGAGCCGAGACTAGCGTGAAGAGTTATACAGACTCGTCGAGGGCGGTTAGCGGCGCGTCTCGTTCCACCTTCCCCACCCGTATGAAAGAGCACGCGTAATACGGGTGCATCACGGGGCAGTTCTCGGAACACAAGATGGGCGGACACATCTAGCCTATGCGCTGTGGCATCTTGTAGTTCTAGTAAAGTCGCGTTGCGGCGCGGTGGTTCCAAAGGATCAGGTACAGCGTATCGAGCAGGTACTGTTTGCTTAGTGGAAAAGGGTCCGTAGGTCGCACGGACCGAAGCTGGAGCGGAACCCTGAAGTACTGTAAAACGATCGAGGGACAGAAGTGCACCAGGTAGAGCGGTGCCCATTGGCTCCGGTGGAGGACCAGCGCCGTTCCATCTCGCCGTGTGTTTTAGAAAAAAGCCGCTGTCCTTATTTTCGAAATGGACTTCCACGGCGCATACGACCCCTGAAACAAATAAAACGATTTTAATCAAAGTATGCTAAAGAGCTGTCTTCTGTGTAGAGTGCCGTAACAGAGGTAGTGTGAATTTTTTAAATTGTCAGTTGAGGAAAGATAAAAGAACATCGAAATGAAATACTGGCACGGTTCCAAATGCAGTCGTGCTGTATACGTGCCCACCGGTGAAATGTCAGTGGTCCTCTTCATGTTTACAAACACTGATGTGTTTTAAATTTTATTAACCGTTTCTTAGTAAAGTAGGTGTAATATTTATGAGAACGCCGAAATTTAGATTGTTTACAAACTAATAAATATGTAAATCAATTACATCTTATAGACTCGCCCTGTTCCGTGCTTGAGTTAAGTGCCTAAAAGTGCCGAGTTCTACGATACTTTTGTTAGAACGCATTACTAACTGATTCTCACTAGATAATAATATCTTCATTAACATATTCCGTATTCTCCTGACTTCATTTTAAAATCTACTTACATAGTTATGTAACAAGTAACAAGATGTAAGAAAATAACAAACTTTTTATGAAACATATTAAATAATTTCCTAAAGACTTAATTGCGGAATCTTAATTAAATACCTTTATGGAAGAACGAGCACAGCGCAGCGGGTAAAATATGAAATTTTTACTTTTGAACACATTAACAAAATGCTATAAGAAAAAAGAGAACCATTTAATTGTTTCCTTTTGAAACTTAAATCACAATTGCAGGACATCGACATTTGTGGCAACAATTAGGTAGGTCTGCTTACTCGTAGCTAACTAATTGACTACTTGAAGACCGAAATATTATAATAACAGGATTAAAAAATGTTACAATAAAAAAAAACAAATTGATTGGTATCGAGCTGCAAATGGTAACTCAATTTGCTAGGAAAGTACTTATCTGGCTTCATGAGCATAACGTGAAATTTTCATAAATAAACTTGTACAAAAAATACTGTTAAAGTAACATATTTGTGATTTAAAGACTATAACTGAAATGAAAATATGAAACTTTAATAAAATCTGTTTCTTTTACGACTAATTTCACCTACAGTGCGGTCGGTGGTAAGATGGCCCGTAGTAAACTTTTTTAGCTTCTCTGTTCCACTAAGGTAGGTCCCAATTGTTATTGTTAGATAGCCATCGTTAAGCAATTTAAAAGGCCGGGCATACGAACGATATTAACTTCTTCAGTTTAGGCAAGACGACCGTAGGTCAGTTAGTAGTGACCCTGCCTGCGAAACAAGGGGTCCCGGGTTCGGGTTACTGGCCCAGACTGACATTTATGTGATACATGACGTTTATTCTCGGTTTATGAGTGTAGTATATCTTACATGTATTGTGTGGTCAATACCGCCCGTGACACAGGCCTAGATTGAGCTCGTAAGCGTATACAGACCTTTATTAGCTTAGAGACAAAATGCACCAGTGAGTGGTTAGGTGCACCTAACCACTCACTGGTGTGGGTATGGAGCAATGGTTAACATGACGGACTGCCGTTCAAAGGGGCTTGATTCCCAGCGAGTCGGAAATTTGAATGATGAGTATAAATAAAAAACTGATTATTTTGGTCTGACCTAAGAAGCATAAAATATTAATATTGTTTTGGCCTTCAACGCACTGTTGTGTTACTGAGGTCCATGGGCGACGGTGACCACTTACCGTCAGGTGGCTTGTATAGTACGGCCGACGGTTCTAGGCCGGTCTGAAGGCTTTTGGATATTGTGCGCAGGTACAGTACTTTAGAGAGAGATAGCGACTCGAACACTGAGCGCGTAACTGAAACAAACAATGCTCAAATTGACACCCCGCTCACCCCGCGCGTGTTGCCACCATTTCGACCCTAAAATTGACTTCTGCGCAGCGATCCGAACAAAGTTCAGATCGGCCTAGAACCGCCGGCCGTACCTACTATAAGCTCGTTCTAATCTTATCTGCACCTGAGGGTAGTAACTTGGTACCTTACCTACAGAAGTCGATAGAATGTCGCAATTTTTATACAAGTGACGATTGGTTTCAAACAACGCAACATTATAGGCCTCCGCATTATTGTACAATCACACTTACGAGAAGAGACCCGCTATGCGGTTGAGTGTTAATGGTTCAAATTACATAAATCTACAGTGTTAAACGTTTAATTGTTAATGTGTATAATAAACCTCCCGTTATTGCAATGACTAAAATATGCAAATGTGTGATCTATTATTGTTGATTGAATACACATTAAGGTGCAATCAAATTGCAGTACGTAATTGCAGATGTACCCAACATAACATTCTGTATAGGTATAGGTACCAGCGAAAACTTTATAGCTCGTTGATAAGTATTCATTCAGCCCATTCGGTACTTGACGAATAGTTTCAAAATCCAACACGGGTATGACGTCAATCATCGTGCGAAGGGTCGCCATGACAAAGAACAAATATTTATCCCTAATGGACTCCCACACACATGCCTGTACCGGATTACATTGTTCCCATTATATAAAACACGATGTATCCAATATTGTACTGGATACTCATTTCTTTTCATACCCTTAGCCGCTTTAATGTATTAGTAGTTAAGTATAATGAAGATCCTATCAGTTTTGTAATCATTTATATGATTTTTTTTTCGTATGTAACAAATAAAATAAATATTGAAAATTCTTTTCTTGGCATTGATAAAAAGGTTGTCTAAAGGAAATCGATACAGTAATAATAATTTCCACCAATAACCTGGAGCAGCGTGGTGGAGTATGCTCTAGGCCTCTTCAATGATGCGGAGTAACCCGTCCTCAATAGTGGGCCATTAATGGGTTGAAGCAAATCAAGTAGGTACTAATAAGATTATCTACTGTCGATGTCGTTCCCTTTTACTTTTATCTATAACAATTTTTTCACATGTATTTTTTTCACATGAAGTTTACAAAAAAGTGTAATAAAGCTAGGAATTTTCATTACCGTTTTATTCTCTGCGATATAAACTGTAGGCAATAAAATGTAATAATTAGCGACAAGCCGTAAGTATCAAATAGCAAATTAGCACCAGTGTTGGTATACATAGATAGGCTTCGCTGCTGAATTAATGTGAATGTACTAGAGTCCTCCAAATGTCGGTGTGATAGAGGTCGGAGATTTCGAATGACGGCCACGGCTGTCTTCGGCTTATGACCTGTCCTACGGGCGGATTAGTCTCGGAGATTTGGGGTTATCGAATTAAGAATCATCCTCTCGACAACTTTAAATGTATTTGCCTAATGGACAAAGAGAATAATGTGTGTTGTTAGGCTTAGGACTCGTGGTGGCAATGACATTGTAAGTAAAAAGGTGTTATTGAACAACGCTTGGGCGATTGGTAGTTTTTAAACAGTAGGACCTAATGTAAATGTTGAAACTTAATTGAACATAGGATAGTCATTTCTTATTTATGCACAAGTAAGCAATTGACCTAAAGTAAACGACTGAATGCATTTTAGTTTAGGTAAAATGCCTTTAAGAAAATGTCGTATTCCTTATGGCACTACATAATTCCATCCGGGCAAAGTTGGAACCGATAAGCGCATGTCTGTATAAATTTAACGTTCCGAAGCACGAAATAAATATTGTAGGTAACGTTCCATTCTACTCGAACATACATATATCATCTTCATGTCGGGACGTTACGTTTAATTTTACCTTCAACGTGGTACAAAACATCTAAGTAAACGTTCCGATCGATCCAAACATTGTTCAAAGTGATCGTAAAATAATACCGATTAAATACAACATAATGAAGGTATCCTAAAATTTGTATAAAAAGACAATAAACGGGGAAAAATTGAAGTATAAAAGAACGCAGCGTAAAAAATAATGGCTCACCCTCCGCAAACGGTATGGGGTGGGCTACTAAATAAATTGTTTGCCTTTTTCAATTCCAGAATACGTACCGTCGTACAGCTGCACGTATGTATGTTTAGTTGATTTTGTTTACTTTATAAACGCTCATGAAATTGTTTAAGACATTTATTTTCCATTGTTGTGAATTGCGTGAATATGAATGAATGAATTATATTTATATTCGCCTGTGTTACATGTTTAGAATTATCGGCATGTTACATAGAAATATTCAAGTGGGACAGTTTTAGCTTTAGCTAAGAAAAGATTAAGCATTTAAAGCAAAAGGCACGATAATAGACTTTTCCTCTCGGCCAAGACTACAGTACTGAGCCTAAAATCTAGAGCAAAATTCGAAGTTGCTCATAGTCACAGAAAAATGTGCACGTGATTTTTAAACCCTTAAATTTTTACAAGCAACTGAATATTGGACTGTCATTCTCATTTGCATTAACGCGTCAACGTACGAGTGTAACAACGTAATAACTTTAACATTAAAATTTAAGATATTATATGTATGAGCGACAAGCAAAATAAAAATGTGTCAGCCTCTCTCCTAAAGTGCTACGCCTAACAAGGTACCATAATTATATGATGTGATTAATTTAACGTTATTGTGGCGTACATAATGTTATGCATGAAATAATTTCTGCAAAACAAAAAACCGACTTCAGAATCCACAAGTAATAAAAAAATTTGAGGGTTTCCCTCGATTTCCCTGGGATTCCATCATCAGATCTGACTTGGTGGCAGTGGGCCCACCTCGGTAGTACGCTCTTTCAAATAAAAAAATAATAATCGAAATCGGTCCAAAATTATTGACGGAAAAATCAGTGAAAATACATAAAAAAAATATACAGTCGAACATAGAACCTTCTCCTTTTTTGTAGCCGGTTAATAAATTATAGGCGTTTACAATACATACCTACCTTCTTGAGCAGGGGCCCAATTCTGCCAATTCGTAACAATAGTTTGACACATTACGTATTCCAAATAATTATGTCAAAATATTCTGAAACGACACAATTGAAGTATTTATAAATTAGCAGACTTGGGCCCAAGGGTTTTGTCTAATAATGTAGTTTTATTTGCCTCCAGCTGCATGTTAACGAAGTTAACTGTTTATTGCGTGATGGATACGCAACCGCGTCGTGGTCGCGAATCAAATGTGGCTTCTTGTATTTCGAGAGATGTCGTTTCTGGGAAGTCTCGGAACCACATTCCGCGTGACTCATATGAGAAGACGAGTGATTATTTATCAAAACGACCTATAAGTGATCCAATAGATTTACGATCAATAAAATTTATTTAGTTAAATTGATTTTAACCGTAATATTTTTAAGTAACACTATAATATTATAAATATAACTATATTAATAAAACTCAGATTTTTAATTATATTAGGAACTGTAGAGCTTTATAGCTTAACATTAAAAGGTGAATTAAAATTTAAAGTTATAAAGCTAAATATTTTTCAAAGTGCGCAGCTTATTTGATTACAAAAAAGGAGAAAATTAAAACATACTGCCAAATCTTATAATTATGTAATTTTGTTAAAAATACAAGTGTTTCTGGTGTTTTCATAAATCACCCTATTATTTATACTTTCAAATGACAAAATTTGGGGATTAATTATCACACGCGGAGGGGTGAATCGAAATACCCTATTACATAAATTTATCGAGTTATAGTGCAAATTTTTGGGCTTTATCACCCTCATAAATATTTCTACCATTTACAAAGTTAACACGCGACGTTTTGCTTATCTTTGCAACCACGCTATTAGTACCTCCATTTAGTGATTATTACATTTTATATATGATGCGCTAAGAATTCTCCACAACGTCAACGGGAAATCTCTCCTAAGTTAAATACTCTGACGCACTTCACTCTAGAGCTCTCATATGAATATTTTCTTAACGCATCCTATAATATAGGATAAAATATATTATATTCCTACGTCACCATGTTATAGGCCTGCATGATGGTAACACTTAAATGTTGAAGTTAACTTTTGGATTTTCATGATATTTTTTCATAGTATAAAGTTCAATTATGATCCATGCATACGAGCCTTAGAGTAAAATATTCAATGTTCCAAGTAAAAGCGAAGACATCTACATGGCATCAGGTGAAGTGGTATTTTTCCAAAAAACATTATAAGCAAGTATTCCACTGAGTCAATTATATTTCTTTATATAAATAATAAATAATACACAATATACGTGTTAAGTGGTGTGACTTGATAATGTTCAATGTTCGTTGTAAGTTCCCATGTCTACCAACATACATATTTCACCGCAATGGATTAAGATCAATTAGTAACAGGAACCGTTTCACGGGCAATTAACGGGCAATGTAGCTAATAGTAGCCCATCCGTTTCTTGTAACGAGTCGCCCCCGCATGTTCTCATTCAGTCTCATATGTACAAATTTGTCTTCTATTGTCGTGGGACCGACCTGGGTTTTCCTTTGTAGGCTGCGTAGGCTCTTCGCGTCTTTTTTCACCAATGCATTACAATTATGCGGCTAACTTAGCATATTTGGCGATTTATGGACTTATTCTGCCCACGACATTGAAAAATGAGTAACAAGTTATATGAGAATTCGTTATTCAAAGTGTGAAAGTTTGGTTCACTAGTTTCCCATCGAGTGTGAGAAAACTGCTCAATATAACTTATACAAACAATAATAAAAGCTTCACACACTCATTGCTCTGTGTAAGATTTGTAATCACGGGAAATAAATACCTATTAAACATAAAATATATTTTTATTTCTTTTTACTTCTATTCCGTTTTTATTGCCATTACAAACGGTTGTCTAGAAGACATCGTTACTTAGAAATAAGGACCTTTTTTGTATTCCTCCTGTAACACATTGTTTTGGCTTTATTACCTACTGGTGTAAAAAGAGTGATAAATAGAAGAATACCTAATCATTTAAAATTGTTGCTGTGACTATTTTGGTATATCGTTCACATTTCAAGATTCGAATAGATAAGGACGTCGAAGTTTTCGGGTGCAGTAACAAGCTAATGTTAAGATTTCTCTGATTAGAACAGACAATGGTAAGTATAACGCCTTGACATGTACGCGTTAGTGGCGAGGGGTTCAACCCTACGCGCCTACCACACAGAACAATAACTTCGTGCCATCTAATTGTGTATGACTGGAAGGCCCCTTGATCTTCGTACTTACGTCCCTTATTTGTCGGGATAAGGGTTTGTGACTAAGGCATCTCACTCGTAATAACTAAGTTGCGGTTGCCGTAAAAGCTTACGCTGTACAAACAAAGCCGACTCTACTTTGAAGGTAATTAAATTATTCCTTACATAATACCATCAAAGAACATTTGAAATTCGGAGAATTTGTAATTATTTTGTAGTATATTATTATATTTCAGCTTATACATAATATTTATTATTTTTAATTTTTATAAAATATGAAATCAATTTTAAGAAAGTAAATGTTTGCATTGGTACACATTGTATTACTTTTTATTTTAATTCGCTTAATTTATTTAGAAGACTAAGAACCAGTTTGAGTGGCGTTTTCCTTATGTGAATCTGTCCTTTTGTGTTGTTTTGGATTTTTATGTTTAGCAGTGGTCATCGAAAGGTGATGAATGGATTATTAATCGCACATTCTCGTAATAAATTATTATTATATGATCAATTAGTTACTAGTTTTTTTTATGATGTTTATTATTATACGCTATATATGTATACGCTATCGTCTTGGGTGGTAATGCTAAGTATTGTAGTACGTTTGCAAACATTTCTGTTAACAATACAGTTTCGATTCCTTATTACCTTATGTACATCTAAAAGGTACCTATAATTTAAAATAATGTTACATTTTGTTCAAAGCCAGCAACTTAAATTACCCTTCTCTTTAATCTTTATTTTGCCTATAAGTAAACAAGGTCTATTCGTAGCTAAATAAATCTTCAAACAATTTGCATGTATAAAAGCTTTTTGTACTTGAATTCACTGCTTATTTATTTTAGGTAGGTAATTGAGATAAGGATTCTCGGTAATTCTCTGAGACGGCATAGTGACGTATTACGTAGCGTAGTGATATGAGTCCCGTTGTCTGCGTATCATTGCTTACTAGAACAATCATTTATTCATACGTAGGTAAATGTAAATATGATTAAATCAGCTATCTTTCTTCTTCCTTCCCCCGTTCGGCGGCAGCTCTTACAAACTTTCCTATGAATAGGTAGATACTTAAATACATATAATATTCCATTTGGTACTTGTTTATCCCCTGCTTGTAAAACGTTTTCTTTTTGTATAGTAGCTATTGATGTGCTTTAAAATATTTTGTATCAATATTTTTTTGGATACTTATTCCAAAATACGCACGGACACGAAAAAGCGTTTTATATTAATACAGTGAAGTGAGGACGATATTGTCTAGCAACAATAATACTGGAATTTATGAACGATTTTTTTTTAATTAAAGCTTACACACTCATAACTCTTTAATAAGTTTTCCTGTGTCACACGATTGGCCCGAGAACAAAATATATTTATCTATCACATAAATTTTTGCCCCAGCCAGGATCGAGTCCAGAACCCCTCGCTTGGCAGACAGGATGTCTACCAACTATGCTACGGGTCGACAAAATTGTTTGTCAATTAGTCGGGTTTTAAACTAGTACATTAACTATTATTATTTGAAATAATCTATTTGAAGTCTATTTGAAATATCTATTTGAAACTTTTAAACATTAACGTTAGTGCAACTACTAGGTATAAGTAGTCCTTTTAAAATCTACCGCGAAATGTTTATACGTATTTTGACCTCGGCTATTTAAATAATATAAATAATAAAATCTAGATAATATAAATTTGACTACAAGGTAAAAGACTGTCCAGTCATGCATGAATTGTAAAATAATAATAATAGTAGCTATATAACAACTGATAGCGTTCAATGAGAGAAAAGGGTTTTGGAAGTCTTTTTGTAATTCTCATAATTTTATCTCGTGTTAATACTTAGTACCACGGAATACAGAGAGAATTAATTATTAACCAATTAAAATGTAAGTTTCTTAGTGTGAATAATACGATTAGGGATTTAGGTACTTGTGTTTATTTTGCTACCGTGGTTTCCTTATTAATCAACACTTGTACCATTTCCACTTCTCTCTGTATTCCGTGCTTAGTACCTACTCATATCTACATAATATGTGACATTCGGACGCACTCAATAAAAATGAAATTGCGTTCACTTAATAATAAAATTCTTTTGCCTGAAATTAATACCTAACGGCTTTTGTTCTATACAAAATACACGTAAAGCCTCTCTGTACATTATTTACGAGTAAAGTTATTCCGCGTTTCATGTCATATTTACTTAGGAATTTCCAAATATGGCATCTAATATGTTTAGGAATCGTTCGACATTCAATCGATTAGATCAAGAATTTCATTACGTTCTTACTAAGGGTTTTCGTTAAGGAAAAACAAGGTTGAAAAGAAGGTATCGGGATCTCCCATCTTTGGCCCTTTGGTAAAAAGAAAATGCAAATGTAATGAAGACCGCAGGCATTGTGGGAACCCATTTATAAAAAAATCTCATTCCAATATCCTACATCGGTAGGATCTCAATTCGAATGATCTTTCTACATATTACTTAACCTTAGGATTAAGTGTGGTATTAGAACAAATTAAAAATTGTGCCAGTTGTTTAAAACTTTAAATGACTAGCATTTTTTGAATTTGAATAGTCAATATTGAAGCAATATTAAAAGATTTCTCAAGGCTCAAATATTTTCTAAGATTATCTGCAGTTGATCTGCAAATGGAAAAATATTTTCTTCCATCATTATACTATTTCCATAGATTAACTAGATGGAACATTCAATAGACATAACATAGGCCACTTTAGCATTTATGTGTGCGTGACAACGCTAATAGTATTATTCACACTAAGAAACTTACATTTTAATTGGTCGGTACTTGTCAACTTCAAATAGTCTATCAAACCGGCTGTTATTAGTTGAAAATGCACCTTAACACTTTATCTTAATTTTTATTTTTCCTTGCCATATTTGGTGTCTTCTTACCTTCATCAATTAAGTACATAATATTTATAAAGTTCGTCTATCCACCGCTAGATGGCAATGGAATTTTATGTAACGCTATTGAACGCTAGATGGCGTGACTGGTATCTATAACAGATTGACCTTACGTATATAGTCTTAAGTTACATTTTTGGTTAACAACTGCTTCAGGCATAGTACCATTATCGGTTTAGGCTTAGTGATGTGCCGGTGATTTGCCACGTTATCGACAATTATCGACAGTTTATTGTTGCATGGTCTAGAACTAGATCTACAATACATTATTATGATGTTGCTTTTTTATATGAAAACGATAGAAACTGGTACTGTATTGTTTACTCGTATAATATTTGTTAATCATAATTATGAAAGGCAGTAATAGCCTAGTGCTATTACTTATATTATTATAATATTATGTTATTTATTATAACATTCAATAGACAGAACATAGGCCACTTTAGCATTGATGTATGTATGCGTGACAACGAGGAATGCCACTATAGGGACACGTGTATCTCTGTGTGCGTGTAATGTTGCTAGGTATTGAATAAGTTCCCGTTATTTAAAACTAAAATATTTTATTATTATAATTAAAATAAAAGATAAATAATATATTAATTCAATATAATATACATAATAAATAAATAAACTTTAATGAACGTTTTTTGAAAATATATTGTCCGTGGCGGGTTTTGAATCCGCCATCTTACGTGTAGTGACATGTCACGTTATTACTACAACAGACGGCCGTGATTACATTTTATGATAATATTGTGATATAATTAATTTATCACACACAGGGGTAATAACATATTAAGGTGTTTTGAATTTGAGAGACATAAATACGTAGGTAACTTAAAATATTTATTCAAATCACATATTTATTTAAATCTTAACCACCTTTATTTTGCATTTTCATCCCTTACGCATAACAACTAACCAAAATCTCATTACAATTGGATGAACAGCTTGGAGTGGTGTAGAGGGCAAAATATAATAATTATTTATTCCACACCATGTAGCAGAACTGTATACACATGTTTTTTTTATTGATTTAAGGCAGCAAACGAGCATTTTGCACCACCTTCCGCTGCCGCCCATGACAACTGTGACCGACTTAGAACAAGACTCTTATTTATTCATTTGAAAATTATTAACTAGAAATAACATAATAAAATTGTCGATATCGATACATTTTTACCCCATTCCTTCACGAGTAGCATAGAAAGTTCTGGAAGTAGCACTACTACTTAAAACTTAAAACGAACCTTATTGCCAAGTAACTGAGTAGCTTTTTGGTTATAAAATATTTATTTATTTTATTTATTTCTTTATTTATTTACATGGGTAAATATACAACAAAACGGTGAAATAAAAATAGTTATCTGTGAAAAGATATCCCATCTTCGTTTTTATGTGTTTGGGAACAACTTTTACAATGTTTAAATATACAAGACGGCATTTTTAAGTTGTAGTAATGCGTGACGCGTGATTACGCGTGACGTCTAAACAGTACGACGGTCTGAATAGCACTAATGCGAGTTTGTATTCGCTTTTGAATTTGTATTTGCTTTTGTGGCTTCACTTTTTTGTTCTGCACGCTCCATCTGCCTTTTTTTCTATATCGCTGACTATTTCCATTTCTTTATTTTCTCGATGACAGTTCTGTAGTAGTGTTGTGACCAAATAAGTAATGATATCGATCGCATATATTTATTATATTAAATTCATCAGATTTTGATTAAAATAAATAAACAAAGATTACCTGTCGTTACAATTATTTCGTTTCATTGTCGAGTACCTACCTATACCTACTTATTTTGCAACAAATTCAAAAATTTTAAAGTAGTTGGCATTATCAATCAAGAATAAATACGTGTAACATCTTGTAATGAAATATAATATTAGTTAATAAATTTGTACAAAAGTATCCGGCAGTAGTTTAGTTTCTTACATTTTGTAAAAAAAATTATGGGGTCTGTTATCGTGTTACGTTTATCGATATAGCCCATCCCTATCAGTTTCTCAGAATCAGGTATAACATTGTACGTGTGTAAACGTCATATTTTTATAAAATAATGCATACATAATGTAAAAAAGACGCTCGTTCAAATTTTCACAGGAGCTGTCATCGAGAAAATAAAGAAATGGAAATAGTATAGTAATAGACATTTTCATTGCGTTCCTTTTTATTTGGTACACGCAGTGACAAATATTACCAACAAAGTCGATACGTTGCGTCGCATTGCATCGTTATCTTTTTCGTTAAGTTTAGATTTGACTAGTGAGTATATAAGTGTAAGATCTTGACGATAATTTAAAAAACATACACCCATGTTACCTATAGACAATAATGTTATTTTCAAATTCAAGATTGATTAAATAAAACTAAACTAAGTTGTAATTTCTTGACTTTTTTAACAATTGTGTTAAAAAAATGTTTAATAACATCAGCACTTATTTGTTCCACGTTGCCTAGAGCGTAGAGTCGTCGGGTGCTAAAACTGATATCGTCTTTGCATAGGCTATTTTTGGTAGAGTTTACATCTTAAGAATATACGCAAAGAAGCTTTTTGAAGTAGGGATAACTTTTTTATGCAACGTTTTTTTTTATATACGTTTAGCCGCTTTTAGATCTAAATTTAATTTATAAGCTAGTGGTATCTGAAACACCAGTAGTTGTTTTGACTTATAACATTGCAAATATTTTAAAACTAGACTACATATTATGTACTTATATGAAATGTAATAGTTATGCACTCCTTTTTTGTATAGGATGGTATCATGCAATATAAGAATGATAAGTTCTGAATCATAACGTATAAATAATCGTTTGTTAAATATTATATTTTGAAACATATTCCAACGGATATTTATTTACTGTTTTTTAGTATTAAATCATTGAAAAGCTCCATTACTAAGCCGAAATCAAGATTAATGGCGTGAAAAATCGCCACGAATAAATTCGTGATTCGTAAATAATGTTTGATGTTCGTTATTTATGAAATAATTAATCCGCATTTCAATTAGGTATTTGGTACTCGTATATGTATCTATCATTAACCTTACTCCATGAAACAGGATGTGATGTGATCTTTATTTGTGTAGAATTCCGCTTGATGAAAGCAGTATGTTAGCATTATAAGGCGTCGTCCTAATTGGCAGCGATCGCACGATGGCGCGATGCGTTTTCGTCGTGCGATGGGTATTTCAATACTTTTACTGCGAGGTTAAAATAGGTCACTCTGATGAAATCTGTATGTTTGAACCCATCGCACGACGAAAACGCATCGCGCCATCGTACGATCGCTGCCAATTAGGACGACGCCTAAGTGTACGGTCCTGGTTAGTCATTAATATATTAGTATTAATTATTATCTAATCGTTATTAACATCTTTAATCCAATCTACAACTTAGGTACTTCAGTCGATTATGTGTGCGAAGCCTAAACCATAAACAAATAATTCTAAACAGTGTAAGGTACAATAAATAGAAAGCGGCTTATCGTAAATCTACACAGTGAGCATAAATAAACCGTTCCTGTGCCGTAGGTCTGCAGGTAAGGGTTACATAATTAATAGAAACTACATACAATATTTTACTCATTAGGTGTATGTAAATTAACTGTTAAGATTAGGACCATGGATTTCATAATATTATTTTGTTATGAACACGTGAAAATGAAAAAAGCGTGGGGCGCTTTGTGTCATATCTTAACACCTATTTTCGTATTACAATACAAAATATATATTATATTTATTACCTAGGTACTCTTACAGTAAACAATATTTTAACGGTAAAATCTAAGATTAACCAATTTTTGTTTTGATTATCCAAGTTTTGTTAATCCAAGGGTGAAGTAAAAAATCACAGCACACGCTACGAAAATACTTATTTTTGGAATATTTGCAAACAGATTCGCATATTTCGCGAAACATACAAGCGTACCAAACGAGTTTTCTTTGCTGCGTGACTTGTCTACATATATATTTTGTGTGTGAGTTAATATCTTTTTACTGGTAGTGTATTTCGATTTTAAAAAAGAAAAAATATCATTTTATATACATTTACTCTTGTACAGAAACCGTAATCGTGACCAAAGTAAGATGGGCTCCTACTGCGCACGCGCCGCTATCGCAGTGGGGGGCATCACCGATTGACGTACGAGCTCTGCGTACCAGCGCAAAGAAACAGGTTGCTTAAAATGAGAACATGATTACTCACAATTGTATTACCGTATACCGATTTGATAACGAAAGAAATGCCTGCTGCATGATTAATATAGATTATAAGTTTGTTTTGTAGGAGTTAAGATTTTGATTGTCTATTTTTGCGAATTATGCGGCTCTGTATAACCATAATTTCCTGCTTATTAAAACAATTAACCCTTATTAAAACAATGTCAACATTTCTAGCTTGTGATATTTCGACCAAATAGCCGAGGAACCTAGTCCTAGTATGCCTGTTTGTACCGAATGTGTATCATAATTGTCGCACGCACAATGTGCTCTTCAGGTATGAAACAGACTTTTTTCGAATCAAAAATAATTCGTCTTTAACCCCTCGCATTTCCATTAAACCGAATGTGTTGTGTTAGAACATAAACGAAAAAAGCGACTAGACTATTTTCCATGGCAATGAAGAGAAAAGCACGGTCAGGTAAAAAGGCGGTTTATATAAACTCAAAAACATTGTGTAAATCCCCAGACAATCTCTCCTTTCATCTCGTTACGAACAAGGTGGTTTATTTATCGCGAGGTTTATGTATAAGAGCATGCGTGGAACAGAAGCTTTACCTGTGCTTATACTGGTATTTAAGTCAACCGCGACATCCTTTCAACGTGGATAAGCAGAGTATTTCATAGACATGGACAAGTTTATTTTTGGTTTCATAAAGCATCCTTTGGTAACGCGTAATGCGTAATATTACTATTCTATCTATAAAGCAGATTATACTGAGTAATTTATTATTCACTTAAGCCTAAATACGGTTCAGTGATGAAAGCTTCACTGACACAGCACATTTTGAAACTAAGGGCAGGTATAGATAAATTATACTTGTGTTCGTCAAGTATCTTAAATAACGCCCCCAACAAATATGTTCTAATTTTATTATTTTAAGACGTCTCAACAAAGTGGTGTCGAGGAGCTAAATAAAATGATAACGACTTTTTTATCAACATTTTTTGGTCAGGAAGTAGATCTTTATTAATTACTAACGGCAGATTTCTATCGACTATTCAACCCCGGACTGTCGATAAAATAGCTGTATTTTTTATGATGCAATAAAAAAAGATAGGTTTTATCTTTTATCGTTTATTAAAAATAAGTGAGATCAACGGATAAGAAAGATAAAAGGAGGCATTTTATAGGGAAGGTATCACCTAATAATGTATATAGCATACTGGTTTTCTTATTAGACTTCTTACGTTAGAATAGCAAACATTAACTCCTTAATTTATTTAAGCAAAGTAATGAAGTAACACGTAGGTACGAGTAGGTCCTACAATAGGTGGCTTTATTCTTTTCTTTCAAATAGGATTCTTTTTTAACTTCATCCATTACTCAGAATCGATCGGATTCTGGTAAGCCTGGCTCATTTCGGAAAAAGACAAAGAGGTGGTGTGCATTAAAACGTAACAAAGAAGAAAGAGCTAATGCAGGGGTGTCTCATCAGCAAGATTGATACATACGCTATGTAGGTGAGTCTAGTTCAGCTGCCGTCAGCTCGGCTTTAGAATTGTAGGTGCGAATGTCACCTTCGCGGCTTTTAGACATATAAGCTATGTTGGCACTGTTCATTGTGACTAATTATACATCTGTGTTCAATCTCTTTATGGAAATACAATATGTGCTTTAGTTCCTGTTGACAGCATTTTAAATTGCAACAAGAGAGGTAAGTTTTAATTTGGTCGTGATTGGCAACTCTGCAATTTTCAACCCATCTGCAAGTGACAACAAGGAAAATAGGTTGAATTGAATTTTTGTAGATGAAAAAAGCACGGGGTTCCATATTCAAATTGCAAAAACTGTACCTTCGTAGTCTCGTTTTGTTACTTCAGTATCTGAGAAACGCTGCTAATTTTAATCCTATTTCGCTACTGGTAAAATACTCGTTAATTCCATTATTCACCGCAATGGGATCCTTTAATGTGGTACGCTATAAGTGTTCTCATGTTATACATAGCACTTGATATCAAAAATTTCACAATACCTAGAGATCTAGAGAATTTTCGAACCCCGAAGCCTGGTTTTAATCGCTTAAGCTAACATAAACAACAATAATAACACCAATAACAAGCACATTTGATGAATTATTAATTATCATTTCTTAAATTTTTTTATATTTCGTAACTAAAATCTTTCATTTTCACTTTTAATGTCCTAAAACATAGTCTTCATAATTATAATTATGTAGTTAGTTAAGGTTTTCGTCTAAACAAGCATGGGTGGTAGACCTGGACAATGCACGTCACAAGTTTTGAAACACATCGAGGATCGGGGATGCCTTCGGAACTTATGCTCATGGGCAACGGTCACATATTTCCATAAAAAAGCCGTCTATTTATTGCTGGTATCATAAAAATGTATATTATTATTATTATTAATAGCAATCAATACATACACTTACACAACTTAGTAACGTTTTACGTCTTATATTTACTTCTTTTCCTCCTACTTTTATTTCTATACATATAATTTATTTACTCGCTTCTAGAAAAGTAGCTCTTTGAGCAAGTAACCCAACTGATAAGTCTTGTGACATAATAGACCGCCGAGAGAAGAGATTCAAAATGGACGTGCAAACATTCTTAAAGAGATTCTTTGAAAAATCCTTTTCCCCGATCACGGAATTTCCAGGAAAGCTTTGAGAGAGCAAGAAAGGTAGTGCAGTTTTCAAATACTCAATAATTTAATTAAACAGAGTGCATTTTATCAAGGATACTTAGAATAAGAAACTGAAGGTAGCTATCCATTTACAATTCCATGAATATATATTAAGGGAAGATTGAATTTGTCAATAAACTTACAGGAAATTTTACGTTGTCACATAAAAATGTCAGAGCTCGAGCACTGTCGTAAACACTTAGCTGAAAAAATCTAACGTCCATTTGGATATGTAATTTACCTACTATTACTACGTTTTGCGCAGTTCAGAACATTTCTGTGACAATCATATTTCATTTTTAGCGCTTTTGAAAATAATACATTATGAAATGGGAGAGGATCGAAAATGGAACGCGTCGTTGAAATTCGGTTCGTCTAAAGGTGAAATATTAGTAGTCTACGTCAAACGTAAACGCAAGAGGCCCACACGTTTAGGACTCTATCCATTATCAATGGTTTCACCCTCTATTGGGTCCGCTAAAAGGCGGTCCCACACTAATTATCTGCATTTACCGCTTCGAATTATTTACACAACACTACTACAGTACCTTCAGTGTTTCAGTTCGCTTAAATTCCCAATTTGCTCACGTGTACCAATTCAAATTGGCTCCTACAATTAATGCTACATTCGAACATTATTTTTAATCATTATCCAAAGTAGATTTATTTTTTTCGTCAGAGAAATTTTATGAAAAATATAGATTCGACAACTTCACGAAAAGCTCGTGACAAGTAATGACAAGAAAGTTTTATTACCTTCTCTCCTCATCTACGCGTGTTGCAACTCCCTACGTACTACTAGTACCTACGTTGCTATAATTGCTCAAAGAAGCGAGTCATTAAAACTATAACGAGGGGTTTGAATTGCGAAATGCAAATATTGACCCAGATAATGACGTAGTTTAAGGTCGCGTGGAACTTAGAACGAGTTGTAAATTCATTCAGTAAAAATATTCTGGATGCGATTTTCAAAACCTACTTACAGCCGATGACTTAATATACCTATTCTGGAAAATTGTGATGTGTTTTAAAAACACGTTTATTTATGAAAGTGTCTGAAGGAGCTAACGTACGTGCAATCTATTTTAATTAACTTAATGTTTAAAATGTGTTTATGGAATTCTGGGTCGATGAATTTATGATATAGGCAGCACAGTACAAATAGATAGGTACAATACGATGATGAAGGCTTACGTAAACTTTTACTAATCTTTAAATATTCAATATCAACGCTGCATTGACATTGATTTTTACTCGACGGTCTGATTTCTATCGTGTTAATCTTATACAGCAAAGTGTGGTAAGGTAATGTAGAATTATAATGATACATATTGTTATAATAATTATAATTAGCGGTACTTTCCTTCGACACATTTTATAAATGAAGCCCATGATTCTTTTAAATTAGCGTCAAAATTCCCTGTCAAATAGCTTAGAAGTTGGGTCCTTTGATGGCTTAGCTGATTCAGTAAAACTAGTTTGGATGGAGTGATTAAACGTGTGATCTCACACGTTGCACCAGTTGACCGATTAGCATAACTGGACGTGTCATGAATAAAATGGAAATGACACCGCAACTTTGCAAGGCAGAGCGGCGTTTGCATCTAACAAGATCATCCTTTGATTATATAAGATCATCAATGCTACATTGATCACTTGATTACACGATTTGATCTAGTTACTTTACTTATGTAGATGTAAATACACTCCTCAAATAAATTTTGCTAATTAAATAAGGGAATAAATTTTGACTACAGCAAAATCTCGCTTTCGTTACTATTTTAAGGAAAGAAATTATATTAAAATGTTAATAAGGTAGAATATCGTTATTTTCATCCACTTGATATAAAATACCCATTTTTGCGTAAGTCCCAGCATGATAATCAGACCCTTGTCAGAAATTGAACTGATACGGGAAAATCTGTCCTCTACTACAAACAAGTGCGTTATTACCGAAAAAACGATTAAGTACCTTTTACGAGTAGCTCTGATGATCGACAACACATTCAAATCTACATTTAAATTAATCCTTGAGTAAAAAGTAACGATTTAATTTTATGGACACATTGAAGTTCATACATTTGCTATAATGAGTTTGTAATAACTCATTATTATTATTGTTTTGGTATTGTTTTTAAAGATGTCCCGGGGAGTCTCTTTTACCATTTCTTCTCTTTAATTCGGAGCCTTTCGGAAGGTATGGTGGAAGTAAAATATTAAGACATTCATAAGTGTATCGATTGAACTGTAGGTCTATTGATAAATATAATGAAAAAATTCACTGAGTATTTTTTATGGCTTTAATTTAAAATCGCGGTAAGTTATAGCAAAACTCGTTACGAGTTTTGGTATTAGAAATGAATGAAAAGCTATCGCTAAGATTCTATAGTAATGCGAGCGTCTGCAGGAACGCATAAAATGGGACGCGTGAGATACGTTATGGAGGTTCATTCCGGCAAACTCTCTTATCGCAGTAAGCAACGGTGAGACGAACAACGGACAATACACCTAAAGCAAAATGACCACCGTTCTATCTCATACAGATGAACGGAGCATTATTCAGTGGGTTTCAAGTAAAAACGACTATGACGAAACTTCATGACGCAATACTCTTAAATTGTTCCCCGTTGAAAGTACAATCAATCCATTCTTCTTCGCAACCCATGATTGTTACAATACTAGACACATGATCCTCTCATATTATGAGAGGCACAGGCCATAGTCCGCCACGCTAACCAAGTGTGGATTGGCGGACTTTACACTCCGTTGAGAAAGATAGTTATGGAGAACTCTTATGTGTGCAATTTTCCTCAAGATATTTTCCTTTTGCTGAAGCAAGGGATGATTTAATTTAAATACATACGCACTATTTTTTTGGAAATTAAAGGTGCGTGCAGGATTCGCTCCCAAGCCCTTTAACGTTCAAACTAAAGATCAAAACAGAAATGCACGAAATATTCAACAAACCTTTTTTTTAGTATTTTTTCTATTATAAATATTAGTCTAATTACATCTTTAGCATTACAATAATGTACCTACGAGTTGTGTACGAGCTCCAACAAAAAAGAGATTTATACTCGTATGAACAAGATTACATACTTAAATGTCTTTACCATATTAAAATCATAATAACAAAGTCGACGTAGAGTAAACCTGAATATATGTCTTCGTAGCTGGAAACTGACAGCATAATTTCAATTAATTATTATTTACTTGATAAATGAGGCTCCGGGGCGTCATCTTGGCTGAAAACGTGAAACTTGGCGACATATTTTCACCCTCGCGCGGGTTGCCGCAGCCCCTGCCCGATGAATTATGTATGCTTTGAATAATTTTTTGTGCCTTTCGTAAATGTGTAAAGTATTTTCAGATAAGTCACAAAATCGATACGGCTGTGATTAATTCAATATACCTAAGTAGTAACCAACATTTTACGTTGTATGTGATGTAAATATTCTGTTCATTCTTAGCTAATAGCATACATAAGTGTACGACTTCTTCTGCTGAATGTGTTATTTCAAAAAATGATTGCTTAAGGCCTTTAATACAACTAATGATGAGAGGCTAATGTTGAGTTTCATTCTTCGCTTGTAAAGGATTCATTACGCTCCTAGTGTGATTCCAAATTCGTACAGGCCGTGGAGTGCATACTTAAAAATTCATTGGAGTGAAAAATATCTCGCTCTGTTAGAATCCTAGTAATGGAGCGTCAATAGATGGTGTACCGATTTGTAGTACGGAGTGGCAGCCTGACACCTCTGGCAGGCACTTCTGGAACAATGACTTTAGCAGCGGATCGAACTCAATTTCACGCGTGATTTGTTCACTTTTATTTCATTTCCACCTCAACTGAACCGTTGTCGGAAAACTCGGATTCTGGGTAAGATTTATAACAAAAAGACTCGAAAATAAATCTTGTTCTTCGTTCTTATTAACAGGACGTTCAGTTATTTTTCCTGGAATTTCAATTTCCTTACTATTTCCGATTTCCTTTTTATTTCATTTAGTTCAGCTTGTCTTCAGAAAGCTAAGAAACGGTAAAAGTTACTTAGGTCACACCGGCTCGTATTACTTCAAAAATCTAGGTTAAAGAGTTCTACTGCTCTAATTTGTGTCGGAACATAATTTAAAAATTCGTTGCATAAATATTTTCGACTTATTACTTACTTACTGAGTTAGCTAGCTTAAAGCTAGTTAACGTTAAATTCACGCCGGGAGAAATAGCTTAATTAACTTTTACTGAAACATTCGTGAAGTTGGTTTTTTTTATAAGCCGGCAGAGGAGCAGACGAGCCCCCGGATGATAAATGGTCAACGTCATCAACAAACACCAATGGAATTACCGATGCGTTGTCGGCTAATAACGAAGGAACAGGAAAGAAAGAAAATAATTGCTCTCAAGTCGCCAACCGGAACATGTCGTTTGGTGGCTAACTCAAGCGAAAGAATGTGGTAGCCAGCCGGGCTACAGCCCCACCATCAAGCCTAGAGTGCCTGCCTTTGGGATTAAACTGAATGGTACAAGACTACTACTGAAAATAGGGCGCTGTATCTTCGTCCGTTTTCAGCATGGTGCACCACAATCAGAGGAGATCGGCTTTCATGATTACGTGATAACTAAACTCTTATTGCCGTTACAGTAGGTAGTCAATTCGCCATCATCATAACAACCGATAACTGTCTCAATAATTTTTGGAAACCTGCATACCTGACAGTTCTCTATAAGGTTCTCAAAGATATGTGTAGTCAGTCAATCTACCCCTCACATTGTGAGAGGAGACTCGTGCGAAGTCCTGGTAGTTAAGGCACCTTTGACCATCACAGACGAAGTAGTCGTAGTCGCACAAGTCGCGCATCTAACAACAAAGTTATAATAGAGCGCAGTTGAAGTATTAAATTTTTAAAGACTTCAAACACGTAACAGATCCTCCTGTAGTTATTGAGCGTTACTAACGCTTAGGACGTAATTAGTTTGTACCTATTACACGAGTTTCAGCCATAAACCTACTGTAACGGCGTGACGTAACCTGACAAACAGTTCCGTGTAGTAACATTTCGCGGCTCATGGTAAAGTCGAGTCGACAACTTGATATATTGGGTTGCTTTGAAAAGGCGGCCGGGTAAACAGACGCAGCCGAGTTCCACAGATAACATTCTCCTGCAGGACGCCACTAAATTACTTTTATCTCCGACTTGCACGTATTCGTAGCCTTTTTGATCTTGATTGAGCAAAATAACTTACTTTTGTTTATACCCGGTGTAAATAAGAAACCTTATTAATCCCGGTCAGTATACAAAGAAATGTATATTAATTCATTTTAATAGTGCGGATGTTGTACCAAACTTTAAGCTAGAACTAGCTATAATTTCTTCCAGTCAACGATGATGATGACTTTATAATATGTTGGCGTTATAATTTACTACATAGTATTAAAATATTTTAGATCTCATAATTCTAAATTCAAAATCATATTCATATAGTTATCACCACGGAGCAAATACAAAGAATTTGTAATTGCTTCGTGGTTATCACTGATACACTTCTGCTGGTCATTCTACCACCGTGTCGGAAAGGTGCTTTAACATGCAGAAGAAGAAACGGCGAAAGAAACGAAAAACTCTTATGTAGATTTATGTATGTATATATTAAACCCAAATGAGCGGTTCATGAATAGCTAAGTATTTGTGTGACCAACGATGAACGAGTTGATGCGCGTCTGAAGCAGCTGGTAAGTAAGTCGATAAAAGCTCCATTGACGGTGCCTCGAGGGTTTTGTAAACGACGAGTGAAACTGCACGGGAGCAACGATAAAAACGGCGAACGCCCATCTCGGTTGTGTGAAATGACAAAGAAATGGGATGAAAATGTCGCTGGTGCTTCGACGACCGTGAAATTTGCTCGACGTTGTAAAATATAGTGACATCACGACTCGTCCGCTCTGTCTTTCAGTGCAATTTTATGAATATATCTTTATCTTCTTCTTGTTTCTTGACCGACAACGCATGGGTTATGCTGGCGGTGTTACTGACGTCTATGGGTGATGGTGACCACCTTACCATCTTATCACCAGCTCGATTGTCGGCTATTAGCATATAAAATGCAAACGGGTACTCACGATTTTAAATGGAATTGTCGAATTTGAAATCGTGAGTACCTTCATTGTTCCCGATTTTGTAACGTTATTCTACAATTTTATTTATTCATTCTTCAATTTTATTTATCTGAGAAAGTTTCTACTTTCAACCAATTTCAAATATTAAATGTTTGTAGAAATTGGTAAAATACATTAAACTACCATAATATTCAGTGTATTATGGCTTTTGTAACAAAAAAACATAAATTTTTATTCAGTTCACGTCGCAACATTTTATTTGTTCTGTGTGGATTGAAAAAATAATTGTTTTTGGCTGGAAGTAAACATAGTAAATAAGTTTTGAAAATTCTATCAATAGAACATGAAATAAAAATGCTCTTGCCATAGGTTCCCAATGGGGCAGCGTGGTGGAGTATGTTTCATTCCTCCTCGGTTACTGGGAAAGGCAAGAAAGACCGTGTCATCATACCCGTATTCCAGCATGAGCTTAATTCGATTAAGGGTTCAAATCTAATTCAAAACGATGTCAGTTTAAATATCAAATTTCAGTAAGGATTATGAGCTGATCCTCGGCCTGGCAAATTACTGTATAATTTTCCTTTTGACAGCTAAATTGGAAGACAAATAAAGTTAAATTTCTGTACACGTTCCTTCAGTGTCGATATTATACATTTCTACTTGTACAGCAGTTACTTAAGGTTTGTAACAATGATCCATATTATTCGAATTTAATGTTAAAGTTATCACTGACATATATATTATTTATACTTACCCGTATTTTTTTCTACCACCGTTTCGGAAACGTTCTTTGACATGAAGGTATTCTCCTCGGCGAAAGATAAGTACTCCACAGCCCGTGTTTTAAAAAATACATTAAATACTTACATCATCAAGTACAGATAAGTTGCATGTCCGTCATAAAAATTATTCTTCTGCATTTACCTGAAACAAGAACATAGTGTTAATCTTAAATTGCGTCGGTTTTATATGATTAACGATTTAATACATTATAACTGAAAACAACGACTTATTTAACCCATAACGCATCGGTGAGGCTTTTGCTGTTACTGATGTCCATGGGGGACGATGCCCTCTTACCATCAGGTAGCTCGTCTATCGGATATTTACGGATATCGGATATAACATAGTGTAAAGCGTATATAAATTTAAGTTTGGTGCGTACGTTATAATATTGGCATTCAAATGAAACCACAAAGTTTTTTGATCTTTTCAGCGACATTTGAATAATTCCGCGGCACAATTTAATAAATACAGCACGAGTCTCAGTTAATTTTACAGCCTTTGGAAACTAGGTTAATTTGAAATCGGTCAATCCTTTGCGTGACTAAACGGTCGGCAACTAATAGCTTTCGTGTTTTTCGGAGTGGTTCACCACAATTGTTGAAGTTTCAGTTCAGAGAACTTTGCCGTTCGACAGCAGCATAGTTTCAGAGGTCATTTATTTTACTCGCTAAACATTTGATTTGTCGGCGAACAGGCAACGGGAAAGACGTCTACATCTAATGCAAATAGGAGGTTCCATTGACGATGCATGCGTTTATAGAGATCTATTCACGGCGCTCGCTCGACCAACTCGATCCAGCGATAGATCCCGACGATACTCACAAATTGAGTTAATGAAGATAAGCACTGCCGAAGTGGGAGCGCACTGCATTTGATAACAGATCCTAAATCCATTAACGGGTTTCAGTAAATTGAAGCGTCGAAGTTTATCTCAGTTGATGGCGTAAAGCCGGATTATACGCGTTAATTCTTACATGAGAATTATCTCATTTGCGCACGCTATGGGACTAGTGTTTCTACTGAAAAATCAGTGGTTACCCGGATTGCTGATTGCCACTGAGTTCTGAATTTAAATAATGTAATCCACGTGCAGTTACAATGTTGTTGGAATTGTGAATGCGACCTAATAGAGCGATAACGGTAGAGTGGTGGCCATTGCGAGGAGTGCTTAGATGGTATCGCCGTAACGTGTGCCGCTGTAATCGATACCTATCGTTCTACCTCGGGTACCTCGCTTTACTCTTTTAGGGGTCCGTACGACGGATAAAATGTAATCCATGATTCCTTTTTTCACGCAATACGTCGCTTCGATCTGTATTAACTATCCGCCTACTTTACTAAGTTGAATTTTGGATATTAAAATGAAAAAGTTAACATAGGCACGGACATACAAAAGAAATATGTAAGCAAATGAAATTTTGGGACTTAACATTGAGCGGTTAAATCGAACTTTGTATGCCTACTTAATAATAAAAACTGTAAAAAAGGATAAGTCCATCTTTACAGAAAAACAGGATCTAGGATAGAATTCTATCCCGCGTGAATTCAATTGTACCAACATATGTAAAGTACGTCTCGAGTATAATCGTAAAACAAGCTGAATACATTGCTTAAAGTAGTGAAACTGATTCGGGGTAAGCGAGCCATTTTTATAAATAGATATTCGTATCTTTTTTATCTTCCTTTTATAAAGAATTTTGCTCTGAAAACGACATGACCGACAATGTTTCAGCATAACTATTATTTGAACAAAGTGGAAGTCAGCTTTTTTTTACAGAAAATAGTAAATTTATTTAATTATTTCTGACTATATCGGAGACAAATTTAATCTTAAAATATTTTGATCATAATTATGACTCTGTCAAAATGGGATAAATGGCGATTATAAGCATTATAAGACATATTCGTAAATGATTAACATTCACAGAGTTGAATAATTATCACTCTTGTTTCGGTGAAGCAAGACATCGTGAGGAAACATGCACATCTAGAGTTCTCATAAAGTTCTCAAAGGTGTGTGAAGTCTGCCAATCCACGCTTGGCCAGCGTGGTGGACTATGGCCCTTACGTTGTGGAAAGAAAACCCGAGCCCAGCAGGATTGCGATGTACACGATGATTTAATAATTTAATCCAACTAATTATAATTATATTTAAATAATAAATACGGTCGACGACGCAAAATCCAATATCACTGATACCTTCCAATATAGTTCATTAATTCATTTAACGGTCTGTGAAATTATGTTCACACATTATTCTATTAACCTAAACCTTTATGTGAATGCCGCAGGTGTGATCTAGTAGCTCCTATCAGCATCCGACAAGGCTTAAGGACTAAACAATGTTGACAACAACAAAACAACACACAATTATTTTATTCCTGTAGAATTGTTTTAAAATAAGTATTCCTTTTTCTTTATAGTATGGATATCGAACGTTTTACACCTTCTTTCTAATCTCATTTTTCTCATACGTGTAACACGTGGCAGTTACGTTACATAGAAAGAAACGAATACCTAAATATGTTTTCGCGATTGAGAGTATGTCTACATACAAAGTAACGAGCTATGTGTGTAAAAGCACTCCCATTGTTACGCTCCAACCCCTTACTCTCTAAATATTTGGAGTACAAACACGTACCAGTCACAACTCTTGACACCAATGCCTTGTAAAATAATATCGTATCACTTTTACGAGCTATGTAGTATCATTTTCTAAATATTACTACGTATTACACTGACATTATCATAATATTGGGGATTACGAGTATTAAGTTACGAGTAACTTCTATTATGGCCCCAACCTTTTATTTTAAATACTTTGATTTTTTTTATTACCACGTAGCCTAGCTGGTTTCCCTGATGTTTATCACCCTGCCTGCGAAGCGAGGGGACCCGGGTTTGATTCCTGGCCGGGGAGATGTTTATGTGACAGACAAATCTTTGTTATCGGGTTGTGGGTTTTAGTGATGTGTTATTCGTGTTGTCCATGCGTGTTGTCCACAAGCGACACAGGGAATCTTAGTGCGGGAGCATGAGTGTGTTAGCAATTTTTTTTATTTACGTCATAAGGGGTTAAGTGTCGGAAAATTTTATGCTGCTCATGTCTTATGGCGACTGCTGTTAACGCTCATGACCAGAATCGATGCTTACAGTGCCCGCTGAAGTATGGCGGAGGTCAAGATATTACAATATTGTGAGCTTTTACATTTTACATAATGTTGAACTATCTGCTTACGATAAGTTATTACCTATGCTCAGTTGTATATTTTTTTTTGAAGACCAATTTTTTCAACATTCATCTCATTATCTTTCCTTCGCACTATTGTAAAATTAACTAGATAAGTACCTATAAACTGAGTTTCAGTTTACGACTTGATTATTTTACAGTCAGTATAAAACAGTTTTTAATCTCGGCGTCATGATTAGGGTTCGACGGGTACGGTACGGATATACGACGGATGGCGCGAGGAAAAAACAGTAAGAATTTTCTTCTTGTTTGCGGAAGTTTCTACGGCATCGTCGGTGGTTTCATTTCAAATATTGCTTTAGCTCGGGGACGAGACTGTTGTTATGATACAATACCTACTTGCGACGGAGACAATTTCTCCTCAAACGCAGTGGGAGAATCTAACCAACCATAACTATATCTACGGCGCGGCGGTGTGTAATGAAATTGTTTCCGTTGAAATGAAGACTGTTCATGACACTTCCTTAATGATTAACATCGAATATATGGTTAGTTGTAAAGCTTTACGTGAGGTATTATACGTGGCCATGACGGTGACACGTCTATAAACTGCTGAGAGAAATGTTTAGGAATGAGGATGATAGTTATCTAGGCGTTTAAAAGGAATCCTACCATTCGTGCGCTATCAGAGAACCGTTGAGTGTTACAAAATCCAGTAACTTTAAAAAATAGTAATACAGCGCTACATGTAAGCTTGAGCTCGAATTAACCGAGCCACTGCTAGTCAAACGCAGTTTGGCAGACTTTACCCACCTTTTATATGATCAACATTTTTCTCTTAAATATTGCCATTGCTTATTTAAAGAAACATGTAGAATTTGAAGCCAGCCCGACCTGGACCAGCCTTACGGTTTGTTGGTTGAGACTAAAACAAACTAAGCATTGCATGCGAGTTTACTTGCTTATTTTGTGTTTTGCACAAAGAAATATTTTAACCTTTGAAAATGTGAACACAGACGCTGCCTAGGATTATAATTAAAGCAGTGAATAGAAGGAGGTATGGTATGGAAATACGCAGCGCGGAAATTTTTATGTAATCCTATAGTAGAGCACAAGCCGCAATGCCACTGGCTTTGGCCATCATATGTTTTTTGTTTCGTTAGGCATCGGACTAAATGAAAACCGCATTGTGTGCTGCCTGATATAATTATGCCATGTTTGCTGCTCTAATTATGCGGGTACATGACACATAAGAATATTCCACACAAAAATACTGGAAAAGAAAACTCACTAAAATTCACTCCTCTGCTGCAGTGATGAAAATGTTTAATCCAGCTACCCGTTTTAATTTTAAGCATGGTTACGTTAATTTATTGGGAAAATTGCTGTGCTATCTATTACCTGTGCTATTACTGCACCAAGCAACTTATTTTACTTCACTTCTGTCATTAACTGTATGTATCCTTATGAAGTAATTGTAACTGATCGTACATGGAACATTAGTAGTAGGGGTATTTATTAACGTAATATCTCATAATACCGTTTAAAAACATCCCACTAATCGCGAAACCGGTTTAACCGATTTGGATGCGGTCTCCACTAATTATACATATTGTTGAGGTTGCGGTAATAGTAGGTATAGTGTTAGTCTCATTATAATCGATTCACAAATAGAACAGATATGTTCATTTAAAGAGCCCCTATTTAAGGAGTATTTATTTCCATTATAACTATAGGACCTACTGAAAAAAAGAAGATATTTGAGAAAAACTATTTAACGCAATAGAACCCAAAATAACGATTTTTATAAATCTGCCTGTTGTCTTGTCAATTTTGTCTGTGGTTTTGTACGCGCTAATCTCAGAAACGGCTTAACCGATTTGGGTGCGGTTTTCACTAATATATTTTGGTTAGCTTCAATTAACATTTAGTGTTTCTTTTATTTCAATCGATTCATAAATAAAAATAGTTGTGTTAATGTGTCATACTAAGAGACATGTTTCCCGAAGCGAAGCAAGGGCGAGTTTACTAGTATTCAATAAAATTATCCTCATGTAGTATTTACGTAAGTGATCATTGCGGTGAACTTTTTGATTCAAAACTAGTGGCCGTCATTATTGCTTTTATATGAGTCGGCAAATTACATTCGACCGAAATTATTTGGCTCGGGTATTTTGGAGCGCAATGATTTAATATGAAAATTAATTTAATGAGGAGAGATATTTTTGTATTTTAACGTACAAGAGAAACAGTTTATTAAAATCATTAAATTCAGATTGTTTAAAGTATGATAATAATTGTTGTTTTAGCTTTATATCGAAAAAGCAACAACAGAATGATAAATTATTATTAAGGTATGTTAAACTCAAATTCATTTATTCATGTCACTATTTAGTCAGTACCTACCTACACATAGGCTCGAAATTTCCTTAAGTTATAGCCTTATTTTTTAATTTTTTCATTGTACTTCAAAACCAATCAGCTAGATTACGTAAATTTTAACTATTATTATATCGTCCCTTAAAGTTACAGGATTGAAATTGTGACCACTTCAATTAAGTAGCAATTATACTAAAACGTCATTTCGTAATCACGAAATCGCAAACACTTTCGTAATTAAACACGGAAACTATTTCACGTATAAACTGTGCACTGCGAGGTTCCCGGCGACACTTTCACAATAATTAGCCTGGTCATAGATCATATACTACGCTGTAACCGGAAGCGCTCATCAACCGACAGTTGTGTCTATAATAAATAAATAACGCTTCACACTCATAGCCCCACACTATTCCCTGTGTCGTGGGTGCCATGGACAACACACAAGACAAGAACACTCACACCCAGACCAAGAACGGAAATTTAAATTCATCATTCAAATTGAAACCTCGCTGGGAATCGAACCCAGGACCCTCGGAACGGCGATCCGGCGTGTTAACCATTGCGCCATCCGGGTCGTCAGCGATCCTAAACCAAAAATCTAAATTATGGTAAAAACTAATAAATAACAACTTTGTTTTATACTATTCGTAATAACTTCATATACAACTAATATTTTAAATAGATACCCAACTGTTGGACTCATGTCTCGAGAGGCTAGTCTAGACTAACTAAGTGAGTACTGAAGCTCACCATTGTGTGTTGTAAATTCCTTCTGTAGGTGTAACTTCCACTTTATTTTTGTCATAATGCAAAATAAGCGCTCGTATTATAACTATGATATTTATCTTACAACAGTAGGTATTACGAGACGGATACTTTACCCTGTAGGTAAGTCTATAAAAGTTGAATACGAAAACTAAATATACGACTGTTCTCTCTTTGCTTAGACAATGAGAAAACTTTAAAGTGAATTCAGCTTCTTATGATAACAAGAATACTTTTGCATACTGAGAAATAAAATTGTTTGCTTTCAGATATCACCTAATTATGTAACTCCGCAAAGTAATCCAGGTGCTAGCTATCACCTTCTTCCTAGTGTCTGCCACCAAACGACTTGTTTCGGGTCGGAGTTTACGATACAGTTTCCCACTTTCTTCTTTTTCATTCTTTTTGGCCGGCAACGCGTCGCTCATGCTCATCTTTTCGGCGCCTTTGGTGGTGATCTCCATGGGCGACGGAACCTACTTACCATCAAGTCGCTGTTCTGCTCATATCTCGGCTATTTACATTCAAACTGACAAAACACCAAGCACCCGCTTGTAAATAAATAATTTACCTTCTATCAACTTACACCTCTGTACCTACCTACTCGTACCTACAGTCCTACATACATGTCAAAGTAAAATAATTATGCAACAATTTTTTAATTTAATTTAAACATTGTGATACTAAGTTATGTGGTGAAATTTATCTAATTTACTTTAACTGGTAGGCTTAAAAATAAATTATTATTTATTAATACCCGTTAAAGGTGCAGTCAGGGTTTTAAAATCATTACCTATGCTTATATCACATAGGTGAACGAGTTCTGAAGATATTTCGTAGTTACAAAATCAATTAATTCCTAAGCGCATTAGTTAATTGGATAGTTGAAGTTATGCGAGGAAGTTTCGTTTTGGGGTATAATCTCCAATAAATACCGGGCTTAGCGGTTGGAGGAACCATTGAAATACATTATGTTAAATTTTATAATAGGTACATACAATTAATTTTACCTACGTACGATAGGAGGTATACGAATAATTTAATTAAAGAATTAAGTTATAATCGTTAAGCCATTTCGGAGGTCTTCGAGAGGCATAGAAACATCCGACACACTGGTCACTAATCCCTCCACCAATTCGCAATGGAGCAGTGTGGTGTATTCTCTAGTCCTTCTCTGTTATCGGGGTATCTTGCTCAATAGTGAGCCCCTAATGGTTAAAACCACTTAAAGAATTTAATTTAATGGAATCATGTAGGGTATGAACGGTTGCGGGATGTGATGGCCATGATAAGTTATACCACTGCCACATGATACCTACTTTAGTAAAGGTTTAGTAAAGTTCGTCTCTATCCGCAAAATATCCATGGCCTTCATTGTCCACGGAACACTGGACAATTATGTTTCAAACAACCGACCTATTCCAAAGAAATAAGATTGAGAGAGATCCAGAATTGTAAATGAATTAGAACTTTATTAACCTTTTTTAAACCAAAATTAATGTCTAGTGAAAAATTAATCTCAGTAAGTAAGTTAAACGAGGAACATTTTTAATACATATTAAAAAGAAAGTACAAAAACTCAATTTTGGTGTTGACGCTCTGTATTATAGAGAGCTGAAGCGGGTCAGGAAGAGCGGCCCGAAGTTTAATTAGAAATGCTCACTTAATTGATAGGTAACAACTTTCTAAAGTTTAAACAATTTGCTACCCAACTTAACTCCTTTCAAGATTTTCTCTGAAACATTTCAAAATTAAATTCTTGCAAAACATTTAAATACTTTTTGCCATATTCATTTGTTATAATGAAGCAGAAAGGCTTTTGTAGCAAAAGATTTAATCAAACATAGACCGTTAGTACTTGGGTACACTTTAAATACCAAAAAGGACCGAAACAATTAGTATTACCTACTATTGAACGAAAATGTAAATGATAAATCTTAGTTTTCTAAGTTATTAGAACTTTATTCCGACACGATGTCGTTCACGACATTTTGAAAGTCAGCATTTGCAAGCGAGAGTAGAATATTACTGCACAAAAATTTCATGCAGTGTTCACTGACATACCTAATTTACGAGACAGCTATAAGTAAGAACATGAAGTAAACGGAAAAATTATATAAAACGCCCGTTGAAAAATAGTATATTATATCCAATAACCGTCAATATTTGCGAAAAGGATTATAATCCCGATATGTGCCGACGACAAATTATTACTTAATTAAATTATGTTGCTTTTTGTAATGGGTTGTTATAACGCAGCTGCGTTAATTTAGTTTCTCTAAAAGAAGGAGGAGCAAAGTCAAAAATTGTTAGGAATGTTGCCATGAAATTAAATTGCTTGGTTAAGCCTCGCCACAATGCCAACAAATTGGCACTGGCGATTCTAATTAGTCCGACAAACTAGTTTACAGCGGTGTTGTCGTGGCTGCGCCGAACAATAACGCACCTCTTCGGAACCAACACGGACGCTATCGATTGGGCGGCCGAGCATGTAGCTCAGAAGCTTACCTATACTTTGCATGGGATAAAACAAGAAATGAAATAGTTTGATCTACGTTTATAGTTTGGTACATATTAATCTTTAAATGATTAAAAACGTTTTCAAATCCAGGAAGTTCATTACTTTCAAAAATATATAACTTGATATGAACCAAAGCCTCATTCAAATCGTTCCTTCAATTAGGAACGGATAATCTGTTACTTTGCGTTCTATTTTGAATATTTTAAAATCTCACATCTATATATCAAGTTATTTCCATTTCCTCTTTACACTTAACGTGTTTGATAAAAGCAATGAATGAGAAGGTCACCCGTAATTCATATTACATTTTGCTGTCTGACGGCACAAACAGACACAGAATACATTACCACAATGAAACATTCCACTTGCAAGAAAGGAAATACAAGACATAAATCACAGTTGAGCAAATTCCTAAAGTGCATTTAGGAGTTCCTTTAAATAACAATGCATACATCTCAAGGTACCGAGCGCTCCTCAGTTGAGTTTCCGTAGTGCACTTGAATAATAACTCTCGCCTGAAACAACACGGACTCAATCGATTGGGTGACCGAAACGATCGCAGAATACAAGAGCCACTTGAAAACGCGTTAGGTAACGTCAATTTATTCTATGCTTTGAAGATGTTAAGTAACTGATGGAACAATTTATCGTGTCCAAACAAGACTGCGAAATGTCTTGTAATTGATTGTAGACACTCGACGTCGTGTGTAAATAAATGACTTGTATTAGCGACAGTGACAACGGCTGTTAAATTAATTCTATTTAGTTTCAATTTGTATGGTAAGTTAACTAAATGAACCAAATAAAGTAGGTATAAATTGTTCCGAAAAAAAGAAGCGCGTCTCTATTGTTATTTTCGTAGATGATATAAAGATGTTATCCAGGTTTTAGGAAAAGTCCTCAATCATTATCTACAGAATAGATTTCAAGATACAATAACTCATAGGTACGTTAATTAAGATGTAAAGAGTCTACGTAAGTTGAGGTCAAAAAGGGGTCTAACATGAACGATGACTTTTAGGTCAAGGCAAGTGGAGATGTCTCCCTGTAAAATCCTTTCAGCCGATTATGCGCCTCCACAAGATTAGATGACTATGCCGCTTCCCAACTCCTCGCAATGCAATTTAAATTATCGTAGGGCCAATTACCGACGTTTCAGGAATACACTCCAAGTCGTTGTTGTTGCTGGTAACTTTTTGTGCTCTACATTAGTTACAAAACTTAGCGGAATATGAAATGAATAATATAAAATAGAAAAGGTTTTTTTAAGGACTTAAGGTAGCAAACGAGCATGCAGCACCAGCACCACCCTTCAACAACATTAGTTGGTTAGTTTGTTAGTACGTATGAGGACTGGGACAGCGATAGTTAGTCCTGTGAGTTGTTGTTAGTAATAATCCAGTTAATAATTGTTAGTAACAGTCTCGTTATAATTCGGTCACAAATGTGTTGCTGCCCTTGAAGACTGAGATGGTCGCCTTTAAAAAAGTGTAACCGGCTCCACATAATTTCAACATTAATATTTCTTGAGTATTTATAGTGAAATCATCGTCCACTCGAACTATTATAATGCTTGGCTGAAACAACACGAGGTCTATCGATTGGGTGAGCAGGCGAGCACTGAGCGCCGAGCGCCGAGAAGAGGCACTTCAAAACGCGTTAGCGTGAAGATTTATATTTATTTCATACAAAAACACGATTTATTTGAAAGCGTGAATCCCAAAGGCTTCAAGTTTGAAATATCGACAGTTTGTTTTATTGACATTGACTTTATGGTAAACTATTAACATTGTTCTCATTTTATTATCAAGTAGCTTTCCCCCGCGGCTTCGCCCGCCAATTTCCAAAAATCCTTTCTTATTGCTCACTTGCGTCACTTGTGGAACCTATTCGAATACGAACATTGAACAAATAGAACATCCTCCTTTTTTGAAGTCGGTTAAAATTACGTACCTGCCTTATATCAAGGCTTAATAAAATGTATACTGAGTGCTAGAACTTAGGTACCTACATGAAAACATTCGTCTACTTGACTTTGAGAATTGACATTCAAACACTTATAAAAGAACACAGTAATACAAGATTGAAAAGAATTACCTAACTACCAAGGTCCAGCACTAGATTGCGTAGAACACGTATGTACCTACGAGAAAAAAAAATTACACAGTGACTTTACGTAATGTAAGTTAGGTTTTTTTCTCTTCTTCATACATTGATATTTCCTTTCTTTACTGAATATATAATAATACCACTCACAGATACTACTAACAAAAATTGTAGGTACATACGTCATATACGATGTTTTATGTAGATATTAAAACAACGAATAAAAAAGAAAGAGTCAAACTAGTACTCTTAGATGTGAAATAATAAAGGCATGAAGAGTCGAAAGTGACGGCGAATGAAGAATCCAGAGGAGCTGTATGATACTTCAGGCGGCAGAATCTACATAAGTCTTTCGTCTCGCTACATTAAATTCTACACTGTATTGTCTCAAAGACTGCCTTAAAACGTAGAGTGCGCGCTGTGACGTACCGTATATAGCATTATTACGTAAAAGTTGTACAAAAGAGTATACCGATGTGTACAAAAGTGTATACAACTTTGTTACAACTTTTTCTCCTCAATATTCAGTATAAGTTGCTAATGTATCACAATGAAATGTATCTAAAGGAGGTATTACAGTACAAAGATGTGGCTACTTATAAGAGTTGTTTTGTAGCTTTGCATTCGAAGGCGTTTACAACTCCAGACAATATTTAAATACGGCCACTTCGAATTCACACTTCCTTGAGGATCTGTAAATTAACAACACCCCAGCGAATCGTTTTTGAAATATCTGACTTGTAAAGGATGTATTGCAGTAATAGCCAAATTGTTTCAACGTTGGATTCCCAAATTATTGCTTATAAGAATTTAATGATTACTTGTTTCGGTGAAAGAAAATATCGTTAAGAAACATGCACACCTGAAATTTATATTGTTAATGTTCTCAAATGCATGTGAAATCTGCCAATCTACCACTTGGCCACTACCATAGCATGTAACCTCACAATGTGCCCAGCAGTGGGACAGTTATGGGTTGCGATGATGTAAAGGATGTACATATTCATATCTATTTCTTCTTTCATTTAACCCATAAATGAACTTTAATTTGCTTGAAAGGTACAAAAATGCTAGAGTCACGTTTAATTATCAAGTAATTTTAAGACTTCCAAGTCATAATATTAGGTTCGCGTGAGCCAACGCGCTCGTCGCATGCCGATCCAAGATAATAACATTTATTACATTCCCGTACAAGGGTGGAAGCGGGGAGAAATCCTATGCGGTCAAAAATGCCTGCTTCAACCCAATGATAATACCATAGACTAATGAACCTTTTTCATATACGGCTTTATCTATCTATAAGTATAACGATCGCGGAGACGTCCAGACAAGTCAATGTTGCTTTATAACCGTCCCCAAAACACAGTTTTGGGAAGAAAGTTAACTTAGAAGCGCATTGCCATATTTTGCACACGTATCGCACAATAATTATTTTACTCGTATTTACAAGCCGTCCCCGTAACCCAGCCCAGCCCAGGTACTACTTCTGCCTGTGAATCGAGGTTCGATACCTGGCTGGGGCAGACATCATTTATGAGACAGATAAATGTTACTTCTCGGGTCTTGACTGTTAGAGATGTTTTATTTGTGTTGTTCACGCTACCGGCAACTCAGGGAATCCTAGTGTATGAGTGTGATAGATTATTTCTAAAGTCACTAATTATTTTAAGTTTTAAATAATACTTTAATAATGAAACTATTATAAAATATAATACAATTACTCATGTTATATATTCTTAAAATTATTAAAATCACGATATTTTCTTACTCCAAAAATAAAGGGTAGAAATATTGTTCACTAAATAATCACGTGTTTCCGTCGGCTTGTTTACACCTTGCTATAAAGGCCAGCGCTCGGGCAAGCCAGTCACTTTGCAATCGGCCGTCGTGCCGAGCGGACCTCAGCACCGAGAAGTCTCCGTAATATTGGAAACTAAGGTTAAGTAATTGTTAAATTACTTTTACGGTTTATTGTTATTGGGTTACTTTATATTACAATGAAAATATGTTATTATAAAATAAAAGATAAATTGGAATAAAAATATTGGTTAAAATATAAACATGATAAAAACATTATAAATAAAATAAAATATGGTTTCGATGTTATCTTTCATTTAATTTATCCTTTATTAGCAATAATATTGCAGATACAATTATATAATAAATTATTACAACAGAACAATTGCTTATGACTCATAATTAGATATCGACAATTTTAAATACGAAAATCTGTTTAGTGCGTAAGTTAATTTATAATATTATTCTGTATCATCTGATAAAAATACCGAAATTACACCATCTAAACAGTATCCGGTTTACTTCTTTCAGAGACGATGGATCAAAGTTAGCAGCAGTAAGTTAGTTACTCTGTGACAAAACGCTGTTACTCGGACAATAGCTATGAATCGATTTACGAGTATGCCATATCGTGCTTCCAACGAACCCTATCCAATATGGAACGGTACCTCTATGACCAGACGCAGGATAATTTCATATGCAAGTCCATTGTAATGCATGCCTTCCTCCCGTTATTATCATAATGTAATCGGTATTCACACAATAGTAGTAAGTGGCGTTTCCTTACAATAGATTGAGTAGATGCAAAATTTCCTACCTACGGATTGTAATGTAATGTTAATTTGAACATTTTTCGCATTTTTGTATGATATGGTCATTTGAACTACTTATCTTGATAATATTAGCGTTCTTTACAACAGATGAAAAAACAGAATCTTAATAGGATTTTTAACAATGTTTGTCATCCCGCTCAAACTGCTTTGCCGTTCACGATTTTGTAGATTTCCGAATTTTCTGACGAGAAGATGTAATTTGATATAATTATGTACATAAAATAAAGTTTGGAAACCCAATGACAGTCGTATGCCGTCAATAAACGAAGTTAATCCCTACTATTAAGGTAAAAAGGTAGCATATTAGTGATAACTTAAACCTTTTTTTAAATAAACTTTACTTTGTACGGCTCAAGTAAATCATGCATTTATATATATGTATGCATTTATATCTATGTAAATATAAAAAAACCCTACATATTTAATAATAATATACATATTACCTACCTACATTAATTTTGTGTTTTTAAATATTTCAATAAGTGATTTCAAATGGCTTACCTTAACTAACGAACTTCGCCTATTTTCAAAAATGTATAATATATTAGGTACCTAGTGTTATTTATGTAGAAAAATAAGAACACTTATAAACAACAACGGCCTATGCGCCAGTCCTATAAATCCAGCGTTCGTTGAAGAATGTTGCATTAATATTTATGACCGGAAAATTATCATTATAACATGTTTTGATCCGCCGCAATGTATCCGATACGCCTCACTCAATATTCAAAGCCTACTTCCAATTCCTTTTATTAAAAGGAAGCACATGAAAATACTCTCATGAATCTATTCAAGAATTCTATTCAAGTTCAATGAAGCATTGTGACTAATGGCATGGTATTTCAAACATGTCATTAAGAGCAAAGAAATATTGTTGTTTTTTTGAATCACTGATATTTGCCTGTGTTTTATATAGTTACTTAACATGTATAAATAATAGGACGAAAAGCAGAAAAAAAACATTTTGTTCGAAGAAATGCAAGTAGGTATACCTACAACAAGTTACTACAATACATCAGTAACCTCATCCTCCTCACAACCTCCAAAGTGACATACCTCATCCTAATCGAATTAGCCATTTCCGAAATAACAGAACAGAACAAATACTCCGACAAATTGACAAACCCACTCACTGAACAAAATTATAAAAATCATTATGCGATTTATTGCGTTAAAAATGTACCTGAAATAGTTTTTCGCAAAATCTTCCACGTCATCGTCATTATTCAGTTACCTTCAGATTTATTATAAGACGTTACGTAGTCAAAAATTTAATAATATTAATTTTAACGAATTACGTTTTAATAACCATGCACGGTATTCGAACGCAACGAAAAATCAGGAAGCGCGACCCACAATCCTCACCCACCGTAAACATTAGCGGCTGCCAGACCACTTCATATTCAATTTGCTAAGCATATGTATTAAGTGTTGAAATTCAAATATTTATCTTTGGTTCCCATGCGTACCATTCGACCGTTGACCCTGCGCTCATGACGAGAATGCGTCTGCTTTCTGTACTCTGCGCCCGCGCACCGCCTCCGAACACGCTGACACTACAAGTTCTGTTACATTACACATTATAATACTCGCACCTTGTAGCTCATTAATGCGTAGGCTATGTGAGGAAGTGAGACATATATTTTTATATATCTTAAACATTTTTATAAAGTTTTACAAATAACACGTTTACAACTTATATCATCGAGGACACCAAACAATTTAAATACAAAACAGGTACTCACGATTTCGAATTGTTTTACAGATATTTCTCCGACCGTGACCATGATCCAAGCAACTGGGTCGAAAAATTGGTATAACAATGCAAAATCGTGAGTACCTGATTTCATTCAAAACGCGTGACATGCCGTCTGATCTTTTACGGTAAATAAATTGACAGTGAATCATCTTGTTTCTCTCAATGAGAAACCAAATGATGCGTACAAAATGTAAAAGGTTCGCTATAAGATCGTGCGTGTTGTTAGGTACCCACTTGAATGGATCAAGATTGTGAGTGGTCCATTGAAGTTTTTTGAATTATTTTTGCATTTAGTTAGTCATAACTAAGTAAGGTTATATACCTTATTTTTCTGAGTTAATTTAAGCTGTGGATTGATAACTGTCAAGAATTGAAGTTGAAGTACCTACTAAGTATTTAAGTTGGAAAAAGAAATACATACATAAGTCAGATTTAAGCAAATAACAACCCGAATCGAACCCAGGATGCGACGCTTGGCAAGTAAAGACTGTACGTATTGTAAATATTTAAACAAATAATAATAAATATAAGTAAACTACTTAGCTATAAAACTAGCTACTTAGCTACTTAGCTACTTATATATAAAATTAGCTACTTAGCTACTTATATATAAAAGTTTACTTATATATTAAACTTTTAAGTGATTTTTAAATAAACTTTCATCCCTTATATCCTTTATAGGTCACGTAGTTTTCACTTTTCAATACATATAATTACCTATAGATAATTGAATAGTACACTGTAGTGCCATCTGAAAAATGCATTGTACATACATTTGTAGACATGCCTTCGACGCGTGTGTGTTTTCAAATACCCAAGCACTCAAACACATGCGGTCTTATTACAAAACGTGGTCTAAATATTGGTTTAAACCACGCCTAAGAAGTCTAGGGTTTTATTTAGAACCATGGCTTAGATCTGAGTTTATTACAAAACGCAAAATGATCGTGGTCTTCTTAGTACATTGGTTTAAACCTTGCACAGACCTTACTTCAAATAAAAGCGACAGATTATACACGAAAATTATTCATTCAGTCAAAAATCATTCGATTGCAACGTTCCATTACACAACAACGAATTTATTTTCTATAAAGCCGTTTTAATGAAAATATTTATCATTAAAATTAAGAACTTAAATAAGATAAATCAGATTTCAAATAAATTATTGCATATTATTTAATCAATTCCAATGACTGCCGCTGTTGTGGGAATTATTGCATACTAAAAACAAGTACTTATGAGCAATCCATGACCACAAGTATAAAGGAATGCATTTCTCGCGCGTAATACAAACACAAAATTCTTATTAAGAAGACCATTGTTAGAAGTCTCATATATAAGTGTATAATCTATGGTTAGAAGCATTAGTTAAGTTAAACAAAATCCACTTGATGCTTTGTAATTTATTACACTATCGAGTTCTTTTGTTTATAAGTGTTACGATACGAGTGTGTAATGCCAAGCGGAGTCTTATTATAATTCTTTTAGTTGTTACGTTTAGTCGTGTTAAATCGTACCTATTAAAATGGATATACAAAAAAAGGAGACGAGAAAACTGGAGTTCCGAAGAGAAAGTTAGTACCTACAACCTTACCTTTTATTTATTTAGTATCTCACATTTCATACAATTGATACAATAGACCAACATAACTCTATCACTTACAATGTTAATTGTTTTTTTAATATTTTAGGAAATCGTACGACAGTTAATTGCACAATCAGCTTATATATTAGAAAATAAAAACACCTCTACCAAAATAAACTTTTTAAAAGGCAAAGAATGGGAAAATGTTACGAGGAAGTGAGCTTTTTTTAAATATTTGCCATTTTAGATTTCTGGAAATTTCCGAGAGGAACCGATCGCTCAATGAAATAAAATTGGCTTGGAAAAGGATGAAGTTAGCGGTTAGGTCGTTTGTCAGATATTTACATTAAAAATACTGCTATTTAAAACATAAAGCTCACCTAATATATTAAAAGCTGTCACTCCCTATGTGAGCTTTGCTATACAGGTAATTAATAAAAAACAATTGTAAATATGTTAAAATAATAACTTCAGGTTGATGTGGTGCAAATGAAAGTGGAAAAAGCAAGACCGAGTACTAGTACTCAGGCAAGTCAAAGTGGCGGAAAAATGCAGAGCCCAGAGAAATGCTCTCTGAGAAGTTGGATCCAGGTAAAATAATTTTCAAATTAAGCTAATGTTTTGAGCCAAGTTAACTTTCTACGTAATTTAATTAACACATCTTGCCTCTAAGACATTGGATTCTGAGTATATTTTTTATGGGGCATATAAGTAGGTACATACTTATTTTCCATATAAATATTTTGTGTTCAATCTTAAAAGCATGTTACCGACTGGCAGTATACATAATCTGGGTACAAGGAAAATAAATTAATAAGTCAATTTGTATAATTTTTATATTATATAATTATATTTATAATAATTGATATAAAGTTTTTTAAGTATTTACTTTTTTATTTCAGAATGCATACTGAATACACCGAGAGAGACACTTAAGAAAAAATATAAAAATATATCTCAAACTATGTGAGTAACAAACATTTAAAATGATGGTATTATTTCCTTAAGTTGTGTAATTTACAACAATACTTTCATTTTGCAGAATCCATACATAAAATGTAAGTTTAGTTTTCTCTATGCTAAATAATATAAAATTTTTACAATCCATATTACTGACAAAAATTAAAAGAAATTATAAAAGTACCTAGGAAAGCCAATGTGGTTTAAATAGCACTGTCACACCTGTATTTGCTGTAAATCAAATCAAACTGTGTAGTTTTTCAGTTAATGTGTGTTACTTATGTCATAGTGAACTATTTGAGGTGAATAACTTAGTTTTCATAGTAGCAATGTCTTCAACTTATACATGACAATAGTACCATGTCTTCAACTTATACATGACAATAGTACCTATTTAAAATTGAAAAATGCACAAATGTTTTATCAGACAAATAACCTTATTATTATTCTTTTTTCAGGTACTTAGAATAACTTGAAAAGAATAACAGTAACAAAACAATGTATACTATAAAATAAATATTAATTATCTAAAAATGGGCTTGTATAAATTCTCTTCTCCTTATATTGCCACGGATTGTATTTGCTACAACTGGCAAAGCTATTTCACCGGAGGAACATGGCTGATTGCTCTCAGGCTCATCGGGAAAAAGGTCTTCCTGCATCTCCATGGCAATATTGTGTACTGCCACACCACCTTGTTACAATATCCATGATTTTTAACTTCGCATCACAAATCACCTGCATCAAAGATATAAGGGCTATTTAATTTATGGATTGTTTAGCATATTAACATATAAGATATTATTATATTGTAATTTGGACAGTAAATAGGCAGTTAACTTTATTAATGCTTTTATTAATGCTAACAAATTAAACATACTTGCACATTGATTGAAGGAAATCCTTTTTATATATAATTGTCCACCATTAGCATTTGTCTTTTTGACACGTATATGTGTGCAGTCTATTGCACCAATAACTGTGGGGAAGTTTTCAATACTACGAAACTTTCTCATTGTTTCTTCTAGTTCATCCAAGGTAACAGGCATTTTAATATATCTATGCCCACAGCCCCACACTTTGCTTACATATGGCTGAGAAACCCCATGCAAATCAGCTGCAACATCTTGAATCTATAATAATAACAATATCATTAATAAACTATATTTACCACAATTTTAATATCAGTAAAACAGAGGTATATCTTTGTAGTTGTACTGCTCACGTTCGAGGAGGGAAGATTCGCATTAGATACCGTACATTACATTCATTATTATTATTGTACTAAGACTAAAATTTTAAGATTTTATTTTATGCACTTACTTCGTGGCGAGCCCAGCATCGTATTGCACACATGACTTGTATTTCAGGGGACAATGAGCCTCCCCGAGGATCGAGAGTCAAGTGTAGTCTCACCAAATCCACTATTTTCATAGCAAACCTCTTAGAAAATCTATATTTAGATTTGAAATCTTCATCACTTAATTCGATAAATGTATTTACGCTAAACGGTTTACATGACCTCTGTTGGATCGCTCGGCGATGCTTATTAATAAAGTATCCGCAATATCTGCTAAATCTATTGACTCAAACATGTTAAACTCCTTTTTTCGCTAATAACAAATATAAACGACACTAACCTCGAAATACTAACTTTGACGTTTGTGAGTTAGACCATCGTTAAACTAGGGGTCTCGCAGGTTTTTCTTTTTGACAGTAGATAGACCATAGTTTAGCGTTAAGTCACGTTTTGTAATAAGAATTGTGATTAGATCATGGTCTAAATGGGATTTAGACCTGGCCTAAAATTAGACCGCGTTTTGTAATAAGGCTGTTTAAGTTTAACTAGGAATAAACAACATTATCGCTACACGGAATAAAAGGTAATAAAAGGATTGTAGCCGGCGCGCGGGCGGGTCAGCGATTCGCGGCGGCCACCAGTCAATTTAATTAAATGTCACCGCGGCCAATGCACCTGGAGTATGGAGCCCCGAATACATCCAATTAATACCGCTCTCGTGGCTCATACACATAGTTACACACGGCCTACTCAGTTAAACGTGCCCAATTCAATTCTAAGGCAGGCAAAAACGTATATCAATGATATTATATGCAAGAAAAGTAATAAGTTTATATGTTAGTGTGTCCAATATCTTAGACTTCACCGCCACTTACAATCAGGTGGAATTGTTGGCAAGCATTACCTTATCTTATATAAAAAAGATATGGCGGTTAGATTATTGTCGTACTTTTCATTAGCTATCTCTTTCTGTCTCATACGTTTCGTATTATCTTTCTCATCCATAGTTACAATAATGTTATCGGAGCAGATCCGAAAGTGTAATTCGCGTTGTATGAACGTAACGCATCTACATATAGGTACCTAGTTTTAATATCTTGAGGTATATAATTGGGGGGGGGGGGGGGTATTAATAAGGTATATAATTGGGTCTAGTGGGTCTAGTGATAGATAATTGTTATTTTCACAAAATGTAGACTATTTGGCCGTTGTAACACACACTAATAATAAAAAAAATACAATTAAAAGGGGTCCCCATACGAGAAACATGTTTTACAACGTTATTATTGCAGTAACGTAGATATTGCAGTGGTCTACTTTTTCTTTTTTTGTTCATATAAACACAGTAAATCCTAGTCTAAATGAAAAGTTTTTTTTTCGATCTTATTTCCCTCCTTACACAACAAGATGTAGGTATTTGGTAAAGTTATCAATTAATGACTAATTCATGTTTATGGACATTATTAAAATAGCAAACCCGGACTGGCGTTGCTAATCTAAAGGGCAGGGATGGAATGTTCCTCGTCCGGTTACTCAAGTTTAAGATATAAATAACCATAAATTGTTTAATAGCGCTTTAGCAAAGAATATGAGTTAATAAAAAAAACATGGATTCGAGTAATTTATGGATGGATCATGGGTGCTTAACTTTTTATAACTTGATTGATTTGTTGATCAGACAATAATCTTATGATACTCACTCATAATTATATAAATCTTTTAAACAATTTTTAAATTTTTGTTTGTACTATCTGTGTCTATTTTAATTATTTTTTCTAATTTACAAAACTAATTATCTCACGTAATTAAACAAATCAAAATTTTATGGGTACTATATTAATTATGTTACTTAATACAAAATGCGGTCATAGTGTTAAAGACAACGTGAAACTGAAAAAATAATGGTTGTCTGTAAAGTCAGTTTACGGACGATAATTTTATGTGATAACGTCGCGTCATAAGAAAAAATTGCAGAAAAACGAACGCTTAGGCCGATCGTGCCTCTCTATCGCTTGTTCCGCCCTCTCGCTTGCACGCTCGGCTCAGGCGGAACGTGACAATGACATCATAGTTTTTCGTGCGTGTAGCCGGCGGTCATCGATTTATAAGACGTTTTCGCGTCAAAAGTTTACAAGACTAATACCACGTAAGGTAAATAAAATGTGTTACTAAATTTCAGACGTTTTTGCTTCACTAAATTAATTAAATACCAAACATCTGAATTCGTCTATTAAAACTTACTATGGTCAAGTTGCAGGTGAACGCGTAAGTACAGGGTTTACCGAGAAGGAGCTAAGAGCTTTCGCGTCATTAGGTCGCGCAGCTATTATGGACGGACGCAATAATGGAAAGCCTTGTGTTACTGTGTTAATTCCCATTGTGTTGGCTCCACGCTCAATTTTGTAAACTTGTGAAGGTCAAAAGTAATTTATAAGAAAAGTTTTAGGCATAAGAAAATGACGCTAATATGCAACATAGCTACACACAGAAACATTTACTGAAAAGCAGCTAAAAACGGACACTTCTTGCAATTTATATAATTGTGTTATCTATTAGGTATACGATGTCAAATAACTTTAACTAAAAGCTTAAACACAGCTAAAAAGACATAAAACCTGAACTTCGATATTTTTTGATTATTATAATTATGTAGAAACGTAATTGGATTAGTTGAAACGTGATTTTTATTCAATTTAAAAAGTTATGTTTTAATTACGAAGAGTATTTATTTTCATTACCATTGAGGAGGCGTGACCACACATTTCTTATAAATAATAATTTTATCGATGAAACATAATCTTTAATACTCGTAGTAACGATGACCTACTTGTTTTATTGTATCTATGACACAATATGGATGCTCTTTCATAGATATCTTCTTCATCTGTGGTATATTTTCTACGTATATTACGAGGTACGAGTGCAGTGTCGCTTTTCCAATCTATGATAGTGGATGCATTATTGCCTGCTCGTTCGACGCCGTTCGTCCCATATTTCTAATCCAAAGAACGGAAATGAAAGTCTAGTTCAACGTCGGACGCCGTGTTCATGACTATAGATAATTTAAAAATCCAAAAGCAACATTCATTTAAGTTTACGTGAAGTTCGTGCATAAAGTCGTGACCCACAGCTATTTTGATAGCATTTGAATATTAAATAACACTGAATATGCTGCAGTCGGCATAACACCTGGTAAACCCTGTGACACACAAAACCAGTTTTTTTTCCGGCGTGAACATAAAAACGGCCGTTAATAAAATTTGACGAAAGTATTATCAATCCTACTGCGTTACCGCTTATCTAAATATATTCCTGAGATAGGTCGGAATAAGAATTTTATTAGACTTTTAACCAAACATTTGAGTTTAGATTACACTCACAATACCACGCAATAGTACAAAGAAGAAAAATATATCCGAAAATAGAATGTGAAACGTAGACGGCACATAAACAGACTACACGAAACTATTTCAAAAATAGAATAGGAATTAATGACAAAAGAAAGCTTACATTCCATTTCGCTGTAAGCATTTATCTTACGAAACCCAAAAAAATCAAAGCGTTGAAACACTTTATGATGGTTGTCTAACAACTTTTCTTAAACCAATTTAATACAAATGTTTCGAAAAATTTTACTGATAAATTTTATGTTGTTTTGAAACGTCATGACGTCTTTTAGTGAAGGAAACCATCATAACTATAAATCGTCCTGGTTTATTCCTATATTCAGAGTTTGGGATAGTGAAATTGAGTGTTCCCTATGTTGCAAAACCTGCAAACACATAATTCCCTAATTAGGAATCGAACACAGGCCATGTCACATCTTTTTTTATTATTTTAAGTAGTTCGCGCCTTTGTTCCAGGTAATCTCTGAAACGGCTTCACTGTTTTGAATGCGGTTTCACTAAAGTATTGCAATAAACTTCGGGTAACATTTAGTGTTTATTTTGAATCGGTTCGCTAATAAAAAAATATGTCAGTCTAAACATTTTATTGGAAATTAAAAAGTTTTATTATTTTTGAAATATTTACAAATATTAGTACCTAATGTTACATAGACGATAAAAGAAAATGTAACTTATAAAATTAAATATCGTAAATGTCGACAACGCGTATTCATTAGCGAAAATGATAATAAAGTACCCGGAGATGTAAACTGCTCCCAAACTTAAGAATTTTGCTTGCTTTAATATTCCAACGATAATTTAAAGCTTTGAAAGTCGCCTATTAAATAAATTTATCGTCTTGAACTGAGAGATCGAACTCGGCACTTTTTGTAGGGTCTACTTTTGGGTCGAGGGAGGGACCCGAGCAACTTCGAGGGAGGCAGGCGATTTTCTTTTATGGAAATGAAATGCGTAGTGAGCTGGGATCTCTTGATATTAAGTAACCATTACAAGTTTTATAACCGAGCCAAGCATGCCCAAAACCGGGGACCCGGGATCAAACCCCAGCACGCACTTCAAATTTTCAAAAATTACATAATTTTTGAAAATTTTGCAATTTAATTATCACTTGCTTCGGTGAAGGAAAACACCGTGAGGAAACCTGCACACCTGAGAATTCTCCCTAATGTTCTCAAAGGTGTGTAAAGTCCACCTATTCGCACTTGGCCAGCATGGTGGAATATGGCCTGTACCTACCCCTCACATTTTTATAACATTTTTATGACACTTATATAACAGTTTATGACATTTTTATAACAGTTTATGAAAATTATTTAAAAATAGTAATGGGTATTAATTTTTTGTATGGGTATTTTAAACTCGCCACACTCCTCACACATCTACTATTTTATATTTGGGAAAATACAGAGGGCCTTCCCAACCACGACCCGAGTACCCAGGTCGACTCGACTGTATGGTACCTAAACTAGAATATCATGTATAAATTAATTAATTATAATAAGAAAATGAAATTTTAAAGAAACAATTAATTAACAGTATAACTAAATATTTCTGGATGAATGCTTCAGAACACAAGGGCCGGAACTTTACCTTATTCCTTGAGAAAACCGGTCTTCTACGACCTGAGCGAATACCCAAGCAGGAGCTCCAAGTAATAAAGTAATTTAGCAGAATTATTTAATATCAAAGGCCCTTAATTTCCCACCTGTTGAATAAAATTTGTAGAGTTGGAAATTAAGATAATTTTGTTTGAATACCTAATACTGTGCCTACGCGTGGCAAGTGAGTGAGAGATTTTTGTTTTCAATTTTACGGATACTTAAAAAAAAGTATGAAATAAATTTAGTATAAGTACAATAGAAGAAGTAAAATGTAAGCGACACACAACGTAATGTAATTCTTATCAGTCTGTTTGTTTTTTGTAGTGCTCTAGAGACCAATTTTGATGATTCAATCTAATCTTGCGAATATCACTGATGACTTATGTAGGTGCATGGCAGTAATAAAGCTACAAAATGACGAAAATCCGATGCCACCACTGTAATAAAAAAAGTAGAGTCGTACTAGTGGGGTATCATTGAATCATCATCATCATCATCGCAACCCTATATTGAATAGATATTTGAAAATCATATGTAGGTTTTTCATTTCGAATACCTAACTATTTCTAATCTATAACGAACTTACGTTGGTTCGCAAACCTATATCGTAGTCGGGTTTAAAGTTTTTTACTTCTATAGAAAAGTTCCTAGTATTTTTACGATTCAAAGATTTTATCAGACAATAACGAACCCTACCTACGGTACATTATAATTCAATATGACATTTCAAACCTAACGTACTGGGCTATATAAGTTGATTGAACATTGTTGAGGGAGTCACTTAATCACATCTCATCTCATAGAATGGAGCGTGTGCCCAATCGAGCACACGCCTTGTTATAACAAACGGATTAATAAACTACGAGTACGTACCATGATTTACGAGCCGTAACTTGTAACCCGAATTAAAATATACAAAGCTAACATTATGTTTAGAAGTTGGTGGTCTTTCTTATTTTTATATTGTTTTTGTCTGGACCTTATAGCGTTTTATTTCATTAGGCACATCTTTGCAATAATTTAAAACGCAATGACAGCATATTTTATACATTTAAATTGTAATAATCAATAGATCAAGCGTGCAATTTTGCAACCGAATCAAATAAAAAAAACATTATTATCATTCTGTCAAGCTTATCTCTATACATGTCAAATAACGTATCATCAATTTCTTGTTAATTTAACAAACCCTCGTCTTAAAACTCAGTCAAGTTAATGCCATATGATATGAATAAGAAATACGGGTTCAGTAACATCATGGAATCAATGAGTAATTATACCCTTATAACTAATTCAATTGTCAGCCATATAACTCGATAATACCAAACGTTTGTGTCAAATGTTAGTTAATCGACCCGCATACTTTACTCGTATGTACCTAGTATTTAAAGTAGTGTTGTTCAATAACTGTTTATTTAAGTGTGATTCAACTTCAGAGTTATTTTTATTTACTTGTACATTTCATTATGTGCAGTTAAACTGCTGTGCACGACCTACTTTATGATTTACTGTTTAATCCTAAGCATTTATGTTGATTTCAAGGAGACGCGTTCGGAGCAAAGTTTTCCGACCTAATCAGAAATAAAGTTTTGCAGAAAATAGTGTCAGAAGTTTAGCCATAGCGTTCTACGCTGACGCCTTCGCGAAAATCTGTTCCTCAAAGGACGTGCCCCAACTCACAAGAAACAAGTTCCCGAAGTAAACCAACCAACATTCAGATTCTGACAGGTCCCGAACATAGCGCACAGAAATTTTAACACACTCGACGTTGAGAACACAAGTTACCTCCGACAAGTACTTCGTAGAAAGTGTGTTGAGTGGTAAGTTTACTCGTCTTGCTTAAAAAGCTTATCTGTGTTGTCAGTTTGTAGCACAAGTCATTGTTTTTTTACGTTATTTCCTCCATTTTTGGCTTAGCTTCCTCGCTACAGTTCATTAGTGGCCCCCAGCATGAACAGAACCTATTTCTTCAAGGATTTATACTCATTTCAGTACTTGAAGTACTTGTAACCTTTACCTTAATTACTTACTCCGATATGCTGAACCAATTAAGTAGTTGGTTCGACGAAATTTCTAACAGTATACTGACAATAAAGTAATAGTGTATTGTAAGATTTCAACGGCGAAAGTGGCTTTAAATCTGGGGATGGTTTCGTAGAATTGTTACCCCAAAAGGGATGGCATGTCGTTTCAAGTAGGCCCTCGCAATCTGTTAAGATATCGATTTGCTCACGACAGCTGGATACACGGTGGGGCTTGGAATAATGTGATAAATAACAACCTAAAGATGACCCTGTAGCTTAGTTGGTAGTGACCCTGCCTGCGAAGCGAGGGGTCCCGGGTTCGATTCCAGGCCCAGGCTGAGATTTTTGTGACAAATAAATGTTTGTGCTCAGGGCATGGTTAGTAAGTATGTGTTATTTGTGTTGACCATGTCACCCGCGTTACAGAAAATCCTAGTGCGGGGGTATGTGTAAGTTAGCCTTGATGATTGATTTATTTAAAAAAACAGGCTAAAACAATTACTTATATTTAACCTTTTTTCAACTTTCTCACTACTTATATCATATTCAAAACCCAAAAACGACAATAAGGCACCTATACGCACACTATTAAAGTCGTTATTTAATTTAAAATACATGTAACTCTTTCATTATATGTAAATCAATGAATTGTTAACAACAGGGTTAACTATTTTTACATATTTTATTTGACAGCGGTAATAAAACACCCACATTGACCATAGCATGATAAAATTTATCGAATGTGAATACATAAAACCGTACGAACAACGACATAACATAAAACTCGGAGAGTAGAAAATGTGCCCGGCGGCATACACTCACGTTGCGTGTCTGCTTCAGAGCTTAGCCGTCACGAACAATCGCGACGTTTTACGCAGATTGCGGTTATGAAAAAGTAGTTTAATGAAAGCAGAATAACAGAGCTACCAGAAAGGAATTTCAAATTATGTGTAAACAAGAGAAATACCAACAATGTTTGTACGAGTGTGCCTCTGGAATCGTTGTTTCAACTTCCCTCCGTACGTAACGAGATCCTACAGGGCACGTCGCGCCGGCGACTGTGGGGTTTGAATGACTAGACAGCACGGCTCGGTATTTTGCCAGCACATCATTTTGTTACCTAAACGAATCGTTAGCCTCAATGTTGGTATCCCATTCATATGGAAATACGGTAAATTTCAGAACGTTCCACGCCAAAACAAAGATGCATGCATTATGAATAGCAACTATTAACAAATTACTTTCATCAAATAAAACAACGCTTTTGTCAAGCGGTTGCAACGGTTATAGAACAGTGGCATAAATGTCCCTTGTTTGTTTACTTTCAACATGATGGCACACTACTGAGTTTTGAAGACAAGATACGGAAAACTTTTCTCAATTGCTCGATCAATAGGTAGGTACCCTTACAAAGTGGAAAATCACTGCCGCAGCGCCGCATCGATTATTTACTTACCTACCAATGAGTAAATAATTGTGTATTCATGTATTGTTCACAGGGAGAGTGTATTAGTGAATTTTATAAGTTATTGCGCTCAACATCTTACAGTTCATTGCCACTTACCATCAGGTGGGATTAAATTGCAGTATGTATAAATTTAAAATTAAAAAATCCCCCAAATTAAGAATCTCCAATGCGCTCCTGAACAGAAGTTCATAAATGATAGCTAAGAACATCTCGGTCACGGTAGACAAAAAAAGATCTAATTCGGTCCATTCGGTTATAACACCCCTCTTTGTTGGCCGGGGTTAAAAAGATATAGGTCACATCGCATCATCGTTAGGAGATGCTCACATAATTACGCCACATTATTGTGTTTAGACATATTAAAAGCGGAACAAAGCACTGCGACTAAAACACGTTAAACAACATGTGGTAAATTTGAAACGGAAGGTGATGGCTATCCAGGCTTGTAATGAACGCTACTAAATGGCATGAAGTTAACTAGCGTCATAGCCTGGTCCGATGTTCAGCGGGATGCACAACGAGCAAGAAAGAATAGCTTGTACTTAGAGGGAGGAACCTCTGACACTCCCATATAAAAACTACGAACCTATTTAAATGATAAAGTATCTATAGATCCATTTGCCAAACCCTTAGGCCAACATCCGAGGAACACTCTTCCTATACCGACTTTCACGCTTCCGTTACAACTTGTTCGACATTGACTTTAAATAGCTCTTTTCAATTTCAAATAGCTTCCTGAGAAACTAAGTTTTAAGAGTAAAAAAATACATCCATTGGAATTGGTGAAACTTAAACTCGAAGGCTGAGCATAATGGCCACGGAGGTTGGTTTAATTCGTTCTTACTTAAAACTTGGAATAAAATATGAGGTCGTCTTTGTTACTGGGTGCGGTATTTGTGTTATCGCTCAGAGTTTTCTGTCAAACATTCCATCCACGCCACAATGGATTGCGTTTCAGTTAATCGTCGAACGTTTAAGCAACAAAAGAATCTGTTTAATGCTAAGACACGCGTTCTCACGTTTCCTTTTCATTTGAAACCTTAATAGCAATTTTATGCACTGAAATGCCAGTTGGATATTATCCACCGTATTAACGCCGCCTCGTGTATACAGACAGATTAATGCTTTCAACTCTACGAGAGGCTAATTCAGAACATTTACTCGGTAGGAATATTTTATAAAAATACACCCCGTACTATGTCGTTAGAATTTCGTACGTGCTTATATTAAAGATAGCAATTTTTTGTATCTTGTTCTGAAACTTGTGACATATTAATAAATTGTTCTACTAAAAAGTAGGGGTTGGTAAATTAAGTTTTTCTTGTGCAAAATATTGTGTAGACTGTATAGGATTTTTTATGTAATCAATCACTTTTGTTGGCATCCATTACCAATGCGTGGCACGCCTTTCATTGTGCTTCGCTGAATATACAAGCACGGTGACTTTCGACTAAAACTCCCTTATGTATTTTCAGTGAACTTTGTGGTAACTCGACCTGGATCCACTTTGAAAAACATTTTTTTACAAAAGGCATTTGTACGAAGGAGGTGATAAAAAAATAAACGCTAACATTAGTAACTATGTAAATATACCTGTAATGGACTCCATTTTTACCATTTTGTAATATATAGGTAACGCTTTCTGTAGCAATAATTCCACGGCATATTTCCGGGTCACTACATCCGGCGGTAAACAAGGGAGCCGAGAAAGCTTTTCTTAGATCACGTCTTGGCGCACTTACACAAAGCTGTTCTAGGAAGTTTTAAAAGTTAATTTTTCGCCCAACGCAAGTTGGCAACAGTGCGTGTCCCGAATGGCGAGCGTGACATTAACTTTACCGCGGCTATAAATCTTGTCAATAACCTGCGTTATCGTTGTCCCTAGACGCCCTTACCGGCCACATCAAAGGATTTTAATATGAACGTTATTAACATTTGTTACTTAAGCATTAACGACAATGTTATCTATAAATATTGAAAGTTAATTAACTAGTAAGTACCTCTGCAATTAGTCATACTGATCAGATAAAGGTAGTTTATAAAATTACTTGTTACGTGCTTGTGATGCTTTTGATGTTACTGATGAACAAACTGATGAACAAACTGATGAACGTAAGGGTGACCACTTACCATCAGGTGGCTCGTCCGCTCGTATGATAGCTATAAAAAACATTTTGTCCTTTCTGTTCTATAACATAATTGAAGCTGTAATAACTTGAAGGCTTGTTTGTGATGTAATGAAACTGCGTGTATAGCCGGTTGTTGGATGGATAACCGATTATGGATATTTTATCAAAATTTCCATCCAACAGTGGAGGGCACGAAGGCATCGGTAACACTCGTTAAGATATTCAGATGGTAGGTGTTTGAACTTCCAACCCTCGTATTGGCTATTAACTCTTCCAAATCGCACTGGCATGGAAATACTAGGAAGAAACCGTACCATTCAATGGATCGATAATACGAAGCTATTATCTGCAAACTCCAGAATGTGTGTTTAATACTCAATAGTCTAATTATAATTATTCAATGTAACAATTTCAAACCAGTATTGTTGTAAATTGTGAGCATTGTTAAAGGTAGACTAAAGTGCTACAGTAATAAGATCTTTTGTAACCACAATTTCAGAAAATAAAATATTCATTCTTTCATGTGAACTAAACCAATCCAACGTAATTTACGATCGTCCTTCAGATACAAATTACCCATGAATACTACATATTAACTACGTGTCATTGTTGACCTATTTGGCGTCGTTGTCTATGACTTTGCCAAAGGGTATCAGGGGAGGATAATTCGGCGATGGGTCGTGTTTTCATAAGAAAATAAGTAAGCTATTCAAGGTTCTTGGCCGGCATACGTTAATATACTATATAAACTCTCTTGATATTTTTCCTTGCTTCGATAATAGCGGTCATTGCCTCTATCGGAACGAAATTAAGGCTACCTATGTACCTTATACCTAATGCCAAGTGCTTCGTACATATTTATCTCCTATCTATCTGGTCTTGTTTCGCTCCTGTTAACTGTTGCTGTCAAGCAATAACTTATTTTGTTCGAAAAAAAGCTATGCCTAAAGTACACGCCCCCTTAACAATGCCAAACGATATCGAATTCCTGTGATTTCTTTAAGATGGCCTTCAGTGCAAAGTTTGCCACAACAGTTATATTTTAAAAGAGAGATTCTGCTCGATATCAAAAAAGTAATAGTTTCTTATGCAGCAAAATGATCAAAAGGTTGCATGCGTACCTACTTAGGCAAAATCTAAGTTTTAAGAAAGCTACGTACAGTAATAATTATAAAAATAATTTTCACTAAGGAAACTTAAAAGTTTTGACAATAAGACGTATAGTCAAAACTTGTACAGTCAAAAGTAGTAATTATAATTCTGTTAAAAATACTATAACTTCCTTGAATTAACTCGAATCTCAATATTTCGTGTTACATAACAGAACCACAAAGTAAAATAGTTCAAAGGCAAAGATCAGGAGCGCAACACCGAACAGCTCTGAAAAGATTAATGGACTCGAAATTGCATCGCAACGTAATGCAATAAAGCCAGCCAGGCCCGCACCGACCACTGTTTTATTGCTTAGACATGTCAATGCGGAAGATTTCCTTCATAGAAAATCATGCAAAGGTATTCTTTATTTTTTAGGTCAGTAGTACTTACATTTTAAGACATACTAAAGTACTTATGATTTTAACTTATCACCGCGGCACCGTGACCATTATCCAAGCAATTGAGTCGAAATATCGGTATAAATAATAAATATCGTGAGTACCCGTTACAACCCGTTACAATTTATAATTAAATTTGACTTAAAATAGTGACAGAGTTCGCACAATGATTACTCAGTTGGGCAGACATAAAAATGTGTAATCATGAGACTTAAAAAGACATATTCGCAAACAGATGTGGTAAATAAAAGTTTACATTAGTTAGACATATATTGTGCATCTACACCTGTTAAAATATAATTCTTATTTATAACTTAACAGTTACAAGTTAATTTTATCTTATTGCTGTTCTTTACAGCAATATAGATGACTATACAGTTTAAAAATAAGTCAGTTTTAAATGCAAATGGGTGGACTATTATAACCGAGTATAACCGATATTTCGACCCAGTTACACGGATCACGGCCACGGTAAGACTTACCGTCTCTTCGTACCTTAAATGTAGTTTTCGCGATGATATGACTTTAAAATCATAAGTCAGTTATTATTATCAAATATTTTGGAATTCAAAGGTGTGCTAGACAATTTAACTCACAAAGAGGTCCGAGCGGTGGGTGAAATTAGTTTGAGAACCAGCGGTATAAATGAAGTCAAAATTGCATCGCGTAATGTATAGCAGTGGAGCCAGAAAGACTCCTCGCGAACGCAGTGTTTTATTGCTCATACATGCCGGCAGCGAACAATTTTATTTAAATGGTATTATGTAAACGTATTCCATACAATATGACCCAATTTGGCGTTTCCAGCTTCCTATAACAACAGTTGTACGATACTTTAAGCCACGGACTAAATTGAATTAAACTTTACTCTGTAATGAGAAATCTCGCGTATATTTGAAGAACAAGAATGTAAATTAATTCTAATGATTATAATTATTACCTATTATCACTACAGAAATTTGCTTTATTAATATTGACTCAAAAGTCAAAATTCAGTAAAGTGCAGTCCAATGGATTCTGTTAACTTATTATTAATAATAACTGGAATGTTTCTAACGTACGTAATACTGACTTTTATTTTAAACTCGGAACATTTGAATTTTGATACAGATAATAAAATATTATAACAAAGAGGAAATACCACGCGAACCCTTTTTCAAATTTGGGATTTTTTCACTCAATATCTCTGTCGCGCTTGCGAGCGGCGTGTATGTCAGTGCGATAGGGACAACTGCAGCTCCGTGTAAAAACCCGAGGCAAAAATCATCAAAATCGAGGTTCCGTTCTCGACTAATCGCCCCGCCAAAACTAAAGCAATCTTAACGAAATTTTGGAAATTGAAGGGGAAGGAGATATTCTGTGTCGGACCGTTTAGCTTTTTGTGCTAATTATTATACAATTTGTGTACTAGGCGTTTGTTTGCGGCATATTTATTTGGCCGTTTTAAGCCCTGTTTGAAGTAGCCTAAAACTTTTGAAAACAAAAATATCAAAAAAATCAAAACGTACCGACATAGATAATGATGATATTATTCTTGTGTGAAAAAATTATTGATCTAGAGTCAAAAACCAGCGAGGGATTAGTCGAGAACGTTTGTATGGAAAAATGACCCGTAGCATTTCCTCTTAATCATTAACAATCAATAACTGAAGCAATATTTGGTATTAAAGTAAGAGTTAAGAACAAACTGAAAATTCATTCATTCATTTATTACTAAGTGAATTATATTATATTAATAAGAAGACTTAATTCACCTATGGAGCTGGGTACCTATATTGATTGCTAAAACAAGTTACAACTACAATCGGATCAAATATATCACGTTCAACATCCTTAGGTATACCTACAAAACTGTGTGTTGTGAGCAATTAAAATTGAAACAATTAGATACAACATGTAGCCAAAAGGTTTCTTCGTTTGCTTGTATCAGTAAGTACATCGTAACTGTACATCGTAACGTGAACTTTATATCAGCTACGCTAGAATGTTGCAGCCACTCGGCCGGTTGCTTACCGCAGAAGCAAGCAAGAGAAACTTTTATTCACGGATATGTCTCAGCGTATAAAGAAGAAACCACATGAAATATACCAGCGCAGCGTATCGTCTTACAAAACTTGTCACGTTTTCAATTCACACAGCAAAAAGAATCTCTCCTCAATTTCTAACATTTACAATACCACATACGTTCAATATGCTATCTTATTTTTAAACTAGTAGCCTGCCCTCGTTCGCTTCGTTTTCGTGTAAGTACTCGCATCGAAAACTTGCTCCTTATTTATTTCAGGCACAATATTATTATGCTCCGGATATGTTTAGCTCATTATTTCGACATAGGGGACAATTTTTGTTGTAAGGACACAATAAATACTAACTTTTTCATAGAACCATTATACTAACTTCTCCGTTATCCCGCGGGAATAAATCCGTTTTCCGGGATGAAAAGTAACCTAGGAACATATTTGGGCCATAAACTTTAAATATGTCAAATATCATTATAATCTATTCAGTGGCTTCCGCGTCATTCTCTTACAGCAACAGACAGTCATTTAAAAAAAATAGCTTTGGTCTCTATATCGGTAACAAAATGTAAATGAAATACTGCGGCCATTTTAAATCCTTTCGAGATTAAAATTGAATAAATAATTAAGTCGTAAACAAAGTGTAGTACCTAAGTAATGTTGTGTTATTTATAACTTAATGCAAAAATAATCTTATTAAAACAAGTTAAATAAATGTGTAAGTGCAATAAAAAGATAATGTAATTACAGAACCCACTTAACAGAATGAACCTCGAAATGATTTTAGAATTAGCATCGCTCGTTACGCTTCATTAAAATGCTTCGAAAGTCCTATCAAATGACGAGAAGAACTAAAATCAGGCGACAACAGTTACCGCTGGGCTTCAAGGATTATAATGTAATAACGAAAGGGTTGAAGGGATTTAAAAAAGGTCCCGGCCAACATTAAAGAATAAATTATTGCTGTCCATTTACTTTACTGTTATCGATATAATCGATATGAAAGTATTCAATCAAAGCGCAATCAGCGATATACTCCAAATTGCAATCACTACAAATAGGTCTGCTTAAAACGTTTCTTTTTCGTGTTACGTATTAATAAATCAAGTGGAAATATGAGTGCATTGAGTGCATGAATATTTATGCAAACATTATGTTGTGGGATATTTTTAAATGCTTTTATTTAACTTGCAATGTGTGTTTGTATGTTCGAGTCAAATCTTGCAAGCTGAATTAAAACTACTTCATCTTATTCTACGGACTTGAAATTTTGCATCCGATGAAAATGCAATTTTATGACAAGCATGACTGGATACTTCGGTCAGGATTGGCTTCTGGAGAGACAAGAGATTGAGATTGAGAGAGAGAGAGAGAGAGAGAGAGAGAGAGAGAACTAAATTTATTACTTTGCATTTACGAGTATAATTTACTTAGCATTATAAAAGCGTGTTTTTAGTTTTTCAAACTACTTAATAAGCCGATTTGCCATATCGAGTAAAATTTGTAAGTCAAATACTAAAACACGATTTACAAGCTATATAAGTAAATTGAATATTTTATAATTGTAACACGTCATTTATGGCCAGTCAGATATAACATCAAATATCTCGTTATTATTCCAATAAAGAAAATTTATTGTTAAAGCTGACGTCAACGTTGACTGAGAATGAACGAACTCAACATAGGTTCATTGAGAACAATTACATCAATAACGTTATCGGAGTTCTACTGGAGGTCAATTTATGCGCAGTTTAATTGATGACCGACAGATATGGACCACATTTGCCGACAAAGCCGTCTCAAATTAGTTATTTGCTCTATAATCCCTTAGTTCAACAAACTGTTTCAAAGCAATTCCCATGGGGCTTGGAGACAAACACATATAAAACGAATTCGCCACGAGCCGACAGATCGATAGCTACATAAATAGTGAAGGGTGGAGTCGACCCCTCACTTAAGACCCAGATGCCCATACATGTGACGACGAAGCTTTATGTGAAGCAGACGATTTAATCTATCTCAGTATTTTTGGGTAGTATTTTGCGTATATGGCATCATTTCGGCCAGCTTGGTTTGACCCTAGTGACTCGGACGACCCTGATAACTCGTAACTATTCTACATGTTATTTATTAAACGTAAAAAATTTAATGTAATGCTTCTGCTTATTTAACAGGAAATCATGGCATAGCAGCAATAATCTGTAGAAATATTGCAATATTTAATTAATTGTATTAATTTAGATGTGTCACAATTTTTGTGCGTATGTTACTTAGCCTAGTCAGTCTAATAGAATGTTGAAGTACTGTCTCAAGGAGTTACAGGATAATCCTACTGACATAAGGTAGGTTCGTGGATAATCCCCTTGCGAATGGCGATGGCGCGGCGCCGCCGTCTGAAGCCGGTATGTGGAGCAGTTCTAGACCTCCGTTTGCCAGCTTGCGAATTTCGCTGTTTACAAAAACATTGGAATTAATCAACTTGTCATTTACTTATATAGAGGTATTGTAACTATTTGGTTGCAAATCTAATCATCAGATTTTCAACAGTAGATACGAATTAATAAGAGTAAGTACGTACAAACACTACAAACCCTCAAAACAATAATTCTGCGTAATTTACTAAAATACTTTTTTCAAAATAGACGAGTATAATAAGGTCCATAGTTATGTAGGTACTATACCTACTTAAGTATTGTGAGTGAATACGAAGGTAAGCGTAACCGAGAAATCGTGAATTTTTTTAACTTGAGTTAGAATTCAGACTTGACTTGAGAACATTTTATTCCGCCATATTAAGCGATATTCTGCGCTATAGAGAACTCCTTTGCCATTTCACAGAAATACTCCGACCACCCTTATTGGCGCGGCTTGTGAAAGAGCGTTGTATGTGGGACAAATACCGAAGTTGCTTGGCCTAATTGGCGAAGTTGTGCTTTGCGTTATTTCCGATATCTTCACAATAGTAGGTATTTCTGGATTATATAACATGCCTACTTTGTCCTTTATAGGAACTGTTCATAGTTGACCTATTCATTGACTCATTTCAATGACATTATACATGGTGGGTGTCTCTACTGTAACTTGGTCGGGGTATCCTGCTGAGTCCCAATGTTGCTGCAACATCAGAATACTATTATGGTTCTGAGATTATGGTAATATAAATTTGAACCCAAAATACCTACTAAATTTTGAATCGATCAGACCAGTTGTTCCTATCCTTCGAACAAATAGAAGACCCGATGAACTTCAAACAGCTAAGCAGATTTAATATCTATCTATGATAAATAAAATGGAGAAAAATGTTAATATTTCAGAAGGCATTATACAAACAGTGTATATTATAGTATTGGTAACCAATCGTAAAATCGATTCCAAAATAATATCGCAAGCAGTAGACCTCATATTTTGCAATATTCGCTGCCATAAATAGCTGATTACGGAACCCTAATTGGGCTTCATATTACGTTTCTGATTGTATCGGGTTGCTGGTGAATTATCCCGACTGTGCGGCTTCCTGACCACCGCGACACCGCAACCGTTCTGTGCCAACCTCAGTTTACGCTCGACGCTTACATTTTTTAACTTTGTAGCCTACATAAATTCTCCAAATTACATAAATTATCACGAGAAAATATTTTACTCACAACCGTAAGAAATGTGTATGTAATTTTAATGTTTCAATGAAATTATCGTAAAGGATAAAATGAATAACTACCTACATATGTATTCAGTGAAAAATAAAAATCAACGCGCACTTCTTCTTGATGTTTGTTTAATGAAAATGTATGTCATTTAATTCGCCTATAGTAACAACTCTTCAATAAAAGAATTAGAAAAAAATCCAGTCAGTTCGAGTCGGGTCGCGCGGAGTGTGGTGTTCCGTTCTTGTAAATAGCTTGACTTCGATAACCTGTTAAGCTTACATAGCCGTACTTTCCTTTTAACTACCTTATTATATACTACTGTAATCATTTTTATCACACATCCAAAACCAAACATTTCAGAAAGGCGATGGCGGACACATGAAGCGAACAAAATTTAGCAAGTTAAAGGTAAATATTTCAACATAATAAATATCGAAAACCAATTTAACTAAAAAATATGATAAATTGTGTCCATACTTACCTCCTGCATGCATCAGATCGATCGTGTTAATAGGTCGCGCCCGAAATAAATAAAACAGTAGACGGAGACATATTTAGTAAGACCGCTTAAAATGCTTTCCGTGTTTCCAGCCGCCTGGCGACCGCCATCCGCTTTGGTCCGGAAGTGAAACATTGATATTTAATCACTTCACTAGGCCTTATCTGACCAGTCTGAGCGACTTCAAATATTTTCACTTGTATGAAAATAAATGATCGCCATGTCAAAAAGTCATTAACTTCATTTGTAAACAGGATGCTAGTTGTTTAGTAGATGGTTGTTGCGATAAGACGTTGCTTTAATTTAATGTTGGCTGGTGTATTTCATTGTAGGCGTGGAGAATAGAAAGAAAAAATAATATCAACTCAATAAAACTCAATAAATCTCAAAAATAACTCAAACTCAAATCATTTGTTTCGTGTAGGTATTTATAATACAATTATTAACGTCATTTTTTGCATTTACCGACGTTTCGCTAAGGTGCCCTTAAATTTTAAATCTTAGAGAAGAAAAGAAACGACGAAAGAAAGTAAACTTTGCAATCTATATTACGAAACTTACACAAAGTATTAATTTAAATGAAACACTCAGAAAGCATTATAACCCATTTAATTCAATAACATAGTGGGCTTTATATGCTTATAATTATGGCACCTCCGTGCTTACTCGTATAATAAACAATATACTAAGAAACTATTTGATCCCAAATGTAACAAAAGTGGACGGGTGCGTGCCATACTTGTATTTCAATATGAACGCGACCCTAAAAGCGAATGTGAGTCGGCAGATTGTAAATCTAATGGATCTCCCTAAAGAAACGAGGTCCAGATGTCGCATTGAATTGAATGTTTTTATATTGCATAATTTATAACTCAGTTATAACAACAGACGGGTAAAACTTGGCAAAAAAATAACCTTTAACCTTTAGGTATATCATAAAAATAACATTTCTCCCAGTAAATAGTACATAGGAGAGTACGACGTGCCAGGAGGAAGGGCATGCTTCGTGATAATGTATAAATCTCAAATGCTAAAACTGTTAGAATTACAAAATACGTGACGTCACATCAAAGGAGCCCCTTCTTCATCCATTTGCGGCCACGTGTGATATTCTCGGGTTTACTCCAAATATAATAAAATTCGTGTGATGTATTTATGAAAAACGCCAAATAATTTATGAGATCGCTCCATTGATATATTTAGTACCTAACGATTAAGATTTTCGCGAAACCTTTTTAGTACTCATCAAAGGCATTAGTCTTCATAACATTTATTGCAGACTGATATAATTGATCTTAATTAAACAACGAGAGGAAAGAGCTTCGATGTTAATGAACCGTATAAAGGAAATGCTTAGTTAGTTACGAGTCTGCTAATTGAAGATGCAATGGATGGTTTTGCATCAATTGCAATAGATTTGGGTAAGTTAGATAGGTTCCTTCCTTTCTGCTCTTTTCTTGCGTGATCGTGATTGCGTTGGCTAAGCTTTTGATGTCATTGATATCCATGCGGGACTGTGACCACTTTGGCGCTGACCAAGTCTGCTAATTCATGAATGCTTCAATTGCATCCCAACACGATAAAATTAAACGATGATCAATTGATACGCAAACGCAAGGTTTAGGCCCAGATAGTTCATTTGCTCGTTTGTTGGATAAGTACCTACCTATTTACGTAAAAAACGGGCATACACAAAAATTAATGTCTTGTTTATCTTGACTATAGTCTGTCAAAATATTATATTTCTTTCTTAAAAATATACGCTGTCACAATACTAAACGCAAAATCTTATTTCACAAGATAACATAGATCAAAGATTGCGACTAAAACATTGATGCCCATTGCGTATAAGCCATCCAATCTCGTAAGCACACATGGCGACTTCATAAATCTCGTGTCAAATCAGTAGAAGCGAGCAGGGTTTCATAAATACGACGGGTATATATGTCAAAACATGGGGCTTTGGGTACTGTCTCCCGCGCCAGTGACGGCCCATGCGACGCCAAGCGAGATAATGAAAAAAAAAGATTTATGATCAACTGTAATCAAATTTTATTACCATCCATCCGATCCCCTATATTATTAGCCGCACAGAACATTTTAACGTTTCACTAAATTTGTAGTTCAGTATGCCATCTCGAGGAAACTGAGTTTACATAATATCAACCTAATTTTTAACAGAAGCATAATCTTTGGAGCAGTATACTCACGCAGAAATATTCGTCTATTGTTATTAAAAGCGTAAATCAAGTCGATGTGAAGAAACGCAGCCAAGTTTCTTTTGCCAAAGGGGCCGTGATCGTATGTCACATTTCCATAAAGTTTTCAACGGAATGTGGTGTTGTAATATCACGGACTAGAATATAGCCATTTGTACGCACTGTGTAATAACACTCGCACCCTCCGCCTCATCCCACAGACCACGTCCTTCACCTCTTTGACCCAATTACATACAATGTTTCATGTTTTTTGCGCCTTCACGTCCATTTTACAGTTATGCAAGACGTATGGGTGTTACTTGGGAGTGTTGTGTGATTGATAACATAAAACAAGGTACGCTGAGAATTTTAATTGACGTACGCGTCGATGATAATCAGGTTATGATTACGAAATGTTAATTGCTATTAACAAATTTATACGACGATCGGCACTAATGCCATTAAAACAGAATTCGTTTAATAACTGTTCTTTTTATAATATTTGGTTATATTTATAATATTGACTTTTATTCTTGGTCAATAAATTGCTATAACACCGCTATGAAGATGATGCTACCATTAAAATATATTCTGTGAAAATTTCAACCGACTACCTATCACGGTTGAATATTATTTATCAACACTTTTAAACTTAAATGTAAGAGTCAGAGCTTCGAAAGTGTTCCTTTCCGTATAGGGAACCTTAATGAAGTGTCAAATCTTCGATTAACTTTTACAACACGGTGAAATTGATCTCGACCCTTCATTAACTTAGAAGGGCTTCCTCATTTTACGTTAAACCAGTATAGGATTACTCACTACGGTGTGGCAAGAAAAGTCATGGAAAGGCGTTTAGGAAATATTTAGCAGATTACTTTTACAAAAACACTTGAAATGACCCTTGCCCTTTGCATAAGAACAATAGGCCCGAGCGCCCCAAAAGGCCTACAGCCCGGAGTAAAGTGTAATGGGTTGAATTAGTTATTCAGTTGATTATAAGCTCCCCTCTAGCCACTATATCATTATCGTTTTACTTGACGCACGTGCCGACTTTTGCAAGCTCCCCTAAACTTGTCAAGGTCGATAATTATGTGCTACGCAGTCTTTTGTTCATGTCTACTCTTCTCCCTCCTTGTTTATCTTACTTGAGTTCCATTTTTAGACCTCGCATTGTTTTCGAGGAGCCGTTCCACTTACATGTAAATACAACGATTAATTTTAAAAGTTGTGAAGAAAAATCAAGGAGCTTTCGTAATGAAGCCGCGAGCAATTGAAGTAGTAAAAAGCAATTAAATTCTCAATAAGCTGCACGTCCCCGATGGCAGTAGTCGGCGTCGATCTCGGTTGTATAATAAAGATTGCCATTTAATTTGTTCGAAGTATTACATACATACTGAGATTTTAAGAACCTGGAATGTTAAATAAATATTTTTGTTCGCGGTAGAAATATATTTATAGGCATGCGATTTCTCTACGTTAGAAAGCTTTAAAATGGCATATTTCGACGAAGAATCTAACTTAAAGCGAAATAAAATAAGTGAAGTGCTCAGAGAAACGGCTGCGCATTAAAATGATTCATTTCGCGCGGTCCCAATGATCAATGGGTCCATGAGGAATTACAATCATTTATTTCTGGTAGTTCCATTGATGGAAACATTAACTATAATCCACTACAATGGTAAGTGGTAATATGTTATACACACTCACAGAATTAAAACTGTCACATTAAAAGATTAATCTTTTAAAACAAGATGTAGACGTATTTTAGACTCTTGCTACGAATTATTAACTGGACTATTACTAAAACCAACTAATAGGCCTAACTATCACTAACAGTCCCTGTACCAGTCCTCATACTCACTAACAAACTAACCAACTAATGTTCTAACACCGTCTCCTAACCGGACTAACTGTCCTCGTCCCCATTTGAATCTTGTTCTAGATTGGTCACAGTTGTCATGTCAGTTGTCATGGATGGCAGAGGAAGGGTGGCGCCGCATGCTCGTTTGCAACCTTAATTCCATAAAAGTAACTAAGTAATTAAAAAGTTAACATAAAATTGTAGATAGCATCACGTAATCAGAATATTGTTTTCATTAAAGCAAGTTAGACAGGATCTACGGCTTTTGTAAAAATTTTGTTGGAGTATTTACCCACTGGATTTTCGTAAAACAAGATAATAAACAATCTACTAGCGGCTACAAGTTTTACGCGAGTTGTTTGTATCCGAATTTTTACTAGTAACCCGCCTCGCTTCGCTTCGGTAAAATCCATATTTAACGCTGACTAAACACTGTAGTGTGATTCTAGATAACCTATATAGCCTTCCTCGTGAATGTGGCTATCATACACAAAAATAATTTTTCAAATCCAACTGGCAGTTCCAGAGATTAGCATGTTCAAACAAACGAAAAACTCTTCAACATTAATATTACTTAATATAGATTAATCGTGTATTCCATCGAAAACAGGTTTCGACGTAAAACGATGTCGTAATGTCGTCAGGACGAGCTTAAATTTAGACGATGAAGATCCTACGGGCTTTTAAGGTTAACTTCCGATAAATACAAGAGACATTCTTTGCAGTTCGAATTACATTGAGGAAATTTATTCATAACATTCTGTAAAGTATTTTTCTTCTGCTTCCATTACATGCCGTGGATTATATTACATAGTAATTTTATTAATAATGCGTTGTTCTTCCTGTAATTTTATGTCTGCTATGAAAGTTCTGGATGCAGTTCCTCTATGGTAGGCATAATTATAATGATAAACGCAAGTTTATTTTTCGAAAGTAAAGTCTTCAAAGTATTAATGAATTTTATTATATTTTATTTTACCATTAGGTGGTTTGCTCGTGTTTCGGCTATTATTTATTTAATCTTTATTGTAAACTTTAAAAATAAGGATGTACAATGGGCGGACTTAATGCCTAATGGCATTCTCTACCAGTCAACCCAGTAACATAACCTGCACAAAAAAGACATGAAACCAAATTATAAACATTGTTTTGGTTATATGGGAGCTACATCTTCGGGAAAAAATATAAAAAGATTAAATTTAGATACACGTGGGAAATCTTCCACACACCGTCGGTTGTTTGGTTGGATATGGGTAAACATTTGACCTAGGCGCCGTATCTGTTGTACTTGCTGCTTGTAAAAATGGACTGTTTATGTAAAATATAAGATTAGTTTTATGTTATGCATTTTATGTTTTTTTTTTTCATTGTACCTTCACCAATCCGCACCGAAAATCAATAAAACGTTTAAAATGGCATGCAAACTTCAATAACAAAACCTAAATTACACAAGAATCTATTAACTATCAAATCATACTACGTAGCATTACTATACTACTATATATTATATTGTAAGTACCTACAATTCAAAATCTCAATAATTAAATGGAGCAATTAGGTAAATTATTATTGACAAGTCTACAGACACAGATACAAAATATCAGAACGTCACATCAATTTTCGCTATCAAAATATTAAACATCTGTAATCGTAAAATGCCATTCGCGACCCTTGCACTGTAACACTTAGATGCGCGGGCGCAGGGTGATCGTAAACACTTGTAACTGGCAGATGAAAGCCGGCGCCAAACCCACTTATCGTGATCCTGCCTGCCGAGCGACGCTGTCAGCACCCCAAAATAAACTCGATCTGTCGCCTACAGATTCCATCAATTCTTACGTGCTTATCTCAACATACTAAGTTAGTTGACTGTTGAATACGTCTGTTAATTACTGTGAAGAATATGAATGCTGTCACATGTCATGTCATATATGAGAAATAATTATGTTGAATAAAATTGTAGTTAAAAACTCTTTAGACTAACATATATTATTCAAAATCAGTGTCAAACTGTGCCAATCTGGCCTTGAGATAGGGCTTAACCACACTGTCCACGTGCATATTGGCAGACTCCACACATTTTTCAAGAACACAGTTCCTCGTAATGTTAGATATCTTTTATCTTTCACTAAAGCCAATGCTAATTTGAATGCGCAGTAATGCGCAGTATATTTAGGTACTTTATTTATTTAGTAACAAAGCCGTGGTAATTGGTACTAGTTACGAGTGAAGCTACGATTGAACAATTTCTTTTGTTGGAAAAAGCAAATACAAACGTATGGAAACAAAAAGCGAGCGCACAGAAGTTCAGTTTAAACAAACGAGTGCGCGTCACTGTGGGAACATTGGAAACGACCACAGCAATAGGTCTGTAACGAGGCGGCGGCGGCGGAACACAGAGCTTAAACGCTTTTATTGCGGCGCTGCCATCTCGATCGATTATTGACTTGGAATGTGTCGTTTTGTGATCCCCAATGAATAAGTGCGTTTTCTACGACACTTTGGTTGCAGACAAGCCGAATATGTTATTATACATCATAAGTACACAATACTTCCTCTCTTGCTTTTCTTTTCTTTTTTAGCCGACAACGCATTGGTAATTCTTCTCGTTGTCCATGTCCATGGGCGGCGATAACCACACTGATGGGAAGTGAACATCAGGAGGCTCGTCTTCTCATTAGTTAGTTATTTATTTAAACATAGAATACAGGAAAAGGACGTGCGGTGGTGAAATGAACTATGCGGTTTCTCCCATCGTTATTAATTGCGCAAGGCATAGCTGACATAGCTGACCAGGCGTAGACCGGTCGTGGGAGCAGGGAAGACACAATATGATTATAAACTTTATATTGTGTTTTTACCACATTATAATGTGGGTGCTTATAAGTCAAGAGTGCATAGGTTTTTTCTAAGTTAACGCGCCTTACCATCTAAGGGCTATGTCGCCACTTACCATCAGGTGGGATCGTAGTCAAGCGGTACTAAAGACCTTAAGCGGTGGTCAACAAGGCAATTTCTTGAGAAGGCCGCATTAGTTCTTGTAGTAGAGCACAAAGCCAGTCAATAGGTCTATGACAAAGCAGAGCTCCGATCTGGGTCAAATAGTTTCAATTGTACCATTTTTATCTCAAAAATGGTACAATTGAACCTATTCGACCCAGATACATCCCTGCTTGCAAATGAATATCCGATGTGAGTGTTAAAGAAAAGCGTAAAGTACTACTTGGTGCCTGTTTTATGAAAAAAAAACCGCTGGATATTGCAGCAAACTTTTTAGTTTTGAAGTTTTTGAAGACGAAACACATGATAGTTGGGTACTTTGTATATACTTCTGTCATAAGTGCAACGTGCACTTCGTACGTGATAGAGAAAGTAGTGCAATGCTATACATAAAAAAGTTTTATAAAGAAATTTCTAGACAAAAGTGTATACCATACATTGTGCTGACGGATTATGGCAAGTAGGTTAATACCAACTTAATTAAAAAGCATGCGGTAGACAGAAAGAACATGGATCATCAGACATTAGTCATCGTGGTGAAAGACCTCAAACGCAATGGCATTGTAACAATGTAACTGCGGAATATGGGAGCTTAAACGTTTTCAATATGCCGCTGTCGGTCTGGATTGATAAATGGCGGGACTTTTTGGGATGCTCCTTAATGAATATGCGGGATTCGTTCTTACAATTGAGCTGCGGTATGGGTTCGGTTGGTATCTGGAAAATGTAATATTAGGTTGAATATATGACTTACATAAAATTCTGATAATTAGGTATATTTGTTTGATGTGAAAAGATAAAGCCGGTCAAGTACAACTCGGACGTCGGACTCGCAGATGTACCTAGGTTCCGTACCACCGAGCGATATTAACTCTAATTATTTGGTGAATAACAAAATATAATGTAGAAACCCCCAATTTGTTGTAACCTTGTATGGAGATCCCCTTTGGGAGGTAACTTTTATTTTTTTTGTTGGGAAAGCGGCTACAGTACTCGCATTCTTTGAAAATTTCAGTTTATCTATTTTCGGTCAAAAGGTAGAGCAGACAGTCAGACAGCGGGGGCATAATTATAGGGTTCCATATGTCACCCTTTGGTTACGGATCCCTAAAAAGAAGTGATTGAAATAAATGATAATTATTGTTGTTTATATCAACGTAAATATTACAATGAATATTGCCATGAAAAGCAAAACTGTAACAAGTCCATTTACCGATATAGCATTAGATGAGGTGTCAACTTTTCAACCAGGCTTATCGAACGTACCTAATCGCAGAACTTACGTATGAAAATATACCAAGTAATCGATCTACTTACATGGTATTGTAAGGGTACTTAATAAATTTAAGATAGAGCAGTATTTAGTAGGTACTAACTACCTAACTAGTTTGTATACATGTAATTTGATCAGAAGGATATTCACTGCCCAATTTTTAAATGTAGACACATCGATTGCAGCCATAATAATAAAATTATAGAGACTTAAATCTATCTAAGAGGTATCACAGTAGCTGAAAACACTTAATTCGTATAATTAATCAATTATAAGCATTTCACTTATACTATCTATCTATGATCTACATATTTATGATTTATTTTTCAAGAAAAGAAAAGAGTAAAGATTAAAAAAAATAACTAACGTACTGCGCTTTTTTACTTTATAACGAAGTACACATTCTTTACATTTACGTTAAAAGTAATATTCATCGGTGCGCGAATTCCACAATCAGTGGCTAGGAATATAACGAGGCAACAATACTCAGCTTCAACTCTCTTATTGTGCCGCTGTCGGTCTAGATCAATTAATGACCTGAATTGTGGCCATTTTGCTCTTCGTGAACGGTTTTGTTCTTTGTGTGGCTTTTAAACGAGAAACCTTTTTTGTAATTGTAGATCTAAATGAAACTTTATTACTGTTATTAATTACTGCTACTATTACTTTTCTGGACTATTTTTCTGTATGGTAGAGCCAAAACTTAGTAAGAAATAAAAACAAATTTTGTCAAAATTATTTTGTTACATATATTAATACGCGAAGAAAAAATATACCCATTCTAAGAATAATGCACGCAAGTACGAATGTGAGCTAATTTTTATATTATAGCTACTCTTACAGACAACTTTTGGATAGAAGATGTTTTACGGGTAAGATGTTAAGTAAATAATGGAAATTAGTTTGACGAATTGAAATAATGAAAATTAATTGAAGTGTTGGAACTATGGGAAGGAATAATTCAAGAATCAATAAAAATTTCGAATTAAGATAAATAATTCGAGATAACAAATACATTTTATGTATTAGTAAAGAAAGAATAAGAAAACAAGTAACATGATTCAAAATTTAGAACTAATTAAATCAAACTGCACCTTTAACAACAGCTGTCCATTCCATTCTTCCGAAAAAAGGATCTCTTATTTGAATGGTGCACTAAAAATATATTTGTGACTAGTCTTCCAAGTTGAAAAACTTTGTGTTACTGGCCAGGTGCGTATAACATCCGCCTAAAGTGGACAAAAAAAGCAGTTGCAGTCTGAGACGAATCTCACCCTGTTTGCCGCTTTGCATAAGCGGACTATTTATATTATTTGCCGTTAGATAAGCGAATTTTCGATCGCCATATTTAAATTTATTGGTTTTTTGTGACCGGATAATAGGGCAAATTGTAAATTGTAAGGTAAAAAAAAAAGCAATCAATGGTGTTTTTGGTAATCAGCAGATTCTCTTAGAAAACGTAATATGCGTAATAAATAATAAATAGGTCTGAGATCTGGCATTGGAATATCAAATACATATTTTTTTATACAAATGCGGAGACTAATATTAATCAGACAGTGTGCAGCAGACAGACACACGAGTAACCCTATATGGATTCGATTTTTTTCTTTAGATGTGTGGATCCTTAATACATAGTACCTAATAAATCTTAAATAAATTTACAATATTTATAAATGAATTAATAATAATCATTTGTTGTTACTACTTTTCATTATTTTTGAACGGAAATTATTAAGAATAATAAATATTTTAATAAGGTTATCAAAATTTCTAAACAACGACCGCTAGGTCAGCTAATCTCTTTATAACTCATCGCTTGCAAATTACTTGCGTCAGTCAATTTAATTAGATTTATGTTTATTCGCCTTTTCATTACCCTGCAATGTACATACTACATAATTATAATGAAAATATATATAAGTACAATAATAAAATTAAAAGGCTGATCTTACATATTTTATTTTTCATACCAAATAAACGTTAAAGAAATTAGACGTTAACATTTTTACACGCACGCAAAATTGATAATGTACAGGATATTTAAAAAATGAAGTACATATTATATTTGAAACATTCCTATGTGAAGTGCCATTTCTGTTCAAGACAGGATTACGAGAGCCACGAAAGTGAAATTTTCTTTTGTAACTTTTGTATTAACAACTTATCAAAACTGTTAGAAAGATAAATTCGTCGACAGTTCACTGGAAGAAAAAAGTTATGTAAAAAGAAAATTGGAAACATGCAAATGGAAATATATTAGACGCTATTTGAATGAAAATAAGATACATTTCGAATAAAAAATTAATACAAGACAGTTTCTAAGTAGATACAACAAAGTAGATAAGTAAAGTAGATACCTATACATCACCACGTCTTATTTGAATAAATATATATAAAGAAGACTAGCATTTTGAGTAGTAATGCTAAATGAAGTTATATAAACATTAAAAGGTATTCTAGGTACCTTCTTCTATTTAAAAGAAATCATCACTCTTTTGATACGGAAGTTGCGTTTTCTTAAACAATAGTTATGTACATAATTATGCACCTACTGAGCAATTACGGAACTTAGGGCGCGTTCACATAGAACGTCCGTTCTACTGGATCCGGAATACTGGATGCTAGTAGCGTATGTAGTTGTATGAGCGATTTCACACAGAATCCAGTATACCGGATCCAGTAAAAAATCCCACACACAACGGAAATACTGACCCGTTAAAACAGATCCAGTAAAACGGACGTTCTATGTGAACGCGCTCTTACGGCTGATGAATTTACAACAGTAAAAATAAAGTAGAGTATGGTTCTTTACAGTTTGGTATGGTTGAGGTCGATCTGGGTCGAAGTCGAAGTCGAAAAAAAAGACGAAGTCGGAGTTGGAGTCAATAAATAAATAAGTTTACTTATTTATTTATTGACAACAACATAACAGAAAACATAATTACAATTATGTTTTCTGTTATGTTTCTATTACCATCCATTTCAATTAAGAAAAATCCTAAAACAAGCGGATTTTTCGTTACATGTGCGGATTCTTTACCAATAACTCAACCCTGAATTAAAGTAACGACAATAAATATTCAGAAACATGTTAAGTCACAAATGAAGTTTAGGTAGTAAGATCCCCGGCCACGGAGTAATAATAATAATTTGCATGAGCTTTGTAAAAGGTTGGAGTTGTTTTCAACAAAAGCAGCCGGGCCAGAAGTTCCCAACGATCTACCTGCATTAAACACCTGTCGCTGCAAACGGCTATAAGACGGCAAAATGTCTTAAGCTCACACCCAAATTGCTGCTATAAGTACGGCATAAAGATACTTGAAATAAACGTTTTAAAGAAACATCTTCGAATACGACTTTCAGGCAAATTCCTTTGCTATAAACTGATTAAAAAAATATTTTGAATGTTTGGCCATTTCTCAAATAATAGTCGTCATCTATACTTATAATAAAACTGTAAGTGATCAATGTCTATTTAGGAGATATAATAATGATCGGATAAGATGCGGTTTTCACTGATTTAGTAGTCAGCTTAAAGAAACATTTAGTATTTATCTCATTTCAGTTGATCCACAAATAAAAGGATAATGATAAAATTAAATAGCAATTATGGTATACGACTAGGTCACCCAAAACAAGCAAAGTTCCTTCCGATATTATATTTTGCTCAATAATATTTTTAAAAACGTCGGCGGTTGTCCAGTTCGTGATTTAGTTCACGTTTCGGGATTAAGACAATCAATAACAGCGCCCCGATTCTTTATTACAAAATAATTCTAATATGAAAATAGTATACCCACTTGGTAGAGTTCTGGATTCGTAATATTTTCATATTAATTTTGGTAAACATGTACCTACATAGATTCAGTCTTGGCAACTTGAACATACAAAAATAAGTAAAAATACAGAAATACGAATTAAAATTATTGTCGAAAAATGGTTAAACTGTTTAACATTTAAGTGTATGTAGTCGTTATGTATATGATTTTCATTATACCACATTTTTGGTAATTAATTATATAAATGTAAGTATCTTTTTTATTGATTTAAGATAGCAAACGAGCATGCCGCACTACCCTGCTGCTGCCGGCCATGACTACTGCGGCCGACTCAGAACTAGACTCAAATCGGGACTAGGATGGGTTAGCATTAGCAGACGGTGTTATTAATAACTTTAGTTGGTCGGACAATTTTATCCATTCTAGATACATAATTATGTCCTACTTACGTCTCCCTTAATTTGCGTCATTCGGGCCGGCCCTGAGCTTTCGGAACCCGGCGGATGCCTGCTGTCCGCTACCGCAGATAAAGATTTTTCTCTCTTTTGTTTGTACTTACTTTATAGAGATATAAGCAGAATAATTTGCGCGGATGTGAATTGATTTTAATTACATTTTTCGCCTACCAGAACCGATTATGTTTATATACATAATATACTTACAATGTACGTGTGGTTAACCAATGAAGATGAAGGAAAACCTACATAAAATATTTTGGAGAAGTACCTACCTTTTGGAGTGTAAGTTAAAATTGTTTAACTGAAATTATTTTAATTCTGAAATTATATTTGAGTGTGCGTGTAGTAAATAATTTAATTATAGAGCATTATTTTCGTAATACATACTTAACTAAGTACCTACATACTTTAATTTTTCTTTTAGTAGGTATATTAGGTACAATATAAGAACCTAATGCAATTTCTCGACCCTATATAAGGGCTAACTAACGGGTGGATAATGACATTAGGCGTCAAATAAGAACGCCTATTTAATCCCTAGTTTATTGGATACACAGAGTAAATAAAAACATTCTTCTTAAATATAAGGTAAAGATATAAATAATTTGTATAATTAAACTGTAATAATTCAACAAAACGGGTAGGCATCTGAGCTCATCTGAGCTTCGTGTTTATGAGAGCAATAAATCACTACAAAAAATAAGAAAACACACAGAATCTACTTGTATTAAAAGCTCTACATAAGCTCACTACATAATTGTAGTAATAATTATGATAGTATAATCATGAAAAATAACAGAAAAATCAGCAATGACTAGTGTAGAAGCTTTACAAGTTTACCTTACCTGTCAGTAGGAGCAGTATGAAGCGCTGCATGTTGGTGTCGTTCTTCTGTTCTGCTGAACGGTCTCGACCGGGAATATTTACGCGGGAGCCATTGCCGCCGCTCGTTCGTTAAATTTTGTAAAGGCAATGTTTACGCGACTCAGCTGACTTCCTCGTCCGTACGTTCGCCAATTAACCACACACTCGCGCACTGCGGGACCCGCACGCTGCAGTGTCAACGGCCAGAAACTTACGAGAAAAACTAGCCACTAGTCGAAAGCTGTCCTCTCAGGGTGCCGAGATAACGTCCTCGGTCGGAAGGGGGCGTCCGACTCAGTTACTCATTCATCTTATAGAATATGGAATGCGAAAGGTAACTGACAGATCTCCTCTGCGATGAAAACATCACACATGGCTCGGGCAGCTTACGAAGCTACGTCGCGCGCGATCGCAGCGCACGGCGGCTGACTCGCGAGTTGCGTGAGTGGCCTGGCTGCCGCGGGGCGCGGGGGCGGAGGCCGGGACGCGCCTGCGCACCGCGCCCGCTCCGCACCACCTACAGTATTGACCGACGACGCCTCCTTCCCACACTGAACATCCTTAACTAGGTACTACGAATTCTCCTTTGAAAAATCCCCTAATTCCTTCCCTCCGATTGCGAAACGCCACGTGCATAGTTTTATAAAACTGGCTACATGTTGTATTTTTTGTCTGACTGATGTTCATTTTTGTTTTAGGGTGATACAATTATAGTTTCTGTTACCTTACTGTTTCTTAAAGGTTTGCACGTTTTACATATTATTATAACTCACACGTGAAAAAATTAATACTAGCTATAGAACATTGTAACTACGTTATCACAAATAATAATACTCGTAATCTTACTTCTGGTCTTAAAAATGTTCTCTAATCGAAGGTTTAAAGCGGTATTCCACGCTGAGCTACCATGCTGGGAAACTGCGGGAACGTAATTAAATTAAATCTCGATAGAAATGGTCTATCATTACATCTAATTCAAGGGTTCATTTGAGAACAAGCTTGTACGAAGTAGGTACAGCATTGATCTAATTGCAGCCTAACGCCAACAGCCTACATAGCTTGCAATTAGTGACTACAGCTCATAGCATTTTATGTCAATTGCTGTGGCACAGCCAAATTATAAACCAAATGGCACTTTAAGTTGGAGTGGGTAGGTACCTAGTTGGCAAGAGAGTTGAGAACATTTCATTTTTGAGAAACCGTGACACTTTGAGTAAAAACACTGCTCAGTAGGTACTAAAGAGACTGAAATATATACAAAGCAGCATAATTTGTAATGAACAATACCTACTTAAGGTTTTTGTCAATTCTTGGAAATAGTCATCCACAACTGGTTCCGCTCAAGATAGTACCTACGTTTCAAGTTTTTATTGTTTTTAGAAGATTTGCCGAGGAGCTTCTTTCCCCGTATCTTCACTCAAAAAATACACGTAAAATTTTAAATTATGATTTAATAATTGGCACCTTTGTAAAACGGTGGTAGATACAAAATATTTGACAGTGTAGGTAAATTCCTACATGAAATAAATTATTTGAGTTTTTTAAGTTTTCTTTCTAAGCGAAAGATAGGTACATACCTACATATAGGTATGTTTGTTACTCTTTGACGCAAAAACTGCGATACGGATTGACCTAAATGAAACTTTACAGTAACATAGCTTGTACATCAGAATAACACATTGGCACATAAATACACATTTATAAATTTTGGAATTTGGCCATAATAGGCACTTATAACGAGAATTTTGTGTGGAGCTGGCTACACTTTTTTAGAGGCGACCATCTCAATCCTCAACACATCTGTGACCGAATTACTATGAGACTTACAAACACCTACTAACTGGACTACCTATTACTAACAATAAGTAACAGGACTAACTATCGCTAACAGTCCGATCCCAGTCCTCACACTTCCTATCAAACTAACTAGCTTATGTTCTAATTCTAACACCGTCTCATAACCGGACTAACTATCCCAGTCCCCATTTGAGCCTTGTTCTAAGTCGGTCATAGTTGTCATAGGCGGCAGCGGAAGGTGGTGCTGAATGCTCGTTTGCGACCTTAATTCCATAATAAAAAACACGCGGACGAAGCCGCGAGCAAAGACTAGTAGTCTCTATAATAAGGCCTTTTTATTATTTAATCAGGTTTCGTGAATCAAGCCGAACCTAAGACCGTATCAGTAAAAAGCTAGAGTAGATCCATTGCCTATCGAGTCTTGTGTGATCAGATGCCTCACATAAAAATTTATTTTAACAGTCTAAATAATAACAGTTTAAATTAATAAAAAGTACATTTTTTTCATTTAGTACATTTTTATTAATTTAAGTATATCTATGTAAGAACGTTGCTAAAATTAAACCAATATTGATTCAACGAGTCAGCCGTTAATTAAATAAAAGCAAGAAATATTGGAAAGTTGGAAATGAAAAGCTCTGCGAAGCTTCATTAAACTCTCAAGGAGCAAAGGAAAAGCATTTGTATCTTGCTAAAATATTTTTCATATCATTGCTTTGCATGCAGTTTAAAAAATCATTTAGAAAAGTAACAGCATTGCCAACAACGTTTTATGCCCTGTTTATGTGATTGATTTGCCACTAATTTTACACTCAGTGTTTCCTTTCGTGTCCCTATCAAGGAACTCATAATCGAGGTGGTCCAAGGTCTGGAGTACTCTGAATTATAATCACTAGCGTGGTTAATTAGCGAGTCCAGAGGGGTCTAGGGGGTATAATGAAAGATAACCCACACTTTATTAGCAAATAAACTAAATAACTCCTTTCGCGTTCCTTCTTTTCTCAACCCTAACCACTCTACCGAAAATTCCATCACTCTTTGTACCCGACAAATGTAGCCGTGTTCGTACCTGGCACGTGCATTGCCCACACCTAAAACGCGCCGATGTGTTTGCTGGCATCAATCGTCAAACGACCTGCGAAAACCCAGCTGAGTGTTGAGAGCCGTACTTACTTGCTTGTAGTTCTTTCTTTATTTCTTCCTTGGCCGGCATGGCCGTTGGTTACCATCAGGTGAATGAATTACTGAATCAATCGTGACGACGTACGGTTGCCTATTAAGAAGAAATACGCAAATCCTAATTTTTCTATTTGTCGTCTTTTGCCTTTGACTCGCAAAGCTTAAACTTTCCTAAAGCACAGCCTAAAGTCGCAAAGATCACCATGACTGGTTAAGAGTGCTGTCCTCTGACTGCGCGCAACCTCGAAGTCCCCAATTATAATTAAATTAAGGAGACCAGATCCGGGCCGCTTAATTGCATTTTCGAAGGGGATTGCCCCTGCTATAAGTCCGCTGAACGATCCCCTTTTTCACCATAATGGTTTTGCTGAAGGTTATAACGTTATACGCGGTAATTCTGGGGGACAATGATCATTCTCTCGATCTGGGTTACCAAGTCGCGCCGGAATCCCTTAAAGAATTTATCTGATAAGGACTGACAAAATTATCACAGAATATTCATGAATGACCGAGAATATCGTAATTCATCAGTATATCGTAATCTTTGAACATGAATTTAATACAATCATGTGACTGTTAATAAACACATTTTTGATTTCTCAATTGCCTCTGTATTCCTTAATCTCTAAATAACTACTCTTCTATTACTACTTTGTATAGAACGTTATTTATATATTTTATTTTAACCCCTGTGTCGTGGGTCCCGTGGACAAAACACAAGACAAGAACACACACACCCAGACCAAGAACGGAAATTTAAATTCATCATTCAAATTTCCGCCTCGCTAAGAATCGAACCCAGGACCCTCGGAACGGCGATACGGCGTGTTAACCATTGCTCCATCCGAGTCGTCAATTTAATAAGCGGGTTATTAATTTCCTACTATACCAGCGACGCGTTGCTTACTCTCTTGCTGTCTCTAATGTATGTAGGAGGCGGTAATTACTTACGTAACGGAGCATATTTTATCGCTCGGCAGCTTTTATTAGTATAAATATGGAACAACAAAATCTGGGGACAACGAATAGGTATATGTATTCCCCTACTTTCAGTAATTGCAAGCGGAAAAGCGACAGTCTATTAACGTTCACCTGACCTCAAACTGACGTCAAACAGTGTCGCTAAAGACCTTGCCCCAAAAGCCTCGCATTCGATGCACTATATGAAAGCTCTCGAAGTAGGTACCTAATGAAAAATTCCCACATGCATAATTGTTTGAACTTTCCTAAACTTTCTTCATTTCGTATCATTTATCAGTAAAGTTGTATGTTGAACATCATAATATTATTATAGAATAGGGTAGTTGACAGTAAGAAAATATTTTGAATATTTCTATTTTTTATGGTAGCTTAATATTTACAAATGCGAAAAATCGATCTTATTGATTAAATAAATCATGATTATTTAATATTTTTGAGAAATAAAATCCCGAAGTTACAGTCACTGGTCACGTGACAGCGAACGCCAATACGACGCGTGACGTCACACGTTGCAAAACTAAACAAACTTGACATAGCATTTTGGTCTTTCCGCTCAACCAAACAGCTCTTCGTTTTCCAACATATGACGTCACACGAGTCGCCATGACAGTTAGACGCGTTTTTTGACGGAAACGTCAAATAGTTCATGAAAATATAAATTAAAATATGTTACAGTTAGTATTTAACTGAAATATTAATATTTCAGTTAAATTAGACCATTTGGCAAACTATGATTTAGTTTTTCAAAATTAGTCAACTAGCCTATTGATCTACTTCGCCTTTTTAAGTATCAGTAGGTACTTACCTGAATGATTTTTGTCTGGACCAGAACCGGGGTCTTCTGGTTTCCTGATACCCCACATGAGTTATTATAACCTTGTAGTCTACGTGCACTTCCAACAACGGTCTATGGTGGGCATCTCAGTAAGTAAGTTACGCTACGATACGTAAGTATGAGGCATTGCGTACGATTACGATGTATGCCGACGTAGGTACGTCTGCTTATGTAACGGCTTGAGGTCACCTCAACTGAAGAAATTAACGTAGGGGCGTTTTTTTAAATATTGTGTAGGCTGCAGATAGGGTTTCCAACTGTATGAGTAATTAAGTCTATAGAGGCCAGAGTATACCTAAGTACAGCATTTTATTTTTATTTAAAATGGTTGAATAACTGGAAGTAATGATATTGATAAATTAATTTATTATTGTCACCTACAGTTTCCTTTTTAAATGAAGTAATTCTTTTACTTTTTACTCATCATGCATGAATTTCTGTTGGTGTGAAGTGTGGTCACAAATGAGTAAAATATTTGTTTAGAAAGTATATTAGGTGTGTGACAATATGATTGGCAACCTTGGCTACAGTACAGGTTATGGTTTAGGTACTGTAACTGCACTGAAATAAAACTTAAGTGTGCTGTTACTTCAAAAAGTAACCACTAGCTAGATGGAGTCTGTCTAAACCCCCACTGCCGCTCACATCAAATTCTTTTCCTTTTATTTACTTTTTATCTATTTGTCATGAATTAATTTTATATTGATATTTATATTTCATTTTATATTTATATTTATAGATATTAAAACTATAAAGGTCGACCGTTTCAACTGCGGACATTGTCAAAAGTTGGATAGGTCATATGACTCTAGGCCATCTCAGTTATTATGAGACTCGAAGTTTGTAGGTAAGTAGTAGGCACTAAGGCAGTAATGGGGTTGAAGCCATTTACTGAACGACTAACTCATTTATACTAATATTACTTATAAAGGGGAAAGATTTGATTGTTTGTTTGCATTGAAAAAGCTCCGCAACTAGGTACTGCACCGATTTTGATTTGAATAACGTTGACTATAATATATTATCCCAGAAAATAAAAAAGGTTGTTCCTTGTAACCAAATTTGCGAAAAAAAGCGGTGGACATTTACGTTTTATGCGAATGCTGCTTCAATTCAACAGTAAGAGATACATGTCTATGGAAAAGTGGTATAGCTTAAAAATGCCTATATAAAAGTTTGCGACAGCCTATATCTAACTAATATATTAACGCCACAATAACGACTATTACATAATAACGACTATTACATCATAATCGTTATTGTGTGTGTGTAACCCAATTCCATTTAATACATACTTGGGTTTGCCATAGAGAAGCGAGGGCGAAGTAACTAGTCTTGAATAAATGGATACATTAAAACATATCAACCGTTTCTTTCAACTTATTTTATTCATTTTATATTAACATAACAAAGTTGCAATTCTATGTAGCAGGTATAGCCTCTTTTTGTAGCTTCAGTTTTGTCCAGTACTGTATAAATTGCTTTCTAATTTCAAATGCAATCACGGCAGCTGCCATTCCAGTATTAAGGCTATCCACTCCTCTTTGTAATGGTATATTAAGCCTTACACCATTCTTTATCTCTGCTAACCTGAAAATACAACAGTCTTTAGAATATTTAGGAATATTGATATATAATGTCTAATATTACAACCAACACTGGTAAAGATACTATACTTAAATTAAATACCCTCACAAAACATTTAATCATAAGGAAAGGATGTGACGGAACAGCTGTGATCTCAACAATAATATCAATTACCTATAGCTTTCTGCACTAATTCCTTCTGTCTCTCCACCAATAATTAACGTGACATGCTTTAATTGTGAAAAATCAACACCATAATATGGTACCACAGGCAAATTGGCATTATTTTGTGCATCCTCACTGTATGGGCTTTCAGGATCGTCAGTCACTCTTGCATTACTGTCAGCTATATATACTGATGTGTCTTTCGGCAGAAGATTAAGAATTTCTTCCCAATCAAGTGAAGTGTGGATTGGCTGTCTGAAGTGAGCTCCTGAAGCACTTCTAATAACCTTGGGATCCCACAGATCAACACAACCTGAAAAGATATTTAAAAAAAAATATAAATAAGACATTAAAATTAATATAGATTTTATAAATATTACTATGACTTAATCATAATATTTAGAGCATCATACAATGGTCTGCCTAACTTTACCAACCTAATAATTTTGTACAAACAGTCAGTTGCCAGTAACAAATTGTCTTGTACCTAAGTGTGTATGATTAGTAAATAAAGAGGATTGTCTCTATGACATGAGAAAAACTGAACCAAGGAATCGGAATCAGAATCAGACATCCTATTTCCCCAACACTAGGGAAATGAACACACACACTTTTTGTATCAGGCAACTGTGCAACTACTGTCTACTACTAATCTACACAGATCACACTGCCCCACTACCCTGCACCCTGCACCCTGCGGTATTCCACCACAATATACGTCAAGTATCCGTTACAATATACGTCATCACAAACACCCACAACCCATAAATTTATCTTGTCACATAAATATCCACCCCAGACAAGAATCATAATAATATTTACCTTTAGTCAGCAAGACTTTGTCAGAACCTGCCCCAACTGCAGCTCTGAGAATCCCACCCAAATTTCCAGGAACACGAACATTGTCACATATAATCTGAAGTGGGATTGGTTTTACTAGTCTCTTTATGTTATCTGCAGTTGGTATTTCAAAAACACCTGGAATTAATTTAAATAGTTCATCATTCAGTGTTAAAATGAAATATAATTTAAACACAATACACTAAATCTCTGGACACTTATATTTGCTTCAGATAACTTGATAGTGCCTAATGAGGCAAGAGAATACACAACATGAAGTGATTTTTTGACATCTGATAGGTCTATCCTCAGGCTATCTTCCATTTCAGTTTGTCGTACAACTTATGGGGCTCCCTGTAAAATGTACATGTCTGTTATGTGTAAATGCAAGTTTTATTTTATTAGCATGAAAATTATAATACCTCCTAAAATTATAAAAATTATTCATACAGTTAAAGTTATTGACATAATATATGAAGCTTTCTTTTTCTTAACCTTGAGTTTCATAAGTACACCACAGGACAATATTAAAATATCTTACAAATGAAACAAGTACCAATAATACTTTTTTGTAATACTTCAAAATGACAAACTTACCAAAAATTCCCGACGATGTCTCCACATCAGACCATAGTTCCAATTCTTTATATGGAACTTTATAAATTTGAACTCCAGTTTTTGGTAAGAATATTCTCAATTTATCTAAATCTTCAATACGGCTGAAGAAGATATATTTTAACATACACTTTGCTTCAAGCCCATCAACAATCAGACGCCAACCTTCAACTAACATTTGCTGGGTACGCTGCCTTTCCTTTTTTGATTTTAACTTTACTAACAGAGTGCTGAAAGTGGTATAAAAGAACCAGTTAAAAATATTCAATGTTTTGGGCCCAGCGAAAATGTAGAATTTTGTTTTAGGCCTTTGCGAATATTTGAACTTTTGTTTTGTTTCGATCGTGGTCGCCCAGGGACAAATTCCCTTCAATAAATTTAAAAAAAAAAAACATTACATTCAAGTCACGATAATTGATATGCTCATTTGTAAAGTAATAAAGCTGCTTATTAAGTTAACCTACCTTATTCTTCCATCATTATCTTTTAACTTTTCATAAATAATATCGTTCTTGTCATCAAATACCTTTTTCTGGCTGAGGTAAAGGTTTTTTTTCTTTAGTCTCATTTCCCTATTTTGTTTAATCTCCTTGACTTTTTCTGAACTCATTGTAGACTCTGGTTTTTGAATCTTTTCTTGAATTTTCTCTTGAATCTTCATTTGATTTTCTTTAGGCTTAGGCTTATTAAACGTACTGGGACCCAACTCAATAACTTTTTCTTTCTTTAAATTTACATTTGTGTTAGGTTCGAAGGGTAATATAATCTTGGCTGGATTCCTGTGCATCCATCTGCCATATAACCTCACTTGACTAGGAATCAAGTTTTGATGAATACAATGGGCCGATCTCATTATTACACTATAAAAGTTTCTAGACATTTTTATGATAAACTGGCGACTTACAATGTTTTTATACTTTAAAAAAATGATGATTTCTAATTCTAAATTTTTATTAATCTTCAAACAAAACAGAAAACACAAAACAACAATTTTTAATTATTAGATTTGAGTTTGACAGATTGCACTTTTTTTTTTTAGTATTCCCCACAGGTAAAGTAAAGATTTTGAGTATTTTAACGATATAGATACAACAGTATCACAGAGAAGTAAGCAGCTAAAATAGTCCACAGAGTGGGAAAATAGTAAGGGCGCGTTCACATGGTAAATGCAAAAAATGACGTTCATAAGTGTATTGAAAAAATACCAACATGAAATAAATGATTTGAGTTTGAGTTTGAGTTCACATAGAACGTCCGTTTTACTGGATCTGTCTTAACGGGTCAGTATTTCCGTTGTGTGTGGGATTTTTTACTGGATCCGGTATATTGGATTCTGTGTGAAATCGCTCATACAACTACATACGCTACTAGCATCCAGTATTCCGGATCCAGTAAAACGGACGTTCTATGTGAACGCGCCCTAAGACTAGGTACCTACTAAACTTAGATATTTGTGTCCTACCGCGCCGGCTGACTGAACTTGACTTGAACTGAAAGTGAGTTGGCAAGCAGCGAGTGTGTAGTTTTGTCGCTGGGCTATCAGCGAGTGACTGAGTGCAACGGGCGAGTACTCGTTCGAGCCTCACACTACTCGTTCGGGTCGGGGCGGTTAGTCCTTTCTCGACAAAATAAAGAGGGGCGGTTGTGGTAGATAAACCTAGGTACATGAGTTTTATGTTTATTATGAAAAAAGATGCATTTCATTCAATCATAATGGAAAAATAAAAGATAGTAATTTGCTTTGGAAAATAAATTTTATTTGTATTGTATACACCCTAACAGTAAAGAAATAATAAAGATTACTGTAATAATTATTATTAACATAGTAGTAATATTAATATTAACTATTATTAGTAGTAGTAATATTATTATTAACTTTTCAATAACAATGAAAGTCACCACACCACACCACTCCATGTCCGACGTTAGGTGGTAGTGTAACTCAAAAATAATGTCGCTTATATGGATTCATCTGTTGACACTTGACAACGTTTTATTAAAAAGTGTGTGTGTAATAAAATTAGTGTTTGTGAGGCCCTTAATGTAAATGTAATTATTATTAAATGATAGTACTCTATGGTTCTAACCCGATCATTGAGGCTAAAAGAGTGACGTCCAAATCTAATGAAATCTATGGAAACATAAAATAAAATAAAAAATAATCAATCGTCAGCGGTCAGCTGAAAATTGTCGCATTTATGCGTATTATCTGTGTTTATTTTTATATCGGAAAAATACCAAGTATTGAAGAGCAGACAACATGGCAACAGGAGTAAAACCTCGTGATGAAGAATCACAACTTACAAGATCAGATCTCGATGCTATACAAGAAGCTATGAAGAACAAGAAGTTTCGAGAAATGCTTAGCGAGTACTGTGAAGAAGTACGTGACCCGGCGAATCAAGCAATCTATCAAAAAGAAATGACCCAACTGGAGAAGGAACGTGGCAATGATATAACTTTCATCAATCCAAAGGGAGGTTATGTTATTAAAACTAGCGTCGCAGGCGACAGGAAAGCGTTTATAAACATATGTAGTAACGAAAACGTCGGCAAACCGTCATGCGCCGTTCAAGAGGTAAACGGTCAGAAAGGTATGAACTGGCAGTTACCTTACTCTATTATTCCACCGCGAGAAGAATATAATAATAAAAAAGAACGTTGCATCTTGTATGATGTGGTATTCCATCCTGATACGCTTAGGATGGCTGAGGTTAACAAACGCTTTCGAGAGATGGTAAACAAAACTGCATTTGATGGTTTGCAGAAAACTTACGATATACACTTGGACAGCAATAACTGTCGGTATCCTAAATCCTATTACAAGGGCATGGCAGTGCCTGCTGTTATTAGAAAAGAAGACCCAAACTACAAACCTACTGATGAAGAAAATGGAAATATTTCTCCAGAAATGTTAGACAAGCTTTATCCTCAACATCTCTATAATGAAAAAGCAGAAGAGCCAAAACAAACTCCACAAACAAATCCAAAGGAATCTAAAAGAAAAACAAAAAATAAACAATTCACTCACACCAGTGATCATGGCTACACTATTCCTAAATATACCATCAAGCAACAAAAATCTATTGATTTCCAAGACTACACATATAACAAAGACAGCAAACATTACTCGGCCATTCCAAGCAATATTGTTGTTGAAATTAATTTGCCACTTTTATCTTCAACACAAGATTGTGTGCTGGATGTGCGGGAAAAGTCATTAAACTTGCTCTCTGAAAAACCTGCTAAGTATAAACTCAATATTACACTTCCATATTCGGTTGATGAGGAGGCTGGAAATGCTAAATTTGACAAGTCTAAACACACCTTGATTGTAACACTACCAGTGATAAAGAAAAATTTAACTAATGAAACTATTAACACCTTGAGAATAGACAGTGGAGTGGAGAGTGAAGAGAATTCTGGTTCTCAGAGTGAGGAAGATACAAGAGAGGACCTTATTGTAGAATTATCTTCATCTACTTCTGACATTTCTTCTCCATCATCTACTGCACATGATAGACCTCCAAGTAATGAAGAATTCTTACTGCCTTCTGTTGGTTATATTTTGCCTACTTATACCCACAATGTATTAGATGATGTTGTAGCATTTACTTTCCATGTTAAAAATACAGAACCTGATTCTGTGAAAGTTAAAAATGAAGATAACAAAGTGTTTATAAAATTTACATCCCTTGGCTCTGGTTTTGTACCAGCTCATTATGCAGCAATAATTGTATTCAATGATGATGTTAGGTTTTCTAGTTCTTCAGGAGAAGCCTGGGACAATAATGTTATTTTACAATTGGACTGCACGGAACTACCCCATTCTTTTAAAATTGGGCTCAGTGAAGCTGATATGAAAGAGGAGTCTATTGACATACCTCAAGATAGGAAATCTTTGAAAGAAGACACAGAGAAAAATGATTTACAGACTACAGAAGAAGAAACCTTGCCTGTAGTAGAAGTCACTAATTTAGGTACTGAAACAAATATTGTTGTATCTTCAAATTCCAGTAAATATGATGAGGATGATACCCAAGAAGAAACTGACATAGTATGGACAGAGTCATATGAGAATGGAGCTAAAAGCATCCTCCGGAAACCACTCACAATGATGCGCAGTTTCTCAGAATCTAGTGTTGGTGAAGTAGCTTCTTCTATGGATTACATTAGTTCTGACTGCATTCCGGAAGAGTCTAGTCTGAAGAAGACTGTTAGATTTAGTGATGTTATTGCAAGACAGTTTTACAGGTAAGTCAAAAAGAATGACTTAGAAAGTTCAAAAATGTAACTCATTTAATTTATTGATTCTACGTTTTTTAAATAATTGTATTTTATTTATTTAATGCTTTTTTATGTCTGTACAACTTTATCTATCACATGGTTGATAAAAGACACAGACACAGTGGTCACTGTTGATAAAAGTCATCTGTAACACCAAAAGCATTGCTGGCCAAAAGGGGAACCTCATTATAACTTTCTCCCTCACAGGCTTTGAATCAAAGTCAAATGAAGCCAGTTACCCCTTAAAATTTCTAAAGTTAATTACTTAATAGTTACTGTAAGATACAGTAAATTAATGAGCATATTGCATTACTCAGTAAACTAGAAAATATAATTATTACATTATACATGCATAATTTCCAGGTATAATTCATCAATTGAGGGACAGAAAAAGAAAAATCAACGTAAGAAAAGTAAAAAACGTAGCCAAGACAGACGTAAAAGTGAGAGTGAAGCTGAGGACGATCATATATCTAATGACGACAAGGTATTTTTATTTTGCATTTGTTTTTACAAAAACAGAGGGGGTAAGGGAAGAGGGTCTTAGCAAATACTATGGGTAGTAACTGAGGAGGGGGTGCGTTAAATATAATTATGTAAAAAGTGAGTCACATAGTAGAGGCATATTTCCTTAACATGATAAAGCACTGTTTAGAACAATAGTAAAGGCAGATTAATTGATTAGTGACTACAATCATTCATAAAAATCATTATTGTTCTAAAAGTTTCATCTCAGTTTTTAAGGAAATTTTACACTAGGACAGTATCTATAAATCATTAGTCTAAATAGTCATTATCAAACTTTTAAACGGAGGCAATCTGGGCACATAAACGTTTTACGATCTGCTATGCTAATAAATAATTGCTTTTTAAATAGTATCTGCGTGCAAAATCTGCTACTAACAATGATATGATTGCGCAATGACCTTATTAAATCTATCATTCTGTGACGTAAGTCACGTGTGACGCTTATTTGTTACCCAGTGGAGCTGAGAATGACATTATTGTTTTATTTTTTCAGAGTTCCAAATCAAGGTTGAAATCTGTATTGAAGCAAAGACGTGACAGTGGACTTGCTGATACATCTGATGCGGAAAATGATTGTAAGAATATTGAATCAAATGGATCATCTTACAATTCAGTAGATTATACTGATGATAATGCCAATAGAGATTTCGATAACATTAGTGATAATAAGATAGAATTGGATAAAAACGGAAATACAAGAGGCAATTCACAGAGTGTTCCGATAAATTCCAATGGTTCTGGTCATAAAAGTAAAAAGGAACGGGTCACTTCTGATAATATTAAACATAATACAGATTTTTACAACCCTGACAAATTAAATAAGGGACAATACTTGGAAGTAGCTTTTAAAAATGATCTCATATTTGATTTAGACATGTGAAATTTGCCATTTATAAGTATTTTTGGCAGCCATTACTATGTTGTTGTTCTAGCACTTCAGTGTTCTTTTTTAGTTACAGGTTTTTCATAAAAATAATGTTCGTCTTTTATAATTAATAATAATATTCCTTTTATGTTCCATTAAGTCCTGGTGTGTTAAAATTGTCTTCATTTTATTGCCATCACTCCCAGTAGACCAGGGTAGAAGCCTTGAAAAATAATAAAAAGTGAAAAAAAATAATAGTAGGATGAAACCCATTAGAAAAGGAGGGGAATATTATAAAAATGAAAGGAAAAATAAATTACGGGCGATCTGACGTCGGGAAGGGGATGGGGGTGAGTTTTTAAGGGTAAAAAACGGTTTTTCTCGATTTCCGGCAAAACTAAAAGTCCTATCGAAAAAAGTCACATGGCAAAGTTGTAGGTAATAAAAAGATCTAAAACTTTTGTATTTACACTTTTTTCACATAACCTCAAAATTTATGTGAAAATTCAAAAAACCAAGTTTTTGGTTTTTTATTTTTATCTTTTACAAATATTTTTGTTTTTTAACGAAATTTGGTGAAAACTTACCTTTTTATGTCCCAAATACGCTGTAATTTATTTGATTAAAAATATTTATTTTTTCACCTTATTTTGAATTAATATCGAAAAAACACCCTAATTTTCAATCGAAAATTCACCCGTCAAAATATCAGCTTTTTTCAAAAAGTTGGTATGGTTTCTGTTCGTTGAAATCTCTACTTTCCGATGGTGAAAAAAAAATATATGTTACTACAGTAAATCTTCTCAGAAAATGCAAAAAATCAAAACAAACTTGAATTCGAAAATTGGTTGGGTAACGAACTAACAGCAACAGATTGGGGCTGGAAGCAATTTCAACGTGGAATTATGCCCAAATTTACACAAAAAGAATTAATTCCGGAAATATTGCTCAAAACTATTTGCTGCAGCTGTGAAACTGGATGTAACAGTTTAAAATGTGGTTGCCGAAAACATGGTTTAAAATGCACACATTTATGTTCAAACTGTCATGGTTCTGAAAATTGCTCCAATATTGAAGAAGAAACCTACGAGGAAGTTAATGATTCGGAAGAAATTGTGGAAGAAGAACCAACGCAGTCTAGAAATAATGTTGGAGAGGAAGAAGGTGATAGTCATGAAGATTTCGAAGATCTACTAGAATCAGAGATGTTTGACGAATCTAACGATGAAGAAATGCCATCAAAAAGACAAAAACTAATGGATAAGTGATTAGAATTGAAGATAAGGTATTTATGAATGAATGATTTTGCATTTTCTGAGAAGATTTACTGTAGTAACATATATTTTTTTTTTCACCACCGGAAAGTAGAGATTTCAACGAACAGAAACCATACCAACTTTTTGAAAAAAGCTGATATTTTGACGGGTGAATTTTCGATTGAAAATTAGGGTGTTTTTTCGATATTAATTCAAAATAAGGTGAAAAAATAAATATTTTTAATCAAATAAATTACAGCGTATTTGGGACATACAAAGGTAAGTTTTCACCAAATTTCGTTAAAAAACAAAAATATTTGTAAAAGATAAAAATAAAAAACCAAAAACTTGGTTTTTTGGATTTTCCACATAAATTTTGAGGTTATGTGAAAAAAGTGTAAATACAAAAGTTTTAGATCTTTTTATTACCTACAACTTTGCCATTTGACTTTTTTCGATAGGACTTTTAGTTTTGCCGGAAATCGAGAAAAACCGTTTTTTACCCTTAAAAACTCACCCCCATCCCCTTCCCGACCTCAGATCGCCCGTAATTTATTTTTCCTTTCATTTTTATAATATTCCCCTCCTTTTCTATTGGGTTTCATCCTACTATTATTTTTTTTGGTTTTAAAAATTATCGACCCTGGTGTACAGTGTGTTCAAATTAATACTAATACTGTTTGAAGTAATAATAATTTTGTTTTAATGATAAGTACATGCGAAAGAAATGTTTTACATAATTTTCGGTAATTTAATGAAATCAAAGCATGTAACATCTTTTGATGCTCATTTTAGACAATATTAATGTTTTTTATAGATATGGTACAAATTAGATGTATAACATTAATTACTACAATGAAAGTTTTATTCAACAAATTTGGTCTTTTAAGTATTTTAGTGTGATACCAATAAATTTTATGCACATTATTATACACAAATTGTGTTAAGATGTATACTCTAACATTTTTTATACAACATTTGATAAATTAGGTCCTGATTGTAGTCTGAGAATTGTCCGACAAAATTAATTGTATAATTACAACATACATACTTAGATGCTCAATTCTTATCAGTGCCTTTTAAAACAAATGCATACACTTCACTTTTGTAATAAATATTTTAAAACGGGACTAGAGATAACACTTTAGTTTTATTGGCTTTTGTCATAAATCTTGCATTTAATTTTAGTATGTAGTAGGTACACAAATGGCAAATTATGGAGGTTATGTTATATTTATAATTTACGAAGTATTGTGATGTTTGAATGTTAGTAAATTAGAATAATAAATTTCAGCACCGTTGTTTTTATTGTCTCTCCCTATCGGCGACGTTTATGTTGGTGAAGTTGCTAATGTATGTACTAGATTTTTAAATGCTGAGTGCGCAGTAGCGAAATGTAATTAATTACCTACTCACCTATACATAATTATAATCATCTAATCTTAGTAATACACTACTACTTCATTGATAATTCTAGCGAGTACTGAATAATAGTAACAAATGCAGTAAGTAGGTACTTACCACCAACCTATCTCGAAAAAAACATTTTTTTCTTATTTGAATCATTGGCATTAGTTACTGAGATAATAATAATAGAAACAGACGGGCCAATTAACGGTAAGTAGTCACCGTAACTTACCTACATATTGCAGGTTCCCGGTTACGTGATATTGCAACCACATATCAAACACCATGCAGCATCAACAAGAAGTCGTTATATTCTTCTTTCTCCCTTGGCCGACAACTCATCGGTGATTTCTAACGTGTTGCTCATGCCCATGGCATGGGTGACGGTGAAAATGCTAATTACGGGTCTTTAAAGCGAAATAAATTATTTTTTTCTCATGTAACATTTTACCTTAAATATTTTTGAATTTTCGAAAAAAGAAATAAAGTTTCAGTTTGCTTGGTCCACCCTATACTTACTTGCAATTACAATGTTTCATTTTGCCCGGTCCATCCTGTACAAAGCTTTGCAAAGTTCATATTGCTCGGTCCGCCCAGGCACCCTATATACATAGGTTATTCCATTTAAGATCTTAAGTTTATCATAAGAAATCTAGCTAGGTATTCCCGATTCTAATCGCGAGCTCGACCCCTTTATTTTGATCCAAAAAAACTAACAGCACCATCTAGTAGATAGTGGAGTAACCCATCACTTAAAGTAAAGCTGTCACCTACCTACTATAATACGCAAACTATAGGTCGAGTACCTATACTTTGATAATTTCAATATTTCAACTTGGCAGATGGCGTTACCTGTACCCACAGATATAGAAAGAAAGCCTAAAAAATTAAAGAAAATCTCGAGAAAAAAAAATGTTATCAACAGGTAAATAGATTCATAACAAATTGCTATTTCCTGGATACATGAGACCTTTTAATGATAGGTATGATTTGTTAACATTTGTTTTATTTGCAAAACGTCTGGCTGGTAAGGAAGAAACCCTGGTAATCTAATTCCAGTATAGTAGTATCTATTTATTCATGGCTGTTGTATCCGTGAATACTTTATAACAGGGACGGTTCAGATCAGACCTAAATATGAGGGCCATAAATCGTTACTTTGTTGAGACTGAGGTTAAAATTAACCACGCCAGTTTGAAATAAATTATTTTGCTTTTTTTATATTTAAAATTGACGTGGTTTACGTTTAGGTACTTCCATAGCGAGCATGCCGACGCGACGCCTGAACCTGAACTTATAATGACCCTCTTGAAATTTAAATGGTCAAACGGTCAATCAATTGTGCAGGTAATTTACGTTTCTAGGTTGTTGGGTTCCACTTTTGAATTTCTTTCAGTTTTGTAGGTACCACAGATTGATAAAAATTAAGAAAGTGGATCTGTTTGCAACTATAAAAAATATACCTAGTAAGAAAAATGGTAACAAACAAAATATAAGGACCACAGAAAAATAATGCAGGCCATAATCAATTTTGTACAAGCCAACCTAAGCCAACATGTTAATTTTACTTTTAAAAATATTTACGCTCAAGTAACATTTTAAACTAAGTAATTCGGTAATTTATTATAATGAGAGCTGGTACAGCCCTTTGCTCAATTAGGTCGTAATGACCCTGATTGTATTATCTTTGACGACCCTGCCTGCCGAAAAATGAATTTCAAGTACGTTTCAGACGTAAAAGATGAGCGCAACAGGATGCTTGTACCATGTCATTAAGAGGGGGTATAAAGCTAGGAAAAAATCAAATTTCACCCGCCCGTCTCAATGGAGCAACGGTACTGATAAATGGAACAGAGCATGTCAAAATCCTAGAGCTATAAAGATAAATGTATTTTATTTAAATAATTCGTAAATTATAGATTTGATTTAGAAATCGATCTACAAATCCCTCCGTGATACTAATTAGCATAATATATTAAAATATTGACTCAAAAACATGCACCATATTGAAAATAAATTGATTTTAGTTGAAAATTAGACCTAACTTTGTGATTTTTTTCTATCGAGAAAATTTAATTTTTTTATGTTTTTGCTTCTTGCATTCACTCAATAATATGATGAAGTATAACTATGTTTTTCTTCAGCTTCTAGAAACTTGATCTACTACTGTAAAAATTGAATCTACGATTGCCAATTTTGCTTTATACCCCCTCTTAATGTAGGTACGATTATCTCTAGCGAACCGTATAGGGAATACTAGGGCGTAGTGTGTGTTTAGGAGCTTTTGACTGATAGCTTTATTTTTTTTTACAATTAATAAACGCTTACACACACATACCTACCCCCGCACTTGAATCTTCACGGGTGGCATGGACAATACATACATACGTACATACGTATAAGATATCACTAGAACCTACAAGCCACCACCAGAGAACAAACATTAATTGTTACATAAATAATGTATGCCCCCTTCCGGGTTCGAACCGCGGATTCCCGTCACTACCAACTAAGCTATGGGTTGTCCATAATTCTTGGCAGATAAGTTGCAGCCATGATCATTCTAGTGGCGCGATGGCGGGGTATTATAATAATTCTCCCACACCACTGCAGTAGGGTTCCTTGAGATTATAGCACTTCTTGTACATTGCAGCTCGCGCAATGTAGGTGTTTCCTTACCTAAGTCCGCAACGTAAGAAGCGACTTGCGTCCGATCCTAAATGATCCCCCGAGTAAATTACAGCGGGCGCGGTCGGCTGTTTGAGGTGATCGCTGACCGCTAGTGGCAATTTTTTTTTATAGATTTTTGACAGCAAATGAGCATGCAGTACCGCTCTTCCGCTGCCAGCCATGAAATACTGTAACCGACATAGAATAAGACTCAAATCGGGACTAGGATAGCAAATGTTAGTACGTTAGTTGACGACCTAGTAGTTATAGTTAGTGCGACCCTTGAGGACTAAGATGTTTGCCTCTAAGTGTAACCGGATCCCCACCTTAATAGCCGAAACACAATTGTTGTTAAAACAATTATTACACGGTCAGAATGGTACGGCGTTGGCGCTACCTCGTGCGAACTTTAGGCTTTATCACATATTATTGAGTTCCTGACCATTTCCGTGCTCCGCAGGGCACGTAAAGCCATCGGTTTATGTTGTTACCGTTATTTAGATAGCATTATGTAGTCGTTAAGTCATGACGGAGGCCTACGGGCGGCTTCGGCTTTAAAAGCTTCCGATGCTTGGGTTGGATGCTAACCCCTCCACCAACCCAGTCTGGAGCAAAATCCAGTCTGGAATATGATGGAGTATGCTTTAGGGCTAACAATTTGTGACATTATTGCTGCATTATTGATCGAGTCTGCCTAGTAGGTATACCTAGTTTACTTACCTTCGGATATGAGAGTTGAGAGAGCATGAGACTTATGATAGCGCGTTTATTATGTCTGAAATTTTTACATAATGAAATAAATGACGCGATAGTGAAATTAATCATAAGTTTTTGAGCCGAAAAATGCTACCGAACAATACCTACCTACTTCATTGCAATTTTGATTTACAAATAACGCCTTTTGTCGTTTCTCTTAGTTTTAAAGTTGTTGCATTAGGTACCTAGCTACCTATTAGATAAAAAAATAAAATACAAAAAAATAATAATAACAGAATTAATGTAATGTACCAACAACGTACATCCTATCAGTAGGTACCTACATTCACAATTAGTACAGTATCAATTTAGAGGCTTTTGTATCAAAAAAATAACACTGTCCCAACCCAGAAAGTACCTATTTAAGTAGGTAGACCAGGTAGGTACCTACGTTGCCTAAACCTACGTTGGGCGATATTAAACAACAAAGGGCCACGGCGCCCTCAGAGAGACAATTAACGCCCATTCATATCAACAACTGGGTAAGTCTTTTAATGTATGAGAATGAGACCAAACAATGAATAAGAGAGCTTATTATTGCAAAACATTAATTACAGCTGAATCTTTCTTTATGTTACATTCAATAAGTAAGTACCTAGAGGATTCTAATTAAAACGGTAGGTACTGTACAATACTTTACCTACATAAACATTTTATTATGATGTGGGGTAGGTACTCACGGTAAGTATTTTGTATGCAGATATTTCTCCGCGCCACCGCAGTTCAGCCGTGACCACAATCCATGCAGCTGGGACGAAATATCGGCGTACAAAATACATATCGTGAGTACCCTCTACCATAATAAAATGTGTACAATCCCCGAGGAGTTAAGTTTATAATCATACTATACCTATACCTATACATTTAACGCCAACCTAAGCTTCATTCGTCGCACTGCTAGGATCGGATCTCCTCTCACAGTGTGACGGGTACGGGCCGTACCTAGTCCTAAACGCTGGCCAAGTGTGAATTAGGCATTAGCAGAATTTGCAACACCTTATAGAGCGTTATGGAGAACTTTGCGGGCAGGTGTTCTCTCTATGTTTTGCTTTTCTTTCACTGAAGCAAGATTAATTTTTAATACGCACATCATCTTTGAAAATTAGAGGTGCGTGCAGGATTCGAACCCAGGCATCCAGTTTGGACCACTTGGTTATTTTTGCTCTTCTCATAGCGTAATGATAACTTATGTACCTACTGTCCTACGTATCTATCGACATTATCGACTCCAATGTTAATGTAAGGTAGGTAACGGTGCTTTTTAATACTCGCCGTATTTGATTCAAGCAAGCCTTACGACGACGACGACGGAAATGGTTTTTGGCCACAATGTCTGAATGAAGTGAATAATAATGACGACAGATGTGATAGGCGTACTAAATCACTACGTTAGAATTTATGTTTTGAGATTGTATCGCCATGAAATAGAAATTGTATGTAATTTTAATGTGGAATTAATCTATTTACGAAACCAAGGCCTTCGCTTCGCAGTCTGTCTTAGTACACTTAGGTATCCGAAGTAAGAAATTACCATTAATTTCTAAAAAATGTTTAGATGAAACAAACACAGTTACAACAACTTAGTGTGTATTCATGAAATCAGCATCCTAATCGGTTAAACCGTTTCTAAAATACACGAGATCAAACACACAGATAAACAGACAAACCGACAAACAAACGAAGATTTTATAAATCATCGTTATGGGATCGTTATCTATATTTACAAGCAAAACATGATTTCTTTTTAAATGTTATAAAAGGTTTTGAGTGTCCTCAAGCGTAAGGCAAATAAAATTGCAAGATGACGGCCGCTCAGGGAATCGCACGATCTAAAAGGGTAAAGGTTAATAAAATTAAAAATTATGAAAATCCGGGATGATTTATCGGCTATAATTGTAAGGGACTCTCCAGGGGACTGTGTTGCAGAATTCCTTATTAACAATACTTTTTCACATCAAGGTGGATTGTGGACTCGTAACCAAAAAGAGGACCTATCTACAAATGAGATACATGATCCAAAAGAGAGTAAAAATGCTTTATCTCCTGTAGTGCACTTCCAATACAAGGTGTAGTGTTAGAATACGAGTACATCACTAGGTACATAATACAAAATACTGTCTCGATCTGTCTGAATACACGATTGTCTCAAAACCTGTACCTACGCATTTACAAAAAGCCTGACAAAAGTGGGTATAAACTCTTTTAGGTGCTATTACTATTGTCGCGTAAATTAAAAATAAAAGAAAAAGAAAATTTGAAAATAGAATTTATAAAATGTTTTCGACGCTAAATTAAAAGAAAACCTTTGAATTTGGAATGATTGAAATTGGTGGTATATAAGGCGATTCCGGCCAAGGCAGAGTCAGTCGAGTCTTGGTAGCGAGTCGGGAAGCGCGCCAGTGGGAAGAAGACATAGGAATAGTGGAGTGCCGTTTCGCAGTACAGTGTCGCGAGTGTGAAGTGAAGTGTGCAGGGAAGTAAAGTGTACAGTAAAGTGTATAGTACCGTGTCGTGTGTTACCCTTTTACAGTAAAGAAATAAAACATCATCTATTGAAGCCGGCCTTGTTTCTTCCCATCCCCTACCCACGGTTGTGACAACTGGTGTCAGAAGTGGGATGGGAAAGATGCCGATCGTGCCGAGGAACGAGAGAGGGGTAACCACCAGAGCGGGAGCTGCAGCGGCAGAAGAACAGTCGCAAGAGGGGCCTAGCACCGGAGACGGCGCCATGGCGACTCCGGCCGTTTCACCGCCTGCGTCAATGGACATGGGTGCGCTCCTGCAGCAAATGACGGCCATGATGCAGGAGCAAGCTCGCCGCCAAGAGGAGCAGGTACGTGCAATGCAGGAGGAGCAAGCGCGCCACCGGGAGGAAGAAGCACGCCACCGGGAGGAAGAAGCACGCCACCGGGAGGAAGAAGCTCGCCGCCAGGAGGAGCAAGCTCGCCGCCAGGAGGAGCAGCTGCGTGCAATGCAGGAGGAGCAAGCGCGCCACCGGGAGGAAGAAGCACGCCGCCAGGAGGAAGAAGCACGCCGCCAAGAAGAGCGTTTACAGGACCTTCAGGACGGCCTTAGCAAGGATCTGGTAGCCGGGATCCGGGCCAACGCCTCTAGGATAGAAGTTGTGAAAGAGGAAGTCAAGGGAGAAATTACGGAAGTCAAGGGAGAAGTTACAGAAGTCAAGGGAGAAGTTACGGAAGTCAAGGGAACGCTTCAACAGCTCAATCAACGAATGAAGCTCCTGGAGGTCGGGGGTTCCGTAACCACGTCCGTAGTAACTTCCGGTAGACATCTGAAGGTTCCTCCATATGACGGAAAATCCTCTTGGGCTGCCTTCAAGCTTCAACTGGAGACAGTCAAAAGGATCTGCTGCTGGAGTGACCAGGAGTCGCAGTCAGCGCTGATCCTAGCGCTACGGGACGAGGCTCTCTCCGTGTTGGAAGCACTCGCTGGTGGGAAAAAAGAGGTCTCTTACGACGAGCTAGTGAACGCGCTGGAGACCAGATATGGCGGCAGTCACCTGGAGCATGTTTATCGAGCGCAGCTTAAGGATCGCATTCAACGGGTTAACGAGACTATACAACAATGGTCCGTTGAAGTGGAGAGACTGGTACGCAAGGCGTACCAGTCGTCGCCGTCCGTGGTTGAGGATATGCTTCTACAAGTATTCATCGACGGAATACGGGATTCTGAGGTCAGGGCCGCCGTACGACTTGAACACCACGCCACCTTGAAGGAAGCAGTAGCTCATGCTCTTGAGGTGGAAGCTGTGCGACATGACTTGCGTTCTCCGAGGCTGCGGGAAGTTATAGCAGCGGATAACAATAGACGGAGACCGTACAATCCCATGTGTTATGAATGCGGAGAACGAGGTCATATACGGAGCACTTGCCCTAAGCGTGAACGGATCAATTTCCGACGGCAAATGGATGCGGCGGAGGAAAGCTGGAGAAATCCATCGCAAGCTGTTAACAGTAAAGCCCCGGAGATCGTTGTGAAACAGACGAATGATGGAAACACTCTTGTGATAGACGGAACAATCAACGGACAACCTTGCCAATTAACGTTAGACACGGGAGCTTCGCGTACAGTTATCAGTAACCTCAGATTTAAGGACATCGGAGGGCGGTACATTCGAACGAAAGGAAGCCTCACGTTAACGACTGCTACCGGTCAGCGTATCTCAACCCAAGGTGAAAAAGTTGTGGCTATCAAGATTGGTGACACACTTTATTGGCAAAAAGTCATTATAGCGAACATATCTGATGACTGCATTATTGGTTTGGACTTTTTACAAAATCATCAATGCAACATCGACTTGAAACAAGGCGTTCTAAAACATGGAAATGAAGAAATTCCAATGAAGGGGGGCAATTTCGGAAAAGTGCTATGTTTGAAGGACACCATCCTAAAACCAAGATCTCAGACATTAGTTCCTGTTAGACTACCGCAGATCGATGGAGGAATACAGCGAAGATGTGCCATCATAGAGAGAGGAGTCGTGGGCTCACCATGGATACCGGCCAGGACTTTAGTGGGAAGCGGCTGTGTTACGATGGTACCTGTATTCAATCCTGATGACGATGAACAAACAGTGGAAAAGGGAACGGTTGTCGGAACCTGTGATGAGGTAGCCTGGCTAAGGAAGTGCGAAGAAGGACAACAGCGAAGAGTTCCGAGTCAAGAAGAAAATGTGGCAAAGCTTTTGGAAGAATGTAAAGATAATCTTACCAAGCTGCAATTAATAAAAGCAAGAAATTTTCTATTACGTTATACCGATCTTTTCTCGAAAAACGACCAAGACATTGGCAGAACTGATTTGGTGAAACACAAAATTGATACGGGTAATATAGCACCCATACGACAGAGACCACGACCTGTTCCGTTTGCTCGTGAGCAAGAAGTTGAAGACATGATTCTGGAGATGAGGAAGAACGGCGTTATAGAACCTTCGTCAAGTCCATGGTGTTCACCGATTGTATTAGTGAAGAAGAAAGATGGATCGACCAGATTTTGCGTGGACTATCGGCGAGTGAATGATGTAACGAAAAAGGACAGTTATCCATTGCCCAGAATCAATGACACCCTGGATTCACTTTGTGGAATGACGTGGTTTTCCACCCTTGATCTGAAAAGTGGATATTGGCAAGTTGAAATGGACTCCAAAGACAAGGAAAAAACTGCGTTTTCGACTGGAAAAGGCTTATGGCAGTTCAAAACCATGCCATTTGGATTATGCAACGCGCCTGCTACATTTGAGAGATTGATGGAACATGTGCTGGCAGGTTTGCTGGGAGAAACCTGCTTAGTCTATTTAGACGATATCATCATAATGGGGCGTGATTTTGATGATCATCTCAAGAAACTTGAAAGTGTGTTCACAAAGCTACGGGGCGCAAATTTGAAGCTGAGTCCGAAGAAGTGTTCATTCTTTCAACGTCAAGTGGATTACTTGGGACATGTTATATCGGAGCGAGGTGTTGCAACTGACCCATCCAAGATAAGTGCCGTTAAAGATTGGCCGACGCCGACGGATAAGTCGCAAGTGAGAGCCTTCCTAGGGCTGTGCTCATACTACCGACGCTTTGTCAAAGGTTTTTCTGACATAGCTAAGCCATTACATCGCCTAACAGAAGAGAAACGAGCATTTTCTTGGGATGAAGACTGCAAGCAAGCTTTCCAGAATCTCAAAATGTGTCTATGTGAATCACCTATTCTCGGATATCCTGACACAGAGGGAAGATTTATCGTGGACACTGATGCAAGTAACACTGGAATTGGAGGTGTTCTTTCTCAACAGAGAGGAGATCAGGAAGTTGTGATTGCCTACTTCAGCAAATCTTTATCAAGGCCGGAAAGGAATTACTGCGTAACGCGCAGGGAATTGTTGGCTGTCGTAAAGACCTTGCAACATTTTAAGAAATATTTGCTCGGTCGTAAATTCTTAGTAAGAACGGATCACGCCGCATTAAAATGGTTGCTGGAATTCAGGAATCCCGAAGGACAAGTGGCCAGATGGTTGGAGCAACTGCAGGAGTATGAGTTTGAGATTGAACATCGTGGTGGAAGAACTCATGGCAACGCAGACGCCCTGTCCAGGAGACCATGCTCTGAAGACTGCAGGCATTGTAATCGGCAAGAGGAGAAAGAGGAAATAAAAATTCAACTTATCAGAACGGATTCTATCGATTCAAATTGGAGCAATGACACCATGAGAAGAGCCCAAAAGGATGATAAGGATCTTCAACCGCTCCTAGACTGGCTGGAAAGTGGAACCCCTAAGCCGAGATGGTCCGAAGTGGCCAAGTACAGTACGGCCACGAAGAGTCTCTGGGCACAGTGGGAAAGCCTGGTACTCCACAATGGATTGCTCTGCCGCAAGTGGGAGACTCCTAAAGGCAAAGATTGTCATCTTCAGATGGTGGTTCCAAGAGCAAAAGTGAACGAGGTGTTGAAGACTTACCACGATGGTTCTTCGGGAGGACACCTGGGAATAAGAAGAACTCTCACCAAAATCAAGGAACGCTTCTACTGGTTGCATTGCCGTGACGATGTGGAAGACTGGTGTCGGCGGTGTCAGAGTTGTGCAGCCGTTAAGGGACCGCAGACTAGAAGCAGGGGTGCAATGAAGCTGTATAACGTTGGGGTTCCTTGGGAAAGAGTGGCTCTTGATATAGCTGGACCGTTTCCAGTCACGAATGCTGGAAATCGATACATTTTGGTAGTGATGGACTATTTCACGAAATGGCCAGAAGCGTTTGCACTACCTAACCAGGAGGCTATCACCGTGGCAACGAAGCTTGTTACTGAAGTGTTCTGCAGATTTGGCGTACCACTAGAGATGCATAGTGATCAAGGACGGAACTTTGAGTCGCAAGTTTTTCAAGAAGTTTGTAAAGTGATGGGAATACATAAAACTCGGACGACGCCTTATCACCCGCAATCTGATGGAATGGTTGAGAGATTTAATCAAACGTTGGAACGGCATCTGGCAAAAGTGGTGGATAATCATCAGAAGAACTGGGACGAGTATATTCCACTGTTTCTCATGTCCTATAGGACTGCGGTTCATGAGACCACAACAGTCACTCCGGCGTATGCTAATTTTGGAAGGGAACTGCGACTGCCAGCCGATTTGCTCTCGAGTGCTCCACCGGATACACCAAAAGAAATAACTGACTACGCAAGCGATCTACGCAACAAGATGGTTGACGTGTATGAGCAAATCAGAGAAGCAGGATATAAGGCCAGCGAACGAATGAAAACCCGCTACGACCGACGGGCCAACGGGCCTAGCTATGAAGAAGGAACCCTGGTCTGGTTACATAACCCCGTTAGACGAAAAGGGAAGTCTCCGAAGCTTCAACCGAGTTGGGAAGGGCCTTATAGAGTTGTGACTAAGATCAACGACGTCACTCTCCGAATTCAGCGTACTCCTCGCAGTCCTCCAAAGATCGTACATGTGGATCGGTTGGCACGATATCACGGAAGCAACGATGATCGGGACGATCATGTCTTGAGAGGGGGCAGTGTCGCGTAAATTAAAAATAAAAGAAAAAGAAAATTTGAAAATAGAATTTATAAAATGTTTTCGACGCTAAATTAAAAGAAAACCTTTGAATTTGGAATGATTGAAATTGGTGGTATATAAGGCGATTCCGGCCAAGGCAGAGTCAGTCGAGTCTTGGTAGCGAGTCGGGAAGCGCGCCAGTGGGAAGAAGACATAGGAATAGTGGAGTGCCGTTTCGCAGTACAGTGTCGCGAGTGTGAAGTGAAGTGTGCAGGGAAGTAAAGTGTACAGTAAAGTGTATAGTACCGTGTCGTGTGTTACCCTTTTACAGTAAAGAAATAAAACATCATCTATTGAAGCCGGCCTTGTTTCTTCCCATCCCCTACCCACGGTTGTGACACTATTTTTGATATGAGGACTATCACTAAGCTACTTGTAGAAAAGCCTATTCGGCTTGTTCGTTGTGTAATCGAGGACCGCAACGCGTTAGTAATGCTCTTGTGGTGTTAATGATGTTTATAACAACTGGATAGCGTTCAACAAGTACCTACCTACCATAAAATGGCTCGTAAAAGAAAAACGTGTGGTTATCCATAGTAACTTGCTATTGGGCCATAAAGATAATGAGAGGTAAAAAATTAAATAATTTTAATTCGAATAATTATACGTACTGATTGGTCAGCCAGCCGCGGTAGGGTATGAAGTCAGCGCCGATGGACCTGCGCAGGCATCCGACAAGACCCGACAAGTAGGTCAAATCATCTCGACATAATTACGGGTCTGACACCGTTCCACCGACAAAGCAACCTTTATCCCAGCTTCCAATATCACGTTTCTGAAACGCAACATTGTATGATGTATTCGAATATTAAAATGAGACGCATAATATCTAAATAATTATTTTAGGATTTTAATATTAAATTAAAATAGCTTTTGTTTGAGCTGACAAAAGCATAGGCGGATCACCTGAAGTTTAGTAGAGTGGATTATCCAAGTTTAGTGGAGTGGAGTAGTACCTCTCATTATTACTTATCATATTGGCATTATTGGTCAAAATAGAAGCGGAGTTCTACTTTTTGTCTGACCAATATTCAACTTTACTATATGCAACTCTAATCTTTCACCGTCGATTCTTGGAAGAGACTGGTAGTACACCAGAATGTTAAGGACCAAGCATTTCCTTGTTTGGTGTTCGGCTGTATGCATCACGTGCATCAGAAGTTGATTGACGCGAGGAGTTGAGTCTTTATCTAATTGCTTAAAAAATGTTACAGGTGCCGATGGCTTTAGGCGCCGTAAATTAATTGACAAGTGCTAAACTTTCACAATGTTTCAAGGGTAAACTTTCACAATGTTTTTGTAACATTTGTGTTTTTCGTTTTAACCGCCGACACTTAACGATCCTACTATACAGAGATTAGCGCAACATTGTCTGTAGTATAGAGGAGTAACAGCATCTCAAGGTGTCATGTTGAGCAACCATTTGTTAGTGTTATGTTGTGACTCCGAGGACGATAATGAGGATGTAAATTGGGTTACTCGCAGTGTGAGGAGGCAGGCTGTGTGGGGCAGTGTGGGGCAGCGTGAGGAGAAAGCGCGACGCCCGGGAAACCTGTGGCGTATCTGTTGCGCCCGCCCGCCCAGCGCCAGCCCGGAGGCAGTCCATGTCCCCGCGCCGCCGAGTCGCGTCGTACGGATCGCCACGCACATTTCCGCACAAAAGTACGCGTTGAAAAATAGCTTAGTGTAAATAAATAAACGCACAATGGATGTAAAAAGTTTGGTGTTTTACAAAATTTGGAGCGTACTCTAAAATCGTTCTGTCACTCCAGAATTTTTAAGGTAATTAATTGTGTGCAATATTGTTTCTTTTTAATGTTAACCTGTTTTTTATGATTTAAAAGGATTTTTGTGACTCGACTTTGGTGCACAGATATTAGAAGGTATTTTCAATCAGTTCTGTCATTTTATTCGAAAATAGTAAGTGTATGTATTTGACTCATCCGTTAATTAATTTTTAAAGTTTTTACTTTTTAAGAATGATAATTTCTATTTTACCTGACTTCAAAAAAAGAAGAGGTTAATTTTTTTATGTATATCTAGCGATTTCTCCTACATTTGTGAACCGATTTTTATTATTTAGTTTTATTTGAAAGAACGTACTTCCGATGTGGTTCCACTGCCACCAAGTCAGGATCTGATTTTATGGAACCTCAGGAAAATCATTTTTTATAACGTTTTGTCAATTATGAAGTCTGTTTTTTGTTTTGTTAAAGTATTGCCACCTTTTATTTAACTTCAAATTTATAGTTAAAATTACTGATATTTTAAGTAAAAAAGATGGTAGATGAGGCAGCTAAAATCGACTAATCTTAATTTTCATTGTTTCTGTCTCATACGTTCCCTAATTGTCTAATGTCCGGAGCTGGTCAAAAAGTACAAGTCGTGTTGTATGAACGTAACAGTAACCCGTGTTTGGTATTATTAATTAAAATTTTTAATACACTTTGTTGTTCTGAATAAAAATGAGAGTCATTTGTTTAGAATCAGGGATAGCAAACATTATTGTAATAACATACAAAATGCCATTTAAGTTTTATATGTATATAATTATTTCATTGTTCTGTGGTATAACTGTACAGTACCGGTATGTAGGTAAGTATATATACTTACCTATACCTATAGTTGTACATATTAATATTTACAAATCACCTATGTAACAGAGTAATTTTATTAAATAGTACTGTTATACTCTTGAACAATAAAGGCCGACAGAGACAAAGTTAAAAAACTTTACAAAATGTTTTTCTAGTGTAGCGCGTAAACGAGGGTAGTTATATACTAGTAATGAAATAATAACTAAATTAATTTCAATTAGATAAAAAAATATACTAATACTGCTACTGAAACTGGGATCCGTCAATACACTTTTGATAGTAGGTACACCGACTTTGTTATAATTATCGAGGTCTAAAAAAACTTGTTTGTAATTATAGTCCGTCTGTCTGGTTGACTGTCTGTGCCAGGGTCCACCAGAACCAACTATGTACATACATTTACGAGTAGATGATACGAGGCATTTTTGTAACTTATCTTAAGGGTTATCAGACTCAAAGGATACAATAAAATAAATAAACAAATAAAACACTTTTCGTCCCGGGAAATAGATCAGTTTCACCGAAATAAGAGATACAATTCAGTAAAGTGGCTTTGGCAAGAAGCAGTGTTAGCCGAGTGATTACCTAAACGTCGGACTCGGGTTCAAACCTCAGCACGCACCTCTAATTTTCAAAAATTATGTGCGTATTAGAATTTAATTATCACTTGCTTCGGTGGAAAACATCGTGAGGAAACCTGCACTTCAGAGTTCCCCATAATGTTCTCAAAGGTGTGTGAAATCCCCCAATCCGGACTTGGCCAGCGTGGTGGACTATGGCCTGTACCCCTTATATTGTGAGAGGAGACCCGTGCCCAGCAGGACAGTTATGGGCTGAGATGATGAAAGTGGCTTTTGCAATAGGTATTGAATTAAGGAAATGTCTAAATACATAATAATCTGCGTAAATATTACAAACAGGTTCCTCAATATAAGACTTATATCTTTCAATATAAGAGACCCACGTGTCTCCGCCGCGTTGGTAACGTTTATGGGTTAGGTACTCTCAGGTATGATTTCCTCGCGATGTTCTAACTAAAAAACTAAATTTTTGGAACGCACAAACTTTAAACCTATATTAGGATTGTACAAAAGTATCATTATAAGCTAAACCTTCTTCCCGTGCGAAAGGTTGAAAAAGAAATAGCTGAAACCATTTTCACCTATCATATTTACCTATTCATACAAGTTATCAATCCGCCACACAGCACTCTCAAAGTCCCAAATCACCTAAATCGTATCAACTAGTTGAGTCCTCAAACCAATCTCTGATTATTTGAAAACTTAAGTTATCAGAGATAACATCCATTATCGTTATTGGTATCGAGGATCGATATGGCTACCCGAATACAATGATATAATAACAGATGTCCGAGTGAGTACTGGATAGTTCATTACAACCTTGGAACGTCGAATTGCGCCATCCAATTATCGAATGTACTAATGGTATCGCAAATGCGATTCGGGGATGCTGGTAGATGAAACCGACGCGGACGTGGCAATTTGATTCTGTTAGTACAGAATTGTTTACATTGACAGCCCAGTACTGATGTGATTTTGTATAGTCATGAGTGACAAGTGAATTTGACATTCATAAAACGTTGAGTGAAGTGTGTAACGAGCGATTGCACGGTAGCTATCGGCCGGGGCACGGGGCCGGTACCTAGACGGCGTAGCTACATCGATCCCGCCTTAACCGACGCGCTGTGAGTGCATAATGCATATACATGTGCATCCCTTCAATACTTCGATTTTAGAGCGCTGTAACCTCGGCTCGTAATATTTGCTTTACGGTTAATAAATCAACCTCTCTAGCCAGCTCCCGATTTATGACCGAAGAATTCTGTGATGAAATACGCTTTTCTAATTTAGTTTTTATCAACTCAGTGCTTATTCTTTATAAAAGTTTATAAAATAAAGTAGGTAGGTAGGTAGTAGCTACCTGTGTACTTATTTTATTTTAATTAAAGTTTAAGCTTTCATTAAAATAAAGTAGTGAGGAGTACCTAATCACCGAGAAAACTTTACATCATTAATCTTGACGAGCAATAAATAAGGTGTCCAAAATTTAATCACAAATTTTGGACTAAATGTATTCAATTACTAAAATGGTATTAGCAGACTCGGCAGACGTTGTTGTTCTGTTAATTAAGTCATGAATTTATTAATTTACAGTTATTGTATTCATAAATTTAAAACAGTGTGAACGACATGTGCTGTAGGGCTGTATATTTACGTTCTTTATTAATAATCATTTAAATCCAAAATATCGTCATTTCCGGGCTCGAAAGACAACTACAGAAAAAAACACGTTGATCGTTCATTTTTCATCCTTTTTCGTTATATAGTACCTATATGTATAGTTCAATATACAACGTTATTCAATAAACGATCTGAAAACGCAATTTATTTGTGGGAATAAATTGTAACTTGATTAATTAACAGTAGGTAACTGGAAACCTAGTTTAAACCAACTTAGGTAATTGCAATGGAAGGAATTTGAGATCTACAATACTTTTTCAAAATAAACACTTTGTAACGATAAAATTTGTGCTCGGTTGCAGGTATAAGATACTAAATTTTTTACTATCAAACGTTTCACATATTGTCTTCTAGTGTAGACTTTTAGTCAATTTTTTGTACTTTCCTAGTGATGTTCGTCACATTGAATAACTTTCGCTATGACCGCATTTCAATATCTGTAATAGAAAGTTGGATGATCCCTAGTGAGTCTCGACAACAACGGATGGAAATCTATCCTATATTGCTAGCTCAAACCAACCATAAATATTTACAGAATTTCATTGAGCTCTGTTGGGTAGTTTAGGCGATTATCTATTTAGTTTAGGACGTACACCAAATAATAATTATTTTTGCCTTCTTTTCTGTATTTTTTTAATGAAAATACTAACTGTTACCGCTCATTTCGCTGGACAAAATTAAGTTTTAGCAATAAATTATGTCCATTACAATTTATCGTTTGAACGTGCTGATTGAAAGATCTCCACTAACATGATCTGAATTATTGCTCTATCGCCGCTATCTATTTAATTATAGTTAAGCATAACAGTTTTATATCGCTTATACAAACAGTTTTTATTTTATGATTACATTTTTTATAAATAAACCTGATTAGTGTAGGTTAACTGAAGCATACAATATAAACGATTACACACTCATGTCATGCGGTAGCATCCTTGCTCTGTGTCGAGCTAGAAGTCGAGGATTAGATAAGGTTAGGTTCGGTTATATTTTTCTGTCACAAGATGACTGTAACGAATGTTTTCTAAATCTTTAAATGTAAAAAAGCTTGGATGACTTTTCAAACAATTACGTACAGAGAACTTAATGTCCCGTAAGGCAGTAATAAAATCCATCCATCCATTATTATCTACCAACGTTCACGGTTGATCGGTCAAACGGCGTGAAAGTCTTAATCTGAAACTTCATACAATCATGTTATATATACGTAGATATTTCATTCGCAATTAAATAACGAATTTTATACGTGTGCTGATGGCAATATTCACCCGGCTTGTATCGCTCGTTAGTGGACTATGTAGGTTCAGCTACTTCGCGCGCAGTAGGGAGTTTGATAGCGGTGACCGCTAAACTATACTCTTAGCTTTATTAACCCTGAGTTTCCCTGCGTTAAAAGCTTAGGGCAACTTATAGATACTATTTAATTATACCCGCTGGACTAGTTAACTAGCAAACAGGCTAGGCTTCATTCTACCGCCGGGCCTCTACACTCGACAGATACACATGCAGCAGATAATACACTAGTTAGAAAAATGTATTTTCAGTCTCGTTAGAGTCTAGTTAGTAGTCTCGTTAGGAGAAGATTCTTTTTCAGGATTTAGACGAGTTAGACCAAAATCTTCCTTGGCATTTACGTTTTAGATAAAACTAAATCAAGATCTATCGAGTAGTTTCCGAGATCGACGCGTACAGAATACTGATAAGACAAACGAAACTTGGTTTTAAATTGTCTAACGATATTAGATTTGGAGGACGTGCTTCATTTTCCCATTAAGCTATTACTTACTTACTAGAACAAGTTATTTTGACTACGATTTATCTGATAAATTATTTGGCAACCCACAAAAAATACTGCAAAAGGGATAAAATATTCTATTCAATTGAAAATATTGCGTATTTCTGTAGCTAAGGGCCAAAGGAACTTTTAAATTTTCCACCAATTTGTAGACGTCGATTCTTTTACTGAAGAAATCAATAAACGTGTTTATCCCCTGTAACAGAAATAAGCCTCATTCATCATTTTGCCGTTTCTAATCTATAATTCCTTAATCCAACGCCTGGTATTTTACCTTTTTGATACTTATGTTTACATACACACTCAGAAAACTCTTATTATCTATGTCTTTGACAACTTTTTGCTTGTAGGTACATGTTTTTTATTTGGAACAGGGATTACCACCACGCATGAATACCGTCGATTTCATACTGGGCGATATAGAGCAACGACCTCTCTCAGAACTATCAGAAGCGATTGTATGATGTAGCCTTGTATGTATTTGTAAAGCAGAATTTAAGAGTTCACTTGGACTCACGCATAGAAGAAAGGGATTAGGTACACCCCAAGTTTATAATATGCAATATTTATTTTATAATGTAACAAGTTGTCCCGGCGTACTTCGTACCGCTTTATAATTAAAAAATGTTTTAGTGATATATCGACAGCAACGCCACCTATCGGGTCCAATTGTGAATCTAAACCATTCCCAGATCCCCTTGAACACACACAAAAAATTTCATCCAAATCGGTCCAGTCGTTAAAAAATGTTTTGGTGATATATCGACAGCAACGCCACCTACCGGGTCCAATTGTGAATCTAAACCATTCTCGGATCCACCTGAAGACACACAAAAAATTTCAACCAAATCGGTCAAGCCGTTTAGGAGGAGTTCACTCTCATACACACTCACACTCGAATTATATATGTATACTAGTGGTCCCAGCGTACTTCGTACCGCTTTATAATTAAAAAATGTTTTAGTGATATATCGACAGCAACGCCACCTACCGGGTCCAATTGTGAATCTAAACCATTCTCGGATCCACCTGAAGACACACAAAAAATTTCAACCAAATCGGTCAAGCCGTTTAGGAGGAGTTCAGTCACATACACACGAACACAAGAAATATATATATTAAGATTAAGATAACTGTTATAAATATTGTTTCAGGGATACCTACTCGCTTACAATTAGGTATATAATAATTTTAATTTTGTAAGCGAGTAGGTATTCCTGAAATGAATTTAGTTAAGACGAAATGGATCTAGTGTTGATATCTACTAAGCAGCGACAGTCTTGTGGTTTACAATGTAAATTGAACTGAATGGATTAATTAATTTGAAGTTTTATGCAAAGTAGGTTAAAGAAAACCGATTCAATTAAATTTGAAAATTATACTTTCACTTATGATTGGTTTTAAATGTGCATGCGCCTCTAATGTTGTTGAAAACCCTTGAAGGTAATCCGCTTATCTGAATGTTCAATATTTTTCAAAAGGCTTTTAAATATACCCAATCAATGACTATTCTTCTGAGCTGAGTTGTGTCGAGACCTCATATAGTTTAAGTCTTTGTTTCAGTCAAAGGTAACAAACGATTTGTTTAAAACGCATGTTTCCATGACAATGTTGATACTAATATACTGACCCAAGACCATATTTTTAGATTTAATCAACAGTTACAATAGCTGTTGTTTTATGGCAATGCCAAACAAACGAGTGTACGGCGTACCTGATATCAAGTGACCCTCGCTGTCCATGGACACTAAGTAGGTGTTAACGAGGCGCTACCAAGATGGAAGCGGATTATTCGCTTCTTAATGGCTCTCCAGCTTCCAGCACTTCAGAAGCAGATTGTTTGTAGCCAGGCCGACAATAACTTTGACTTCCAACAACAACAACGAACGTCATTATTGTACACCAATATACAGTGGCAAAAACAACGTCTTTGTAAATAAAATAGTACAACAGGCGGCCTTATCGCATAAGAAGCGATTTCTTCCGCAGGCAAACTTTTTGGGAAGGGGACTTATTGGGGGGTTAGATACCAAAAATAAGGGTGTACGAGTTGTCTATAAATAATAATATAATATTATAGTATAAATAGACTTTGCCGTTTGATTTTAAAGGAACCTAGCACCAGTCCGTTGGTCAAGATGTGACCTCATGTCCTAATGAACTCAAGGTATGGATTTAAGGTTGTTGGATGCAACACATTTATTTGTAACATAATATTTGCAACACGTACCTACTATATTTTTGGCAATCTATACAAATAAATAAAATTGGAGTGTCTGTTTGTAATATTAAAATAACCGCTTTTTATTAAATGCATATGGGTGTATACACGGTGCCTACACCAAAATAACATGTTTTGTCTGTCTGTCTGTCTGTTTGTTCCGGCTAATCTCTGGAACGGCTGGACCGATTTTGACGGGACTTTCACTGGCAGATTACTGATGTCATAAGGAGTAACTAAGGCTACTTTTATATTAATTTTTTATTGTTAAATTCCACGCGGACGAAGTCGCGGACACTGCTCGTAAGAAATATGTATAGAAATAAGTATTGAAGCGGTAAAAAAATTAACAAACCTTGGTTAAAATTCAAATATAGAGATGAGATATGACCGTAACGTCATGTTTATGACATGGACTGCCGATCATATCCCCGGTCTGGTAGCTAGGTATGTAGGTATGTTTCTGAGTGATTAGCGACGTCTACATCTGTGCATTAATCAAGTTTCCCGTTTGTCTGTTATGTTTGTGGAATACAGATGCGGTTGCCGAAATGCCGACGCAAAAATACTTTCACCAAAATACCACAATCGTAAAACGCCATGGTTGCCGGCTAATATTTATTTACACTATATAACACGCTCCGTAGAAATATCTTCGGTTGTCCTATCACATGTAATTTTTTCAACAATATTTTCATAGAAAGCCTTCTATATTTTTATGTAAGACTAGTAAACCCGCCCTTCGCTTCGCTTCGGAAAACCTGTTCCTTATTACCCACGTCTGAAATTGTTTAAAAGTGATTATAACGTAACTCTTTAAATTGTCACAAGTCAATTATTTATGATTTGATTAAAATAAAACCAAAATTTAATTTCAAGTGATATATTAATGATCGGTTATACCGTTTTTGAGATTAACGCACACGAAGACAGACAAAAATACAAATCATTGTTTTGGGCTCTATTGCGTTAATAAAGGCCTGCGATAATAGGTTTCCTCCAATATCTTCCATGGCGATCATATGTATGTATCTATAGATAGATATGCATAATTATATAAGTTCAAAAGACTGCTTTTATGAGCGAATCTCCTTTTCATCTTCGACGCATAATGACTAATGATTCAAGATTAGGTACCGAGTGTATAATTACAGCTTCGAATCTCAATCGGAATCACAGATTTCACAACCAGAGCAAACATTATTTAGACAGATACATGTTTATTCTCGGGCTTTGAATGTTAGTGAGGTCTCCCGAGAATTAACAGACGTATTAGTCGAAGTTCTGTCATTGAAGCAATTGTCTATAAACGAAAACAAATTACTGATATGTGTGAATAATATAGTGGTGTACCATGGGATTAATATACAGATATGAACTTTTGCTACTACATCATAAAGAAGTATCATTTGAACATAATTTAGAAGTCGTATGATAGCCGTGTGTGGTTTTAACGTTAGAGTCCCCAACGGGGCCCCGGGATGCAATCCTGCATGTAGGTAGGTACCTACCTCTAATTTTCAAAATGATGTGCTTATTAGAATTTGATAATCCTGTTTCGGTGCAGGAAAACATCATGAGGATACCTGCACACCTGAGAGTTTCCATAGTGTTCTCAAATGTATGTGGAAAAGTGTGTGTGATGTCCGTCAATCTGCACTTGGCCAGCGTGTTGGACTACAGCCTATACCCCCACATCGTGATAGGAGACCCGTGTCGTAGGGGCTGTAGTCCACCATTTGGTAATATTAGCCACGTTGACAGATTACACGTAGAGATACATTAGTATTTATATTTTTTCAATCATGTTGGTAATGCGTTGTGCGCTGCCTTATAAGGAACACTTAAATTCACTTAAGAAGCCTGGAGGCCTCAAACTATTGTTTAATTAAATTCTGTAACGTAGTGCTCTATTGTTCCATGCTACAGACGCATTAATGAAACCTTGGTACAGATTAATCTAATCTTCTCATATAGTACCTACCTACATACATTACAATAATAGATTAGGTATGCATGTAAAGTTATCTCTTCTTGACGGTGTCTCGAATCTTGATCGATAATTTATGGCTTTCCACGATTTTAGGAAAGATTATACTTCGACCTGAAACAAAATTTAACCAAAATATGATATAGGTACATATTACGACATTGTAAAGTATATCAGAATTTCACTCAAACTTAAATTATGTATAACATCTAAAAATAAATCAATATAAAAGTAAACTCTATACAACCATAATTTTTACTTTTTATGTAACATAATAATTATATTAAACATATTTTAATGCCAGCACGCATAAAATTCACATACCTGGATGGAATTTTGCTGTTTCAACAAAAATGCATGTTAATCGTTTATGTATGTTGTAAAGGCATGATGATATTACCTTTTTCGTAGAAGGTATTACGTTACATTGCAGATATTACATTCTGTTGTAAGTGTAATGACATAAATTATTTTCTCCACTTATTTATTGAGGTTATATACATAGGTAGGTATATCATTAGTTTATTGAACTAAGTCGAAGGCATGTCTTACTTAGATATATGAACTCTTCAGAGCATTAAATAAAAGCACTTTAGTACAAAAAGTTTATTATTAAACAGAGACACTATTTACACAAAGCTATCAATTAACGCGTAGAAACGGATATACATATAACATAAGGGCGTAATGAATTTGAATCTGATTGCAAATTCAGTCATCAAGTTCATAACATCTGCCACCGATTAAATTGAGTGAGTAAACTATGTCTGCTCACGACCTGCGTTAATATTCATAACGATTCCGGTACGGTACCACAGACAGGTTTAAGTACCTTTAAGTATATTTGATAATTTATATTCACGGTGTAGTTAAAATGGTCTTCATAGAGTAGGTTATCCCTTAAATAGACTCCTCCTATTCATAATTTAGGAAGCCTAGAGCATACTCTGGCACACTGCTCCAGTGCGATTGGTGCAGGGGGTTGTAGCTTATCCACGTGCCGAAAGTTTTCATGGCGCCCAAAGGACTCCGGTATGTCTTCACGAATACTATCCAACGATAATAAGTCAGTCGATCAATTAGGTTGGGCACAAGCCACCGGGCTATGAGCTTCATACTGTATATTAAAGTACTTTTGCATTTTATGATGCCTAATACAATTTACGCCAAAAAAGGTTTCCAATTTCAAAAGAACATAATTAAAAAATGTACGAGTAAATCCTTTTGGCTGTAATAAGATAGCAAGAAACCGTAATATTCATTTTGATTCACTCACTTTATGATATTAATACTTATAAGATTATATTGAAATAAAAAGTTTCATACATATATTTATTGAAGCGTACAGTATGTGCCATTATCTGATATTTACTTTAGGGATTTCAATAGAAATAGATTTGAATGATTTGGTAAAATCATTCTTGGAGCGAGTACCTACCAATAAATTATTTAGCGAATTACTCTGTCATCTTTTTTAGTCAATCTTTGTAGATTACCTAATTAAAATTCATTTTGTAGGCATGTTCGTATGAATAATTGTTTAACTTCGGCTTTAGAAACATCACATCATGGAAAATACTCATAAAACAATAGCGCAATATAAGAGCTCAACTGTGACACATCCTTACTATAATATAAATGCGATAAGTAGTGTGTTTGTTTGTCCTTTGCGCTGGAGAGTGTCATATGCTGCCGTTTTCGCGAAAAAATGTCATAATTCCAGGGGGAAACACATTTTAACCAAATAAGCGCTACAGATATAGTGCTACGGCCGCAATAACGTTATGGTGTGGATTTCTGAATAGGTAATAGATTTTTGAAAACGTAAGGAATTAGTTTGGCTAAGCGAAGCAAAAGCGGGTTTAGTAGCTATAGGTAGGTACATAATATTTTAGATTCAATTACTAAAAAAATATTTTATTTATAACTCTTGTCTATCTTTTTCCCTCAATCACAAATAAACAATAACTGTTAGTAAGTCGTAAATTTCATTGCTAACTAGTTTCTAACTTCCTGTGTTTACAGTTCAGAATACTGCTTGCGTTGAAGGATTGTGTGATGTTACATCAATGTTTATCTATACATAGTAATGAAACTAAATGATCGATGTCCGTAAGAGGAACATTCGATTAAAAATTTGAAAGTATTTAATAACGCATATATATTTTTTTAATTCGTCGTTTGTGACTTTCTTCCCAGTCCTAATTTTTGTTCTCAGAAACGGCTTGAGTGATTCAACCGCTTATAACTAAAGTAGATATACATAACTTGATATTGATAGCTAAATATGCAACACGTACCTACCCCATGATCCCTGAATCCTGAATAACGCAATATCCCGGCAGTTTGCGTTTACACACGGGAAATGTCGTCAACATACACTGATAGCGGAACTCATTGAGTAATTATCTTAATACTAACACCAGCATGCGAGCGTAGCGAGTACGATCGCATGATTTCAAGCTTGCCACAATATCGTTACTTGAATAAAGTAACATTAAGCAAAAATAGAAATCCCATTCATTCCCAATCCCAAAGGAGTTTATTACTTTCGGCTGTGGGATGATGAATCCGTCAGTCTGTCAGGACAAAGAGCTATTCGTATTTTGTTACTAGTGGACCCGCCCTCGCTTCCCCACGGGAAAGCTCGGCTCCTGTTGGCCGTAGTGTGATGTTATATAGCCTATAGCTTTCCTCGATAGCGGGACTATCCAACACAAAAAGAGTTTATCAATTCGAAGCAGTCGTTCGTGAGATTAGGTCATTCAAACAAACAATCAAAGTCTTCAGCTTTATAATATTAGTAAGTTTAGATATAAGTACCAAAATCTACCGAGTTCCCAAATCCGCAGAAGAAAACAAGAAGAATACCACCGGAAAAATGTGTGTGTAATAAAGGTATCGTAGCAGAGGGAATGTGTATTGTATAGGTATACATACTTAGTTATTTGTTGTCAATACTTTGCACGAAAATTCCGGGCGTATTGAAATTTCTATCTAGCTTTCATCAACATTTCAACATTTATTTAATGAAAATACCCTGCCTACAGTGTGCGTTACAATATAACTATTATTATTGAGGGACATTGACTTATTATGAGGGTACCCAGGTTCCATATTCCTGTACTACATCGTGAATAATATAGCATGTACCTGAGAGTTTTTCATAATATTCTCAAAAGCATATGAAGACTGCCAATCCTTAGTTGGTCAACGTGATGGACATTACATTGTGACAGCAGACTTGAGCCCAGTACTGATCCAGTTATGGGTCGTGATGATGTTAAATCAGATGTAAGTCCTTACATTTTGGCATGTCTGTTACTGAAATGTAACTTCTGAAGGATTTGATACATTGAGGTCATTTTCAGACTCCCCCGCTCAATCTTGTCGCTGGGCTGTGTATAAAGTTTTGTCCCAATGGTACACATTATTGATCTATAATGTCCTTTTAGAATCAACTGGCGATGTTTGCATATGGGGCACTTTCAATCAAGTGGCCCGTTCGTTTGGAGAGTATTTACTATTTACACAAAGAATAGATACAAGATAGTAAGACAATTTTATATGGGTAGCCTGGTTGGTAGTGACACTGCCTGCGAGGCGAGGGGTTCTGAGTTTGATTTCCAGATGCAGATTGAGTTTGATTTCCGGGGCAGAAATTTATGTGACAGTTAAGTTGTTTGTTCTCGGGACGTGGAAATTAGTTATTCTAGTATAATAGTAGTAATAAGTGTGTTAAGTTAACGTATATTTTTTCAAAAAGCAAGGAAATCATCTGTAAAACTGCTTGCTTGTGTTTTAATGTCAATAGGTACCTTTGCCTCATCTCCTATAGTCATACCGGTCTCATTTAGGCGCAAACAAACGACCATGAAAACCTTTTTGTGCATACTTTCTTTGTTGCACAATGGCACTTCTTTTTGTTTCGTTTTCGTAGTCATTTACCTTAACTATGGCCATCGTCTAAATGCACTGCATTGGCATTACGTGACACACAATCACTATCCAAAGAGGCACTCTAACTAACGAATCTAAAGCGTTTTATTATCAGCCGCATCTCAAGTCTATTATGATATCCATCCAATTTTCTCATTGTTTCTTAGCGATTAGTAAGATTGTATTTATTTGTAAATTTTTACCACCGTATTACCATATCGCGGAACTAACTTAGTAACTAGCAGTGAAGGTAATCACCAGTGACAACCCGAAAATTAACTTTACTGGCGATTGATTACACGTACCCATGGTTTTTTACCACTTAACACATATAATCATTTTCTATGATATATACTTGATCCTCTATTTATATCTAACAGTACAACATTGAAGAGATGACATTGTAAACTGTAGAATTCACCTTGTATTGTAATACTGCATACGCAATACATAAATACATGTTGCAAAGAAGGCGCAATACATTGAACTTATCATATCACCCACGTTTTTAGTACCTACTCCTACACTGGTTTCAAAATAAATAAAGGTCATTTGATATTCATACGACTATACATGTAGGCGAAGTTAAAATAAGAATGAATTATTATCTAAAATTAGACTAGTGTACCTAATTAGTTTGCAGACTGATTTGGAACAAAATTTAGCAAGTTAATTTTGTAGAAAAACATACTGATGAATAATTATAATTATATAATGTATTTCAGACCTATAAAATTTCAAAAAAAACGCCGTTAGGAGAATAATTGATACATTTTCCATTACAATATGAATTTGAAAAAAATCTTATATAATTAACCCTATACTTGACGATGTGCACCTGAATGCACACTTTTTTTTAAAAATCCGTGAGCAAAATCCAAGGAGATTTTTTATTTTTTTTCGTTCCCGTCGCGTAGTTTATTAGTCATGTTTTAGTAGAAAAATGAATTATGGATATTGGCAACACTAAAACGCTCAGTAGAACGCAAGATGGCGGACCGTGCGCAGGCGTCTACGACATACAAGGTAAAAATCGATTGAAATCCTATAATTTATCAATAGATTCAAAAATAATTATATCTAGACTATTACCTAAGTACATAAGCTTTTGAATAAATACAGTATTTTGCCAAATTAAATCAGTTTTATCAGTAAATTTTTTGTGTAATTATGCATGTATCTAGAAATGCACATTGCCAACTTATCAACAGTATTATCTGAATATTGTCGTGTGCATTTGAAGATACATTGCTAGGTTAGTACATACTTTGTTTTTGTGAATAAATGTTTATTCTCGGGCTTTGAATGTTAGTGAGGTCTCCCGAGAATTAACAGACGTATTAGTCGAAGTTCTGTCATTGAAGCAATTGTCTATAAACGAAAACAAATTACTGATATGTGTGAATAATATAGTGGTGTACCATGGGATTAATATACAGATATGAACTTTTGCTACTACATCATAAAGAAGTATCATTTGAACATAATTTAGAAGTCGTATGATAGCCGTGTGTGGTTTTAACGTTAGAGTCCCCAACGGGGCCCCGGGATGCAATCCTGCATGTAGGTAGGTACCTACCTCTAATTTTCAAAATGATGTGCTTATTAGAATTTGATAATCCTGTTTCGGTGCAGGAAAACATCATGAGGATACCTGCACACCTGAGAGTTTCCATAGTGTTCTCAAATGTATGTGGAAAAGTGTGTGTGATGTCCGTCAATCTGCACTTGGCCAGCGTGTTGGACTACAGCCTATACCCCCACATCGTGATAGGAGACCCGTGTCGTAGGGGCTGTAGTCCACCATTTGGTAATATTAGCCACGTTGACAGATTACACGTAGAGATACATTAGTATTTATATTTTTTCAATCATGTTGGTAATGCGTTGTGCGCTGCCTTATAAGGAACACTTAAATTCACTTAAGAAGCCTGGAGGCCTCAAACTATTGTTTAATTAAATTCTGTAACGTAGTGCTCTATTGTTCCATGCTACAGACGCATTAATGAAACCTTGGTACAGATTAATCTAATCTTCTCATATAGTACCTACCTACATACATTACAATAATAGATTAGGTATGCATGTAAAGTTATCTCTTCTTGACGGTGTCTCGAATCTTGATCGATAATTTATGGCTTTCCACGATTTTAGGAAAGATTATACTTCGACCTGAAACAAAATTTAACCAAAATATGATATAGGTACATATTACGACATTGTAAAGTATATCAGAATTTCACTCAAACTTAAATTATGTATAACATCTAAAAATAAATCAATATAAAAGTAAACTCTATACAACCATAATTTTTACTTTTTATGTAACATAATAATTATATTAAACATATTTTAATGCCAGCACGCATAAAATTCACATACCTGGATGGAATTTTGCTGTTTCAACAAAAATGCATGTTAATCGTTTATGTATGTTGTAAAGGCATGATGATATTACCTTTTTCGTAGAAGGTATTACGTTACATTGCAGATATTACATTCTGTTGTAAGTGTAATGACATAAATTATTTTCTCCACTTATTTATTGAGGTTATATACATAGGTAGGTATATCATTAGTTTATTGAACTAAGTCGAAGGCATGTCTTACTTAGATATATGAACTCTTCAGAGCATTAAATAAAAGCACTTTAGTACAAAAAGTTTATTATTAAACAGAGACACTATTTACACAAAGCTATCAATTAACGCGTAGAAACGGATATACATATAACATAAGGGCGTAATGAATTTGAATCTGATTGCAAATTCAGTCATCAAGTTCATAACATCTGCCACCGATTAAATTGAGTGAGTAAACTATGTCTGCTCACGACCTGCGTTAATATTCATAACGATTCCGGTACGGTACCACAGACAGGTTTAAGTACCTTTAAGTATATTTGATAATTTATATTCACGGTGTAGTTAAAATGGTCTTCATAGAGTAGGTTATCCCTTAAATAGACTCCTCCTATTCATAATTTAGGAAGCCTAGAGCATACTCTGGCACACTGCTCCAGTGCGATTGGTGCAGGGGGTTGTAGCTTATCCACGTGCCGAAAGTTTTCATGGCGCCCAAAGGACTCCGGTATGTCTTCACGAATACTATCCAACGATAATAAGTCAGTCGATCAATTAGGTTGGGCACAAGCCACCGGGCTATGAGCTTCATACTGTATATTAAAGTACTTTTGCATTTTATGATGCCTAATACAATTTACGCCAAAAAAGGTTTCCAATTTCAAAAGAACATAATTAAAAAATGTACGAGTAAATCCTTTTGGCTGTAATAAGATAGCAAGAAACCGTAATATTCATTTTGATTCACTCACTTTATGATATTAATACTTATAAGATTATATTGAAATAAAAAGTTTCATACATATATTTATTGAAGCGTACAGTATGTGCCATTATCTGATATTTACTTTAGGGATTTCAATAGAAATAGATTTGAATGATTTGGTAAAATCATTCTTGGAGCGAGTACCTACCAATAAATTATTTAGCGAATTACTCTGTCATCTTTTTTAGTCAATCTTTGTAGATTACCTAATTAAAATTCATTTTGTAGGCATGTTCGTATGAATAATTGTTTAACTTCGGCTTTAGAAACATCACATCATGGAAAATACTCATAAAACAATAGCGCAATATAAGAGCTCAACTGTGACACATCCTTACTATAATATAAATGCGATAAGTAGTGTGTTTGTTTGTCCTTTGCGCTGGAGAGTGTCATATGCTGCCGTTTTCGCGAAAAAATGTCATAATTCCAGGGGGAAACACATTTTAACCAAATAAGCGCTACAGATATAGTGCTACGGCCGCAATAACGTTATGGTGTGGATTTCTGAATAGGTAATAGATTTTTGAAAACGTAAGGAATTAGTTTGGCTAAGCGAAGCAAAAGCGGGTTTAGTAGCTATAGGTAGGTACATAATATTTTAGATTCAATTACTAAAAAAATATTTTATTTATAACTCTTGTCTATCTTTTTCCCTCAATCACAAATAAACAATAACTGTTAGTAAGTCGTAAATTTCATTGCTAACTAGTTTCTAACTTCCTGTGTTTACAGTTCAGAATACTGCTTGCGTTGAAGGATTGTGTGATGTTACATCAATGTTTATCTATACATAGTAATGAAACTAAATGATCGATGTCCGTAAGAGGAACATTCGATTAAAAATTTGAAAGTATTTAATAACGCATATATATTTTTTTAATTCGTCGTTTGTGACTTTCTTCCCAGTCCTAATTTTTGTTCTCAGAAACGGCTTGAGTGATTCAACCGCTTATAACTAAAGTAGATATACATAACTTGATATTGATAGCTAAATATGCAACACGTACCTACCCCATGATCCCTGAATCCTGAATAACGCAATATCCCGGCAGTTTGCGTTTACACACGGGAAATGTCGTCAACATACACTGATAGCGGAACTCATTGAGTAATTATCTTAATACTAACACCAGCATGCGAGCGTAGCGAGTACGATCGCATGATTTCAAGCTTGCCACAATATCGTTACTTGAATAAAGTAACATTAAGCAAAAATAGAAATCCCATTCATTCCCAATCCCAAAGGAGTTTATTACTTTCGGCTGTGGGATGATGAATCCGTCAGTCTGTCAGGACAAAGAGCTATTCGTATTTTGTTACTAGTGGACCCGCCCTCGCTTCCCCACGGGAAAGCTCGGCTCCTGTTGGCCGTAGTGTGATGTTATATAGCCTATAGCTTTCCTCGATAGCGGGACTATCCAACACAAAAAGAGTTTATCAATTCGAAGCAGTCGTTCGTGAGATTAGGTCATTCAAACAAACAATCAAAGTCTTCAGCTTTATAATATTAGTAAGTTTAGATATAAGTACCAAAATCTACCGAGTTCCCAAATCCGCAGAAGAAAACAAGAAGAATACCACCGGAAAAATGTGTGTGTAATAAAGGTATCGTAGCAGAGGGAATGTGTATTGTATAGGTATACATACTTAGTTATTTGTTGTCAATACTTTGCACGAAAATTCCGGGCGTATTGAAATTTCTATCTAGCTTTCATCAACATTTCAACATTTATTTAATGAAAATACCCTGCCTACAGTGTGCGTTACAATATAACTATTATTATTGAGGGACATTGACTTATTATGAGGGTACCCAGGTTCCATATTCCTGTACTACATCGTGAATAATATAGCATGTACCTGAGAGTTTTTCATAATATTCTCAAAAGCATATGAAGACTGCCAATCCTTAGTTGGTCAACGTGATGGACATTACATTGTGACAGCAGACTTGAGCCCAGTACTGATCCAGTTATGGGTCGTGATGATGTTAAATCAGATGTAAGTCCTTACATTTTGGCATGTCTGTTACTGAAATGTAACTTCTGAAGGATTTGATACATTGAGGTCATTTTCAGACTCCCCCGCTCAATCTTGTCGCTGGGCTGTGTATAAAGTTTTGTCCCAATGGTACACATTATTGATCTATAATGTCCTTTTAGAATCAACTGGCGATGTTTGCATATGGGGCACTTTCAATCAAGTGGCCCGTTCGTTTGGAGAGTATTTACTATTTACACAAAGAATAGATACAAGATAGTAAGACAATTTTATATGGGTAGCCTGGTTGGTAGTGACACTGCCTGCGAGGCGAGGGGTTCTGAGTTTGATTTCCAGATGCAGATTGAGTTTGATTTCCGGGGCAGAAATTTATGTGACAGTTAAGTTGTTTGTTCTCGGGACGTGGAAATTAGTTATTCTAGTATAATAGTAGTAATAAGTGTGTTAAGTTAACGTATATTTTTTCAAAAAGCAAGGAAATCATCTGTAAAACTGCTTGCTTGTGTTTTAATGTCAATAGGTAACTTTACTGGCGATTGATTACACGTACCCATGGTTTTTTACCACTTAACACATATAATCATTTTCTATGATATATACTTGATCCTCTATTTATATCTAACAGTACAACATTGAAGAGATGACATTGTAAACTGTAGAATTCACCTTGTATTGTAATACTGCATACGCAATACATAAATACATGTTGCAAAGAAGGCGCAATACATTGAACTTATCATATCACCCACGTTTTTAGTACCTACTCCTACACTGGTTTCAAAATAAATAAAGGTCATTTGATATTCATACGACTATACATGTAGGCGAAGTTAAAATAAGAATGAATTATTATCTAAAATTAGACTAGTGTACCTAATTAGTTTGCAGACTGATTTGGAACAAAATTTAGCAAGTTAATTTTGTAGAAAAACATACTGATGAATAATTATAATTATATAATGTATTTCAGACCTATAAAATTTCAAAAAAAACGCCGTTAGGAGAATAATTGATACATTTTCCATTACAATATGAATTTGAAAAAAATCTTATATAATTAAAATTATCGTGTCACAATGTTAGTTACCATACTCCTCCGAAACGGCTTGACCGATTTTTATGAAATTTTATATGCATATTTAGTAGGTCTGAGAATCGGCTACTATCTATTTTTCATGCCCCAAAGTGTTAAGGGTGGCTCACCCTAATTTATTTTTTCATTTTTTGGACAAATCTTTTTTTAATTTTTTTTTAATGATGTGGCATAAAATATACACATGATCCCAAATTCAAATCACTTCCCTACCCCCGCCCCTGAAATTTAAATCGCCCTTTAATCATTCACAATCTATATGGCGGAACAACGTTCGGGGGGTCAGCTAGTTGGTATATATTAAACTTGATAGGATGACGTAAAATTTAAAATGAATATTATGATCAAACTTATTCCGTCCGTATTAGATGACAAAAAGATGTACATATATGATGCCATCGCTCTATTAAAAGTAATATATAATTTGAGGGAATAAACGTTTCTTAGACAATAGTCAACATAAAAAAATATAAAGAATATATTATGTGGAAAGGTGACATAGAAAATCCGTCCGGCTGGGACACAATTCCCTTCGGTATACCTATATTAATATCATGTATTTAATAACAACATAGTAGTAAATGACTTTATGGACACAATGGCAAAAGTTATCTAAGTGAGAATATTTAAATAAAAATGAATTCAGAAATAGCAATATAATTGAAATTATTTAAGATTATGAAAATAATATTTGATTATTAATTATTATAAAATATGAACCAGTTAATTAATCAGACTACATTCAATTTTAATTATGTATATTGGTTTATATTGTAGTAAAATAGCGTTTGCGATTAAGTTTAACACCTCATACAATATAAGTAGGTATACTGTTGACACGAACACAGTACTTTTGCACACATACAATATTTATTATAACGATACATAGTGTATGCATTTATTATTTATACCGTTGCTAATACATAGAATTCGCTGTTAGAAACTCTAAATGAACCGCCGGCGTCGGCCGTAGTTTGAGTAAGGCTTGTTTGAATGTATTTAATGAAGAAAATCAACTATTTCTCGGTATATCTATGCTAACATAAAAAGTTGAAAGTCTTTTGTTTGTTTGAACGCGCTAATCTCTGGAACTATCGGTCGGGTTTGGAAAAAATATTTTTGTGATGGCCACATTGACAGAAGGCCATAGGCTACAATTTTTAGTTGGCTTCAAATATTGATTTTACCTAAGAGAAGCGAGGACGGCCATTAGTGTTTGGTGAATTGGACCTTACGGATATAGACATACATAGACACGCTCTTAAACATACTGTACCGAAAATTTTGTGATGGTATTGATATTGGTATTTCGTTTTCGGTCTAACCCGTATATTGCGAGTATGATAAGGAAGTACCTATGCCCCAAAAAGTTAAAAAAATTATGATCAATGTTAGGTACTAGGTACCTATATTTAAAAATAAATAGGTACATAATGATGTCTGTAGCGCGCGAAAAGTAGGGCAGTCAAACTTCGACCAATTGTAGTACTTTTCATGTCGCTACGTTTTTCTGTCTCATACGTTCCGTGCATCCAGTTACCTACAATAATTTCATCGGAGCGGATGAGAAGTACAATTCGCGTTGTATGAACATAACGCATCTATAGTTTTAATATATTTGATGATGATATTGAGTTTGATTAAGTGTAACGAAAAAATAATTAAGAAATAATACTTCGAACAGTGTACCGAAATGGCGAGTGGTGGACCAGAAATGTTTCCCAGATGTTGGCAACGCGCCAGCCGCGGTAATCATAGAACACAGGAAAACATTGTTCGGTGGCGGAAACAAATGAGTCCTAATTTTAATAACTAATACAGAGTTATATTTCTTAGAAATATTCTACTTTAGTTCAACTGAAAATTAATGTTAACTAAATTTTTACTAATCTGCAGAAGTAGGTATATTAAATTAAAAAAAAAACGGTTCATAATAATAAAAATATAAATTCGTTACAGAATATAAACACTATTTTTTTGTTGATTAGATTCAATTGATTGTTTTTTAGGGTTCAGTAACCAATGGGTGTAATACGGAACCCGATTAATATGCCTCCGCTGTCTGTCTGTCTATCACAGGGCTCTATCTCGTGAACGTTTCGTGTTAGATTTTATTCGTTTTAATTATCGTATTAGGTCTGTAACATTATTATTATAATATCTTTCTTTTCTGACCCTGTATGGGATCTGGAGTACCTACCTATGACTTTTAGAGCATACATGCGACTATCTTAGTCCTTAAGGGTAGTAACACATTTGTGCCCAAAATATAACCTTAACTTACTAGCACTCACTAACTGGACTATTATTAGCAACAACTAACAGAACTAGGTAAATCACTAACAGTTCCTGCCCCAGTCCTCATATGGGTATACTAACGAACTGACCAACTTAACACTCTCTGGACTTGGACTAACTAACTATCCTAGTCCCGATCTGAGTCTTGTTCTGGGTCGGTCATAATTGTCATGGGCGACAAAGAAAGGGTGAAGCTGCCTGCTCATTTGCTGTCTTAAATTCATTTAAAAAAAATCTGATGTAATAAAAATACCCTTAGTAATTTAGTAGCTAACAGGTTTTTCTAAAGGTCAGTGGTTTTTGCGTGAACAACATCCGTCTGCCCCAGCACAAGTTCCGGCCGGAAATTTATAATATTCTCATAACATCGTGTGATCTTTGTATTTGCCAGCGAGCGCTGAGCGAGATACCTATATAAATCAACACGTTACGTTAGAATCAGTCCCTTATTATCTTATAATTTACTGTAAGCTCTTGAACAGTCGAAATAACAGGATTTGATCCAACGTTGTGCCAAATCGATGGAAACGGAAAAGTTGACGAAGTTATTTAACAAAGTCATTTATCTATAAACAAAATGTACATTATAACCATTGACTTATTATTACTCAATGATTATAACTAAATTTTTTGTCTAAGCCTGATACAGACACACTTCATTTACAAACGAGCTAAGTAAATAGTTCCATGAAATACTTACCTACATGTCTAAGAGGTACATACAATAAGTAAATAGATAATAATAGGCAGTAATGAGAAATCTCACACATCATGTTCATGTTTTTCAAAGCATTTTTTTATTTTGAAGTTTTTTCAGGATGCAAGTGAGCATTTGTGCTGATTCCTACTTCCATTACAATACAAAATTGATGACTGCGGTTTCATTTAGTTGTACCAATGACAGTTGAAGCTCACCGCGCTGAACGAATATAGGTAATACTATATACATACATACATACGAGTTAGTCGGATAGCCATCAAATTCATCACGAGTAACTTTACGCCATGTGTTAATACAGGAACGCATTTCGTTTATCGATGGAATGCAAGAGCACCGCGTCTCTGAACTTTTAACAGTTCTCGCTAATAGCATTATTTTATCGAAAATAATCACAATTATTTGGTTCGATGCCAAAAATAAGGCGACACTTTTGATGCTAAGCGTAGGTCTATCGTCAAATAAATCAAATTTTATAAGTTTATTCACCTGAGTTCTAAAAATACACTACGTATGCGCTTACATACTCATACGTTCGACACACATTCATATCCCCGAGCTAGGATTAATTCCCTGTACTTATCTTAATATTATGTACTTTATGTATATATTTCTTCTGTGCCTGTGTATGTAATTGAAGTCCTCCTAAACGGCTATACCGATTTGGTTGAATTTTTTTGTTGAAGACACAAAATCCGATCCGGTGGATCCGAGAATGGTTTAGATTGACAAATGGTGTGCCCAGTATTGAATCTATGGAATCTGTAAGAAGTGCCTTTGGAATCGTGGAAGCTAGACAAGGTGACACAGTTCAAATCTAGTACTCGCTACAGCTCCATCTGCATCGCCACACAGTATACGCAAGAACCTTTTATATCTTCTTATCGTTTCGGTAATTAAGTATCGGATGTCCACAACTAGCCATCGCTTCGTCACACTACTATTCTCTGCCGTTTGATGGGGCATTATTCTATTGAAGGTTGTTGGGCTTTGTACCATCCAGTTTAGTTCTACGATTAATCGGTTCTTGCCGAGGTACCAGCCTCCTCACAAGCTTTACTTAATACGATGTGGTCCGTCTATGCCTAAATTCCTATGGCACATTTTGAAACTTCTTATTCTGGGACTATTATTTACCGATTTGCTGAAACGAAGGCGTCGCCGCATGGCTTTGCAAAGCCCAATTTTCATTAAAAAATATTAGCATTGACCTACTAAAATCGTAATGATATCGGCTTATAGGAGTCTGATTTGCTGGAGCGATTAAACCCGCACCATTCTCATTCCAAAATGCACAACGACGATATTCGGGCCACTGAACACCGCAATAATTGGCATATGTAAATTACTAGCTATCCCTCGCGGCTTCGCCTGCCAATTTCCAAAAATCCTTTCTTAGTGCACACTTGCGTTACTTGAGGAACCCATATACAAAGTTTCAAGTGAATCCATTGAATAAATAAAAAGTTTGAGTTTATTCCCCGTTTTATCCCGTTAGGGGGGGATTTCCAAAAATCGTTTCTTAATGCTCCTCTACACTCCCCAAGGAACATACATGCCATCAGCTTCTTGCGTTCAGTAGTTTTGGGTGTGCGTTGTCTGCTAGTCCCTCAGTAACGGAAGAGTTTTATAAATGTACATATATTATATGTATAGAAGATTACAACTAGCTTCGCCATTATCTTGGCCATTTTGACCCTTAATGAGTAGATACGACCAAGAAAGAAGAGGAGAATAATAAACACTAACACACACATACCCTCGCACTATTATTCCCTATGTCGCGAGTGGCACGGACAACACATCACTAACACCCATGACCCGGGAACAAACATTTCTCTGTCACATTATGTATCTGGCCCGACCAAAGTCAAACTCGGGAACCCTTTGCACCTACATAAATATGTCCCTTTATTCCTCGCAGTTTCATAACCTCTTCGCTTGATATTTAGATGTGAAAATGTGAAACCATCACTATTTTTGTTTCTTAAAAATGTTCTTACAAAATGTATGACTAACGAACATAGCAAAAGGTAATAATCATTTTCATATACATACATTTAACTATACAGGTTAACGGGCGGTCTATTACACAACGCGAGGAGATAAGGAAATTTAAGCCGACCACGACCCTTCGTCAATCTGTTCATAACATTCACGATTTGAAGCGTACAATCTGGAAAATTAGGATCACGTTCCAGCTTCCAATACATTTTGTTTCATTAGGCCATGTTGCGTCCAATACAAATTGAAAGACGTAATTTAAACTGTATGTTTAGGATATCTCAATAACGATTTTAGGGGACCTTAATGTAGGTCACTCATAACTTTATAAGCTATATCTATAGGGATAATTATGAAAAATACCTTAATAAGTGCTCTAGTTTGGTGGGTTATAGATAGTGGCAAAATTTCATCATTACTTCTGTGTTTTACGAATGAAGCTGATAATAATTAGTAGATACCTACCTAATACTTAAATAAAACTAAGACTACCTACTATGACCACCACTTCAACAATCAGCAGTGGAATAGCGTAGTGGAATAAGCTGAATTACGAAGTGCAGTGAGTCGCTAATGGGTAAAATTCCTGCGGATACCAATCTTAATTTGCTATAGGTTAGTAACACGATTTAATTGAATTTTGTAGTGAGTATTATATAATCATAATCAGTCCTCCCAAATTCCGCTTCAGGAAACCCATTCCCTACGTTTACAAACAGTAGTAGCGCCCGAAACTAATTATCAAATTATTGTTGCCCACTGACTTTCAAAAGGCGTTACTCGAGGAGGATGTTCCGTAGTTTACTCTAGCGCGCCCCGCGCGCACCTTACATCACTTCTAAACTGACAAGTTTGACATTTTTGACCCCTATGTGAACAACACAAAATATGATGTGGTCATCATTGCAATATAATGAAATACCTAAAAATAAAGAAAATGTTTTTTTGAGAACTTGTCTTATGGAAACTACTGTTTCGACTCTAAGTTATGTAGTGCCTTGAGCGACCTAACTGTAGAAGTGGAAATACCAGTATATGGAGACGGTTTACCGGCCTATAGGCTGGCGTATAAAGTTTTAAGAATTGCGTTTTAAGAATAGGCATGACGACAGTATCAAAAAATGGTCGATTTAATGTTTTTAGGGGAAAATTTATATTTAATAAATTTAAAATACAGGTTTAGTTTTTATAAAATAATTGAAATTATCAAGATTTTCAATAAAATAAAACATTAAAATACTGCAATCGGCCATTTTGACTGAAACACCAATCACAGCGTATGACGTCACGAGTCAGTAAACAAAACAAACAAACTTCACTTTCACTTGAACTGTGTTTTGTTACGAATACGCACTTTGCTTGGATTGATTTTGTATTCTTTCACGTCACACGTGTGATTTATCGACACCACTCCACAGACTCTCTTGTTACAATGGAAGCAAGCTTTATTAAGGCAAATAGCTCAAATTTGCCTCGGATTGATATGTTAATGTTGGGCGATTTCCTCACAACAATTATGGAACTTTTTTCGTCTGAGTTCAGAAACGTCAAAACTTCCTTGTAAGTAAATTTTGTATTCACCTATCTTTACCCTAGATACAAGTTACTTAGATATAATCAAGAATTAGATATACCTATTTCGAACTCATTTGAGTTTATTTTATTTTACTTCAATAGGTTATTTTTACAATAAACTTGTCATTGTTTATTTTGGAAGTTAGCTAAAACGTAGTGTTTGTATACTCCTTGGTTAGCTCCATCACAGCTTGTAAGTTGCTATTTTAGAGTGAATACCATGTTAATATCCTATAAAACGAGTAATTTTTGTAAATAAAAAACACATAGGTACTGGTACCTACTAGAAATATATTTCCTCATAGCAAACACTGAAAATCTGATAAATCACCAAGTCAATGTGTGTGTCTTTGATTATAAATACGTTCTTTCTAATTCATTTCACGTATTTCAGATCTTCAAGACCATCATTATGGGGATGATGCAATCAGTTATGTGCAACTAAAACGGGAAGGTAACATTTGTACAGTAAAGTGCAAAACTGCCCAGAGCACAAAGTTCACTCAAAACTATATGCTGTTACATTGATGGTTCATGAAGATGAAGAAAAAGTGATATCAATTGAATGCCATGATTGCGTTATTAAATTTTGGAAAACCCATGTGTATCCATTGTTATATAAAAGTATAGAATAGAAAATAAAATGCATAAATTTCATTTGTGTTTTATTTAATTAGAGAATCTTGTATATTAATCAAACCACAAGCTATAGTAAAAATATGGTGAAATGGTATATTTGTCTGTTCTTGAATCAAGTTAACTAAATAATAACAAGTATAACGTACTCTTGGTTCTGTGGGGCCTTCTCCAATAAGAACAACACGGTTATAGTGAAAGGGACTGTTATAGTGAAAGGACGACGGTTATAGTTAGTGACGGTTATATAGGTAGTGACGGTTATAGTGAAAGGAGTCGGCCCCTCCCCCGCGCGTTTTCGTCAGTAGTTAAGTAAGAGTTCGTTCGGTTTGCAAATATGTCCGCGTCGCGTCCTGTAAAGTTGTTAGTTATGCCTTGCCTGTAATGTGTGTAAATGATGTGTTTTGTTTGAAAATACAGTCCCTTTCACTATAACCGTGTTGTTCTTATTGGAGAAGGCCCCACAGAACCAAGAGTACGTTATAAACTGGCTGCCCAACGAGCGGGCCCTAAGAACAATACGTGAGTTTCTGTGTGTGTGTACTTGTGTAGTGCAAAATGCCGCGTGCCGCGAGGCGAAAAAGTCGTCGTGAAACGGAGTTTTACGACAAGGATGATGAATTGGCGTCGACGACATCAGAGCCAGCAGGACGCAGTACGTCCGCGGCCCAGCCGACCCCAACTGCCATCACAGCGAGTGACCTAGCCTCCATGATGGCGTCCCTTCATCAGGCCCAAGCCGACAACTTCGAGCGACTTCTTACGAGAGTTCTCGAAGCACGGTCGCCGACTTCGCCCGCGCCGGCCACGGACACGTCGACTTCGGTTTCCTTTCCCGCGCCCGGGAACTTCGCCGCGTGCAGCGCGCGTTTCAGCGGGGCCAAGGACGAATTCCTCGACGGATTTATAGACGCCGTGTATGCCTACAAGGACTGTGCAAACATTAGTGATGAAAATGCACTGCGAGGACTGTCGATGTTGCTGACGAACGACGCAGCAATATGGTGGCAGGGTGTCAAGGACACAGTATCAACCTGGGATGAAGCCATCCAGCACTTGCGAAGCGCTTTTGGAGACAGCCGACCTCCGTATCGTATTTACGTTGAGCTATTCTCGAAGCCGCAAGCAGCACACGAATCAACGGAATTATTCGTGGCGAAGGCCCGTGCACAATTAGCGCGACTCCCAAGTGGCGACCTCACTGAGAAAGTGAAATGCGACATGGTCTACGGATTATTAAACGTGAGAATTCGTAAAAGATTACGAAGAGAGGAATTCAACGACTTCGGTTCTCTACTACAGAAGGCTCGTAGTATCGAGGAATCAACAAAGGATGCCGCCTGTTCGAGCGCCGGCACGTCAAAGGACGCCGCCGCAGCTACTCGCGCGCCGCCGACGCAGCGATCGCGCGCGCCGGTACCGGCACCAGCGCGACCCCTGACGGTCCCGCCGCAGCGACAGCGACATCGAGCATCGGGTATTCCGCGTAAAGTGTCGTTTAAACGTGAAAGTGATGAGTGTATATCGAATAGTAGTCCGCGAAGATATACGTATAATACGGTCTCGTGTTACGGGTGCGGTGAGAGCGGAGTGATTCGTCGTAATTGTTCGAAGTGTAATGCTAACTTTAGCGCGTTCGATTACGTACGCCCAAGGCCTCCTGCATCATCGGGTGACAGCGGTAAGCCGTTCACGCCGGTAAGTAACATTCATGTTGCTTCTGTGGTCGGTACTGGAGATGAAGCTGACGTTTATTCTCATATAAAGTCGCCCCCTAGAACCGACAACAGTTTATTTAAATCTTTATCCCGTACTGTTATTCAGGGGGAGTTCAATGACTACACGTATACACCTAACGAATCTATGTCAGTGCTTCATAGGGATGATAGTGTTAGTCAAGGTTTAAATAACATAAGTAACGATAGTAATGCAACTAATAATTATGAGATAAATGATAATAAGTGTTACGTTAGAGATTACACTCATAAGTATCCAACACAGAGTAGGGTGACCATGAGTTTATCCGGACAAAATTCGGAAATTGTTATACCATGTAGGGCGACAATGATTTCCGAAAATGGGGGATTTATTACTTGTTCGTCGATAAATTCTTCACATAGTGTACCGCGCCGGCCAATTTTAGGTATTGAGATATTAGGAATCCGAGGAAGGGGTTTAATCGATACTGCGGCCAAAGGTACTATCGCTGGTTCCTCGCTCTATACATTTTTGAAAGAACGTAAACAACCCTTTACGTCAAGTTCGATGCGTGTGAAGCTCGCCGACGGTTCAGCACCAACGCGCGAAATGTTGTCTACCACTCTGGAAGTAGGTATAAAGGGTAGGAGTGTCACTGTGGAGTTTTTTGTATTTCCTGACGCAGCCGATAATGACACACTATTGGGTATCGATTTCTTGACAGCGGCTGGGTTGGAAATTAACTTCGCTACTTCTACATGGCATTTCCATGGTTGTAAGATAGCGTATCCATTGGAGTATGAGTACCCCAATAATCTTCCGTCTTGTTCTGCAGCTGAGGTCCTACGAGAGGATGAAGGAGCCATGCTGAGCTCTCAAGACCGCGAGAGTCTAGCTTCTCTGTTACAGCGCAACAGTGATGTCTTCGAACCAGGGGGAGAGCCCACACCATACGCTGAACATCACATCGATACTGGAGACCATCCACCTGTTGCAGTACCGCCTTATCGCCTCACTCCTGCGAAAAAGCAGCTGATGAAGGCGGAGATTGATAAAATGCTTTCAGATGGTATCATAGAGGAGTGCGAATCTGCGTGGACCTCTCCAGCGGTTTTGGTTCCAAAAAAAGACAATACTATCCGTTTTTGCGTAGATTATCGTAAGTTGAACGCTATCACTAAAACTGATAGCTATCCGCTTCCGCTCATAGATGAGCTTCTTCAATTGACGAAACGTCATTGTTATATGTCGTCTATTGATTTGAAATCTGGCTATTGGCAGGTGCAAGCACGTCCAGCTGATCGTGATAAAACGGCCTTCGTGACACCGTTTGGGACATACCGTTTTAATCGTATGCCGTTCGGGTTGAAGAACGCGCCTTCCACGTTTCAACGGCTGATCGATAGGTTTCGTTCTGGCGCTAGTTTGCAAGGTGTGGTCCTCCTAGCCTACCTAGACGATCTGTTAGTTATTTCAGAGGATTATACAAGCCATTTAGACGACCTTCAGAAGGTATTTGACAGGTTGCGTCTCTTCGGTTTGAGAGCCAATCGTGCAAAATGTTTCTTTGCTCGCCCAGAAATTAATTATCTAGGGCACGTCATCACTCCTGACGGTATCAAACCAGATCCGTCGAAGGTCGATGCAGTTTTACAGATGGCCAGTCCTAAGAATTTAAAGCATCTAAAGTCCTTTCTGCAAACGTGTTCCTGGTTTAGGAAATTTATTCCAAATTTTTCGCAAGAAGCGCAACCCTTGACGATGCTTACACGTAAAAATGAACCTTGGAGATGGGAGACAGAACAGCAACAAGCTTTCCAGTGTTTGAAGGATAAACTGACCTCGGCACCTATTCTGGTACAAGCAGACTACTCCAAAGCTTTTGTGCTACGTACCGATGCTAGTAACTACGCTTTAGGAGCGGTTCTTTTGCAGGGAGATGGCTCTGACGAGAGACCCATAGAATATGCCAGCCGGTTGTTATCTCCTGCCGAGAAAAACTACACCACAACTGAGAAGGAGGCCTTAGCAGTTGTGTGGGCTACGGATAAGTTCCGTGGTTATTTAGATGGTCACCTTGTGGTGGTAAAAAGTGATCACCAGCCGCTGAAGTGGCTGCTAACCCTTAAGACGCCTAATGGCCGTCTCAGTAGATGGGCTATGAAGTTGCAAGCCCTGGATATTCGTTTTGAATATACACCAGGTAAGGCAAATGTAGTGGCAGACGCCCTGAGTCGTCCTCAGTGTGACGATGTTAATATTGACAGCTGCGATGTCTGCAGTGTCATTGTAGATTTACCAAGTGCTAGTTCAGTTGAAATCCGCAGGGACCAACTTGATGATCCGGATCTCGCGAAGATTTTAAATAGTCTAGAAGGTAATGAATCCGTCGATTCACAGCAATGGTTGGATAGAGGCTATGTCACCAACCAAGGGGTGCTGTACAGATATGTCCCGGAGTCGGAGAATGAAGAGCCGCAGCTTGTCGTGCCACTCTCTATGCGTGAGAAGGTTCTCAAAGAATTTCACGACGCTCCCACAGCTGGTCACCAAGGGGTTGAACGGACTTATAAGCGTATTAGTCGTAACTATTATTTTGTTGGGATGCGTAAATATATTGCTGATTACCTCAGAAATTGTGAAGAATGTCAGCGTTACAAGGCCTCTAATCATAAACCTGCAGGACTTTTGCAGACTCCAGTCCTCAATCAACGTGGAGAGGTACTTGCCATTGACTTGTTCAGACCCTTACCAGAAGGTGAACGTGGCGAGAAATGGGTTCTATTAGTAGAGGACACGGCCACCAGATGGGTGGATTTGTTCGCGTTGACAGAGGCCACCGCCGAAATATGTGCGCCTATACTCATCAACGAATACTTCCTCAGATATGGTTTTCCGCGTCGTATCATATCTGACAACGGTGTCCAATTTGTTTCAGCAACCATGCAACAATGCATGTTTATTTTAGGTATAAGTCAAAGCTTAATTCCCTTGTATCATCCGGAGGCAAACCCAGCCGAAAGGAAGAATCGGGACTTACGTACACAGCTCTCGATTTTGGTAAAGAATGAACATCGTATGTGGCCCAAATTCTTGTCATCAGTACGTTTTGCCATGAACAGTGCTACGTGTGCAACTACAGGTGCTAGTCCTGCACACCTTATGTTTGCTCGAGAGATGCGTACACCTTTCGAGACGCACCATGATTTGAGGGCAATATTAGATAAGGAGAATTTTCTTCCTCAGATCACCCCTTATCTGAGAAAATTTTTAGATAGTTGGGATATTATCAGAGATAGTGTCGAATGTCATCAGGACAATAGGAAATTACAAGCTGACAAGACTAGACAAACCGTAGGCTACAAAGTAGGGGACCTAGTTTTGATTACTACTCACTTACTAAGTGATGCTTTTAAGGGTAGGACCCGTAAGTTCATGCCGAAACGTGGTGGAATTTATCGCATCAGTAAGATAGTAAGTCCTACTACCTACGAAGTCACTGACTTAGATTCGAAACTGTTGGGAAAGTTTCATGCTTCCGACTTGAAGCCTTATGCGTCTGGTCAGGTCTCAGCTCCAGTACAGGCCCGGCGCCGTCGTGGACGGCCCCGCCGATCTTGACACGTTTCTGCCGAGCCACCTACGGGACGTTTTGGTGACTCGGAGGGGGAGGATATAACGAACGTTGCCGGAAACCGCGATGACGCGGTTGACAGTTTAAAAAAGTAACGGCGAGCGCGCCGTTACTTTTTTAAACTGTCAACCGCGTCATCGCGGTTTCCGGCAACGTTCGTTATACAAGTTAAATAATTGCCAATATAAGAACGGGGGCTTTTTTTAATTTTATTCAAGGTACAGTCTAAGGCATTTAAATTTTCTCGTCTTTTGTCATCCTGTAACATCTCACTACAATCTGAAGAAGAATCCATTTGAAAAGATATTGATGATTCTGTGAGAGTTACAGAGGGAGTATAAGATGTATCACTATCTGATTGTTCTATTTTTTAACAATTTTACTCAAATAATGTCGACTTGATCTTGATGGTTTACTATTATTATTATGATGCTTGATTTTAAATGGAGATGTAGATACAGAATGAAGAAACGGCTTTGAGGGTGATGTCATCTGATTTACCAAACTGACTTGTGTTTGGTTGGCTTTACTTCTGATTTTGTTTAATATGTTTACTCAAATTGTTTTATCTGATACTCTTGATTGGGGAACTTCTGCATTCTGCTGAACTGTAAAACAAATATTTTATTTAAATGTCATATAAATCAATCAAATAATCATGAACATAAATCGCAGATTACTAGGTCACAGAAAAATCTAAGTACTTTTGATTGTGCTTAGTATGTAAGTGTTTAACACTCAGAATAAAATTAACTTTTTCAATGCTATATTCTAACACATAAGTTCATACTATATATATGTACCTGACTACCGGATGCAATTTCTTCAAAAGTTGATTGTTCTGTAACTATACATTTTTCTTCAAATTCCTGTTTACACTCTTTAAGAATCATCATTCTTCGTTTCTTAGCTATGTAGGATCGCTCTGTTGTATCAGAGGTTCGTGTTTTCCTGTCTGGTTGGCATATAAATTTATGAGGCATGCATCCTGGTTTCATACATACTTGTGATACTGACCCCATCACATGATACTCTATGTAATTTTCCATATCATTTGGCAACTGAAAAAAGAAAAGTAAACGATTAAAATAATTGTTATTAAGAATGATAGCCAAGACCAAAAGAAACATAACCTCAATAAATTAGTTATTTTATAAGTAGCCTCAATATTTCTACTTTTTCACGTCGAAGAAACATTTTAAGTTTAAAACCTATAAATATGGATAATATACTTACATCAAAGTAGTCTTCACAGAAATAAATTGTCGAATTCGTGACTATATACGTCGTTCGGGTTTCGCCGCGCGAGCTTTAACCACTTAATTTATTGTTTGGAACGTTTACAAACACTTTGTTGGGCATTTTTATTGATGTGGTATGACACTGCGGTACTGCACACCACTTATAAACTTTGGAATTCATCTTATCACCCGACTTATTTTAATATTTTGTTTACTTTCTTCGCTACGCCATAGACACAATGACATGTTTACCTAACCGTGACGTCAGAGCCGTCGCCATGACACATGTGAGCTGTTATCGCGCCGTATTTAAAAAATATTAGAAAAATGGCTTTATTATTCGTTAACTTAAGTTTATTACCGAAATAAAGGTTTTTTCGTAATCAGAAAATGTATACCCACATTACGGAATAAAATTTCAAAATCTTTCGTCACGCCTATTGCGTGCCCTCCAATATAATAATATAAACACGAAATCTTGAAAACTACTTGACCCATAAAGATCAAATTTGGTAGGGACGTAGTTTGTGAGTAGGACATGTCGACTAAGAACGGATTTTGTTATATTCCATACCCATGAGGGAAATTTGCTTGAAAATCTGTCCATTTTAAAGCACACTTTGAAAGGCAGTATTTGGCTTTCTGGTTAAATTGTCTGTTTAAATGTTTCTTGAAAGTCAGCTTATCTGAGGAAATAAAATAAGAATTGTTACTTTGTTCGAAAATTAGTTAAAAGTACATACATGCGCGCGGGTTAATACATAATTGTCAAAAACGTCAACTTAATTAAACAGATTCGCTTGAGTGACAAATTCTAAGTAAACCATTTGTTGTCTGTCCTGGCTCTATTGAACGACACGGCATTTACGTTTACGTTAATTAATGCCATTTTGGACAACAAATCTTGTAATTAGTGTAGGTACTATCCTACTAAACTAAATTTGGATTAATCAGTAATGGGAAAATCACAGTAAAGAAAAGTTAAAGTAAAGTTAAACAGACAACAAGAAATCAATGAGTATGAATAAGATAGATACCTACAGGGAAAATCCTTTATCAATGAAAATGATGATAATTTTTACAAATCTTTTGGAACGAAGTTCCTTACGGCAGGCTTGGAGGGGATAGGTTTTGCTGTGGCGACCGAACTGAAAAATATGTGATAGTAAAACCGTAAGAAAAAATGCGTGGAATAAAAGCGTTAAATGAGATGTGCGCAGGCGCGACAGTAGCTGAAGGAACTTCGTTCCTACCTGGTGTCCCACGACACCAAACTTTTTTATGGCTTCTCATATATCTCTGACACAAATTATTAACGATTTTTTAAGAATATAGAATTAATATCAGGTTCTAATATGATTAGTTAGAGAAATTTAATTCCAATATTAAAATCAGTCCATTGGAACAATATCTTACCCTTACATAACCTAACATTCCTAACGCTATCGTCGAAATACTGATTCGACTAAACAGTTTATATTTCAATTTTTTATTATAGTAAACGAAAACTTAATAATAACCTGCTTACAAAATAGAAACACGGCGCACATCCTTCTTAATTAAGCTCTAACAACTACCAATCAAAAGCTTACGTGGTCGAAGCGTGTTCCTTCTTTGTTGTAACCAATTTATTGGAGGACTATTTCCACGTAACCTTGAAATTGGCTAAAATAGCAATAACGAACAAACAACCCAGTCCTAAATGTCCACATTTACGAGAGCTTTATGTGATTTTAGGACTGCTGGCTTTATAAACACGTACCCGGTACCAAAGATTTGTATTTGCCTATTAATCAAGATTCTGTACCTGTTACCTATGAAGTTTAGTTAATAATTAATTGGAATGAATCAATAACAGTAAAGAGTATAAAGTAAAAAAAATATTGATTAATGCAGGATGAAACAAACTGTTTCGTACTTTTAACCCTAGTCAACATTAGCTAGCTAGCCTAGTAAACGTTGTTCTGTAACTTGTCTAATATTATTCTTGATAACAGCGCCACCTACCCGTTTTATTGTGAATCAATCCCACCCAAAGACCCACTCAAACACGTTCTAACTAGTTCACATAACGATTGAATTGATGTTCTGATGTACCTCTGTACCATTGAATCAGCTGCAGGTTAATGAGCTAATCACACTAAACTTGTAATGCTTGTTCAAGGTACGTGCATAGTAATCGTGTAAATAATAATCGGAACACGATCCAACACCCTATTTCCCTAACGAGTGATGTGTAAAATGTTATCGCGGTCGCCTCAATGATTTGATTGAAATAAAACCTCGTATTCAGAGCATTGAGAATTGGCTCTTGTACAGTTAATTTTGAATCACAAACCTTGTTTACGATTCTTCATTTATGATCATGAGTATGATCACCTTACTTCTAACTCTATCATACATCATACGTCCATCTGTTGTTGGAGGTTAACTGCTGGACACAAATCACTCCTATCTTATATATTTTGCATCAGCAGTCCAGCATTTTTATCTTCTCTAGGTTAACTTAACAACACACCCATATTCCCTTTAACAGCGCAGAGTTGGCAATCGAAAACCTTGCTTCGTGGACATTCAGCGTGCGTAAAATTATGGTAAAATGTAAACTCCGGTTCACGTTATATCACATGACAGCTGTATCAAATTTTCCACCAACGTGTCGTTATATTTTTAACTTTTCGATGTCAGAGATTTTTTCCCTACGTATGAAACAGGTGAAACAGCGTTAATATAATATGAATTTAAATTCTCTCTTCCCTTTTTAATATGAATAGGGTATGAGGCGCTCTATTTCAAAGCTCAGCTGTTTTGAATTGTTTTACACTAGAACTAGTGAATTGCACTAAAAGCAATTGCAAAAGAAGCAGTCACTCACTGCTTCTGCTAAAAAAAGAAAATAATAGCGGCGACTTCGGCGCTCCACTTCTTCTTCCACGACTTCTCAGTCCATTGTAACCATAACCATTATGGCCGTATTGCGGGGGCCTAAAATACTGACCACAATCCTATGCCCGCAGACCAGGCTGTCGTAAGAGGCGACAAAACCGGTGCTGTTTAGTAGTGGAACTGTGGTCTGTTATTGGACTGGCTAGTTAAGCGTGAGGGTGGTCTCTTGCTTGAGTCAGCCAGACGATCTGTCGCGTTTCGGCTAAGGGGATCTTGGTTTGTCGGGTATGAACATAAAAAAGTCTGTAATCGAGCTCAATGTACACTTTTTGCGCGCTTGTGAAGATTTAAACGACATGCGATGGGCTAATCCGAAAGGCAGGAAACGAGACGCTCAAAACGTATTCGCTCTGTACCACGAACGTTAAAAACAAATGTGTGTGGTCGACCATTATGGCCAGGAAATTGTGCGGAATAATTATAGCAATATTAATAGAATTTGTTTACGGATTGACGTTGATATCGACATGACGCTTGTAGCATTAAAAAACTTCTAGCAGGCATGTTTCGAGGCCGAGGGTTTAATTTTACTCAATTATTTTTTACTCGTACCTGTGACGGTGGAGCCAACGAAACTGTGAAAGCTTTGGGCGGCCGAATTACTGACTACATGGAAACAGCGAAAAATAATAGCTGTAGTGTTGAACAATGAGATAAAAAAATACTTGTTTATTTTTGACGTGACAACGTCTTATAATTCGATAGAGCCGGTGGCACGCATGAAAAAACATGACTCATGCGTCGTTACCGTCGTTACCGTAACGGCGTAGCAATCGGCCTTTGCGTTCGGCAGCGTTCGGCAGCGTCCGACATCCGTCTCTCTCCTACTTGAGTGAGCGATGCGTATGCGTGGACAGCTGCTATACTATAGTACATTTATATGTTTTGATCGAGTATCAAGTGCAGTGAAAAGTGAATGTGGTGTCAATTGTTTATAGCAACGATAATTACAGCGATAAAGGTAATGATTCTTTCGATATTAATTATATATTCAGTGATATATTGTCGAATAGGTATTCGTGCTTTCATCATTAAAATGAATAGCATCGGTCCGCTAGTGCAGCGATTGTAGGTTATGCTATAATTGACATTGACAAATCTATTAAACAAATGAAATTAAAATTTTCTTTTGAAAAATGTTACCATTCCATCAGTATTTTCTTAAGACGTTGTCACGTTCAACTATCGTCAGTAAACCGACTTTACAGACAACCAATTTTTTCAAATAATACTTGTTAATGGTACTTAATTGTTATTACCAGGACAATAATCTCTATTGCTTAATGCCGGGTTAAAGTAGGTACGACTCATCTATACTTAGGTATATTTTTAAATCTTTTTATTTAAATGTGGTAAAACAAATCTCCGACATGGCTGTTAAAACGAAAAAAATGTGCTTTATAGGCTTAATATGATGAATGAAATTTACTGTAAAAATACGTTTGTATGTTTACATCTCGTATGTTAAAAATAAACAATTGAAACGATCAAAGGTGGTTTTTTGTGAACAACAAAAATGATTGTAATTCTGTAGCGTTTTCACGCGTGCAAACTCAGGGCGGTGAGGTGGAAACACTGGAAACGCTAGTGGTGAGCGTGAGGCGCAACCCAAAGCAAGCACTCCGCAGTTTTTAATAAATTGCAAAAGTTACGTCATAACACGTTACCGCTTGGCACGATACAAACAGAATGTATACGTACAATTAAGTTGTAACTGATTGAGGTCTGTAAATCGGTACAAGATAGATAAACTATTTTTGCGACCCAATTATTAACTTTAAAAAACTGTTTTCAATAATGTTACACACTTAAAGACCAATTTTCGCCTCGCTATAAATCGAACTCACGACCCCTCGAACGGCGGTCGGGCATGGTAGCCATTGCGCCGTACCGGAGTACTATTACTTAATCTGTGGTCGTACCAACCAAACTAACACTAAAAACAGCATAACCAATTTGGATAAAATTTTCACGTATGTTTGAGGTAACGTTTACTGTATGTTTTATTGCAATCGATTCCACAAACGACAAACCTATGCCATTCTACAGAAAAAGTAAACATTTACATGGGTGTTAGTGCTGTGTGTGTGTGCTAGAAAATTAAAAAAGTTTCCTCAATCGAAGCGCAAAGCGAGGTCGTTCCTGCGTTCCTAGTACGCAATATACTCGTAGAACTAACGTGATTCGTGATGAAATCCTTGTTTCACTATCAGTAGGTAAACATGAGCTAGTGGATTACATTTACAGCCTAATCCATAACATTACTCACGTCCACCTACTTGTCGCTATCACGTGTAACAATATCACGTCGTTGCTTGGTTAAACATAATAAAGGTAGGTAGGTACCTACTATTTTGTTGACGTCCCTGTGACATGTATCTGATCAACTGTTTCTCTTTAACAATACCTAGTAAGTTACTGTGGTTAATGCATATTCAATTCATACTAATATTATGAAAGCGAACGTAACTCTGTCTGTTTGTTTGTCTGTGTATCTATCTTTCCGCCTGTCTGTCTGTCAATCGGCTATTAGGTATTCACGCTGAATCCGCTGAACCGAATTGGGTGAAATTGGGTATGGAGATACTTTCAGACCCTTGAAATGATTAGGACAGTTTGTTTTCCATGGGATAATTTTCACGATATTTGTGGTTTCCTGACTCCCAAGCGGGTGAAGTTTTGAGCAACCATGGGAGTTTACTATATTTGGACATAATTATGTAGATGTAAGTACATACCTATTTCTAACGTATAGGCTTGAGTTGGTATAAAATATGAAGCGAATATTTTTGTAAAATAATTACGTATTTTGGGTGAACAGTTTTTTTATGTAGGTAAGTAACTAAAACGAGCAGAGTGCCACGATGGTAAGTGGTTCCCGTCGTCCATTGCCATCAGGAACACCGAAGGCATCAGCGATGCGTTGCTACCAAAAAAGAAGGAAGGAAAAAGAATAGGGCACCTGGCTCTTTGTCATGTCAAATATTAAAACATAAAATATTATTAGTAAATAAAAGATGTACCTATAGGTTCATCAAAGGTTATATGAGGAATAAAATATTTCAACAACAAAAATAATCAATTAATTATCTTTAGGTACAGAGCCAATTAATTTCATTTTAATGTAACAGAAAAATACAACATTTTGTTCATTAAAAGTATCCCGAGAAATTGTTCGTAAAAGCTATAAGTATCTAAGTACTAAAAGCATTCGCTTAATTACGGCAGGCTATTTAAATCCCTTTGTTTTTCTCTAATCTTGTTAGGATCTCCGGGAAATCATGGATTACACTCTAATTGAAATAACTCATTAATGTTCGCAACTTAGAGATATATACTCTAAGGTTCGCAACATGTAAATAAATTTAAAATCGAAAAATAAAAAAAACTCAAGTTTTTTTTACTTCGGAACTTATTCACAGAGTAAAAATGTATCATGTATATTTAGGCTGTGCTAATATTATAAATGCGAAAGTAAATCTATCTGTCTGTTTGCCACGTTTTTACGTTAATCCGGTGAACCCATTTAGATGAAATTTGGAATAGGTAGTTTGCAAACCCTGGAAAGGACATAGGATAGTTTTTATTCCGGAAATACATTCTCTTGGTATCATTTTTCCACCTCCCACGCGAGCGAAGTCGCGGGCAAAAACTAGTTCTAAATATAAGACTCTTCAGACATCACAGCAAGTGGATTTCATGTAAGATAACTTCCAGCATCAACAAGTTTTCCCTGACAGAAAACAGGTCCGTCTACAATGTTTTAGGTAACATGTACGAATATGTAAACATAGAAAGTTGTCGTACAGTTTCAGTTCTGTAACGCCTATACCTACTAAAACTTTTACGGGTTTAAATCTATACATTGTTTTCTTTATAAACGTAGGCAGGCTTCGTTACTGATACACAGACCAAAGTATTTTTATTTGGAATTATTGTGCGCCTATGATCTTCTAGTTAACCACCCTCGATTGTATCGTCAATTACTATCACATGCAAATTATAATCAGTCACTTAAACATAGACCATTTCCTCCTTTTCAACGTTGTGATGTAATGTAGGCGTCGTGATGTGGTGTCATGGTGTGCCATTGATGACTGTGTGGTGGAGGTGATCCCAAAATGGGAACGTTATGACTGCAATTAAGACTTAATTCTTCATAAACAAACAATATTCAGCGGATTAGGATGAAAAGTTAGCAGACAGACAGAGCAATTTTTGCATTTATAATATTAATATGATGTGATGAAGTCTTTGTGTGCTGCGAACACCAAAATGAAAACCATCTTAGTCATAGTATGAAATTTAACCAAATCCCCGCTCGGGTTAATTCCATATCTGTGGGCGTTTAGGCGACGATAGATTAGAGCCTTAAGGTAAGATTATCAGCTATGCTAGGAAGAACAATAAACGTATACACATAAATTGGAATAACTATTTTTTTTATTGTCTCGACTAATCTGTGTGGTCTGGTGCAAGTAAAATTCTATCATACAGTCGTACACAATAAATAACTAATTAAATAAATGTTTCAGTCACAAAGTCAAAATTTTTTTTGAACAGGACAAGCATAAGGTGTCTTATATAATTAAATTATTTTACATTATTACTTTCGATGATAAATTAGCCCTACTCCAAGTTCTAAAAAGAAGTAACTTAGTTACCGAGTTTATGGACATTCTGTTTAACAAAAGACTGCAGGAAAATCTCCGTTCACGGTCCAATTACGATAAGGACCGGGTTCGGATCAACGTGATCAATAATTATCTATTTTGTATGGATTTTAATACTGTACCTACTTGTAAATATCTGTATGTCAAATTAATTCGAAATTCAATTTACTGTACCAACGACCTGTCTCGACGAATAAGTCTCTAAGCGTTGATATAGCGCTTTTGCTCAAGTAATTTCCCTTATTTTTGTGTTAACAAATTGTGAGATAAATTATATTAGGAGGTATTTCAATGATAAATATACCAATTTGTAACTGTGCTTCTTAAAACATAGTACTTAATCGCTGTTAAAATGAGCACGAAAAAAAATACACATTTAACCACTAAATATTATGTACTTTGCATCCTCCATCCATGGTCGCTTGGTAAGTGCCACAATGGTGTTACTGTTAGCCTTGTTAGTACGAGTATGTATAAAATAATTCACTATATGGACAGAAAAATTGTTTTCAAACGATATTTTTAAGAACATCTAAATAAACAAATATCGTCTTCTTAAAACGTCGAAAGCAATTTCATTTAGGTATCTAAGAATTTTATTCAGCGTACAAGTTTATTACGAAAGGATATATTACTGAAGCAACATTTTAAGGAATGCTTGAGTGATTAGATGAATTTGAATCCAGCTGAGGCTAACGTTTTTCGAGTTTAATAAGGCAAGCTTTAAATGCGAAAGTGAAATATATTCCTATTGGCGGAGTTAATATTTATAATGTTGGCAAATTGTCGAGAAGATTATGGATTAAGTACTCTTAAATCTAGCAGGTGAAATGTTTTATACCGTTTAGTTGCGGAGAAATACTTATTACAATTATGTATAACAATTAGTTCAACTACGTAGGGTTCTAGGGCATAATTATATGTAGAACATTGTAGACTAAATGCCTCCGTATTAACTTTTATTATTAAGTTTTGAAAGCCGTGAAAATGCCTGATAAAAATAAGGAAATCCGACCAAATAATTCATGCAGTTTAGAAAGTTGGTACAGCAATCCTTGAGGTCTCCAGATGAACATACCTACTGAAAGTCCCCGACTGTGGGGGGTGAGCCGGCGATGGGTGAGGAGGGGGAAGGTCCCTTTTTCAGTTTTTTGCTTATATCTTGTAAACTATTACTAGTGCCTCTACAATTCCTTCTACATTATTAATTTGTATCAAATTTACTATAAATTATGTCCCATACATTTTACTGTTTGATCTGATATAATATGATAAATTAGAATATGAAAATAAGGCCTTTTGCAAAGAAAGTACCTACTATTGCAATATTACACATAATCATCAGTAGTATGTCATATCCGCTGAATTTTCTTTACGTTAGAATAGAATTTATGACATGTCATATTATAAAGTTCACACTCGTCAGCCCTGTCAAATTCTATGGAACTGCATAACAGCACGCACCATACAAAGTTTGGGAACTGTTACATCCTGTACCATCTAGAATTGAAGATTTGAGAATTGATGATTTCTTATCAAGCATGTATTTCTTTTTATAGACAACTGGTTGGAGGTATTATAAAAATAGCTAATCTAATTTTTAGCATTTTATATTTAAAAAATGTTCTCATAACAATTTCCAACGAGAGAGTTCCTTTTTATTCAAGAGCTTACCTCACTTTTCAGGGCCATTTTGATTAATGTTTTGTTGGATATCATTAGACGAAGCGCAGAACGTTGACCGAAACCTAATTACTTATCCCTTTCGCTTATACCATTTTTCATTGCCCATTATACGGTCTACGGATATTTGTTACAAAGACCTTTGAAGAACTTAAAACAACCTATTGTCGTTCTGCCTCTGAGTTTCAATGTGATAAAAATAACTTCCACTTTCGGAGAAAGAATTCGACAGAATAACTTCGGATATAAAAATACTTGTTTAACAAAAATATCTGTATATTCTTTTTATAAATTCCTTGCATGTTTTTCTGAATTTCATATGAAGATTGTATTTTGTTGTTGGACTAATTTATTAGCACCGGTGAGGCGGTGACTTAGGGTCGAATCGAATACTGGAGAGTTCTCCGAGAGAGTCTCTTGAGAGAAGTTGCGTCCACCAATAAAATAACTTTAACATTAAAAACAGCATTTAATTTAAATGTTTAATGAATGTACATACGTAGGTACTTATTTAATTACCCATAGTAATAATAAGTCAATGACCCATAATCAAAATTTTACTTACTAGATAATATCTGGGAAAGCAAGGCAAATAGTAAGTTTTCGTCTTTTATTCGTTACTTAATATGACATAAGTGAAATTTATAACTTTTTAAAATTAATGAGTATTTTATAACAAAAATGTGTAAGTCAAATACACCCGAAATGGTCTGTAATCTTATACGATGTATCGTCGCTTCATAGCTAATTCCTTCACGAAAATTGTGATTCCGTTAAACGTTTACCGACTCCGTAGCGTAGCTGGTAATGTCACTGTCTGACTGGGACAAATAATTATGTGACAGATGAAGGTTTTTACTATCAATCGCGCCCGCTGTTGCTTAACTTTGTCGATCACATAAGATCAACGCAAGCCACCGGGCTATGAGCGATTCACTCTGTAATAAATGCCCGCAAATATTTTAAAGTAACTTCATCACGGATTTGTGGATAAGTGCTTGGCATTGAGAAAGTTACTTTGGTTCCACTTCCACTAATATCGAGCTTCTATTGAATTATTTATTAAAACTTTTTGATAAAACTCCTATCCAATTCAATCAGGACTCTTAAATTGACAATCTCGTTGGCTCACATTTACATTATAATGGATTGTGTTAAAGGATAAAACTCAACGAAATATATATTTTTTTCTACAAAAACGATGAAGTGCAACAAAAATAAATTACCTTAGATCATAATCGTTTAAAAGGTAATGAGTTAATTCCCTTAAACATTTATCATAAAGGAAATTGACAGATATCTACACTAATATTGTAAAGAGGTAAAGTTTGTAACTTTGGATGTAAGTAGTGACAACGTTTGTACTAGAACTTGATCAGGTTAGAACGAGGTCGTCTTTCAGCGTCCTTTGGTTGACGCTGTCGTTCACGTAAAATGTCTTTCGGTTTTGTGGTGATCTCAAAAGCTCAAAAAATCTCAAAAGCTTGCTACCTGACGCCTACCGTTCCTCTCGCATCCTCTCGCTCTAACTTGGGGCCAGCTCTGACCTTGATCTTTGAAACTGTCCATCCAATTTAAACTCTTCCAGCAATATTTTCTTTCATTTTTTCCTCTTCGTTCTTGGCCGGTAACACATCGGTAATGCTTGTGTCGTTTCTGATGTCCATGGACGCCCATGCCCACTTAACATGAACCTTCGGGGATACGGTAAGGATATAAGGATTATCCCATTAAAATTTTGCGACGTAATTCGCCGATAAAATGGTAGTGCTAATGCGCGTTTTCGAACCATGCCAACGATAAGAAATATACATTATGAATAGTTTCTATACCTATTTACTCGTATAAGTTGTAGAGTTTAAATCATTTCCGCGACATATTAGTTATATCAATATTAATACATAATTGATAAGATATGCCGAAAATATATTTGAAAATATGTAATCTTAATCTGCCGGAGATATTTGAATTAAGTAGGTGGGGCAATGTTAAATTCTTTCAAAATATATTAGGTCATCCTAAGGGAAATTTTATGTACCTACATAATTAAATTGCCTGTAACACGATCGATAGTCTGGTCAAGTATGTGAACAAATTACAGTAAAAAATAAAATACGACTCTGCCTGAAAATTTGCCTACTATGCGTTCAAAAAGAATATAAATATTGTATTTGTACTTTCAGGACATCTGTTTCATGGGTTTGGGGTTTATTTGCTCAGACATACCTACCTAATTCAATTTTGAGCCTAATAAACATTAAAAAGCCTTGTAGTGTGGGGTAAGACAACAAAACTCAAATTTATATTACAAAGTACTTCACTAATTAAATCAGATAAATATTCGTTTAAGGATTCAGCGATACAGACTGTAAAGTAGAAAGTGGACTACACAAATTATGTTTTTTAATGGGTCATCTAAACAAAACAATAAATATATTATAGTTTAAAAGACGAAAACAGTCTTTAATAGCCAAGCGTACTAATTTTTAATGAGTCATCTAAGGTATACAAAAAAATAAATAAATTTTAGTTTAAAAAACTAAAAAAACAGTCGTTAATAGTTTAATAGCAAACCGTACTAAAAATAGAAAATATTTTTTAATTAGAAAGAGCTTATAATTAACAAAATAATTAAATTATAGTAGGTACAAAAATGAGTTCTTCTTTTTCTAATTTTTCAGCTTCCCGCCTCAGAAAACAATGCGTTGTGTTTGTAATAGGCAACATTTACATTACCTACATATTTTACTATAATATATACCTAATGTAAACGATTACATCGAACTCGATACATACGAGTACTTGCGTATCGGCCTACGGGATTGTGTCGTATCCTAGCAATATTTTAGGGTGATTATTATAGTGATCTTGTTTTTACGAACGACATGATATATTGGCCGGTAGAAAATATTTACAACCTTCTCTCTATTTGATACGTAGCTACTCGGCATCGTAAACATGTATTGTAAGTCTCGTTTCAGTAAGTAATATATTCTTGTAAAACTTGACCTGGTGTAAATATCTTTTTAAGCAGTAATCCATTCTGTAAAAAAACCACGAACTCATGAACTTCCCAACATTCAAGATACCCTAGTGTGGGAACTTCGACGTTTTATTTTAAATATGGGGTTATTGTTTGTAAATAAATTAATTAATAAATTAATATAAATTGATTCATAATTTGTACATACTATAGTGCTTAATTTACAATTTGAAGCATACATATAAAAAATATTATAATATCACCACCTTTCTTACAATCATTACTTACTAACGTACATACCTACCTAAGTAATGATTGCAATTTTGCTATGCTTATAAGTATGCTTATTTGTAAGTAGGTAAAATTTAATGGTGTTTCAAAAATACCTACCTACGTGTTGTATATTTATTCAGGCTTTTTGAAATTAATTTTCCTCCGTCGATTAATCAACTTTGTTTTCGGCATAAGCCCGGTCTTTGAAATAAACTTATATAAAACAAATTTTACTTTTCCGAAACACTTAAATTACAAGATATAAACTTTACACGAATTACGCGCCACAAAGTTGTTTAATTTAAATATCTAAGTACATCTATGGTTCTCAATTAATTGATCCAACTGTATACTTATGTATGTATATAGGTATATATGTAGGTTCCTCAAGTGACTAACCACTAAGAAAGGATTTGTGGTAATTATGGTATTAGTGAAACAAGTCAGAAGAAAATGCCCTGCCGAGTAGGTACATTAAAAGGCGCGATCTTTTATAACGAATTTCACGGCGGAAAGCTTGTATAATAATAAAATGAATAATGTTTGGCTCTAATGGAATTGGGCACTCATCTCTGAGCCAGTTAATCCTAATTGTCTATGCTATTGTGTTGTCCACGATCCCAAACTCACAGGCCGGAGAGAAAAAACGCCTACCTATAAAGTTTTTACGTCATCTGAATAGTTGCGAGCCTTTAGTACCTTCCATAAGTAACATTTAGGAATAGGTACCTATGGAATATATGAAATAAATGAAAAAAATACAGAAGCCTCTCTTGTTAATTCTATTAGGTATGATTCCTTGTGATTTTGGAAACAATCACAACCACAATAATACGGACAAATAGACTAAAAAGTGGAAACGTGCTCCCTGTTCAAAGAGTAGTTATTCAAATTATCAGTAGTTCTTAAACTATTCCGATTCCGAATTCTTCTTGTATATGGATATAGTATACTTCCAAGATTCCAATTGTTAGCCACAGGTTCTTTCACGACTCCCAAAAATATACGTAAGTCATATTAGCTAATAAAGTAATTGATCTTGTGTGAAACCCGACCCGACTTCCGTTACACCAGACTCATTCACAAAGGAAAACGGGATTTTGCCCTTGTAAGACAATTTCCGATGTAGGATTTCAAGGGTCCTTAACAAGAATAGTTGGACTGGTAGTTAAGCCCCTAAATACAAGTGCATATTGTACTACTGTATTATTATTTTTACAAACGAATAACGCATAAATTAATAAATAACACGAATGCTTGTGATGCCTCAGTAGCAAAATCGATAGCTAAAATTAGCCATTTTGGCATCTACATTAGTAGCAATTATTACTGAATTGTTTCAAGATATCAAGATGGTTTATGCACTCGGCATTGTGAATGCGTAATATTGAATGACGTATGACTATCACGGGCATAACTAGCAGAATCCGGCAGACGTTATGTGTTAAATACACATGTAGTTAAATAAAATTGCTTGACTCGTTTACGGGGTAGCGGTACCGGTAGTAGGTACAGACTTTTACATGCGCGTGCGCCGCCATTGTTTGTTGCAATTTGACAGATCTTATCGCCCAGTTTAGAAAAAAAACTTTGTCTATGCTGTCATCATATACATATATCATTGAATAACTTTTATAGTCATCAAACTGATACTGTCCTTTCAAAATAAAGAAAATACGATTTTAGTTATGCGTGTTTCTATGGATATAAGATAGCATACGCGCATGCAGCACCACCCTATCACTGCCGTCCATGGCAACTACGAACGACCCAGAATAAGACTCAAATCAGGACTAGAATACTTTTGCTCAAAAAGACAAGTTGCAGTATTATTGGTTTAGGTTACTCTTTATTTGTATACAAAGCTGCAAATGTTGGCTGATAGAGATCGCAACTTCCTTATAATGTCACTTTTCTTTCAAGATTCAATTTTTATCTAAAATAGCTACTTGTTCCTTCCCGTCTTTACAAAATAAAGAATATGTGTATCCTTTCTCAATTATTGTTTTTCTTTGGGGCCTTTGGGACCGTGAGATAAATTTAATGATCCATAATGTTACTCTTTCTTTCCTTGTTTGAATAAAATATTTTTGCAGTGCTATTCATTGTTGGGGTTCCAACTTGATTGGTAACTTTATTAATTTTATGATATGATCCAGTTACACTTTTTTAGGCAGTGGAAGAGTGGCGCTGCATGCTCGTTAGCTCATCTTAATATATATATTTCTTGTGTGCGTGTGTATGTGACTGAACTCCTCCTAAACGGCTTGACCGATTTGGTTGAAATTTTTTGTGTGTCTTCAGGTGGATCCGAGAATGGTTTAGATTCACAATTGGACCCGGTAGGTGGCGTTGCTGTCGATATATCACTAAAACATTTTTTAATTATAAAGCGGTACGAAGTACGCTGGGACCACTAGTAAGTGCATAAAAAAGGCGTGGACATATAATTTAGTAAATAAAATGGGTTCGTGTTAAACGCATATCAGATTCGTTTACCTTTGATTATAAATTGTTTACTTGTATCAAAGTGAAACTCGTTACACAATATGATAAATCAACGCAGATGGCCGTAATCCGTAGGTATTTGCGTGAAATCGCGCAAAACTCTTGTTATCGCGTAGAGGCAGTTCTCTGCGAAATCAGCATTTCGGCGTATTGGAGAGATAAGCTGCCTTACCTACTCGTACATACCTAGCTAAACGAGAGGACATCAACATATAAATAAAACAATGTTTTATATCCATGCTTAGCATAATGTGAGGTCGTCGTATCTTCACTAAGATAAAATTGCGTCTAGCAAAGCTATCAGTTTAGCTTTAGTGTTCATGTCTCAGAAATAGTAATTTAAGAGGTCTGGAGAATACGTTCAACAGTATAATGAACATGAGGTGTGTGTGATGTTGGCTCGTCTATTAATTTAGTGTTTAGTTTTAGTTTATTAACGGGTTAACTGTTTTTCTGAAGCGAAATTAATAGGGCAATTCTCGTATCTTTCAGACAACCTGAATTAAAAAATTTCACACATGACATGAATCAAAAGATTATGACAATTTTGGCAGATTGTATCAATTAACTTTGCTTAAGACACAAGTGAGCGCAAGCTTCGACAACAGTTTACTCAATATACTTAAAGCTTTGTTTTACAATATTAAACCATTAGGCATGTACAGCACCTTGGTTCAAATAAGTCCAAACAAAGATATCAACTTCGTATTTTTAACGTTGTTATTTTTATTCCATAGTTACATTGGTTTCAGAATTCAGTCAGTCAGTTATAATGAAATAAAAAATAACACATACAACATTTGTGTTTACAAGTAGGTGCAACATTGTTCCCTCACCATAATTATGCTAAACTGCACTCATAAAATTACTATGTATATTACGATGCTCCTTTATAACATAACTATACAACAATTGTGATACTATGGTGTGAATAATGTTTAAAAATGTGACTTCTTTAGTGAATTTATTATTTAGGTACTAAACACGTCTTCGTAGCTCGAGTTGCACCCTGATCAACAAGGGTCGAGGTTACGAAGCCAGGTCTTTCGACCGGTTCACTGGGTTTCATCGCGTCAAAGCGTCACTGCGGCGTCCAGTATCGAATAATAATTCAGTAATAGGTATGCCAATGCTGTCAGTAGATTTCAAATTAAATTGTTAGATATTCTTCGTAACAACATTTTTTTTCAAGTACCTAAGCTGTAGTAAGTCCAGGACGGTGTTGTTAAAGACCATGTGTAACTGCAGTGACCACTTACATCACGTAACTCATTTAAATTATATAATATTATTAAATGACAAAGGAGTGATTACTTAAATACTATAAACTTAAATACCTACTATAAACGCCAGACTTTCGAAATAAATAGCTTAACTACTTATCCAAATAAGTACGTAAACACAGTGAACGTTCGCTATAGTTCGGGAAATAAAATCTTTTATCTATCCAAGTCTTACATTCGTCGAAGTTTTCGAGAAAGAGCCTGTACTCTGAAGCAAATAAAAGTAGTTTGAAGGAAAACGAAACGGGGAATAATTTCGAATAGATTGAATTTTATTGACGACATTATTTAAATGAAACTTGAATTGATCTGCGGATACCATCGTCGGGCTTTGTTTATATATTAAGTTTAAATTTTCGTTCATTTTAATACGAAATGATCGACAATTTGTAAATCGCAGGTAGGCGAGTTGAGCAATAAATATAATTAAGGGTCATTAAAATACAGCGATCCACTTAAACATTTCTGTTTTCTGAAAAAATATTACTTTTGCCTGGGAAATTTTATATTTACTGGGTATTTGCAAAAAAATGGAAATTGTCAATTTTTCAATACGCAGATACAGTCGTATCTCGCGCACAGAGTACACAATACAAGTATGCGAGTCGATTCGTGTCCCTATCCTCGGCTCATATGTGGGTCTGATGTCACTTATTTTTCAAATGCCTAAATTTTACCATTTATAGTCCAAAAGCTATCATTTGCATCAAAATATTATCAACAATTCTGCACTTATTTGTCAACGACATCATTATCAACGACATCATTGTATCCAAATATTATCAAATTTCTTTGATTTTCACTCATAGAATGATAGGAAATATGAACTTACGCTTGCGCACTTTTTGTTACTGTTTAAATTTAAACATTATTGAAGGCTGGTTGAAAGTTTAAAATGAATTTTTTTTTAGAAAAAATAAGCTACTCGGATGATTTGTAATAAGGTTCCTTTTAATTTAAACTGTCAGTGGTTTCAATGACACAAGAATGTCTTTCTTTAAATTTTAGATATTTCGATTTGGACTCAAAAAACTACTCGGATACTTTGTAATAAGCTTCCTTTTAAACTGTCAGTGGTGACAGTGACACTGGAATGTTATTAATGCCATGGCAACGTATAGCTAGGGTTGAATATGTACACTACGTATTTATTTTTATAAATGTAGGATTGCTACACATCTACAAGGGGGTAGAAAATTTTTTGAAATTACTTTTCCTAGTTAAAAGAAACGTACAAGTATATATCCCAGTAAGGCATAGCAAATGAGAATTTCTGTTATGTTATAAGATGCATTTTCAAAATTAAAATACCGGGCTTTCTTTAGTCGAAAAATAACAACCAATCAAAATGAAACTTTCTAAGTTGTAAGTTGCAGGACAACTCTTCTGTCTATAAAAATAAATAAATAAATGTAAAATTGTATATTTAAAAATTTGTAGATATTATAAAAAAGCGAAATCCCACAACACACAGTTGTTAAGTGTAAAGTGTAAAGACACACTGGAAAGTGCCACGCCAAGTAGGTACACAAAATAGTCAGTACAAAAAAACCAACCACGTACTTGAAAAGTTACAGAACAATAAAAAAAACATTGAAAATGTAAAAAAAATTTGGGCGTTTGGTTAAAAAAAGTAGGTACACAAGTCATATGTACTGTTCACACTTTACATACATAACGTTAAACTTCTATTTCGTCTTACTAAAAAATCCAACCGAATACTGGAATCTATCATTCATGCCAAAAGCAAATTCCATTCTAGTTTTCATTGTAAATTAACGGAGAATAACAGTAACTAGGACGACGGACTGAGAGATCTGAATTGATTTTACTACCAAACTAAATACCTATTGAACCATGAATTTGAATTGATATATTCCTATGCAAAAACGTTACCGTTTGCGGACTGTTCAGTTTTATGCTTGAACTCGAACTCGTATCCGAGTGTTTGTGACAGGCCGATTGGATCGCGAAAAAGGTCTCATGCTATAGGTAGGTACATACGTAAGTTATATTCTGATTTTTGTTTTCAGTAATTTAAGACTAGAATTTTAGGGAGGATCCATACCTTACCTAAACCATTGCCGAAAGGCAATTTTAATGCAAGGGCTAATTTTGAGGTGTACGGTGGACTCTGTATCATCTAATTTGATCCCGAAGGTAGGTTTAGGCTTGTGTGTGTGTGGTTTTTTGAACGGCTGGCTAGCTATCACACTCTTACTTGAGTCAGCCACTAAATTACTTGTGTTTCTTTCTTTCTTCTTCTTTCTTTCTTGACGGCAATGCATCCATGACGCCTTTGGTGTTGCTGACGTCCATGGGTGACGGTCACTTACCGAGGCTAAACGAGCCACCTCGTTTGTCGGATATTACATACAAAAAACTTACAACTTTTTTATTAATTACGAGTATCTGATTTGCCTCTCAAACCGAATTCCTAAACCCTAAAATTTATTTATATGCAGTATGCAGTACCTACAGATTTGTGAAAAACCATTTTGAACTTCCTATTGTTTTTTAATAAAAATACGAATATTCCTATTTCAAATATCCTTCCACTCCCACAAACTAATTTGAAATATCGTGTTTCGTCGAAAATTGATTTTCGTTAAAATATTTTCCGTGTCGATGTTCTACGATTTCAGGTATCCGGTAAAAAAGTAGACGAACCATTTAATAAACGTTAAAAGGCATTGAAGCAGACAACCAACAAAATGCCATGTACCTATGTTACCTACGGGCTACGTGTCAAATTTAAGTTAACATTCGGATAAAACTGGGTAGGTTCACCAGACGGACAGACGGACAAGCATGCATGCGAGAGATCTTACAATTCGTTTTTGACTAAAAATAGGGAATAGTCGTGAAAACAATGACATTTTATAAGTAAAAAGACAATTTTCTTTCCAAATTGTATATAAGTATTTGAAGAGAAAGATTCGTAGCAAGGTAACCCTTTGATATGAATATTACGCGCACGGAGGTATGTAAGATACAGTATGGAACTTTTGGCTTTTTGTAACACATTCCATAAATATCATGGTTATCCCATTAATCATTTCTTAGGTTATTCCGTGTTTCGACGGGCTCGCTTAATTTTCGGTTCTGATTGTTCTTACCAGCTTGATATAGCAGTACCTACCTATTCGCGCTTAATGATAATAGGAGTCTCCTGCTTTTCTTGATCACATATGTATATGGGTTATAGAAACGACATATCACATAGCTCGTCTGCTTGTTTGTCTGATATTTACATTAAAAATACCTAAAATTCGATAAGTAGTCGAAGTTCGAAGCAGACTTCGATAAGACATAGATAGTCATTTACCCATACACTAATCTGCATCGAAGCAGCGTGGTGGAGTACGCTCTAGAGACTAGACCTTCTCAATTACGTGGAGAGCGTATATTGCGATGGTTCGCTAATTGGTTCCAGTTAAACAAGTTTCTCACTTATCAATACCAAGTTGGTTGTTGTTCATTTGTATAGGTATGCTGCACGGATATTAAGTAGTTCCTGGCACTACTGTACCTCTGAAGATTCTATAATCATTCTAAACACAAAGATCCTAAGGGATTAGGGATTCAGCTTAAATCACGGAGGTTGCACATACCTACGTGCGGAGAAAATGAAATGTTTGTAACAAAGGGGTTTACTCTCCGCGCGCACCGGACTATTTTCTTAGGTCGACGTACACAAAAACGTTTTCATTTTTAATACTGGAAAGCTTATCGTATTCATCTCATAAGAAGATTAATAAAATATATACACATCACTGAGCATGTTTATGTGGCAGTGTTATGCTTTTGTTTACTCAGTTTTGGTTCATGGTGTCCAAAAATAAAGAGAAAATTTTTCAAATACTTGCAGAAAATAGGTAGGAATATTTGAGGATAACATTAAATGGAAACTTGTTGTTTAAGACACTTTGTTCGTTGTGGAAAATGAACTGTCAGTTATATTAAATTCAGTTACAAATGTGCCGAGTCAGGCTTACAATAACACTTCTGTACGTAGGTGTTGTTCAACCATAACTTTTGCTTTACTCGTTAATAAATAGGTAGGTATTTGCCACGATATATCGAAACAACCACGTAATGAATCACACGTAGTGAAGAGTTTCGTAATCTAGTTATGAGTATTTACTTAATTAATTTTATCAAGAGCAAAAATAATATTTATATTATATTATCTTTTTTGATTTGTGTAAGTATATATAGAAATAAAAGAATGGAGTAAATGTTACTGAATGTTATCACAAGCCCTCTACAATACATTAGTTAAAGTGGAAAACATATCGGTTGAGCTTTTACTGCGATTAGCGGAAATAAACGCACGGACAAACAATCTAAATGTACCTATGTGATGTGCCCTAGCAGGTGGTCTCAGATATCTGCCATACTTATCACATTGATCAGTTACAAGTACGAGGATGGTTCTTACGGAGAGAAAAATTTAAAAAATTGTCTGAAAAAGTCTAAAAACAACACTTTTCTATATTCCCATACAAAAGCTTCGTAATAATACTTAAAAGTCAATTTGAACTTTAATACCACACCATACAGTTTAAGTGTTAGTGGGGGGTGGGGGGGGGGGGGGGCTTCCGGGAAGGTGTCCCGAATAGCAGAATAAGTATTAAAAAAAATAAAGAATCGCCTGTTTTCTGTACGAAGTTCGCCGGGTCAGCTAGTAATAATATGAAACTCTTCCGTTACCTACCGAGTGATTGACAGATAACGCACAGCCGAAACAACTGAACGCAACAAGCTGAAATTTGGCATGTAGGTATGTTACTTGGGGAGTGTAGGGAAGCACTAAGCGAGGATTTTGGAAACTGCCCTAAGAGGATAAAAATTGGATAAACAGAAATAATGAATGGATGGATTTCTTCAATGGATTCACTTGAAACTCTGTATACTTATATAGTTTATATACAATTGAGCAAGTGAGCACTAAACAAGGATTTTTGGATATTACTTAAACAGAGTAGATTTTACTTTACTATTCAGCAATTCATAGAATTAATTTACTTTCGCAACGTCCATAATTGTTATATTCTGCAAGTAAAAAGTTGCACACGACCAAACGAAGATGAGAACAATATGAAGGTTTCGGTTCAATTTCAACTTTAACAATGCACGCGCACTGGTTTTAAATCGCGAGGCAAAATATTACTGTAAACCTATGCATGTTGTCAATAGCAATGTAGCTCCCGAGAAAGACTGATTTCAACGTACTTTTTGTTTGAAAGTATTGCAATCAAAAGGTACCAGGAATTCGTACTCGTATAAAGACGTTGTAAGTTGTAAGACTTTCCGTCCTGGAGTCTCAGCTAATAATTCCTGATCGTGCTTCGATCACCTGATACATGCTGCTAATTAACAGACAAAGTTATGCCGCTGTTGGAGGTCGGTGGGATCTATACAGTTTAATGCCTAGAGTATTTATGATTGCTAGTGATTTTTTACCTACCTGGTTAGCTACCGTGCTCCTATTAGAAGCAATAGTATTTTTAACCAAGAGCAAGTCAAGGTGTTCCTCAATGCCTCTATTTAACATCACCATCGCTACCCATAACTGCCCCTATGGCGCGGGTCTCCTCTTGCAATGTGAGGGGTACATACCTGTACCCCACAGGCCATAGTCCGCCACTCTGGCCAAGTGCGAATTGGCGGCCTTCACACACCTTTGAGAAAATTATGGACAAGTTTATGCATTCAGGTTTCCTCACGATGTTTTCCTTAACCGAAGCAAGTGATAATTAAACTGTATAATGCTATCATTTCTGAAAATCAGTGGTGCGTGCAGGATTTAACCCGGGCCACCTTATTCGGTAGTCCAACGTTCAAACTATTCACTATTCACTCGGCTATCACTGCTTTACATCTATTGTCATAAAAGCCTTTGAGCGGCGGTAGCCCAACGTAACGAGTGGGCTATATACATAAAAAAACAGCCTCGTAGATCGTAACTACGAAATCATATTATTTTTTGTAAGGTAATAAACAAAAAATGTAATCAACAACCGGTTATAAGCGTTATAAGCAGACATGAAGCTGAAAACATAAAGGAACGGAATTACAGCCACTCAGAGCAGACTGTTCGGATACAGGTACACAGTGACAATACAGTTTAAGCGAAATCGGAAGTCTTTACGACGTCTGGCACTTTACGTAACGACGTATCATAACTGTTAAATTCGTATCTGGCTACTAAAAATAGACGTCTATTTTTACCTTTACTTTTCACGCGAGATGAAGAACTAACTACTCAAATGTTATTTTTAACTTCACATTCGGTTACTGCATCCTCGACATAGACCCTGAGGCGTAGGGATTTTGGGTCAATGACCAGCAATCTTTTTTATTTCCTTGGCCGCTTCATAGACCAACACGATATTTGATGGGAAGTAAGCGCAAGCGCTGTGACCTGCGGCCCATTGTATCCATTTACAAGGAAATAAAACATTTTATTTCATTTATCTGCTTAATGTTTATAATATTAATAAATATTTGCATACGCTGAAGTTCCATAGTTTTCACAATATTCTGTAATATTCTGTAATGTTCTCGACATCTGCGACATCGACTTATTGCCAACAGGGAACAACCCTTTGGAGATCAATGAACCCTGCTCTTTATAAACTTTTTACGGATGATTTAGTCTGAGAACGGTAGCCCGCAACTGTCTTGTTCATTGACCTGAATGATGTAGGTAGAACGAGTAGGTACGAACATTTGGTTTTAACTGTTCAGACAGTTAAGCCAGGAAAGATTTATTTAAATCAGCACTACAGTCCTTTCAAAATTTAAAACAAATCTAGTACCTACCCGTGTCAGTTAAAAAAGGAATAAAAGCCTGGTCTACCGCACAGAATGCTGGAGATAGAATCTTGCATCTTTCATTTTGCAAAATTATTTACGCTAGTAATCAATTCATTTCAGCCATTTGATTATTTTGTTTGCTTCCGTAAACGATAACAAAAATAACAAAATGATAAAACTCTGGTACCTAAAAGTAAATAATCCAAGTCAATGCAAAACGGTGAAAAGTAGGTACATAAGTGAAGTCTGTCAAAGCGCAATTGTACAATTTGTAGATACTTACTTGTATCTAAAGTAAATAGTGAAATGAAATTCGAGCAGCCTAGTACAGAAACCTAGATCACATGGGTTAATAAAAAACCTACTCCCCCTAAAAAGGCTCCCCTTTTAGGAAAATAAGCAATTCGTCTGGTATTTCCTAAATTCACAAACGACGTAACCACTTTACCGTCTGCCATCTTACAACTAGTTTAGAGGCTCCTTCATTACATCATAACATAACTCTTTTCATAACATTATTAGTAGAATATATACTTAGAGTACTAAAAGACATTTTAGTTTCGCTTAGTTACCGCTAGATATGCTAAAAATTCCATGAAAAAAGAAAAACATGCAAGATTTAGACACTTCATTAGGTAAGTAATATTTCCAGTCGTTTGATCCTTTAGTACCAGTTACAATATTTCGGTTGTTCACTCTTTTCAACCCTTTAGCGGTCAAGGACAGACTGGAGTTTCTCGTAACGATAATTTCTAAGTTTACTTACTCCTAAATACTTTTCTTTATGTAACTACCCGGCAAACGAAGGCGAGGCACCATACGGCAAGTGGTCGCTTTGCCAACTTGTTGAATCGCTTACCTTTACAAGGATTATGGTACTTATATCGATATACATAATATACACATAATTAAGATACATTCTGGTTAGTTCTAACAAAACGCGTAACAGCACCGTTTATTTATCTAGTAGATCATGCAGGATGTGATAACGGTCTGTGCGCGATATCGAATAAACAGAGGCAAGAAATAAAATAGGTCGCGCTCGCTCATATCGATTTCGGATTTTCTACACCACTCGTAGCGTAAATAATTTTGAAATCAAGCGAGCTAGTGAGATTAGTCGGCGTAATATGATGAGGTGTAAGCCTGTAACTAGTTTAACGCGAGCTTGGTAAAGATACTGTAAAGTAAGTATCGTATAGGTTTATATTGCTTTTAGACTTTATTGAAATAATCTTAGTATGTGTTTTCTAAATAAACTTTACAGGATCTGTTTTATGGTACTTTTAATTTGAAAGCTGTGTATTTATTGCAATACAAATAAATTATCAAAGTGTGATTTATCCAATAGGATAAAAATATATAACAAATAATCATGATTATAACGTACCCTACAGCAGTATTTCCGTATTTATTTTACATACTATCCTACCCGGGCGTTAAGGTTGTAACAACCACTATAAGTACTACCGGAATTACGAATTAATGCTTATGTTAAGAGGGGGTATAAAGCTAGGAAAAAATCAAATTTCACCCGCGCGCCCCGCCCCGCCCGTCAAATAGATGCGCCGCAGCAGTTGCGCGTCCGGTTGCATCTGACTTTATTAGCGGCTGTACACTCTCGCGAGACTGCTAGCCGAGTGCACTCGTATGAGAATGTACTTGGTAGCGCTCGCCTCGCCTCGTGATGTCTCGGGGGGTCTCGCCTACTCTCGCTCCCATGACGTCTCGGCCGAGGCATCACGAGACATAGCGAGTACTCTCGCACAAGAGTGTACAGTCGCTATTATATAACATGGCATCAGTCAAGAATACGGCACAGTATAATGTAAAAACTGAGACAAATTTCCTTTTACCTCAAAAATGGCAAGCTGTTTTTTCTTTATTAGGGTTAGATTTTTATACAATGTTAATAGCTAGAGAGCCAGTGAATGGCAGCCAACACATTATTAGGTGTCATTAATAATTTTGAATATATTATTATGTAGGTATCTATTAATCTAAAGCAATTCTTCTCGCTGTAACTATCTGTATTTCTGAAACTAATAACATTTATATATAGGTAGTGTCGGTCGCATCATGTAACCATAGCGCTGGAAACCTAGTGTAGGGAGCGATTGAATCACTTTTATGACAAGAAAGGCAGTATAATGTTCGTACTGGTGTGACCATCAAATCATTTAAATTCTCGCAAAGCAGAATATCTGCTCTATTTTTACGTGATGACACCTGTATGCCGTATAACATGTAAATAAATAACACGTAGGTACAATGTTTTTCAGACATTTATTATTATAGATAACATTGTTTTCATTTTTTCGCTACAAAAAGATAAAGTAAGTTATCCTTTAAATTTATTTAAATTGAAAGAAATCCTTCGCCAGAAAACAGAAAAATTACAAATGCCACTGCCGTTATTATAAGGAAACTAATTAAGTGACAATAATATCATAAAAAAATGACAATCACTAACTTCTTGAGCGACAATTGTTAGCTTTAAAAATATAAGAAAAAAACAGTGTGTGAAATATGATGCGTGATGATATAATTATCCGTGAGAACAGGAAAAATGTATAATGGGTATTCAAAATATTTAAGGTATGGTAAGAACACATAAGTCATCAAACTAAACAATTTTTTGAAGATTAAAAATAAGCATAAAATCGAACAAAGCTTACTTAAAACCAAAATGAATTTATTCGAAATCAAGTTTAATTCACTAAGTCCAAAATCCGTCTAGAAAAAATAAAATGCCAAAATTATGCATGGTTGGAAGTTTTAATTGTTCAAAAAAATATATCTTGTCTATTATAAGCCGTTGACTTGTCTCACATGTGTATTTAGTATCGTCGTTTGTCTTGATATTTATCTTGACCCGTTCATAAACACGAGGATTGATGTTACTGAAATTAAAAAAAAAGTCAAACACTGTTATACTCCCTAACATTGAAACTGATGACGTCAGGTATCACTTTGCGCCATTTATAATCGGTTGAAAGTTTTAGATAGGACTAAATTACATAAATACTTTATTTTAATGCCAGTCGTTCCGGTGCAATAAATTCGTCTGCATTTGGATCTGTATGTTCTAAAATTTCTACATTTTGTAAAAGCGTAAAATAGTAAGCCTGAAAATATATAATTATTTTTTCTTTAAGAAAACACAATTAGCAATTAAAAAGTAAATAAAAAAGTCGCTTTAAAAATGCATTTATACAAAATTTTATGTTTTTGTTAAAGTAATTTTGCCTGTATGTATAGTATAAAAAAAGTTTAGTTTATGTGTTATTTTGTAGATTCGTTACAATGCAACAACAAGCAAATAATAAATGAAACAATACATAGACAGATGAATTGATACGCACTTCTCTGGTGTAATGTTCCCGTCATCATCAATAGATTTTGGAATATTTTCTTATTCTCTCTTATCATATCTTGATTTTGGATTAAATCTTGTTCTGAAATGAAAATACAATAATAGTTTCAAACACACACAAGTAACAACTACTGTAGGGATTGATCAAATTGACTACCAGAAATATAGGTGTTGCTTTAAAAACAAAATTATGGGGCAAAGAGGAAATAATTAACTCAAAATTAAATTTGCTTTTGGATAAAGCTGTATATTTTGTTTGAAAGTACATACCTATACTAACTATTAATGATACATACAATGTGAATTTTTCGTATATACTATGCTGCTTCAGCGATCAAACATCAACATCAACATTGTATTGTGAGCACAAAAGTTAAAACAATAAGGTCTAATTTTGAATATGAAATAGTACTTGTCAACTTACCTCTGACAACTAGCCATGACTTGAATTTTCAGCTTTCTATGATCCCTTTTTAATGTTGATTTTATTCCGTTTGTTACCCATGTTGGATCTTAGTGTCTTTTAACTTTAGTTCACACACACACAATTATTGTTTTTGTAATAAAAACTACGCTCTCAGTCACAAATGTACACCAAAAAATAATTTCACATGTCGAGAAGACTGACGCAGTCTTCCCGTCTCAATGGAGCAATGGTGACTGATTAATGAAACCGAGCATGTCAAAATACTCAAAATCCTACAAATGTATTTTATTTTAATAATTCGTAAATTATAGATTTGATTTTGAAATCGCTAATCTAATCCCTCCGTGATACTAATTAGCATAATATATTAAAATATTGACTCTAAAATATGCACCACATTGAAAATAAATTGATTTAAGTGAAAAATTAGACCTAACTTTGTGATTTTTTTCTATCGAGAAAATTTTATTTTTTTCTGTTATTGCTTAGATCTTGCACTCAATAATATAATGAAGTATAACTATGTTTTTCTTCAGGTTCTAGAAACTTGATCTACTACTGTAAAAATTGAATCTAAGATTGCCAATTTTGCTTTATACCCCCTCTTAAGCTCTCTTGTAATATAATCATAGCAAGCGGGCACTGTCGCCACCAAAGGCACGCCGATGAATTGATAGCTATAATAGTAGAAGTATAATATAATAGTTTTATTTTATACAAAGTAAAGTAGTTTCGACATCCTAATCAATAAAGGAAAAAGGAATCAATAAAGGAAAAAAAACAAAAGCGAATATTCTTTGTTATCTCTAGTAAAATTTCGATTGAAACCATAGCAAAATTCTATTGCTTTCGACCGTGATATATTTTTGATACAGCAAGGTTTCGAGCGTTCAACCTTTCATATTTTGATTTGAAACTTTGCCTTCTATTTGTTTCGTACTAGTAAACCTGCCCTCGCTTCGCTTCGGGAACCATATCCCTTAGCACGCACGTTCGGAAATTGTTAGCTGTGAACTGACATAATTTTTTTATTTACTAACCGATTGAAATAAAATAAACGCTTAATGTTAAGTGCAGTTTACCTCAATATATTAGTGAAAACCGCACCCAATTCGGTAAAGCCGTTTCTGAGATTAGCGCGCACAAACCACATGCAAACAGAAAAAATCTAAAAATCATTGTTTTTAGTTCTATTGCCTTAATTAAGACCCCCAGTAAAAGTTTTTTTCTCATATAATCTCCTAAGTACAGACAGCGATCAGTTACAGATTTATTATTATCTATATGTAATAGATTGAAACATAAAATGAATTAATGAACTTAGAACTATCTTCATCCATTTATAATCTTTAGCAGACACATGATGGTAAATGACCACTGTCTCCTATGGATATTTTGAACATGAATTTAAATCACGAATTGCGGTTCCATCAACAACTGTAATGGAATCCTTATCTAAAGTGTACATTTGAAATATCTTGCTCAGAGACATACTACATATATTTCAGTAGCTGCACTGACATATTAGTCACGTGGATGTTACGCGATGGACAATAACCGCCCTCGTTACGCTTGGAGAAACATGTTTATTACATTTACAAATAGTACCCGCACCCAAATATTGTTATTCATTTCTGTCAGGCGCTTCATATTTTAGTTTCATGTTGGTTTTCTCATGCCTCCTTGGTCTTAAAAAATCCATACTACATTTTGTCTTATCTCACGGTAGAACACTATCTATTCCATCCAATCGACCTGCCGTTGCATGGAATAGAAGTGTTCTAAAATAATATGATAAGATAATAATATAAATAAGTCCAAGTTCAACTCAAGTCAACTGGGGACAAAATAATATAATCGGATGATTGTTATTGCACAGAATATATCTTATGGACCAAGTGATTAATAGGACATTGTAAAAAATGCTGGCGCAGTTTGAAAATTGTCCAATATGAGAGAGCAATGTGATTACAATTATTGAAATAATCAAATCGTCCGGGCATTATTTTTAATGTTTATTACCTATGGTGCAGAGTGATTGGGTCGGGTTGAAAATTGTGATATCTCTACCGGGCGTTGTAATTACTTGTGAGAACCCAGGTGAAGCCCTCTACACCAGTTTTTCTTGCCCGACTAGACATAACTGCAAGTTGCAAGTTGCAAGTTCAACTGCAAGTTGTTAGTTTTAGAATTTTGAGATTTGAATCGTTTTTTTCAGTTTTCTCAAAAACTGTGCGAAAGAAGATTGCCCGACGTAACTATATTTATAATGTCCGGGCAATGTGAGAAATAAGGATGTTCAAATTGTAATTATTTACTTCGCCCCTAGTAGCTTGTTATTATTCATAATTCGCAAAATTTAATAATAATTATAACTTTTTAATCGTTTGTTATTTTTCGTCGTTCAAAAACTTATACATACATGAATTATTTTATTTTCTTAAACGAATTAACATGATATAAATTTCCTTTTTTATTGAATATGAAACACTTTATGATATCTACCGTCAGGAGATACTCTGTCGGTATTATATTCTACTATGTTTAAAAATAGATATCTTGAGTTGTTGAAAGATTTAAGGATTTTCTGCAAAATTCTTTTTCGCTTTACCGTCTGCGTCCATCAGCATTCCTAATTGAATTGCTACTGATATTTCCCTTCTACGAGACTTTCTTTAAATTCTCTCCCGTGCACTATTTCATATACCTACACGTACCTCGTCTCTTTAAGAAACTCCCATTACTGATAGCCCTTTAAGATATTCGTTAAATTAAAGAGTGTCTGTCTTTAACGAGCTTCTCTTCTTCTAAATCTTTTACTTAAATAATCATCACACTTTGCGTTCTTTGGGGATCGTATAACTTTTGAAGGATATAACTAATTAAGCTCATAGTCACACAATAGTTGTAGGTATGTTTTTGTTGAGTACAGATTCTGGCGAACTTTGACTGAACTGATAATTATTATAATTGCTTGATGGGAGTGTAATGAAGTTAAACATCATCAAACTCCGTACATAATTATGTATTAAAAGTTACGGGCGTGCGTACCACTTAACATCCGAATTCATCTAGGTTCTTGTTTGTTGGCTGTTTACATAAAACAATGAATAATTTACTAACTTAATAAATTCATTGTATTTCCTCTATACCCAGAGATGCACTATTTAACACATTTGACTTATTCTCTTCAATTGAATTAAGTACAATGACATTAACTACTGAGTTAAAATCAATAAAAATACAAAAAAATATATTTATTACAGTAAAATTAAATTATAAAACTTAATTTAACATTGTTGGCACATTGTTTAGTTTATGTTTAGTTAGTTAGTTTAGGTAGGGATGTATTTCACGAGTTTTGTTCGCTTTATTTTTTGTTTCAGCAAAGGAGATGTTCCTCTAAAAGATTATTGTATCCTCCTGTTTACCACAAGGTAATTGTAGCAAAATAATGTGGACATAAAAACATAGTTAGGTGAGAGATTTGTGTATGGGAACTTGGAGGTGCGAAACGAAGGCATCAGTAGTGGCAGATTTACGCATAGATTTATTGGGTTACGGGGAAACCGAAGATAAACAGGATTGTTTATTATAGTCGAGTTGAAAGAATATGGCTAGCAAAAGGGCGCAACCTCGAAAACCCATTAATTCATATTTATTACCAGCGCATTTATGAAACATAAAAAGTTTACGAGAAGGTGGAAAGGCTGCAGGCATATTCTAACGTCGCTCAGTTTATGGGTCATCTTAAATAGAGCTTTAATTATACAGGAAGATTTATGGAGACGTCTAATGAAAATCCGGACAGGCAGGATATATAGGGTCGGTTCTGGTACTACAAAATTCTAATTAAAAGGTGTACAGTTTTGATTATTGTCATCATAAAAAAAATATAGTTAAAAAACTAAAAAATGGGTTTTATAATAAATTGAAATATAAAACAATTCTTAATAAAAGCATGGGGCGTGCCATATCTTTCGTTAATTTTTTTTTCGACTAAAGTACGAAAGATATGGCACAAAGCGCCTCAAGCTTGTATTGAGAAAATTATTTTATTTTTTATTTAGATTTTTTTATTATTTTTTAGTTTTTTAACTACATTTTATATTTTATTTTATACTGCGAATAAACATCTTTCTTTCTTGCCTTTGGTCCTTGATAAGCTATGCCAATTTTCGAGTTAATCCGACGTTTTGAAGGAGGTCAAAATCATGTTCAAAGATTCCGTTACATACTTAGGTACATACTATGAAGCTAATTAATAAGCGTATTAATAATAAAAAAACGCTAACTAAATGTTAGCGTTTGTTTATTATTAATACAAACAATGATTATTATTAATTAAACAAACTCGTATTTAGATTTAATGTCCAGAGGTTAGGGACACATTCAGTTACGATTTTAAATAGGGATTGCTTGGACACATTCAGTTAAAATTTTAAACAATACCTAAAACAGTAATTTTGTTATCACCGAAATGTTTGTCGTAGTCGAAAATTGAACCCAGGATCAGGCTAAGTGCTCAGTGTTTAAATTAAAGTACACAATTGTTACAATCCATTCAAGTTTTAAATTAAATGAATTTAATAAAACATTAAACTTTCTACACAATATGATACTCGCAATCCCCGATTGTGATCACGCGTGTCGACTAACTTGCTTGATCGTGTTCATTTTATAGACGAGTTGACAAATGGGGAATGGAGTACGTCAGATATTAATAATTCGTGACTTTATAGACATACTCTTCAAGAGATGTTCTTTTATTGAAGCCTTGGACTCGCCAAGGTTTTGTTATAAAAATATTAAAAAAAATTAACACGCTCAACACCTTTTTCGGACATGGCATATAGAAGCAAGTAAAACTATTTAAGATAGAATATTAATGCGGCGTAAAATAGTAGACTATACGTATTCGTACGGAACCACTCCGGTCGCTATTCCAATGAATAATGTGTACCTACTTATCCATAAGCTATTTAGGGTGTCTGTAGGGATTTGTGATTTCCCTGCAATATAAAGGTAGGTAAGTGACAGTGGTCTTTCAACAGCATTAACACTTGTGTTCCGGTTAAAAAGGTGTGGCCGGTTACACTTTTTAGAGGCGACCATCAGTCTTCAAGAGTAACAACGCATCTGTGACCGAATTAGAACAAGACTTTTACTAAAGTTATTTTATAATTTTACTACTTTATAATATTACTAACATTAGAACAAGACTTTTACTAAAAATTACTTTATTATTTTACTACTTTATAATATTACTAACAATTTACTAACACCTAACAGGACTAACTATCATTAACAGTCCCTGTCCCTGTCCTCATACTTTACTAACAAAGTAACCAACTAAATGTTCTCACACCGTCTCCTAACCTCTCTATTTGAATCTTGTTTTGTGTCGGTCACAGCTGTTATCATGGGCGGCAGGGAAAAGGTGGTGCTGCATGCTCGTTTGCTATCTTATTTCCATAAAAAAAGTGAAATTCTTCTGAAAGAAGTGCATACAAATTATTATAACACAATTTTCTTACTAAGTGCTAGCGTATCTTCCGCCAATGAAAACTGTACTCCTTTGAGGAGATTTTTATTTCAGATAACCACTGACTTATTACTACAGATAACCCAAAAGCTTAACTGCAGCTGTGCTGTCAAATAATTCCCTTGTTACAAAATCTCCTCTGTATTTCTGAATCGCTTCACCTTTATAGGGATTTATTCGTTTTGAAACAGCAAACACGTCGTCTGACGCGTCGTTTCTGAATAGAATTTTACGTACTGCCGAATTTCAACAAATTTGTACCTATAATAATATCGTAAACATGCCGAGACGAGCCTACTTGGAATTTAGCAATCATGTCACGGGAGCATTCCACGCATGCCTACTTTTAGGCAATGGTTTGTTGTGCTGCGAAAACCATTTTTCTTACACAATATGCTCGTGTAAAAAGTCGTCTACACGTCAACTCGATTTATGTAAGCTAAAGTCTCTTAAATTCAAAAAAAGTGGAAACTGTCAAGCGAATGTTTAACTTAAAATTATGAAATGATTATTATACTTAATTTTTTTGGGGTTTTCAATTATTTTTATTGTCAAAAACAAAATATTTAAGTACTATTTACAGTTGTGTAGTTGTTTTCAGAATCAAAATAAAAGGAAAAAGAGCCTCTCAGACTCCAAAACCACGTGGTAGTCACATTAATGGCATTACAAGTTTATTCATTGGCTTGCTCGGTGCGTTGTTTTTTAGATGACATTTGAAATCGGCAAGACGCGCGCGATGTTTTAATTTACCGCCCCAAAAATATGGAGAGAAATTTGAGATTAAAACTTTCGTGTCCTCCTCCTCCTAAATTTAATAACTTATTTTTAATTAAATTCCTACTGTCTAAGTAAGGTCTTAAACTAAAAAGTGTTTTTCGTAAACTTTCTGCGTGGCTTAGAATTAATCATCGTTTTAAATAGTTAAAATAGTTCATAGTGCTATTTACATTTAACGTAGCACACAAACAATATTTAACCTACCATTTATAATGTGTAAACAACTTTAACCTATCATTATTATGTTCCTAACTTGACAGGGAATCAACAGCGATTTTCTTAACATTAGAAAATTACCATTCTGTGTCGATATTGAAACATTAAAATATCATATAATTATGTTTACTTGTACATACTTTTGGAACTCATTAAGAAACTTAAAAACATACATAACATTGTTTATTAGTCTAATCTACTGCAACAATAAAGATGCTATTTCATTTAGTGTGTACGTATAACGATGGTTGTTTTGAAACAATTTGACGTTTCCTCTAGCGTATGAAACAACACGCTGATGAGAATGCTTTTAGAATGTCAGACTCACTTTACGTATCAAAATGTTACGAGCGTCCGAGAAAAACAAAATAAACACAAGTCTGGTGTATGTTAAATTAGCGATATTCGTACATTTATTTCCGACTAGCAGCCAAAAACTAAGTCGAATTATTTTAGCACAACGAAACCAGAAAGCATGTTGAATCAACAATTCGATAGATTTAGATGCAATACATTCAATTTGTAGACCATTTATAAGACATGGTAAGTGAAAATATTTCGAAGCTCTTAATCTTTTAACAAAAATGTTAAAGTATTTTGCCTATCATCACCTAACCTTTAATAGAATTATTTTTCTTGAACAGTTATTTTTACATGACTAAAATGTAAATACATTATATACCTTTACAAATACAAAATATGCCATCTTTACTTCAGCGAAAAGTGACATATTAAAACATTGTTAAGAAGGCTATTCTTGTTTTTAAATTAACATCAGACATCGTATCTTTAATTATAAAGATACAATGTACCTATGCGTTACTACTTTTGATGCTTATATTATAAGCATCAACAGTAAGCTACCGCTCTTTGTTACGAGTTGCCACTCTTTACAGATGGTGGTCTTTTTCAGATAGTGGTAGGGTTTCCTACATGTCTGACTATCAATCTCCTTCTCCTCTTCAAATCGTATTAGTATTAAAGTTGGGGCGACATCGCCTTACAATTTTCATTTTGTTTAATTTTCATAACACTGGTTTATTTTAATATTTTGTATTTATTCAGTCTTTACTCAGTTTACTCCCATCCAATATTAATTTCGAAAGTGTGTTAATGTTTTTTTTATATACTTAACTAACTCTTGTGGCGCAGCGCCCCAAAATGTGTCTTGTATAATATATATCTATATATATTATAGATAGTACATAGATATATTGTATATATTAGTTTATTTTTTATATTAATGAGGATTGAACATAGCAAGAACCAAGTATCAATATTTGAAGTAATAAGTATATAAATATTTTATGTGTTCGCGTTCAGCGCCATGAAAACATTTATACATTTTTTAAGGAACAAGCTCTTACGACAAACGAATTATCACAGTATTGACCAGATAATAGATTCTTTTCATGGACTGATTGGATATAGAACATTCCCATTAAGTTAATACAAAATACGTACCTCCTCAACAAAACAAAATTAAAACTCGAGAAGTAAATTGTTTTTAAACTCTTCTAATTATGTTTTTGAACTGGTAATCGTCGTCCATTTTCATTGTGTAGGAACGTTATCAAATTCGAAACAAGTCGGAAACGGAAAACTCGTCTTGCAATGTAAATGAGCACTGTAAGTTGTTTCGGACCGAATTAAAGTTAGTGGAACACAACTACGCAAATGAAGGTATGATTACCTTTCTGGGAAATGTTTGCTTATACTCGTATATTGTTGGAAGTATTTACAAACGTTAAATTATGTTTGTTACTTCAGCACGTTAGTGAAGTCAAAAAGTTTCTAAATCTTTTGAAAGAAAATTTATTAGGAGCTCATTGCGAATTAGCCAAAAAAATCAAAATGTGTGCAATTCACGCGTGCTAGAAGTGAAACGTTTTTTCGTTCGAATTCGTTGTTCGAATTCGTTTTTTTTTGAAAAAACGAATACTGTCAGTCCAAATATTGATGTTTTACGTTGCTTACCTACGTAAGCCGCCATTTTGCCGTTAAAATGTGTCTTTGCCTTTTTCGTTTACGTTTCTTTCATTTGCGCGCCATTTCCGTTTCATCGACATCCAAATCACAACTACTAAAGAAGATACTAAAGAAGTTATCACATTAAAACGTAAGATTTCGACCGTTACCAAATTCTTACATAATTATAATACATATTCACTCACCTACTTTGCTATGCTCACATTAATATTTTTATAGTGTGGAGCCACGGAAAACCTTGTGTCTCTGTTCTGTGTGTGGTACACTGACTGGACTGGACGTTGGCGTAGTCGTTAGCGTGAAAATGGTGTCTTTTATAGTACACCGCTAGTGTTCTAAGTTTCTGAAACTATAGCTTTGCCCAAGTTTAACTACACTTTTGGATGACTCACTACAAAACAAATCAAAATAAATCACTACAAAATAAATACTGTAATTAAACGAATCAATCAACCAACGAGATAGTTCTGTTCACCGAATCCGGTAACAAGGTTCCGATTGTCATGTTGTTTATTGTGTTGTGGTTGCAGGTGGGGGGTGAGGGGCGCGGGGCGCGCGGCGGGTGATGCCGGTGCGCAAGGGGCTGCTGGCGCCCCAGAACACCTTCCTTGATACCATCGCCACCCGCTTCGATGGCACACGTAAGTCTTCAAATCTATTTAACTAATTTGAATAGGGTTCTTATAATAATAATAACTATTGTTTCCAGCAAGAAAACTCACTATAAAATAGGTATCATCTACCTATTAAACTTTTTTGTACCTATATATACGATTAGTAGGCATATTGTTTTAACTGTATTTTAATAATAATGATAGGGAGTGTTTTGTTTCTGAAATCAAATCAAGCATACTAATAGTAAATAAAATAAGAAAAAACATAAATCATTTTATATAAATAAACAAAATAAAATAGACGACATGCATACAATAAGTTAAGAATATTTTATAATGAAATCTTGACTTGTGGAAATGACTGATAAAAAATATGTTCATGTAATCCATGTGTGGAGTAATGTAAATCTAAGATTAACATTTTGTAAGAGTATATTTGATGTTATCTAAAGAATTCAGAATATTTGTGAAATTATTAAGTTATTTTAACTTCCACTGAAAGCAATAAAGTTTAATGAATAATAGCAGCTATCTGAAAGTTTTAAATAACTATTTCAAAGTATAAAGGAAAATAAAGATGACTGAAGTAGAGGGAACCGAGAAAACTTAACGATCATTGGATTTTCCTTAGAATACTCAAGTTTTAGCTTTGTGGAATACTTCGCTTTAAAATTCTGCTTGCAATTTAATTATTACCTCAAGAGCATAATACCAGCGATTCATATTATGTGATATGCTAAAAGTAAAATAGGTACCTACTTCAAAATTTGAGCACATAAGAACTCTTTAGTCGTTTATAATTGAAGCCCTTAAAATAATTATGTGGTCTTTGAATGCGAGACTCCGAGTGGCTGATAGCTTGCGAAATCTGTATAATTTATATTTACGCCTAATTAAGTTAACAAGCGAACTTTGAATATAAAATTTGTTTGTTTTAAGTGTGCAATTGGATCCAATTAGCCTTATAAACATCAACAGCAACCGTCATAATATTTCCTCGTTAATTAAAAAATATGTTGTTTTTAATTTTAATACCAAAATAAATATACAATTAGTATCATTATAACTTTATAAGGCACCATCATCATCATTGCAAACATTGATAACGTGTTTCCGTGGCGTCCCCATGTCCATACCTAGCTAATAGACGATTTATACCAGTTAACACTTACTGCAAGGCATGTACAGTAACTTAAATTGGGAATTTAATACTTAGTATAATACTCCATTAAATTTGATCTTTAATCGGAACCATGAAAACTTATTTACAACTAGCAAGCAAGAATTAACAAATAAATCGACAAGGTTTATTACAATACTAAAGTGTCAAAGTATCGCAGATGTTGTAATCACAAATGCGAATGTACCTACCTAGGATACGAAAGATTTTCTTTGCTTATTCTCATGTCTAGAGCACTCTGTTTTCGTTTGAATCTGAAATGTTTGTAGTCGCGCTGCAAAATTGATACTTGAATGGTTAGCGAGTGAATCTAACAAGCTTTACAGAAAGCCGTGCATTGAAGCGTGCAAGTAGGCACTTACATAATGTTCTTTGCTGAAATAATAAAAAGAATTTTTCTCTTGCTACTCATATTTTATACAATGTAAAAGCGACTTCGTTATTAACAAGAAAAATAATACATGTCACAATAATCTAGATATTATATCGAGATATCTACATTATGTAGGGATATATTATTTACAATCATTAATAATGAGCACCGTCAACTTTTCACAGTTACGGTTTACTGGTAGATAATGGTAAATAATTAGTCATTAAATCCTGCCATTATATAAATACCTCGCTTAAGGTTTCCCAATAAGAAAGCCCGGCTGGCTAGCCACTCTCTTGCTTGTGTCAGCCGCCAAACGGCTTGTCGTGTTGCGGCTAAGAGCTTTTCTCTTTTTTTATATTGACCCTCAACGCACCGGTGATATCTTTGGTGTTACTAATGTCTACAGGCGACAGGCTCTCGGTCGGAGGGTCTGCTCGTTTGTCGGTCATTATCATACTTAAATATCATTGTCTTTTCGAAATCTATACTAATGTTATAAAGCTGAAGAGTTTGTTTGTTTGAACGGGCTAATCTCAAGAACAACTGGTTCGAATTGAAAAATTTTTTTTTTTGGATTGTCCATTTTTGAGGAAGGCTATAAGCTATTATTGAAAAATGTTGCATTAATAGGAAAATACTTATTATTTGAACAAGTTTCCTGAAGCGAGGCGAGGGCGGGTCCACTTGCGTAAAATTAAACATGCATAAGAACATGTAAGATACAGAAGCATGACGTGATTAATTTATAATCGGTCGTCACCCGCTCACTTCGCATGGAGTCCCATACGTCACGAAGCTAATGACATCGAACACGTTACATCGATAGCTTATTATAACGTCACACCTTTCATCACATCGAAAGTTTATTATATCTTTCATGACATCGAAAGCTGATAAAATCAAAAGTTCAATGAATGGATTTTATGACATCGAAGCCTTATCAAATCGACAAGTCGTGACATCGACGGATTTATAACATAGGTATAGAAACAAACAATTTGGTTGAAATAAGAACTAATAAAACACATTCGTTATTATTTAGAGAGAGAAGTAGTTAAAACAACTCGCTACTAGAATATTCTTCTACTAAAATTTAGAAAACATTGTCTGTATCATTGTCTATGTTTCAAGTCCGAGCATTCTTGTCCTTGGAAAATTCGGATGAATAGTTTAAGGTTGGATAACCTATAATCATAAGAATGTCTTTGACATGAACTTCGAATTTATAATGTAGAATTTCCTTTGGTTCGGACGAACTTTATTAAAAAGATTGCATTCAATTAGAAAGCACGAATTTAATGAATTAGACCATATGCGAAACTACTTAGCTCAACTGACATTTTTTTATTTTTCATCCTCTCTTTCAAGTTTTGTATCTCTTTTTCTATTGGATATTTTTCATTTTTACAGCGGGGAAGCCATTGACATATGGGGAAGCGTAAAGTTTCTGACACTTCCGGAGTTTAATGTGCAGATCCAAGTATTATTTTAGCGGCAACCATTGGGCGCGATAATTAGTTCGCTAAACTGCACACAAAAGCAATACGATTTGAAATTATTGAAAATACGTCCGAAACATAATTTTGTGAATGTAGGAATCTTATATTCGCAAAAAAATGTTCAGTTTACTGAAAGTGTCTTCATAATGTGTCGGCAGATGAAATCGGAACCGTTATTGGATCATCATTCGCATGTCGTTTACCATATTTTTACTGGACGGAAAAGTGAAAAAAATTAAATTGGTAACATATACTGAGTTAAATGACCCAATAAAGGACGTATACTGTAAATAAACGACTTGTAATTTTATGGAATGGTTTTGAAGAGACTGGGGAATAAAGGGGTAACAAAAAATGTACAAATAAAATTGTATTGTATCGCTACTTGAAATTAACGGTAGGTAAGCTTAGGTATGAATAGGAAAATGTCATAAATCTTGATATTGCCAAAATACTGTGCGCATACACATTTAAGAAATATGATTGCACATAATATCGGGGCCAATTGGCGCCAGTTTCAATTAACGGCCTGTTATTTCGAATCCGCCGTGGATCGACAGCGCAATGACCGACCCATCAGTAAAATTAGCCTCAGATTCGCGAGCTTGCATCGGTATTGCAGTCATGACCGCTATAAAGCTATTTCTAGACATGAATGCCTACCAACAAAATATTATTTTACCGCTATGACAAAATATTGTTAGTAAAAAAAAAATGAAAAATACTGTATATATTGAGGTTATAAAAATGTCAAAGCAGAATGAAATGTTTCGTAAAGCTAATAAATTGATAATGGATTTAAGATAGCAAACGAGCGGCGTATGAGTAACGTACGAGTGTAGCACTACCCGTCCCCTGTCGCACAACAGCTGTGATCGACCCAAAGTAAGACTTAAATCGGGACTAGGATGGTTAGTATAGTTAACAAGAGTAATTAGAAACATTAGTTGGTCAGTTTGTAGGTTGAAGACTGAGCCAGGGACTGTTATGTTAGTGATAGTTCTGTTAGTTGTGGTTAGTAAACCAGTTAGTAATAAAATTATTGGTAAGAGGCTCATCCTGATTCGGTCACAGATGAGATGTACGAAAGGTAAGAATAAATAATAAAACAAGTATAACACACAGGTAAAATATAAAACACAATAAGAGATTCTACGATAAAAGTAGATGGGTAGAAGATAAGAACACGACAATATGTCTTGAGCTAGGGCTCATAACCCATAGGTATTTCTGTTAAAATTCAATTACCTATCACTTCTTTTACAATTGACTACAGATGAACATGGGAGAGTAATATGCATGTCTGAGAATTCTTCACGTCCTTTTGAACAAGTGTTATGTTGCTATTGCCTCTTTCTTAAAGACCAGGGACCTAAAGTCTGCTAATTTATTAATGCTTCAATTGTCGACAAGTAAAACGAGGCAAAATAAAGCGACATTAATGTCATTGGGTAAATTTTCTATTTATAGCCCTTGAAACATTGAATGATGTTTATTTAGGATATGGCCTGTCTTAATGGATGGCGCTTGGAACAATCGTTAACCTTTCACATTCAATAGCGTCGATGGATTGGAATTATCAAATACTGTTTTTGTTCGCGGCTACGCCTGCGCGGGAGTAGGAAAACGAAAATTTAAAGGTTAATATCGCATTTATAACTTTAAAATGGATGGATAATACTGACTAGGCTAGCTTAGAAATGCGAGTAAATTATATTCTGTAGTTTTAGCAGATATTTAAATGAAAATAACACCAGAGGCATCACCGATGAGTTATCGGCCAAGAAAGAAAGAAAAAGAATAAAAAGAAGAAAAAAAGAAAGATAGAAAGAAAGAAAGAAGATACTCAAACCCTGGCTGGAACAGGATAATTTGTTTGACGGTGTCTTAAGCGGGAGGGTGGGGGCTAGCCAGCCAGGCTTCAACTCCACTACCAAGCAACATTTAAAGGCACAGGTTGACCAAAGCGAAGTGAGGTTGGGGATTTGGTATAAATTAGTTCTGTTCTCATTAATTGCGTTTGTTAGTTAACAATAAATTATAGCATAAATTATTTATCAGTCATATACAACAAAGCATTCCTGCGAGACTGAAAGTTACACCGCGATATCATCAATAACAGTACCTACGCCAAACAGTAACAATAGTTTGCTACTGGTAGTAGTAGGTATAATTAATAGACGTAATTTTCCTATTATTGAATGATGTTTTCCGCCCGACAAATTTGTCCATTTGTTATTTATAACGTGGTTACGTGACACATTTGCAAAGGCCAAAAGCCTTCCAAAAAAGAGCCTTATCATTCTGACTGAAGTTAAACTAATGGTTTTAGATGAAGTGTCGGGTACTCGACGTATTTAAAATTTATGGTTTTAGCCGTTTTAATAATAATATTTTTAAATGAAAAGTTTCAGGTACCATAATATATAATGCAGCTATTTACAAGTTATCCATATCGGATGGTTTTAGAGGAGTTATCTATCCGACGGTCTCAATTCTTACGTCTTTAGACTCTTTCAAGAATCACGTCAAATTATAATTATTATCTTGATGTGCAATCTTCACGCTAACTGTTGATATAAATATGTTGTATTTGGTTTAAGGCGAAAAGACCTCTTTTTAATTGTAGGTAACTCTTAATGAACTGATATGATAGATTAGTCAATGGTATTGAGAATGACATCAATGTCAAAATGTGTGACAAAATTACGAACCGGAACCACAAACAATTAATCCATCAAATTACTTAATTTAAAGTTCGTAAAGAGTTAATTTATTCTCAGTTCGACGAAGTTCTAATTCATTATTACCCAATTAAATGCTTACTCCGAAACTTTACTTCAGACACACTTCATTTTCAGTTATAAGGAATTGGCTTGGTTCGATTCACGCTAGAACTATGGGACGTTATTTCGTACAATGAAATAGAAGACGTGTATATAACAAAGAGAAAAATCATTCTTTATTTACACAATTTTTATTTGGTTTACATATCTGTATATTATATAGTGTATATGAAGCTGTGATACCAGAGTTGTTAGAACGTTGTCGGGAGTCCAACGCTCAACCGGGGGTCCGGGCTCAAACCCTGTAAACACCTCTAATCTTCAAAAAAATTTATGTACGTATTAGAATCTAATTATCACTTTTGTATAGAATGGAATCACTTGCTTCGGTGAAGGAAAAAATAAAAAATATGGTGCTGCACACCTGAGTTCTTAAAGGTGTGTGAAGTCCGCCAATCCGCACATGGCCCGCGTGGTGGACTATGGCCTGTACCGCTCACATTGTGAGAGGAGACCCGTGCCCGTGGATTGTACCGATATGATGTATGTGAATATAATGTACCTACCTGCTCAAGTGTTGAATCGCACACCAGTCTTAACTGACTGACAGTCTGACATAAAATTACGTAAACACTCAAAGTATCTAACAGATGATATATACTGTGAATTATAAACTAAAATATAACCTGTTTGCCTCAATGATTTCCTTTTAACAGGTGAGATTGATGTACTAAAATTGTGCTTATATTATACGTCTTTTTTTAGACGATCGATGTGAAGTGGAAAGCTTCATGCGTTTAATTTGTGTCGGCTCAGAATTACCCGCCAACGAAAACACTATAAATTAAAACGACCACTCGCAGTAAATACTCTCATCAAAGCCGGGTACAGAATCTGTATATTAATATGTCGAGATAAAACTTTGTATCCCTTTTAAGAATATCTTAATGAACACTTAGGAGGTTTAAGTTAGGCAATGTTAAAGTTTGCACAGTGAAGAAGTACAGAACACTAAATTTTATATTTAACTAGCTGAGAACGAAATTTAACAAAAAAAATTGAATATACAGGCAGTCTACAGACTTATGATTATGATGCTGCAGTGCACATAAATAACAAAATATATTCGTTATCATCTAAATAACCAGCGAAAAACTCGTTGGAATTAACCCTGTTGTAAAATAATTAACGGTACAATTTCGGCCGCAGAGCGGGAACCCCTAGTCCATAATCTATTAAGTATAAAACCACTACACTTACCTATTCTACTTACAATAGTCCCACATCCAATGCTTGAATGTTTTCAAGTATTTATTTCTCTACAGGAGACGTTCGCTTTGCTCTATATTTATACGTATTTATCTTAAGCGACTCATTAAAGTACAAGTAAGTTTAATGTTACAATTCTAAGTTAACACTATTGAAATCAATTCACGAAATTGCAAGAGAGCAGCCAGATACAATAAAATAGGCCACGTTCATTATAGGGAAACCGGTTCTCTGCAATGGTTTTCTCTAATGGTCAGAAATTGTTTGGTTAAAAGAAAAATAAATTTAGACAAGACGCAGATTTTCATTGGTTCATTTATATCTTTACTGTAAATAAACAAAAGCAAACCCATACACCCAGGATTCCCTGTGTCGCGGGTAGCATGGACAATACAAATATGCCATCACTAACACCCATGAACCGAGAACAAACGTTTTTGTCACATAAATACATATCTGCTCCGGCCGGGAATCGAACCCGGGAGTCCCGGGACCCTTTGTTTAGCAGGCAGGGCCACTTTCAACTAGGCTACGGGGTTGTCAAAAATTTAAAATCCATTAAAAATGTAGCCAAACAAAATTTAAAAGACGGCTTTAATTTTAGATCAGCGCGGTTCAGGTATGGGTAAAAAGGTTCAGTAAAATGTCAAGTAGGTAGATATTACCTCGTGATATATTATTATCAGCAATTTTCGGAGTTTTCTAATTACTTATTCTGAACGACGTGGAGTTACAAACAGGTTGAAAATTTTAGACGATCCTTACAATTTAAAACTGTTTTGAATAATTTGTTAAATAATAAAGCATTCGTGAATTTAAACACAATTATAACACTTCTACGTCGCTACATTCTACGTAGATTTGAGTTAAGTTAATATTATTATGATTGTTTATGTCGAAATATTAATTATAAAATTTAATGATTCGATGGATTGAAAAAGATGGTCAATTATTTCCTAAAATTAGACATAATAGTAGGTACTTAGTAATAATTAAACTAACTAATCTAGATCAAATCTGTTCATGTTTTTTAAAATGTTAATGTTTACCGGATTCATGTCGATAGTGTTCAAAAGGGTCTCTTCGGGTAGGTATCACGCGGAAACTACTGAACAGAATAATATATTATGTAGTTCACATTTGTAACTTAAAACGACTTGAAACTGTCTACGTTTTGCATTAATAAATTATCAGCATAAGGCTTAAGCGGATCCCGTCACCACCACTTCCAATTGGATTACGTAATGCGCGCTTACGTCTACTTTACGTCCCGCAAAATCGTCATTGGGTTACCTTTCCATTGAAATGTTACATTTAATTTGCAACGAAAAATGTTCTTACAAATTTTATGTAAGGCAAAAGTTTTCCAGTTAAACCATAAAAACAACCTGCACCCTTTTTTCCAAGATGGCAGCAGCGGGACAAAGATTGCGATTCCACAAATTTGAATTTAACTTTAAATTAACCCCCTATTGACATCTTAAAAATAAAATTGCGTCTTCTGACAAATGCAACCTCAAATGTAACTTTTCAATGGAATAAACATAATATCTATTCCATCTGCAACGCATTTAAGCGCAAGTACGATCGATTCGCTTGATTGATTTTTGGAATTTCTAAATAGCGCAATATCATACAGTATCTTATCATAACCCCCCGACAAAAGTGCTTTCGAAGTTTCTCTCTATTTTCAGAATGAAAGGGTTTATAACTGTTAGGCAAAATGTAGCTCACTGCACCCAAGCTCTGTTTAGTGTTTAATAAACCTCCCTTCGACGTTAAATAAGTAAATATTATCATTTTGAATTCAAACACCTATAAATAAAATCTACGTAGGATCCTCTGATAGGTGTTTTGAGACTGACATGGGTCCAACCCACAAACCATTTGGAGCACTGCCGCTGAGGTCATGGATAGTGTTTTTGTTAATATTAAAACGGATCGCCGCAAATATTCTGTTTTTAGGGAAAATAAATAATAACCTTTAAAGGTGTACTTTTATTCGCAGATATTTTTTCATTAAAATTATAAAGAACCCTTTCATACTCTCACTGTCGCTATCGTGATACAATTTCATACGGACAAAATAATATAATATATCATATCCACTGAGAAAACCTTGGAAACACCACCGGTAAAGGGATAAAATAAGAGATGGAAATTTGTATGAAACTTTATGAAAATATTTTGCTGCATTAGTTACATATTTTACTGAGTATGGAACTTAAAAACCAAACAGTGGATAAAACTTTGTGACAGTCATTCATGTTTCCAATTAATATTTGATATGGACTCTATTATTTAGTAAATCACGAGGTGATGTAGGAATCCCCATTTATTTAAGGACCCCCTTTGGTATCTAAATTTTACCTAATTGCGCGGCGACCGCGCGGCCACTGCGCGAAAACTATCGCGTCGTCTAACTGGGGCCTAATGGTGCGTCCGCAGTCCGCACCACAGATTGGTTAAGTGGTCTGTGGTCCGCACGCTTGCGGCTTGCCAAAAACTCCAAACCTAAACAAACGGCAAACGTGTGGTGCATCGCAAGCGCTTACGGCAAACCCCTTTGGTTTGTGTCGAAAAACCGACTTTCGACGGATCGACTTCAAGCGCTTGCAAGCCTACACAACACAAGCCAAACGGTCCATCCACACGTTTGAAGTTACAAAGAGTTGTTGAGGTTTGCCAAGGATGCACCATAAGGGTGGTCACCAAGGGGGGAGGTAAAAATTGTAAAAAAATGTGGACGTTCCTTAGCCCTACTCCATGCTCGGCTGTGGCTCTAATAATATTCGCAACGATCGATCTGCACGATGTTTTAAAATAAAACTAACATTACTAGACAAACGAAGTCTTCAACAATCCCTTTCTCCATTGTTTATTACGATAGCAGATTCAAAGTTTGTCTTTGTATCCTAATTACATCTAGTACGTTACTTTGCCAAACTTCGTAACGAGTTTAAAGTCTCTCTTTGGGATATTAATCGACTTCGCCCTTAAAATACCAACAAGCTGTCACTTTAAAAGAAAATTAATCGGTCAAGTGCGAATATTAGTGGTGTGAATTTTTAATACGCTTTTATATGTATACACGTATATTATGTATACATGTGTACGGATTAACTCGAAATTTTGCATACTTATCAAGGACCGGAGATAATATTTAGAAAAAAAATAAAGAAAGATATACTTAACCGTCCTCTTTCAACTCGATTTTTATTCGCAATCTAAAAAAGAAAAAATAAAATAAAGTTTAAAAAAACACGCTTTTGTAATAAATCGAAATAAAAAAAAACGTGTGAAAGAACATTTTTTTAAGTGTAAACCACGGACAGGATTGATGACAATTTAATGGCTGTCGTACGCGAGCCAATACCAGACGTGTACGGTGCAGCAAAAACGCGCGGGAAAAGCGTTGACCGTAAAATAATATAGAACATTGTAGAATTTGTAGATCATTTTACGTACTGACATTCAACACGTAGTTACAGCACTGATGCAGTTACGTCGGCACGTAAAATTATCTACGTAAGTGTGACGCGCCTGTGGGTATGTCCACCACAAACCACGCGCGAGTTTCACACTTTGTAAGAGTAATTTATGATTGAGTATTGATGTAAATTTAAATCAAGCTTCAATCTAATTATTCTCAAAAATCTCCGAGCCAGGTTCTGGATATTTCGTCAACAGATGGCAATCAGCAGACGGGTCACCTTAAAGTAAATTGTTGACGCTGTTACTAAAGTCCGTAAGCGTAACAACAAAGAAAAATCCTTAAAACAAAAAGGAAACTACAAACAACGTTGTTAATTTGTCTCTCTTTCCCTGCAGGCGTAACGCGTTAGAAACATTTCACAGTCGATTCTCGACTTCGGTGTATACATGTTGCTCTGGATCATGTGACCCGCTAAATAGGTTGAACACTGTTTTGATAAAACGACACGTATACAGAGGGTTGAACTCTGTCAAGATACCCACTGCCTCCATCAATCTTGCCTTTTTTGCTAACAGTTCGAGTTTTGTGGGCGCTTCTTTCTCGGGATCATAAGTAGGTACAATATTATGCTAACACTTCTTTGTGTATGATGAAACATCTATAAGTTATAAGACACTTTCTTTCTTACGCCTTTCGTGAATGAAAATATTTTTAAAGGTATCATGGAACACAATCTCAGCCCCTTTTGTATGGTCCCATCATTAGTCTTACAATATTGAAGAGTGCTGAACCGTGCTGACTTGCTGAGTAACTGGGGAACGGCACATATTATTATGTAAGTTTTACGATTATTTACTTGTGGTTAAATAAAGATCTTTAACCGCTGTTGAAAGATCTTTATTCTCAAAAGAAATTTACATTTCACTGAATGAGAATGAACACATTATATTTAATTAATAATTATAATAGTGAGCATACAGGAATACGAGTAGAACAGGTATTTAATTAAAGGTAAACAAAAACCAAACTCTTTATTGAAAACTATATCCTATAGCATTAATCAAGTATGTAAGTTTTGATATTTGATAAGAGTCATCGCTAAGAAATTTCAAATAGTTAATGATCCCAAAATAGTCAATCAAAAAGAAAAACGATTTGCTAAATTGGTTCTTTGAGACCTATTCAATACAGATTTTCAATTAATTTAAAGACCTTTTCAACCTTCATTTGAGATTTTCTTTTGAATAATTTATTTAGCCTTTGCTTTGGCAAAGCTATGCTTTTTACGTGCAAGCGAAACAATAATTGCTATCCATTTATTTTAGGGATTATAATAAACTTCACGTCTACTTTTTTCTGTTTTCTGTATAAAAATTGTGCGAAAAAAGATTGCCCGACAACCGCATTAACCACAATGTTTAATGTCCGGGCAATGTGAGAAGTAAGGATTTTCAAATTATAGTTATTTACTTCGCCCAAAGTAGCTTGTTCATAATGCCCAGGAATTATGAAAAATGCCGCGATTTATCACTTGGTCCGTAACATTGTCGTTGGTTATAAACTATTAATGTAACAAAAGCTCATAAAATGAAACGTTACTTTGTGCAGGACAGAACTTTCTGAAACTAAACCCGATCCGATCCTTAGAAAATAATGGGTAATAATGGGAGAGTATTGCAACTATTTTTCTACTTTTGAATACATTTTATCAGTTTTATTATCGTAAAGTTAAGTATTATATGCTGTTAAACGAATTAAGTAAGGCATTAGAGCGAAGTTGCTTTATTTGCATTCAGTTCTTAATATTCACCAATTATGGTATCGTTATGAACCGCACATGTTGTTTATAGTTCTTAATAAATGTCTAGTATGGATCTATTTGTATAGCATCGTAAATTTTCCCGGCACTGTCTAGACTAGTGTAGACAAGCTCCATTTAAGATGGAAATCTTTCATCTTTGTAACATAATACAGAGAGAATATTTCCCTCGTGTTATCGAGACGATATTAAATTCACTGGATGCATTAATTTCAAGATAAAGAACATTTTGTTTTGTTTCTATTTAGTAAAATGTTGACTTGGGTAGATCATTACGATTTTTAAAACATTTTCATATTTATTGTACCTACTCTATTTTCTATTCCTTCGAGAACTTTCCAGAAATTCCGTCTTTGAATTTATTTTATCCTGCTTGCACAATTTATCTCTGTCATACACGTCGTAATTTGAACAGATGAATCTACGCGACTATATTTTTATTTACTAGCTGACCCTACCACGCGCTGCTGCGGCTGAGTAATTTATTATAATAGATTAAATTATTTTTTACTCATTATTTTGATACAATCAAATTAATATTTACTAATAAAGCTGAAAATAGTTTAGCCGTTTTTAAATTACCTATATAGGAGAATGGGCGTGTTCTACCAAAGTAGTATGATTTTATTTACAAATTTATCGAGTTCGTTGTAGTATGAGAACAGAGAGTTACAAGTGGGTTAAACGGCTCTCTACACGCAAATTAAAAAAGGATTCTTGACAAGAAATTTGAGAGATTATATTACTTAAAACTTAACTTTTATCTTGCTCTGTAAAGCCCTGAAATATACCTAGGTACCCTATTTTCTCTCTTACACTCGAAGTACCTATGTTCACAAAAATTAAAGTAGCGCAGAAAAGAAATTCCTAATAGGAGAAAAACGTTACAACAGCATCCAAAGCATTTGTGCAGAGTATGCGATATGATTTGCAGTAGGTGAGCGAGCACAGAAATTTTACAGGAAAGTGACTTGAATATCTGCTATAATTTATAGTCATAAAGTTCCGTTCAGTAAAAACTGAAATACCTCTACAGATATATGCAAAGTATTAAAATTTATGTTTGGAGATGTAGTTGTAAATATTTTTTGATCCTAAGATCGGCGATTTTATTAAACCGCAAATTATTAGCATGAAAGGAATGATGGATTCAATCAACATGATTAAGTAGGAATCAAATTTACATAGGATCGTTTTCGTACTTACCTAAATGTTGTTTTATATCGTAAATAAAAATAAAGATTTCATAAAGTTTAAGACTAATTTGTTAAAAATTTTATATTCCAGTAAATAAAATTATAGCGAAAAGCGATGGATTCCACCTCATCTTTCGTGGTAATGATTAAAATTAAATTGGTTCTTAATTATGAATGTTGGCTCTTGGCTTATAGGGAAATATGCACCTAAGTGTATATAACCATACAAAAATATATTTACGCCCACAAACTCATAAGTGGTAAATATTGTATTATGTACTAATATATAAGTAAGTGTTATGTGATCATTAGGGGAAATCATGGTCTTAGCCCATCAATAGTCAACCAAATCGGATTTTCTGATTCTCGTTCATACATTCTGGGACATTTTTTTTGTCGGATAAGTACATATACCTAGTGTCTGTACGTTTTATGCATTTGAGAAACTCGTTTATTTATTTTATTAACAACATTTTAATAAAAACCCCCCTTAAATTCCAAGCTGAAATCGTTTAATGAAGCAGTTTACTCTTAAAAAATATTTTAAGGGAGCAACGCTCTCGTCGCCTCTGAAGAAGTGCAACCGAAACCACATCTTTCTAACCGGAACACAGTTGCTGTTAAAACAATAATTACACGGTAGAAATGGTACTAGGTACCGGGCGGTGGTACCTACTACCCTGGAACCACGAACCGCGAACTCCATAGGCTCTAACCTATTACATTATAATAAAGTCAGACTACGTCGGAGTCATAAAAGTTGCCATTAGCGGCCAGGAGCCCTACTCTGGCCCCATTTGACCATATTGATTTGTAAGTCGTTTTTACTTCGAAACAGGTAATCTATTTCATAAAGAGAAATAGGAAAGGCGCGATTCAAGGTTTATGTCATTCCGTTTAACGAAGCAATCATTCCTTTGTTTCCTATAGAAAAGATTTTATATTATTCATTATGTTCTTGCTACAGTTCAGTGAATGTTTTGATTGACATCAATCGAATCTCCACGAAGTTGGATCGGCGGAAAGAATCAGAATCTCATTATGTAACATTGTGTTTCTCACTAAATCAAACTTTGTACGTAAGTGGATTTCCCCAGTGTTTAAATTATTGTTAATCTAGGAATCTGGATTTGTTAAGTTTTTAGAAACGTTTATGATTAACTAGCAACTGTCCTCGTTTCGCTTCGAATGTCATAGTACCCACACTGAAAAAGTTAGGGAGTAAAACAAAAAAAAACCGCCACTTATTTAAACGGAAATTATGTAATAGGTACTTTAATATAATAATAAAAGTATTTTTTTAATATCTTTCTCATACAGTCACCTTTCAGCTACAGTTTTATTGTATTACTTATACGTAATGATACGTAATATCGCTCAAAATAACATTAGTAACCAGTGTACTTCACTGGTTACATTTGTAACCAGAAACGTTAGATCAACGTTCCTACGTTGATCTAATTAGTAGTATCTGTGTTAATTGCAACGGAGCAGAAGTCCGTTCCATGTCTCATTAGAAGTCACCGACCACAGTGGTTGGTGTTTGAAGTGCACCTACATCCAAAAGCAACTGAAACTACAACTTATTAAAAGTGCATACATTTTTATGAGTTTCTCCGTGAAGTTAAGAAGGAAAAGTCAAAATTTGCCACGAGAATTTACGGATTCTTTATGAGACTTCATTCAAAAGTTTTTTTAAACTCGTTTAACGCGTTTGAGTCAATGCTTAGTATTTTGCAAAGACTGCTTCTGAAGGAAGCCATCCATAAAAATGTATTTAAGGTATGAATGAGTTCAATGAAATATTTCAATTCACTTCATTTCATTTCATTCAATATTTTATTTCAATTTTAGAAGAAGGGTGGTGTTGTATGCTCGTTTGCTATCTTAAGTCCATAAAAAAGTATATACCGCTTGACGATATTGATAACCAATGGGAAAAAAACCTCGTTTGGTTAGAGATCGCCGGAACAGTTCGACAGATAACCTGGGGAAAATATGAATTTAAACGGACGCACGACGGTTTGAATAGTGGAAGTAATAAAAATTCAATGAAAATACTTAATGATCTACTTCCGTGCAGTGTGGATAATAATAATCCTTAAACGCATTGGTGTAAATTCTTAGATTTTCATCATATAGGGAAGATTTGATAGCATTTATTATTATAACAGCATTGACAGATATAGCAATTCAAACTCCATAAGTGAAAGTTATTTAAACTTCCTCTCACGGCAATTCAATCTTCCACATTAGCGTTCCTTTGAACAAAGCCAGTTTACCACGAAAACAGCGTGCCTATCTACCAGTAATTTAACTCAATATTCTACGTAACTGACTCGTGAATTTTGAATGTAAAATATTTATCTAATTTGCGTATACTTTTGAACAAGACTCAAATTTATTTAGGGATGTATTAATTCTCTTCGTATACGTAAGGGAAGTTCATTTATTAAAGAGTTATAATTATGCCAGATATGTTGCAGGTTTTGGCTATTTTACAGTGTAACTAGCTTTTCTCTGCAGCTTCACACGCCAATTTCCAAAAATCCTTTCTTGGTGCTCACTTGCGTCACTTGAGGAACTTATATACAATTATACTCAATCCATGAAGAAATAAAAAGTTTTGGTTTATCCTCATAGGGGGCGAAAAATCTCCGTATTATTGAGGATACCTAGCACGCTGCTCCAGTGCGGATTAGTGGTGTTAACACTGTTAACTTTCAAAAACATTAAATTAATACTTACATTATTTAGATTAATTATTATTGAACAAATATGTTCATAAAGCTCTTATTCGTGTTAGTTTATAAGGTTATTATGCGTTTTGGCATAGAGGAAATTCTAAATAGACTGAATATAGATTTTATAAGCCTACTTTACGTACTACTTAACTTAACCTTCATGCGCTCTTAGTTTCACACCTTAGTAAGCATATCACGTCGCTCCTAATCCGTTTTCGTGAAAGACACTCAAATCTTTCATCTCTTTTTCAATATATTGCACAAAAAGAAATCCTTTCTTTCTGAGTTTTTGCGAAAATGCTTTAGGTACTTATTTCTGTCTTTGAATAAGTAAGTACTCGCAAATATAACCAATGGTTATTTAATATGACAAATAGAACAATTCGTTATAATTTTCGTACAACGCCATTCACAACATTTTACTGCATTCAACCTTAAATACCGGCCATTGTTTTCGTTGGCTACGGGCAGCCATTATACTCTCACATAATTTACACCGTTTGTCTGGATTATCTCTACAAATGGAGCTAAAAACTGTGTGTATTGCGAAATCTCAATGAAATCAAAATTCCAGTTCTAAAGTCGACTTAGTTTTGTAAAAGACGTAAAATCTCTTTTACCTAAAATCCACATTAATTTGGAAGTTTGTAAATACGTCAAACGTATTTTCGGTGACATCACAGAAGAACTGGGATAATTACAGCAGCGGAGTTAATTAGAATTCAGGATTGAGCCGCATACCATGAATGATTATTATTATTCTTTACATTAATTGCCTTTTGTTGTATTGTTATATTACTTTCAGTATTTCAAAGGTTTTTGGTAAATACTACCAAAGAGAATCTGTAATTAGATGTTTTATGTTTATTTATGTGCATGACGTGTATGATCTCGATGTAACGAGACAAGAAATTAAAAAAAAACCGTTCAAATTTGGAATGTTGGTGCTCAAAATTGGTATATTATACCCCTATATAAGTTTCGGAAGCGAATCCGAAGGGAGGACGAGAAGAAGAATCATCAAGAAGAGCAGTAAAGCGAATAGTAAAGTGAAGTGAACAATGTTGTGCCGCAGTTACAGTGTCGCCAGTGTAACCCTGTGATGCGAATAAAACATCAACTATTGAAACCGGCCTTATTCCTATCCAGTCCCTTACCTACTCCTGTGACAGCATTTTTGGTCCAGTTTTATTCCAAACTTTCATAGTTTATTTCACTAGTCAGTTAAAATTAAAGACTGTTGTTATTACACAGAAATATATATTTTAAAGCTAACCCACTTTAATTGTCAACAGACAGCAACTTCGTCCTGGGTAACGCGCAAGTCCCGGCCTATCCGATCGTGTACTGCTCGGACGGGTTCTGCGAGCTGACGGGCTGGGCCCGCGCGCACATCATGCAGAAGGGTTGCGCGTGCAAGTTCCTGCACGGGGCCGACACAAGAGAGGAACATCGTCATGAAATCGACGCTGCATTAGATTCGAAGCACGAGCTCAAACTGGAGCTTATTTTCTACAAAAAAAATGGCAAGTTGTATTTAATTTTAGGAATCTGAAGATTCTTCTTTGTTGGCGAGTTAGAGCTTAGTTTGATTGGCTCAATATGACCTCTATATGAGCGGGCCTCATACTTGCTGTATTTCTGACCTGTAACAAAATAAAGTACCTGGTTTAATACTTAGGTACTTAGGTGCTACACTTACTGTAACTATTTTATGGCTGCTGTAAAGGCCTTCATCTAACTCAAATCCAAGCCAACCTCTCGTGCTCAGGTTGCAGGGTCGTATAGACAGAAATAATGCCCCGCATCTAGTTTTCCTGCAAATTTTGGTAATGCTTTTAGTGTTGATGATATCCATGGACGATGATAAACTAACCATCAGATGGCTCGCCCGCTTGTAAGTCAGCTATTTACATAAATAAATTATATCAGAGATACAATTTTATCGTGCAGATGACAGCCTACGGTAAGCCAGGCTACGATACAAATTAAATAATTCTGAGTCGTGATGGATTATAAGCTTATGATATTTGTCAACGGTTCTTACTTTAAAAGGAGAAACGGAATATGACTTATATACAAAGTGGAAAAAGGTAATGTCAACTTCAACGTCTGTTTGTGTAAGTCCAAATCTTACATAATTATAAAAATGAATTGCTGTGCGTTAGTCACGCTAAAAATCAAAAACGGCTGGACCGATTTGAATGATTATTTTTTGTGTGTATTCAAGTGGATTCGAGGATGGTTTAGATTCACAATTGGACCCGATAGGTGGCGTTGCTGTCGATATATCACAAAACATTTTTTAATTATAAAGCGGTACGAAGTACGCTGGGACAACTAGTTAGTTATTAATAAACTTACAAGTAAAAAAAAAACAACTTCCAAATAATGCAAGGATGACATTATCAGAACTGGGCCAAATTGAAAGGGGATCACACGAACTCAACCAGTCGAAATTTCTGGGGTAACAAACATAAAAAAATACAGTGGAATTAAGAACCTTATTTTTTGAAGTGGGTTAAAAACTAAATCCAATTAGCTTTCGACCGTAGTCTTATTCCAAGATACGGCTCTCAACCTGTTTCTTTGATTCCTCGCTAACTTAGCTTTCTCTATGCAGATCGTTCCTAAAATGAAAAAAAAAAACAAATCAAAAAATCAAACTGGCAGCCCTACTGATGTTGAAAAGAAAGGATTTTTTCCATCGCACATTACTTAATATTACAGATTTTCCGCCGCTTCTAAGGATTCCTACCTTGTCTGATATTATGAAGCGAAGCTCTAAAAAATATACGAAGGAAAGGAAATCAAAATACGAGTTTCGTCCAATTTCTAAATTGATTTAGAGCGTAGAGCGATCCACGTAGTACCTTTGTTGGCATCTTGGCCCCCCTAACAAAGGTACAATGACAATATTCTAGTTCTGGTAATGTCGTGTTACGTAATGAAACGATCCGCAATTTGGTTGTCTGTAGGTACTGTGCCATTTTCATAACTAAATCATAAAAATGAGCAGATGGAATGAAAGGAATCGAAATGCTACCTGATTAAGTGATCTCCGCCAACCGTGACCTAGTTGGTAGTGACCCCGCCTGCGAAGCGAGGGGTCTCGGGTATGATTCCGGGCCGGGGCAAAATTTTATATGACAGCTAAATGAGCTAAATGTTTCTCGGGTCATCTTAGTGTGGGGCTATGAGTGCATAAGTGTTTTTATTACTGTCTACCAATTTATCAAGCTGCGCGTATAAATACAATTCAATAAGTAAACAATTAAAGGTGTTCAAGAACTTCACCCACTAAGCTAGACAATGGAAAATTTACATTAATAGCGCAGAAGTACGTCATTCAAGCCGCAATCGTAAACAGAACCAATAAGGAGTTTACGATTCCATTCGACAAAATTAAACTTTTACAAGCACACAGCTGTTTGTTGTCACCAATCGTTTACGACCTTGGGGCATATGGCTGGCTCAAAACACTTCAGTGTACAACAAACGAGTGGTTCCGCTATAGGAGCAGCAATTAAAAACGAAATGTGACACAACTGCAAAGAACTTGTTTTAGTCATAAATAAACGTGACTTGTGATTATAATACAATCTCTTCAAAGAATACTAATTTTTTACTAGTTTTTGCGCGCTGTTTGGCCCAAGTGGGTGTCGGAAAATACAAAATACTGTTAAAATGATCCCAAAGGAATTCTATTTCCCAGTCAAGGTCTTAAGCTGTCCGTGTGCCAAATTTTAACGAGATCTAATAAGTTAAGGTTGTGATGAGTTGTGTATCCGTTACTTGAGAATTGTCCCCATACAACCTTCTACCCTCCCTGTGTCCCCACCCTTCGCAGGGATAAAACTATCCTTTGTCTTTTCCACGGTCCATAGTCTATCTTTATGCCAAAGTTCATATAAATTGACTCAACGAATTACTTGTCCGTGAAAAGGTAAAAGACAGATAGGTAGAGTTACATACTTTTGTATTTATAATATTCGTATGGAATGTTATACAGTTAAAATATTTACATTAAATGAACAATAGAATACACATTATTTTTAACGTACCCACACTTTATAAAAATACAGTGTAGATATTTTGTATCCTATTAAGTATATTAGAGGGAAAAGGAAATCAGAATAATGAAATCAAATCCGACCAGGATAAAACTTCCTGATGGTACCTACTTGAAATTAAAATACAGTCTTAGTAAAATGAAAATGAAAAAGAATTAATAACAAACATGTAGATAATTTTATACTTGGCAGAAATGTTAAAAAAAGAATGTTTTGAAATTAAACAAAACTTACAATATCGTATTATTTTTCTTTTAATATAATTGTATTATATATTTAATATTTATTTTTTCTTTTAACATATTGTAAGTATGTACCTACTTTTAGCCTACAAAACAACACTATCGATGTATACGGAAATCCGCTGACAGCCAAGATAATTGACGAACAGGCTCTCCAAACTTGCCAGCGAATCAACATTGAAAACATTTCACGGTTGATTTCAGAAGCAATGTGTAAAATTTTACGTTTATACCTACATACATACATATTACATATTACATTTATTTATACATACAGACACAACTCTAGCACTATTGACTATCATCATATTGAATTGGATGCTACAGAGCTCAGAGCCAAAGGTATAGCTCATCAATACCTCCTCCATTCAACAAGTTATAATAATTATGTAGATGGGGTCTCCCTCTTACGACCTTAATTATTCTTCCAATAAAATAAAATTATTGTTCCCAGTTAATAACGTCTTACATTTCAGGAACGCCATTCTGGTGCTTGCTCGATATCGTCCCAATTAAAAATGAGAAACGTGAAGTGGTTTTATTCCTCGCATCATTCAAGGACATCACCAACACAAAGATGGCCGCCATGACTACTAACGAGGACTTCGACAGCGGTGAGTACCTTAGAAGTATGTCGCATAAATGATAAAGAAAATTGCAAACAAAAGAATTAAGAGTTCTTCAACATTGCGGCAAGATGTCATGAATTATCAAATACTGTATGTTAATAAATTGTAAGGGTGATTTTGTAATAACGTGTACTAAGCACGTTTTATAGAACCAGACAAGGGTTCTATAAAATGATTGCGTTAGATTCAGCTCCCTAGCTCCCAGTTGGCCATAGCGAGATCCGAGCATCACCGCACGGTAAAGTTACATCAGATTGTTTGCGTGCTAGTTCTACTGTAGCTTTGATCAAATTAGTCTTTACGTAGACGGGTAAGTATTTAGAATTTGAAATGTTAGAATGTAGTTTCGTGCGGGATTTTCCGTTAATTTCTAAATTACTACTCTCTCTTCTGGCTATTTATACTCTACAAGCGCAATTCTGCTCGTAGACAACCAGGTTATCTTACCTCCTTATATCAACTTTACAGCTGAATTTATTAGGTACATTTATCATACATTAGAGTACATTGAACATGAAGGTAAATTGCAACTACCTAAGAAATCAATATAGCTATGTTATGTTTGAATCTGTTAATTAGTAAGTAGGTATGAAGGTAATCCTTTTCATAATATTCATCAACTTCATAAGAGATGGTTTCAAAAGGTTCAACCGTCATTCGCAGTACTTACTGCATTCATTATTATTCATTTGTATTACTTAGGTATTTTATCTTAACCTTACCTTAGATTTCCTTTCATATTCTGCAGAATTTTTCGATTTGCATGTTGTATTACGTAATATTTTATAAACCATTTTAGTTTGACAATACAGTAGATAGATTTTGTAATATTTCAATGTGAATTCATTATTTTAGTTGTCTAATATTTTTTACGTACATAACTTCCTTTTTTTCTCTTTAGTTAGTGCAGTAAAATGTATACGTTATTTCAAAATGTACAATACCTTTGTATTGTTAAAATATACGTGTTTTTGCCTAAAGTTTCGCTTATTAAGCCACACTTTTTAAGCAAGCACTACCGTCAATGTTCAGTGTTATTTTGTTACAATATTTAATTTTAATTGCTTTTAATTTCTCTCATCCAATCTTAATAACTGTTATATTATTATTATCTGCATGGTTCGACTATCATTTTGTCAAAATTTCTAGATTATATTTATCATTGGTAACAACATCAATGTTTGTGCCGTGTGTATGAACCACAAAATTGTTTGTTATCGAACGCAATAATTTTGTCCTATTGACTTGTCCCCTTATTTATATGATATTCGAATACTGTGCAGATTAACCATTTTTATGTAGATTTTCCTTTAGCTTCACTATCGTCCAGTAAGACACCGATCTGTGCATGCAGGAGCCGCGGTGCGGCCATCGGATGGCGTGGTCACTCTAGCGTTATCCCCATTTGTACCCGCAGCGGCACTATTGGGCGCGCGGTTCCGAGCTGAATCTAGTTGCCTCCTTCCAGACCCCAATGGCAATCTTGACCCCGAAGCGCCCTCGCCCGCCAACATGGGCAGGCGACGCTCCAGGGCAGTATTATACCAGCTCTCAGGACACTATAAACCAGATAAGACGAAGACAAAACTTAAACTCAACAATGTTAGTAAGGTAATAAATTACTTACGTTATCAACGAGTAGATTAATTTTCTTCCGTCTGAAGTAAATGCATATCGGTCACTCGTAAAATCCAAATAGACAGTTAACAGGTCCTTGTGATTCGTAAATTTTTGTCACTTAGCTTAAGCACGAACAATAACAATTCATTTGTAATTTTAGAACCTTCTTCACTCATCCGACCCTCCGTTGCCGGAATACAAAACGTCAGCAATAAAAAAGTCAAGATTTATTATCTCGCATTACGGCGTTTTTAAAACTTTCTGGGACTGGCTTATTCTCATTGCTACATTTTACGTGGCTGTTGTGGTTCCCTACAATGCCAGCTTCGTTGACCAAGGCCATCCGAGAATCAGTGTGACCAGCGACGTCGTTGTGGAAGCTCTCTTCATAATTGGTAACATATTTTTATAATAAGAACCGCTAAAAAAACGGGCCAAGTGAGTGACGTAGTCGAAGCTCATGTGCAAAACACCACCAATTTGTTTACTGGATCTCCAGAAGTACAGCCGCAACCTGAAAAAATAATCACGATTGTGTTTTAATATGAGATTGATGATTAGCGATGCAAATAGGTATAGTAATGATAAGCATCATATATCGCCGGGAGTAAGTGCTTGCTTTCAGCAAGACAGAGGCAATGTACATTTTAAAATTTTCTTGAATTGTCATAATAAGTAAAGATAATTTTAGTTCATCTACTCGTATATTTGCGAATTTGAAAATTGCGAATACAAACCTTACCAATGAAACTTTAACTTTATATATTTAATTGTTCCAGATATTGTTCTCAATTTCCGAACAACTTTTGTAAGCAAGAAAGGAGAAGTGGTTTCGGACTCCAAGGCGATAGCTCTTAATTACATCCGGAGCTGGTTTGTGGTAGACCTTCTGGCCGCGCTTCCGTTTGACCTACTTTATGCATCTGACGTGTACAGCGGAACTGTAAGCTCCATAACAAATTCCAATCCAATTGTCATCCTTCGTCATTCCAATTCATTAATTTAACTCTTTTATTTATTTATTTTCCTCCATATATCAGCACCGTGACCAAGCATTTAATTAATATCATCAAAGTGAAAAGTCACTTCACTCACCAAACGAGAAAACATTTCAGCGTAATTATCAATTCCAATCAACTCGCCGCATTTATACATTTAAGTAATTAACAATGTTTGGTAAATTTAATGGAGAAGCAATTCGTTCCTATTTATTAATGCTTAGAGTTTTCAAGTTTTCAATCAGTGCTTGGGAAATAGCAAGTGTCGAAGACTTGCGATCAGAAGATAAGAACGACTAATAATGCTTATATTATTGATATTACCTACATAATATATATATTAGGCGCTTAAAAATATCAACATTTCTAAGCCCTAAATACATGAATATCCATCGCTTAAAAAGTAAACTAGAACAAGAGCCATCGTCTAGTCTGATGCCCGTGATAGTACGCATCGACATTCTTGGCAAAGGCTGTCTTATCATCCTCTTCTAGACCCTAAAGACTAAAGATTCCTTGACGACAACATTATTGACCCTGTGTTCTAGCTTAAAATAAGCTTAACAAGATTTATTACGACGCTTAAAAGTTAGGTAAGTAATGTATCCTTGAGAAGTATTTGGAGTTTCAAAGTTATATTATTTTGTTGGCAGGAGTCAACCCACGGGAATGTTCATTTAGTGAAATTGACTCGATTGTTACGGTTGGCGCGTTTACTACAAAAGATGGACCGCTATTCACAGTACTCGGCACTTATACTCACCCTCTTGATGCTATCTTTCAGTCTTGTCGCACATTGGCTCGCCTGTATTTGGTTTATTATAGCTGAAAAAGAAATTGAACATCACAAAAATGAGATCTGGGATTTAGGTAAGTGAAAGAATATATTTTAACACTATAATATTATTACAAAACAGCCGTTTATCTGTTACTAGCTGATGCCCGTGGCTTTGTATTATACCCATACAAATATAAATTCTATGCTCTGTATTAAGTTCTACGTGCTTTAAGGTTTTCTGGTTCAGTCCGCGCGTTGTCTGTCAAACATTGTTAACATTTTATTAAGTAGTAGAAGTTAGTAGCCACATATCGTATTGATAATGTTATTCCAGATTTTATATTCACCGATAAAATGCGCATATTGTTTAAGATTAAAATATTCATATCACATGGAACTAAGAAGACTAGTTTACCTAATAGACAGCAGATCACGAAGTTTACGAGGCAAAAGATTTTAATAGTTTAGTTAACAATGATTAATCTTCCAATCATAAATCCTCGTTTAATATAAACAATGTGAAGTGAATTAGTTACATTTTGTTGTAGGATGGATTAATAATCTAGCGGAAAGACTGAAGGTGCCCATAGGAAACATATCTCACAGCGAGAGTTACGTCACAGCGCTCTACTTCACATGTTCTTCGTTGACCAGCGTCGGTTTCGGGAACGTGTCCGCTAACACTCTCCCCGAGAAAATATTTAGCATCCTTGTCATGCTTATTGGAGGTAAACATAACTCACAATGTTTTTATACTGACAATAAACAAATCTGAGCGTCGTTTTTGACGCGGAAAACAAGGAAAAATGTCTTATTAAGCCGTGAAAGCATGATAATGTTAACTTGTATTTTAAGAAAAACGTTAAACTTGAGTAAGCGGACATCAGAGTGCTAAGCACGAAAAATAAATTAGGTTAAATTAAGTACAAAAGTGTCGCGGACGGGGTTCCCGCTAGTGGCAAAATTTCTTGAGCGCTTCCAGCCGTCGGTACCGGTTGTTACCATTTAGTAGCAGTCGTTAAGCCATGTCGGATACTTTCGGGCGGCCTAAAAATTTCCGACACTTGGGTTGGCCTCTCCACCAATCCGCACTGGAGTAGCATACTCCACGTATGCTCTAGGCCTCCTCAGGTATGAGGAGAGACCCGTGCTCAGTAGTGGGCCATCAATGGGTGAAGCCAAGTTTTATTGTGCTTCATATTTAAGCAGAAAATTACATTATTGTCACTGCTGACAATGTAAGCGAGATAAATGTATTAGAAAGTTTTGTAAACTGGCGAATTTCTTCAGTTGTAACAAAAAAAAATTGCCGTCATTTTGTTACATTACTTATCGAAATAAATGAAAAAAATTTAATTGGATTCGTTCCATTTCACGCTCTTGTTAATGCGGTTAGATGACTTACGATCTACAAATTGGCCGTATTGGGGCGGCATAAAATATTGACCCTAATCTCATGGCGGCGGAGTAGGTTGTGGCTTACCACAACCTGAAGAGGAGACAGAGGCAACACCAGCCGACCCCTGCTAGGTAGTAGGGCTTGGTGTCCATCGCCTTCTTGTTTGAGTCAGCCACCAAGCGACATGTTGTTCTGGCTGGGTTTTCGAGAGCCAGCACTTTCTTTCTTTTTCTTTTTTCTTGACCGGCACGCATCCTTTGGTGTCGCTGATGTCCCTACCTTCTGATGACTTCTGCTCCGCTTAAGGCTATTACATAAAAATACCTCAGCATACAATGTCGCCCGCCTGCAATTATTCCATTTTCGCTTAGCGTTTTTTGTTTTCTTTTTAATCAGCTTCTAATTATTATTTCGTAATATTCAACCTCTACCTTATTATAATCTTCCTCACGAGTTGGGTCATCAGATGGAAAGAGATTTTTCAAGTCCGAATGGTAATACATACGACATAACATAAGACAAAAGAGGAGGAAAAAAAAAGAAAAATACATAAGCGCGTCGAAACAATACAACAAACTCTTCAGATTTATTGTATTAGACAGAATATTGACGCCACAATCATTCAATATTGACGAAACTTGTCTTTGATCTATATTTTCACCTTACACCTACCTATGTGATACCAAAATTGTTTACATGATACGAAAACTTCTCGCAGCACTAATGCACGCTGTGGTATTTGGCAACGTCACGGCAATTATACAAAGAATGTACTCCCGCCGGTCCATGTACCAGAGCAAATGGCGAGATCTCAAGGACTTCCTCACTATCAACCAAGTGCCAAAGGAACTGAAACAACGTATGCAGGACTACTTCCAAACGATGTGGTCACTCAACCATGGCATCGACATTCATGAGGTAGGCATAGTTTCCTATTTTGTTTTATGGATTTAAGATAGCAAACGAGCATGCAACTCCACCCTTCCGCTGCAGCTCATGACAATTGAGACCGGCGCAGAACAAGACACAAATCGCGGCTCGGATGGTTTGTTCAGTTAGCAGAGAGCGTTTATTAAGAATCTAAGTTGGTCAGTTCGTTAGTACGTATAAGGATTAGAGCAGGTGCTGATATAGTAGTCATATTAGTGGTTGTTATTAATATTCCAGTTATAAATTGTTAGTAAGAGTCTGGTTCTAATTCGCAGGCGGTGGTAATACCCCGGGTGAACTCTATAAACTCTACCACCATTATTTCTACGAGACTGTACACTTGATAATATCCCATCTTGTGACCCGACTATATCGTTCTATGTACGTTTGTTCCTTTGTGGTGCTTTAGAGATCAAACGCGTAGGCCGTTGTTGTCACGTGCGGCAGCGACAGGTGCTCCATGTTTAATCTCAAAAAATAAAAGTACAAAAATAGGTATATATTCCAAATTACCATATTTAGCTAACACCTAATGGAGAGTTAACTTGAACAAGTTATGTATTAATTTTAACTGAATTAAATGGAACGGAACAAAATGATCAATTTAATCCACTTCATCAACTGTAACTTTGCTGGCGTATCTTTTTTTTATTTGCCAAAGAAAGTTAATCTTGTACAACTCTTTGCTTAATTTCATTACAACACTCGCTGTTGGTTAGATTTATTTTAAAGGTTAAAAAATTGTCTTTCTCAAAAGAAAGGTTATTTTTTTATAATTCATTAAATAAATAATAAGTGTCTTGGTAAATCCGTTTGTATTTTTGATACCATAATCACAAATGAGTTTCAATGAAAGGTTGTAATTTTTTTTATTCCTAATTCATTGATGATCAAATAACTTGGTAAATCCATGTGTATTTAATTCCATATTTACATAGGTAATATAGTAGATAGAGATAGTCATGTGACATAGGTATTGATAAAAATATTAAAAAGAGACGCGGCACAAAGTTTTTGACAATCGGTCCGTCATTTGAACTGTGGAAGTCAATTGTTACCTACATTTATTTTCGCCAGGAATAATATTATTTTCGCACACTTTGTTCACCGATAGCGAACAATGCTGATCATTAGAATCACATAATTCTAAAGAAAACTCCGAAAATCAGAAATACTTTCAGTGAGGCCGATTTTATTTAGTAGTAAAATCGTTTGAAATGCTTTATTACAGACTCTTAAAGAATTCCCAGAGGAGTTGAGGGGTGACGTCTCGCTTCATTTGCATCGAGAGATATTATCACTCCCGATATTCGAAGCGGCATCGCAAGGTTGTTTGAAATTGCTGTCTTTGCACATTCGCAACAATTTCTGCGCCCCGGGCGAGTACCTCGTGCACAAAGGGGACGCTTTGACGTATATTTATTACATTTGCAACGGATCCATGGAAGTTATGCAAAATGAAATGGTTGTCGCTATATTGGGTGAGGAAAATCATATTTGATTGTCTATCAATGATTACGTAGAACCTCAACGGAACAAGACACACAATTTTATATATTTATATTTACACAAGATTGAATCAGTATTTATTTATTTTACCCTGTCGTAAACCCGTATAGCCCAATGATTACCATGCCGGATGCCGGACGCTGTTCCGAGGGTCTTGGGTTTGCTTCCCAGCAAGGCATATATTTGAATGATGACTTTAAATTTCTGTTTCTGTGTGGGTGTGTGTTCTTGTCTGTGTGTGTTATCCATGGCACTCACGACACATGGATTCCTAGTGTGGGGCTATGAGTGTGTAACGTTATTTACTTACTTTTATTTTTAACTGATGTCGAAATTAAACAATGAAATGATATGTTTGTAGTTCATCCACATCTAGAAAAGACATCATGTTTGAAAATGATACTAAATATAAGTCTTTTGCTTTAGGTAAAGGTGATTTGGTTGGTTGCGATATGAACACGCATTTACAAGTTTACAACGGTATGGGACCTTCCCAAGGCAACAACCCCGATGTTGTTGTGAAGTCGAGCAGCGACGTTAAGGTATTTACAAATTAAAAACAAGATTTTAATAAAAGAAAACGTCAATACCTGTTTATGAGTTTGAAAGCTCCAACATTGTAAACAATGGGCTTTCGATGAACGCGGAGTTTGAAGCTTTTTATTTGATTAAACTATGTAGATACGGGTTACGCGAATTGAAATGTTATTCTCGAATATTAAATCTTATCGAATATAATACTATATGTATTTAATAGATTTTATAAAGTAAGTTATGATAATTATTGTTATGTGAAAAAAGTCAAGTTATACTATTAACGTCTGTAGCAATGTGTACCTATATTTCTATCAATGATTTTTGTTGCAGGCTCTAACTTACTGTGATTTAAAATGTATTCATATGTCGGGACTGGCTGAAGTATTACGACTATACCCGGAATACCAACAAGAGTTTATTCATGACATTCAACACGATCTAACATACAACCTTAGAGAGGGTTACGAAGCAGAAGCGGAATCTGATGGCAATGGACACCCATCACTCACATTGCCATCGATATCAGAAGATGATGAAAACGTTGCTGAAGAGCATGCATTGACTCCCAAAAAAGTTCCAGGAAGTACAAATAGTCCACGTCATACTAAGTTCAGGTTCGTAAACAAACTGGATAAATCACAAAGAAACCATTCCAAAACATTTCCTTCCCGTCACTAAAAGGAAATTAATTACTTTATCGATTTAATATTTATACACAAAATCTGATCGAAAAATCAAGTCAGTGATGAAGGTTGTCTTATAATAGACATTAAAACATCAACAAGCAGTATAGTTAAAACATCAGAAATTCTGCATACGTTTTAGTCCAATCTGTTTATAACGAAACATTATGTCATTTAATACGATTTAATAAACTTTACATAAATGCAGTTGCTTCTGCATTTGGCCTAAATGCATGCATGGTGACCTAAATGCCAAGCATACTCTGCCAGTAGTTTCTACTTCTGTTGGCAATTCTTTTGTGGGTCTTGGCTTTCTAAAGAAGTTGCTTTCATTTCGCTCTATCTCCGATCCCCGTTTCCAAGATATGCGCTGGCCCGTCTCTACCAGAATTATTACTATTTATTATTCTTATATTTTATTAATCTCGTTCTCATTCTCGTGTTCAATTTCATTGTCATACTGGTTCTGGTTCTCGTTCTCTTACTTACTCTAATTCTCACTTCGGATTTTACATGACGTATTTTCCTAATCTTATGATTAGAACAGTACTTATGTACTGAACACACATTTAATCTGCAAATTGATATTTTTCTCTCTTCCTCTTTCAAGATCGGACATGCAGCCGCGTCTTTCGCACAAGGAGCTTCGTGAGAGAATTGAACGGCAGCGGTCCGTGGCCACGCCTAAAGTTACAAGGGCGGATTCTTTAGAAGGACTAAATTTAGAGATGCATAACACGCGGTCATCCGTAGACAGACTTGATACGCAGGTGTCCAGCCTGCATCACGATGTGGCAGCGCTTAGCATGGAGGTAAAGAAAGTATTTATTATTGATTATTAGTTTATTTGGATGTAAATGGAATATTTTTAGTTGTATTGTTATTGAATTTGGATGTAAATTGAGTATTTTTAGTTTGATTGTTATTATTGCATTACACGCTGGTACGAGCATCTTATCTGTTAATTAACATAGGTTTGGTGGTTGTTATGTTTTATTTGAGTGCTGTAGCCCGTCCTTTGCTTTAACAAACGTATCTTCATCAATCATTTTTATGCTGCAATATTTTTTTAAAAGCAACCCCGCGTAATGGAATTTCGATGTCATCTGCGACGTAGTCTCATGATTATGAAGTTTTTGTTACTGCTGAGTTTTGACTGCAAAACTTGTTAATTAATTACTTTCATTTTGCAATTTTCAACTTACCCAAAACTACAATATACAGCTGCGGAAATAGATGAATGAGAAATATATAGACTAAATACATAGATACTACATAAATCTTGTAAGTTTCCTACAAATATTTTATATACAATGTAACGGTAAAGTACAACTGTGTAATGTTTGTATATTATCTATATAAGAATTCGAAAATACATTTTGCACGGCACAGGTTCGGAACGCAATTCAAGCGCTTCAGGAAATGACGGGACCCGCGTGGCATGCCGCCCATTCAAATCCAAATCTCCAGTGGAACGCGCCGCCCAACCAACTGGCTCGCAGCTGCAGTCATCCGCCTGACGTGTTTTGTTGGGATCAGGTGATATATCCGTTTTAATACCCGTTTTACAATTTTATCCAAATGAAAATTTAAATTTTGTGTATATTTAGGATTCTGTTATCTAAAAGATTAGATATTATAGTAAGGCATCATTAAGAACTAATTAGTATCGGAAAATACTTTTGGTGATCATTTGTAAATTAATATTAATGTTCAGGTGTAACCTATAGTGAATCACTTTCAAGTCGGTCCCTAAGTATAAAAACACGTCATAGGAAGAAAATACTTGTAGTAAGTATATAAATATTTAAATTAGGAGTGTATCTTTATTATAATCACACATTTGGCTCATGAATTGTTGCAACAGACAATAGATTAATTCTTAATTATGAAATATAAATTGTAAAACTTTTGGTTGTACCTCCTTTAGCAAGAAAGGCCGGTAACACCGGAACGGCCCAAGCTACATCGGAGTACGCAGACGGAGCCGTTCCTACATTGCGTGACGCAGTACATAATGGAGCATCCAGCCACTGTGATGCTTCTTTTAGGATTAGAACCGGTGCCGAGCCTGCCACCTGTCATGCCAGCACCCGTAGAATACTTCGAACCGTGTAGACGCCCAAGCACCCTCGAACAGATAGTAGAATCCGAAAATGGCAGCCAAACACCGTCCAGTACGACAAGCGAGAAAATGGAATCCGTGAAGAGTCCCACTGTCATGGGGCCTTTTCAACCATCAGAGGAAAGAAGACTGTTACAAGACGTAAAGAGTACGAATCTCATAAGGAACAGGCACTCGGCAAGTGATTTGTATGATGCGTCCGATAGGCTGCTGACGAAACCGTCGCACCCGAGCTCTTATAGCCTTAAATATAATATTAACAGTTAAGTTAATCGATAATTCCAATCTGCTCATTCATTTTATTACGAGAGTTAAAGTAGTCGACTAGCGTTTAAATTAATTTTTCAGTTAATTCCTAGGGATCTTTGTTAAAATAGATGAAAAAAACTCTAAATTGGTCGTCAATAAATTTATTTATATTTATTAATTTAACACTGAATGATTATAAAAAGACGGCTTATTCGCGTCGTACCTCAGTCAGGTTCCGTCGTCTAGTTTTGGACGTAACTCATTGTCATCGTCATGGATGGTCAAGAACCAGACTTTCAAATCTAGACGTCGAAGAACGAAGAATCTAGACGTGCAATCTCGATGGAACTTTAACATGTTTAAAGTCCTTACCTTACATAACCAGCAATTGAATTTGGTTCTTGAAGACCTTGGATAAGTGAGTATCTAGACGTGCAATCTCGACTTAATTACAATATTATAAGTCCTGACTTAGGTAATCAGTAATTTGAATAAAGAGATTGTATGGCATGTATGATTAATATCTCTGTATCTGTAAATCGTCATATCCAGTTAATACAGTATGTAGAAGTACGAAGATAATAAAAGTTTAACTGTGTATGCATGTATTTTCCATTTAATTGGTGTAACACTACGAGTATGTTTTTGTACATACAGTACATATCAAACGAAATGTATGGACACTTTGTTAGATTATATTATTATAGTTATCTTTAGAACGTCTAGTCATTGTTAAGATAAGAAATAATTATGAGAAACAAATTTAGATAATCTTTTAAATATAATTTAATTAAGCAATTTAATGTTTTTAGTGTTTCTTTCTACATTAGTCATTGAAAACAAACTTAATTCAATAAGAATCTAAGAAGTGAATTGTGCCAATTTTTCTCAATTATTATTCTGTAAAAGTAATAAAATCGATTATTTATAAGTATAATATAATTATTTTGTCATTCACTGATGTGGAAATTACTCATATCACTAACAATATCAGTATTTTAATATTATAACTGTATAAATATAAAACTGAATAGAAATAGAATATTCTGCCATAGAAAAATAGTTTATTGCATTAATGTCATATTTAACGTAACAAACTCAACGAAATATAATTTGACAGGAAACAATATTTTTATTAAATTCACATTTTGTAAACGATGTGTTATCTGCAAAAATAAAAGGTATTACACGTTTGGAGTGCCAAAATATTTTAATAGGTAGGTACTTATAAATGAATATTATGGTAATTATACCTATTAAGTTTTCCAACAATTTCCATAGAGCCTTGAAACGACCTTAGATGAAAATACCGATCTTTATTTGTCCGATATATGTGTTTATATTTCATTGAAAAAATATCATATACCTTGATATATGTAAAATTATTTTTATTTTAATATAATAAGTAGGTACATTCCGATTTCACTTAAGTTACTGAACTTTACGAGATTATCATTTTTTGTTGAAATAACTTTAAACGTCACACCCTTCTTTAGTTATTAGAATAACCAAATGCTTGAGCTATTGAGTATTTTCAAATTTATTGAAATGCTTTAAACTTTAACGATGTTGTTTAAAATAAAAAGTTCAGTCTTCCTCTTTTATGCATTCAATGAATGTCCCAATTGATCTTTTTTAATTTATAAGTATAATATAATTATTTTGTCATTCACTGATGTGGAAATTACTCATATCACTAACAATATCAGTATTTTAATATTATAACTGTATAAATATAAAACTGAATAGAAATAGAATATTCTGCCATAGAAAAATAGTTTATTGCATTAATGTCATATTTAACGTAACAAACTCAACGAAATATAATTTGACAGGAAACAATATTTTTATTAAATTCACATTTTGTAAACGATGTGTTATCTGCAAAAATAAAAGGTATTACACGTTTGGAGTGCCAAAATATTTTAATAGGTAGGTACTTATAAATGAATATTATGGTAATTATACCTATTAAGTTTTCCAACAATTTCCATAGAGCCTTGAAACGACCTTAGATGAAAATACCGATCTTTATTTGTCCGATATATGTGTTTATATTTCATTGAAAAAATATCATATACCTTGATATATGTAAAATTATTTTTATTTTAATATAATAAGTAGGTACATTCCGATTTCACTTAAGTTACTGAACTTTACGAGATTATCATTTTTTGTTGAAATAACTTTAAACGTCACACCCTTCTTTAGTTATTAGAATAACCAAATGCTTGAGCTATTGAGTATTTTCAAATTTATTGAAATGCTTTAAACTTTAACGATGTTGTTTAAAATAAAAAGTTCAGTCTTCCTCTTTTATGCATTCAATGAATGTCCCAATTGATCTCATATTTTTAATACACTACTAAAATAACCAAATTCCTTTTTTAAAAACTTTGGAATTTAATTGTTTTTATATAAGAATTTAATACCTACACATATTAAGCAATATTTATAAAATATTTTTGTAAATAAATTTCTATGCATTCTAAATGCAATTTTATGGTAGTAGTTTCTATTTAATGAATATACACGTGTATGAGATTATTTGTTAGAAATCAATCAAAGTAAAAGGTCTTTCGAAGTATTAACGTTTAAAACTGTTTGGTTTAATTTCATTATTAATAAAAGTAAAAAGAAGGTCCTAATGGATGAAAACGGAGAAAGGGTAATGAGGGGTTAATAGAAATGGAAATGGCATGCAATGTCTCACACGAGATTGCATTGAAGTGATTTCCGAGACAACCTCCACTCATTCAGTAAAATGTCTTTTCTAACTGTGTAGATATACACTCGAGTAGCTAATGTAATGTGGACGATAAACTTTAGTAGGTTGGGGAGTCTATGATAATAATTCTTAAAAATGGAAACGCTTACTAGAGTAATTGATTAGTAAATGTGGTGTACGTATATGATATCCATATTGTGATACGAGATCGAGAGTAACGCGTACAGTGCCTAAATTCTCATTTGGTTACTTAAAAATCTTGAAGTTTATTGTAATCTTAAATTTCAATTAAGGCGCATTTTACATGTGTTCGAAACATATTTTTTGTACATAGACATGTTATCTTTCTCTTGTAGTACAAAATATAAGTTAATGAAAGTTTAATAAAGACAGATCGATGTTGATATGGTTGTTTTATTTTTATGCCAAAAAAATTTATGACTTTGCGGGTCAGTTGGTAGGGACCTTGAATGCAATAAAGTGCTCGAGGTTCGATTCCCAGACACAGCAGCGTGATTCAGCCTTTATGATATATTTTTATTTATTAGCCTGTTATGACTTCACCGTATGTCGTGTGTGCGATGTCGTCACATAAAACACTGGCTCTCAAACACCCAGCGGAAACACGGCAAGTCATTTAGCGATTAACTCAAGATAAAACGGTAGTAGCTTAGCTAGCCAGCCGGGCTACAACCCTACCACCAATCACGGGCGCAATCACGAAGAATGTTAAATAAATAGGTAAATAAATACACATATTTTTTTAAAACGACGTGGTATCTATTAAGCCGTCGATAAGATTAGATTCTTTAAGGCGCACCGTGTAACATGATTAATTAATTATCAAAATTATCTTCTTAACGTACCTATTTACACAAGTATTTAGCGCAAGACCAACTCAAATTAACGCCGAATTCGTTATCATAATCATGTCGTTAACAGAAATGGTGATAGATTATGACAGTAATAAAGAATATTGAGGTATATTCAAAGGTATATTAGCTTTTATCGCCCCATTATTATTTATATGAAACGAATAATTCACGTTCGCATCGTTCGAAAAACATTACCTACTCTTGTTTACAAATCGTTCCCATACCCAAAACAATTGCTACTCATTTTTATTAGACGTCCTATTTCATACTTACCCCATTTTGTCCTTGGTGTGAGTGATGTGACAGTTTTCGGGTTCTATGAATGCGAAACAAATTTATTTAAGTCACTATAAGAGATCTATTTTCAAGAAAAAAATATCTAACAATACATTTCAGCAATACACACGTAACAACAAAAAGAAAGGTGACATCAATAATGCAAACATAGATGATCAATAGTACCCACGCTGCTCCATTGCGGATTGGTGGTGACCTAGGTATTCCGTTTAATAAAATTTAGGCTAATTGAAGACACCGACCATTGGGTGTGGTGATTGAAGACAATCGAATCTATGCTACTCAATAATTTAAAGTTTAATGAGGTAAAATGCGTTCATTGTATATTTTTAGGAAAGTCAAAACATTTTTTATTAATAGATATTAATTAACGATGACAATATGATATATCTATCAGTTGAGAGCATCACACATAAATCTGAATTGGCATATCACTTAGCATATTTGTAGTTTTCATCACGGGAAACACTAGAATGCTTTTCATCTCCAAAATAGGTTCGTAGAGTAGCAAATATGAAATATCTGTGAAAAGTTTAGTAATTAATAATTGATATGACAGCATTTATGATATTTACAATAAATCAATATCTTTCCAATTTAGATAACTAGAAAGTTATCCCACAGAACAGAGACACGTTGTCTCTGATTTCCGTGAGTTATCCCGATTTTTCCGTGAGTTAATCCGATTTTGATTCAATTTTACTGTATCTTAGAAACTTTCTACACAAAAGTACCTTTCTGTAGAACTTCTATATTAAAAAACAGTAGATAATTTTAGTACCTATAAACGTTTCACAGAGTTTGGTTTCATTAGCTTAGCACATTATCGTTAAATCGGCAATAACCCAACAGTAGAAACGTTGGTACCGTCTGATCTGACACATTTCAATGACGTTAACTCGCGTCTGTTCATCATCATGATCGCAGTTTTGAACTCAGATTATTCACAAAAGCAGAACATTGTGATCACAATTTTCTACTTTATTGATGGTACATATATGTATGTATACATATAATAAATCTGTAACTGATGGCTGTCTGATGGAAGATATATGAAAAACACTATCATTGCGGCCTTTATTATCGCAATAGAATGGAAACATAATAATAATATTTAGAACTTTTGACTTTTTATCTGTGGTTATGAAAGCGCTAATCTAAGAAATTGCTTTTTGCTTTGGGGGCACGAAAACGCCCATGCCAAGACCGCACTATCTCCTTCAAAACCTCCAAGCTTAGGCCTGGATACTAATGATAAAATTTTCTGCATACCAAATGCAAACAAATGAAAGTAGTTAATCTATTAACTACATCTGATTCTGAGAGAACAAAATGTTTCGAGAAAAGGCAGTTAGAGCATATCAACACATCTGTGACCGAATAAGAACGAGATTCTTATTAACAATTAATAACTAGACTATTACCAACAAGAACTAATAGGACTAATTATCACTAACTGTCCCTGCCTCAGTTCTCAACGTACTTCTCGAAGTCGTAGAAAGCTGACATTTGGTATGCAGAAAATTTTATCCTGTCTGGCATTATCCAGGCCTAAGCTAGGAGGTTTTAAAGTAGTACGGTCTTGGCATGGACGTTTTCGTGCCCCCAGATGTAATCCTAATCTATAATCATGATTACATTTAGCCCGTCTCTGCCTTACAGAACATTATCGAGATGCCGACCCTCAGGTATGCAGATTTGCTCACAATATTTTCCTTTTTCGTCGAATTCGAGGCGCAAGAAACTTCTCCTTTCCAACTGTAACTTTTCGACTGTAACGATTCCACCAAACCCAACCTTTATTTACCTTTTGGGTTTCATTAGTAAGCGATTATAAATCGCTGCTTAATAAATAAAAAAAATTGTTTTATAAAAGAATACATTTAAACAATTATGTTACCGTAAGGTACTTGGTTGATACAAAGATATAGTTATCTTTGTAATGTAACAGTATAACTGCCCTAATGTAACAGTATAACCCGCGACTCAAAGCATAATAATATGTAAATACTTAGGCCAAATAATGATATTCCTCCTCATTTATATTTGTAAATTGTCCACTGGGTAGGTAATATCCGGCCAACGAGTCAGCCGGATTGCCAATCAACAAAATGAAATTCTGAGCTGAAAATTGGCGTATCCATTATCCTATTATTTAATATGATAAATGCGAAAGTTTGTACGGATGTATGAATGTTTGTTGCTCTTTCACGCAAAAACTACCGAATGAATTTTGCTGAAACTTTACAATAATATAGCTTACACATAAGATTAACACATAGGCTACAATTTATAAAGATATAGTGCGAATTATTCAAAATAATAATAACTTATCCTACTAATATGGCTTATGAATGTCTGTTTGTTATTCTTTCACGCAAAAACTACCGAACGAATTTTGATGAAACTTTACAATAATATAGCTTACACATAAGATTAACACATAGGCTACAATTTATAAAGATATAGTGCGAATTATTCAAAATAATAATAACTTATCCTACTAATATGGCTTATGAATGTCTGTTTGTTATTCTTTCACGCAAAAACTACCGAACGAATTTTGATGAAACTTTACAATAATATAGCTTACACATCAGAATAACACATAGGATATAATTTATAAAGATATAGTGTGAATTATCCAAAATATATAACTAAATCTTTGCAAACCGAAGGAATAAGTTTCCCGAAGCGAAGCGAGGGCGGGTCGCTAGTAATTTATAATAAATTACCTAACTGAATGGACGGCGAAGAGCTATATAACGAATTAGTAGTGTTTAATCAAAGTAACGAACATTTAGGTATAGCAACAAGTTCCTTAACCTGTTGCGTTATGAAAGAATATTGAATAATTATTTTAGAAAATAAAAACAAGCTTTGAATAACACGAGTCAACATAGAAAAATAACTATAATATTTTATTAGCGATGCTATGGCTTAATTGGTAGTCCAGAAAGGTAATTAATTGGTTATCCAGAAAGTGTGAAGTGAGTGTGAAAAGAGGGTTATGAGATTCTCGCTGCACACATTCATGTGTGACAAATGGATCTTGATCATTTGTGATATTTTAATATGGCTGACCCTGAAAACTGCGACATAGAGAATCCTAGTGCGAAGGTATGAAGAATCTGTTATGAGATTTTTAAATGTTGATAGCCGAGAAACGAGCAGATGAGCCATCTTACTTATCAGTATCAGATCGTTGTCAGTAACACCGAAGGAATATACGATGCGTTGATAACGCATACACACTCATAACCCCACACTAGGATTCGCTGTGTCGTAGGTGCCATGAGCAACACACAAGACAAGAACACACACCCAGACCGTGAGTGAACAGAAAACTTATCACTTACACTCATCACTCAAATTTCCGCCTCGCTGTAAATCGAGCCCAGGACCCTTGGAACGGCGATCCGGCGTGTTAACCTTTTCGCTATATGGGTCTTCAAAGAAAGAAGTAAGAGGATGGAAGAAAGAAATGACTAGCTCTGAAACTCTCAGCCGAAACACGTCAAGTCACTTGGCGGCTGACCCAGACAAGAAGGTGGTAGGTATGTAGCGAGTCGGACTTGCTCTACCACCAAACAATCAAAATGAGTGCTTGAATGTTTAATTCCTTATTATTTTTAGCATGTATTATCGTAATTATTACAAAATTAATCATTGAACCACATGTTAGTGCAAATTAAAACTTTTTCGGTAAACAAACTCGACGGTAGAAGCAATTTAATTGAAAATAGCGCGAGAGCGAACGCCAGCTGTGTTACCACACTGTTTTCATGTTCGCCGGCACACTGTAATACAATTATCTCCCTTCTTTATTCTCAGTACGAGTTCTGAGTTATCCAATATAAACAATTTGCAGCATGTTGTCGTTTAACTTCAGTAAATCTGTTTCGTCGTCACAATCGATATCTCTTTCTGCTGATTTAGGGACTCTCCTCTGAATAACGATGTGAGTGTAGAGACTTCGCGCAACTTTGAAAATATTAAGGTTTCTTCATGATATTTAACTCAACTGAAGCAAGTGATTAATCGATATAAGTTGTATAGGACTCAAACGTAGGTTACCTGGATAGGAGAGAATTACTAGTTACCTAACTATTCTATTATTTTTATAATTTCGTAATCTTACATTTAGCTAGATGATATTATGAATAAAATTAATCGAAACATCATAAACATCTGTTAAGCTACTCGCGATTGCGTCAATGTATAAAATATGTAATAACGATCATCTAAACTATTTCGACGATCCATACGGCACGATGGTTAACGTGCCGGACTGACTGACTTCCTAAGGTCGAATCCCAGCGGGGCAAAAATTTAATCGATGGCGACTAGTTAAAATTTTTGTTCTCCGTGTATGCTCGTATGCTCTATGTATGCTTGTTTGTATGCTGAGGCACCCACGACGCAGATAATCCTAGTTTGGGGCTATGAGGTAAGTGCCGCTATTCAGCGCTTTGAGTTATTAAGAATTGTTTACTAGAGAAATACATTATTTCATACTGTACTGAAGTCGAAGATAGGCGCTGTAATTTAAGTACATCATAAGTGCATAGCAACACGTGTTCAAAATTACTATTATGACCGTATGACGTATAGGTCGCATAGCCACGTGTTTTTACTGTAAGTCGTATATCATTACCTACATAAAATGCAAATAGGGTATTATAGCTGAGCTTTCACTTACCCTTAAAAACTTTACGAGGCCTTATTCTAGCAGAAGCTGTTCATATCCTTTTAACAAGGTCGTGATCCGTACATTGTATGTAATATACCTCCTAGTAAAATAAATGATGATGATGTTGAAAATGACGATCAGTCTAATACCAAAGATTTTATCTGTAAAAAATAAAAGTATCTATGAGATGTCTCTAACGCGCGAAAAGTGGAGCAGTCAAGGTAGGGCATACGAGTACTTTTTATGTAGCTATCTATTTCTGTCACATACTCTGCATTTATAATTCATTTAGCATTGCAAAAAAGGTTTTATATAGTTTTATAAACTACTTATCATTTTTTTCTGAACTGAACTTTCTATGTACCTATAACAATTCAAAATCGAGAGTACCCGTTTTGCATTAAAAAGTTTATTGTCCACAATAATAAAAGTTTAAAATCATTTTGTCGATCTCTCTGTTCGTTTGTCTTGTCAGTTTGTTTATGCGTTTGTTCCCGATAATCTCAAAATGGCTTAGTGAAATTTTAAATGGTATGATACTGACATGACACTGATATAGTAAGCATTCACTATGTTTTATTTCATTCAGTCCACAAAAACATAAAAGTATTTTATTTTAAAAGAAAATATGTCATAAGGCACATGTATGTTTCCCGAAGCGAAGTGAGGGACACTACTAGTCCAATACTTCAACGACCTGTATGGCTAAATGGTACATAGCCGGACTGCTGAGTGGCATTCGAAGGGTCCTGGGGTTTAGTCCCAGCGAAGCAGAAATTTAAATGATGAGTTAGTAAATTGATATTCTTGGCCTAGGTGTAAGTTCTTGTATGTTGTCCATGTCCACGGCACAAAGTATCCTACCATGGGGCTTTGTAGCCCTATTTATTTCTATCAGTTTTCCAAGCCACGTAAACAACGCAACAACTTAATGAATCGTTCCAGTCAATATACCTGTATACATATTATGTTTGCCGCCACTCGTTGGTAACGAAGTTCCACCGAGATTTTATTGCAACCAAATACAATTTTCTCGCGATGCAACGATCTAAACTTTTGCTACAAAAATGTTACTCTGGCACCGACTCGGCTTCTTATTGGACGGGAAACATCTTCAGTTCGGCCAGTAGTTTATTTATATTTTATCGGTCAAACTACCTGTATACGTGATTTTGATTTTTGTTTCTTCATACCTTTACTTATAGATAAAAACATTGAATTGCATTAAAAGGACTTTTGCCGAGTGACTTCTTCTGCCAACCAATCCTGAATGATGCCGATTTTTATAGAATCGAACACGTTACTTGTTTATGAATAGTGACTGTACCGCTTTGCAGTCGAAATCGAATTCACATTGACAACAAGGAATGAAGAAAAATAATCTTTTATTTTCTTTATTAAGTAAACGTATTGTGCACTTTTTCTCCTTGTAAGCTAATCTCACACTCCTACGTGCGTGCAGTATGTTTAAAAAGGATTACATAGTTTTATGTTTCTTTACATAGGTAGATTTCCCATCGACAGTTGATGTGATCATTGCGCCTAATACCACCAAGTAGATTAAAATTTAGATTCCAGTGAGGCTTTCATCAACTAGATAGTAATAACGTTCAGACAAACTCCCACGCTTATTTTCCGATCGACGTGGGTGACATAGTTCATATAAATGAGAACCAGACACCCACGATCCGAGATAACACATTGTCATATAAAGCCGGATATTGAACTCTTCAGCACGCTTTAAAATGAGTGATGCCTTTGAGCCAAGATCTTTAGTTTTAAAGTCCAACGCTCTCCAACAAGAGGGACCTAGCCTCGTCAGGATGCACCACGTAATAAGCTGTAATTTGGCCAACTAAATAAAATATAAAAAATGGCAAGTGGGAGGTACCTACTTGCCATTTTTTTAGTACACGTTACGATTTTTCCTCCTCTAGACCGTGGAGGCGAATAACCTCTTTTTCAATTTGTGTTATAATATATCTTCTGTTATATTTTATCACTGAATACTACATACACATAGTATATACACTCTGTAACATTGTTTTATGCATATATTATATATTGGTAAACAACCAATAAAAACAATGAAATAAAAAATGCTTTATAAAGAGAAGATAAAAAAATATGAAAGAATTATGAAATCTTATACAAATAGTAACAGTACGCGGTACTGCATGATACACACGGGACGGTTTGCTTTGTCTTTTAAACTAAAGCCTGGATCGAAATAAAAATAGGTAATCAGGTCACAGAGCATTAGACGAACAATCCGCCGTAATGCTTGCGCATTCCTTTCAACACCTAAACAAAGAATGCATTCATTTTACATGGAGTCTCCTATAAACGCTTGAAAAATCCAAGATCGTTAAAACATCAACGCCTCGAAGGATCATGTCTTCGATAATTATTACTGTTCTATGATACGTCTACGACTAATGAAATAGCAGACGGGCCAAGGGATGGTGAGGTCTCCTAAAGTCATGAGCAACACCGGAGGAGTTCCTAAAACATCGTCAGCCTTGAAGGAGAGTTATTTTTACGCCTGATAAAACTAATTCAGGACAAGTGGACCTCACGGCCGTTTTTTATTATGACAGTTTTTTACTTCCGCCCTACCTGTAACCAATGCTGCCCTACCTCAATTTCGACTCTAGCAATAACCCTGATGGACCGGCCCTTGTTCATGTGACTTTGTATATTCGGAAATTGTTAGACGTGATTCTTTAAACTTACATAACTTTTTTATTTCTCAACCAATCTAAAGTAAAAAGTAATTTATAAAAAACTGTGTTTTCTCAAGTGCTTAGACTTATTTACCAGTACACAAAAAAGTAAAAAAAAGACCTGTCTGTACTTATTTCTTTATCTAAAATCAAACCTCCAATAATACTACTAGCTAGGCTACTATCCTAGGCTCTGCTACCTATGTAAAATATTTAATTTTAATTGTTTTACGTAGGTAGTAGCCTAGAATTCGCCCGGGGTAGTACTACCGCCCGCCACGGTACTTAGTACCATTTCTACCGTGTAATAATTTGTGTTCCAGATAGAAAGGTGTGGAGCCGGCTACACTTTTTAGAGGGCACCATCACAGTCCCCAAGGGTAGCAACACATCTGTGACCGAATTATAATGAGACTCTTACTAACATTTACTAACTGGACTATTACTAACACTAACAACATTACAACAACTAACGGGACTAACATTCACTAACAGTCACTATCCCGGTCCCCATATGAGTCTTGTTCTAGATCGGTCACAGATGTCATGGGCCGCAGCGGAAGGTGGTGCTGCATGCTCGTTTGCTACCTTAAATCAATAAAAAAAAATCTCGGTGATACAGCCGTTGTACTATTCATTATAAACATTGCGTTAATTTTTTTTCTACTAAAGCAGAGTTCCTACCATTCACAGCCGTATAAGCCCATATTATTATAAGAAAACACGGAAAGCACATTATGTTGATGGCCGGATTTACGAAGCCAATACTGCATTAGTCCCTCTTTATTATACTTATTTAATTAAGAGTAGTACCTACATGCTTACTGTCGCAAGAATCTGTTGAATCTCATCCCAAAACGAATCAAAATACATAGATTAAATGGCCTTTGATTGATTTTAAACTCATAATCCTGTAGTTATTAATTCCCGACAAAGAATGGTGTGGAAAGTTTACTCCGAAAAATCGAAGGTCTTGCTTGTTTTCATCAACAAAATTCGTAGAGACCTTCATTAATTTTAAAAAGAGCTTTTGGCAATTAAGAATTTAGTAAAGTAGATACAAATATACCCTGATTCGCGTGTTTTTTACAGTTTTAAAGTAATTCGGAGATCAGAGGCTTCTTAATTATTATGATATGAAAATATACTTAGCTATTATTGTAAATGAAAATTTGTGTGGTAATTCTTGAAAAGAATACCTTTAGATTGGCAGACAGAGATTTTGTTTCTAACACGCTTTTTTAACATATCGACGGGTGAAAGGCTATTTGGCTTAAGTGACATTTTGGGCGAATTTGATTAATAACCGTATTTATAGATGATGCGAAGATAAATTAAAACTGTTTGTGAGATCTTAGAGCTTCACTGAAATGATGTTTTATCTATACTAATTACTGATTTTATAAATAGAAAGAGAAAAGATTTGATTGTTTGTTTGTTTGTTTTCATTGAATAGGCTCCGAAAATACTGGACCGATTTGAAAAATTTTCTTTTACCATTACTTAGTATCCTACATTATCCCTGAAAAACATAGCCAATAGAATATTTTCAAAAACGTAAGGGATCCGTATGTAAACTTCAATAATGTAACCCAAAGTATGAAAAATCCCTATGTTGCGTACGCTGCGGAAATTATTGACAATAGAGTAAAGTGATGTACTACAGTTTTATATAGATTATAGGACATCAATATCTACAATAAAGTCCGCGATGGCCTATGTCTATCTTTTATAATAGGGCACTATACCCATTCTAGGTTCTAAAAAAATGTTCACGTACATTGCGGTAACTAAAGATAGCTATTTAAAGGGATACAGTGTGAATCCTACGTAACTAAACATACAGTACATATTATTATTATATAGGTACCTACCAAATGAATTGCAGGCAACTTGTTTTATTTTGCTGTTTCAGTCTTGATGGACAAATGAAAAATATGCTAAAAGTATGTACCCTGTACTGGATAATCCTGTAAAATGTATTTCATTTATTTTAAGCTAAAATGTACTCATCACATTAGAATAAATAGTATCCTAGTGACAACATATTAATGAATAATAAAACAGACGGGCGAAACTTAAACAGACTCCTCCATTCAAAGGTCTGTCGTTTACAACTAACACTCAAAGGACATCAGTGAACATTCTGTCAGCTTTCGAGCCCTCACTAAGTACTGTCTAATTTCATCTCCTACTCTCATATTCTGTATGGAGGTGAGCTTCTCGCACAGCATTCATTTCCCATTTCGAGAACGCATTAAATGTTCCAGAAATCTGAGTCCAATTAATGAACAATGGGGTACCCACATACGTTAGCTGAAATGAGGTAAAGAATTCTTATTTTATTGCTATTGTCCGTTGCTGTCCCAACTGTTCCACTGCCTCTCACAATGTAAGGGGTAAACCATAGTCCACCACGCTGGCTAAGTGCAGATTTGCAGACTTCACAGAACTGAGAGAAGTGAGGGAGAGTTTTCTTCAGAAAAAAATAATGGCAAGCTTCTTCACGATGTTTTCTTTCACCAAAACAAGTGTTTTTTTTTTATATTTCGACTATCATAATTATGCCTACTAATCCCTTGAAATAATCCTTCTAATAATCCTAATTATTATTATATACCTAGGGCACCAAGCTTTGATCTCACTAAGATTTTGATTCACTTTTGCTCCTTATTATCTGTACAGAGGGTAAATAATGTAACGAAAATTACAATAATATGTCGTAGATATGATACGAGTATTTTAAGTGCACATTAACATATTACACCTCGATCGCTTAGTGTGCGAGTTACATTCATAATTTTCTCCCTACCCTTTGTAAGAGTAATCACTCACCTAGAATAATAATAAGCTTTTAGAATACTGTGTACCTACTATCACGGCAATATTATAAAGAGATTACACGTTGCCCGAGGCGAAAGCCACGTAGCTGAAAATAGAACAGGAAATGCGTGACGATGAATTAATAACGAGGGGACGATTGAAATTCAGTAATTTTTTACGGCTTTATTACAATCAACCCGGGTAACTTTAAACACCTTATTATTTTCTTTTATGAGAAATTGTTTTATAAAATTTAGTTGGATTCTACACCATTATGTTCTACTAATGTTATTACATCAATCACTATCTGACGTAACCTCATCATCGCCATCGTAGAAACAAGGGTACAGATTTTTTTATGGTTTATCTGGAAAACTATACTAACAATTACTGACTGGAGTACTCTACGACCCCGCAGCTTAGTTGGTAGTGACCCTGCCTGCGAAGCGAGGGGTCCCGAGTTCGATTCCCGGCCAGGGCACATATTTATGTAAAAAATAAAGTGTGTTAACGTTTATTTATTAATTATTTACTAAGTACTAACAAAACTTAACAGGAGTAACTACCACTAACGGTCCCTGTAGTTGTCGTCATACTTACTAAACACTAACCGTACTATCTATACCTACTTAAGGTATTCTAGGTATCTACTGTACTTAAGTACATAAACTTTCGTATTAATTGAAGCAAAACGATATTGTATAGGTACTGGATATTAAATAAACAACAACACTTTAACAACAATCCAAAGTATTTAAATCTTAAAAGCTCGTCTCAAGCTCAACCCGCGTTATGGAAAACAAATGAAAATATTGTTTAATGTCGCTTTCAACTCCGGAAACGTAGAATTAATTTTCAAGAGAAGGATATCTTGCATGCGTATAAAATGAGTAAAAGGAACTCTTGCGTATAAGGGATTCTTGCTCAGTTCCTTAAATGAAATATTATTTCGTGCTTACGCAGTTGTAATTACCGATACGAGGCCTCCATCCAGGGTAGCATTTTCCCGACCAGTAATCACGCCCGCTTTGCTCGCAAGTTCGCTGGCGCGTAGACTTACTAGGCTACGCGCCAGCGAACTTGTGCTACTGCACATACATTATGTACTTTCATGTTCAGTAAGTCATCATCATCGCAACCCATAACTGTCCCACTTACGATGTGTGTGTGTGTCAATAATGGTTTGACTTAGATTATGTTTAGGAGATCGTCAATATAGCGGGCTTAGGTTTTTCATTGGCTCGGCATCGCGTTGGCTGAAATTAAACTTACTACATAGTTATTGGGCACTATTATAGATACTAATATTGTTTTGTTGTGCCCACTAGGTAGGTTTATATATGTAGCTACAGATGGCCTATAGGTATAGTTTTCGAAATAAAAGTTTATTTGAGAGCATACTGTAAGAAAACAAAAAACAAAATTTTATTAGTCGAGAATTCCTACCTACATTATATTATTGTCTTCGATAGAAAACAATAATAGTTGTCTTCCGAAAGATACCTATGTACCTATGTTACCTACATTTAAAACAACTTGAAATGAATGTGAAACTAAAAAAGAAAGGTAATCTTACCAAAAAAGACAGGTAACTTCAAAAAATGTTTTTAAGTCTAGGTAAGTACCTACCTTCTAAAAGTCTGTTATCCAATAAAATCATAAGGATGCGAACCCAGCAATTCATTACAGAATTCTAAAAACAACTATTAAATTTAATTCTCCTTTAAATCCGGTGTCTAAAATCCGGTGTCGATCGACTCAAATTTGTGAATCACCCTACTAAGTATAACCGTATTACCTACTTACGTAGGTGTTACGATTAACATAAGTTACCGAAGATCACATCCACGTGAAAAATTGGCCTACTTAACTACGTCGAGAATAAAGATTTGTGACGAAAGAAAAAATATTTCATCCACAAACCAACTTTTGCCGAAGGCACCAAATCACTTTAGAAACTTTTCAAAAGGCACCCTGCTGTATACCTACCCGTGGAAACTTTCTCCATTGAGAGAAGTACCTAAGTATCTATAAAATAAAGAAGAACAATAGCTAAGTACCTACTCACTTAAAGAAAAGGTTCAATTCTTCGAAAACATGGTAAGTATAGCTAATGCTTAGAGCTAATGTAACAAGTCATGGGGTATAAGTAATTGGCTCCCGCTCGATCCATTTCGAGTCAAATTCCTCAGCTCGTATATAATTATATACCTTTTTACCCGACTTTTGCAGTCGGGTTTGCCCTCCTTGGGGGGCGTAGAGAAATTTTCAGGGGGGGCATACTAGGTACGTTACCATTTCCGAAAAAATATATTTAACGCCCATGTAAAATAACAAGTCACAACACGTGTGACGCGCACCGCACCCAGTCTTGTATGTGTATTGTACATTGTAAGGGGGGCATGGAAATATTATTTTTGGTTTGGGGAGGCTCGGCTTAATAAAGATTAGGAAACCCTGATCTAGGCCTTAACTATGAGGAAGGGACCCGTGCCCTGTAGTGGGCCATTAATGAGTTGAGGAAAACTACCTATACAGGGAGCACAGGTGGTATTAAATTGAATTATAATATTTATGATAATATTTTAATCTATTAGTGTTATCTGTTGTCTTGCGAATATAAAATAATAGATTAAATTGCCTATTGTCTCACGGTTGAAGAATATACAACAGCACTATCAAAGGTAACAGAGGTAGGGGATGGTTCGGTACGGTATCCAGATGGCTCACCTGGCATACCACACGCCAAACTACAGATAATAAATAAGCAAAACTTTTATTACTTCGTATATTAAATAAAATACAACATTTTGATAATGGCTTAAAAATAATCATTTACAAGTCTGTGGTAATAAGCAGATATATTCGCCTTATTACATTTGTACAGGTTTCCAACACAATGGCAAAACAGATCTTGTAAAATATGAATACATTTAATCATTTGTACATATCTAAGCAATCACATTGTGAATCTATTTACACAAAACTTGTCTAAGACATGCATTTTCAACAACGTAGTATGTAACAATAAGTTATAGAGCCAAAACAGTCTACATAACTAGTACTAAGTATACATTTTGATATAAGTAGTTACAATAAAAGTTACGACATATACAGATATCTATTAATAATAACATTTTTATTTTATACTTAACATTGTATGTATTTAGATATAATATAGTAGTACCCGCTGGTATTCATGACGTCATTGAACACATTTGTTACTGCAAATATTTGTCCTGACCTGCTTCTTTTTGTAAATAGAAGTGAAATAAATAAATATGAGCTGCATACGTGAAGTAACTTTGCTCGCACGTTTGATTGTAGGATTGACATGTTTAAGGTGGAGAACAATTGTAAAAGGCTAAGTAATATAACCCTTTGACAATGTGAAGTGCTCGTACGCTCGAAGTTCGACCGCAGAGTACTCATTGTCACTAAATCAGTTGAATAGAATTAAGTACTACAAAATATATAGAACACATGACAGCATATTATCTATCCCGATCCCGCCACCCTAACGTAGAATATCATGCTTTACGACATGAAAATATTTAACAAAAACAGCTACATTAGACAGTATAAATGATAATTTATTATCATGACTGTACATGGTAACTATGGTTGGAAATAAAAAAGGGCAATACCGCTTTCCGATCCAATATTGCTTACTTATGAAATCTCTTCCAAAAGCAGGTCTTTTGGAAGAGATTTCATAAGTAAGCGATACCTTTGTAACATCCTTACTCGATGTACATTCCACTGTTCCACTGTTCAACTGTTTCCATGTTTGATTATATAATTATTATGTATATAAAATAAAGGAGCAATGCTCTAAAACCGTTCAAAAAAAAAGTACAACGTCATATGCGTGAGATGGCAAATTCATGGGGTGAGCTAAAATCAATTTACACTACAAAGTTTACGATAAACATCACTAATATAATTGGAAATAAAATGTGAGTACCCGTATACATTAAAATGTTAAGTGTCCGCGATGATATCAGTTTAAAATCATAAATAAAGTGTGAAATAACCTTATAATTTGAAAAGCTGTTAATATTTAAAAAAACAACTGCTGACTTCACTAAAGGATCCGAACACACCAATTTTACTGTTAAAATTGGTTTGTGCGGATTTTAAGCTGAATTTTAAATGCTCAAAAGACAACCATAAGATTTGGCCTGAAGCAGAAATGTTCTTCTCAATGTTCATAAAAATATAAGGGAGCAACATTGACATATGATATTACTGTCAATGGGGAGCAACATAAAAAATCGATTAAAAAATTTCTATAACAATAAAATTGCACCAAACGTTCTATACCTTTATGGAAACCTATCCAACATTTGAAACTGTGTTTGACTAACAAAACATTAACTAATAATTTCGTCAAAATTAAGAAAAAAAACAAGTGAAATTCAATCAAATCAAAATGCAACAAAAAGAGACCATAATTAAAACATATGTATGTGGTCAGAGCAGTTCACTCGCTTGTATATTAAGGGAGCGATACCTTACGATTGATGTTAAGCACAGACATCTGTCTGTTTCTGCTACAGCAAATCATAGCCACTGTTCCCTAACCATCCCTACATTAGTATAATTATACTTTACAAAATCACACACATTCCTACCATTTACCTTTACCTTGTCACACTTAATTATTAGAATTTGAAATTTACCATCACTGGATATTTATGTTAGCGGGCACTACTTTCAAACTACAAATAAAATTATTTGCTAATGATTTTTTTCAATCCAGAAATATAATTGTAAGTAATTTTGCAGCATCACTTCACCACTCTGCAGACATCTCAGCGCAGTCATGCATAATCCTTAAGCAATATATTAGAACTGAACCCAATTCTGCTGATTAGCTGGTGTGGTTGGCTTCTGACTTGGTGCACTGGAAACAGATAAAATGTAACTTCAGTGATAGCAATATTTATAAAATACTAGCTGACCCCGCGAACGCTGTTTCGCCATATATATTTTTCATACACAGAGCGCGATTTAAATTTGAGGGGTTGGGGTAGGGAAGTGAAAATTTAAGATTGTGTATTTTTTATGCCACAGCAAAAAAAAATACCTCTTGTGCATCATGTACCCTGATAACAAAGAACTGGGCAGTAATGTGGGCGTCAATTTCGTTCTTTTGGAGGTTTGAAAATTGTACTCGTACATGTATGTATGTGATATAATTCTTTATCTGCCTAACTAGACAACCACTTAATAAAACATATTTCGGTCACAGTGTTGTAGAGTTAAGTCATTTAATTATAGCATACATATCTTTCTCAGCCAACAGAGTCCCAGTGAAAACCTGGTGATTCAACTATAATATACAACTAACTTACTAATGTTAGTATTATCAATGCATTGATAGTGAGAAATTACTGAGTTATTACTCTGAATTAAAATTTAGTTACTGTGATCTAGCATTGGTTCTTCCGAAGCATATGAAATCAACCAACTGAAATCAGTGCCAATACCAAACAACCTTCACATTACTAATTAATTGTATCTGATTCATTGTTTGTTTTACTTATTAACTGCATCCAATAAAACAAAAGAAAATCTGAAGGTCATGGCATCGTTTTTGCAAACACATTGTTATTGTTCCTAATTTAAAGTTTACATAGCTTTAATTTATTCTGTTAGTTTTTATGTAATTCTGTGTTTGGTTCTGTGTTTAGTAATGTGTGTGATAATTGAAGCAACTCATATTTAATCAGTTATGTTAGTTTTTAAGTTATTCTGTTTTTTGGTGTAATTGGTTCTGTACCATTCTTATAAACAATAAATAAAAAAGGTAATATTAATAATTACCTTGCAGAGTTAAACTCTCCCCACTCAGAATTAGTTGATGTGTTTGCAGCAGATGGAGATGGGGCATGCTGGGGCGAAGGCGGGGGTGGTAGCTTCGAACCACCCGGTGGAGGAGGCAACAGCCCACCACCGGTTCCCAGCCCAGCTCTTCGTGGCCTACTGGACTCGCTGCCATCTTTTTTCTGAAATTATTCATTGACAAACCATGTAACATACTTAAGGCAATTTTAAAAATAAAAACCTGTCTGTACAAATTATAACTTACTGCATTTGACATTTATAAGAAATATTTAGACTGTGAACCTATTTAGAATCTCTCTTATACAAATGTAGATATACATCAAGTAGAAAAAAGAAAATAACAAGCAATAATAATGTACGTAATGAGAAACTGTGATATGATAAGACTTGAGATAAATAAATATGTGGTTAACAGATGTTTACAGAACAAATAACAGTAACCACTATATTAATTTGTGCTGTGCAAACTTACGGTAATTTTCATATTGATCTTGATTGTTTCGCCATCCTTGAATCCAAGGTCTAGCTGCTGTTGGTTTCCTGCATCACCTTCCTGTTCTTTCCGAAGCCATTTGAAGTGATCTTGGAGGGCAACATTCAAGTCAAAGGAATCAGATCGGTCTCCAAACCCAACTCCAATATAGGCCGTTCGCCCTATAAAAAAACATGTTATATAAATTTTGCAAATACTGTTGAAAAAAGGTTTATTTTTTACATATTTGTATGTGTTTTTATATACACATACATGTACCATATACATGTGTAGATATTTTAGAAGTTAAAAAATTTGCATCATTAGAATACCAGGCTTTATCCAAACAGGCTGCATTGATTACAGTCAATGAGGTACTACAAACAACTCATTTCAGTTAATCATTTTTTATCATAACTAAGGCAAGGATAAGTAGAAAGTAAAGATAGTTTACAGATAATAAGTTGATTTTAAATATTTATAGATATTGACATTCCAATGTTTAAGTCTGCATTTGTCACCAGACCACCTACATTTCTGCAATAAAAACAAAAATCCACTTCAACAACATTTTCGTAAATATTTCAAGTACCTATCTAATTACCATTGTCATCTTGAATCCGAAGAACAAAATATCTTGAACTGTCTGTTACAGCTTCCAATGCAACTCCTGGGTACTTATCAATAGGGCATTTGGCGAAAAGTTCACCGGACGTTTTGTCCTCCAACTTGATTATCAGTTCCTCCCCCTTCGCAACCAAGCGCATACGCCCCGTCCACTGAGGCTCTTGTAAGTTCCAATCCGCAGCCCTGTAAGTAGTTCCGATTTTATTAACATCCAAAACACTAAATACTATTTTATCAGAATACTAAATAACAATAAATACCTGTATCCTCTATTCGAAGTCCTCGGGGGTATTTTAAACACGAAAACTTCATTTTTTACAAGCAAAACGCTTTCGTATGTCTCCATAGTTCAACAAAAAGATACAAAATGCTTGGCTAATTTTTGTTCGATATTTCTATATTCAAAAATTAAAACACGTTTTTTGAAAATTTAATCAGCTAATCCAAATCAAATTAAAAATTGAATCAATTTACACGATACTGCTGTTTCGTGTCTTTTCAATTCGTTTCGTCTTTCGTTTCGTTTCAATTTTCATGTCCATTCAGAATTCAGTTGTTTGACGTATGAGTATGACGTACTATAGAGTGGCGCTGTCACTCGTCTTCCCAGCTTCCCACTTTCGAAAAAAAAAACACAGACTATAAGTATAAGGCACAGACATTGTAAACCCTTCCCAGAGAGTAAGGTACCTATTAGGTAGCCAGAGGTAGGTAGGTATTAGGTACCTAATACGAAATCGTACAGTCTACGCTTTAACGGACGGAACCTTGTTTCTCTGCTCTGTGGACCAAACTATGGAGTATAGAGACGTGTAGAAGTAAGGAACAAAATCTCCATGTAATAAAAGTGTCTATTACTATTAAGCAAGATTATAAAATGTATAACAGCACCTTTTGAGTTTTAAGATTATATTTACTAAATTATTTAGAACTACCTGAATACCTAGTAGAAGTTCTGCATACAGCAGTTTCGTGATTATTGAAGGTTTTGCATATAGTACTTAGTTTCGTTATTTGGCCTGGTTATCAATTAAATTTTTCAACTCCGAACACACTTCACTCCATTTACAATTTAAATCATAAACCTTAGCAGTTCTAGAGTTTTGAATGGTTATGAACCTATTAATTACCACTCGCCGCTAAACACTTTTTCAACTTCTTGTTCTCTATATGAGATGGTGCTCCTTTCGTCTATACTCCATGGACGTTTTCTAGTTAGTAGAAGAAAAATAACCTGATGCCTGCACAGTTTTTTTTTTATTAATTACATGTTAATGCTTGACCACAATCCCATATAAGTGGAGATGAGGTCTTAGGTGGTAATGCGCACTAACTTAGTAGCACTCTTGATTTAAAGACACCCACATTATAATCAGATGGGAACACCGACGCCGGCAATTTGAAAGATTGGGTCACCTTCTCACTTTACTCTTTATAGTTGTGATCGTGAATTCTGATTGAGAACTCTGAAATTGAACGACAGACTTTACTACCATCCTTATACTCCATGCTACCCACAGACTGATGCTACCATCCTCTAAAAAACTTGTAAATTCAATAGATCAAAATACTTCAAAATAAGAAAAAAGGACTACAGAGGTGTTGCACCTCTATGCATAGGACACAGTAAATAGTCACTGCTTAATAGGTAATAATAGGGTAGATCAGGTACAGTCATGAGCAATAATATGTATACATTGTTACTAAAATATCTTAACTTGTACCAATCTAGAAAGAAGTGAACAACAATTCGTTCTAAATTAACTAACCATTAAACGATGTCAAAATAAGGTATAATATTCAATTTAGAACGAATTGTTGTTGCTGTCAAGTTAAGATATTTTAGAAAACGTGACAATGTATACATATTATTGCTCGTGACTGTACCTAATGGTACCCAAAGTTCAGAGTTCTGACAGCTGACACTTCTGAAGTTCTGACAGTAACAATCTAACAATGACAGATATGATATGATGGAAACATTTGGAAACTGGAAATAGAATGTTCATCTATCCATTTCATTAATTAAGGAAAAGATTACAAAAACATTAAATAAATTATAAACATTAAATAGAACGTGTGCGTACTTCGTAAACAATTATTTTTATACATAAAGTTTACAACAAAGGTTATAATTAAATATTTTTAAAGATCAAACACTAAATACTTATCTCAAACTTATCCATATTTTATTTACAAACAATTTACAAACTGATAATTACAATTTCAGGATTTGAAGAGTTCCGGAGATGGCTTATAATGTAAGTATTAAGAGTATATAGTTGATATAAAGAACATAAAACATCTTTCCTAAACTTTCATAAAGGGATTTAAAGTTTTGTTCTGCAACCACTAACAGCTGAACGTGACTTCTAAGGAATGAATCTTAACAGTCCTTAGCTCAATATTAGTAATGCAGAGTTGCAGACATTTTTAATACACAAAGTTAGTTCTCTGCTGTGGTTGTTTGTGTTACGTGCTTCTGACACACCACAACCAACACAAGCCAATACCGGGTGTAACAATATTAACATTATTATAATATATTGGTTATTGTTCAATTACCAGCAAGAAAGTGAGAATTGAGAGAGTTAACACCTAGAATCTTTTTATGTACAAATTTTACGTCTTCTTTCTCGTTGGCTTGCCATAATTATTATTCTAAAGTAACCAAATATTCAATCCTACTGAATCTTGGCACTCAATAGGACAAAAGTTTAAGTCTACAGCAACCATCATCATCACCAGCTATCAGCTACAGCTGATGGGACAGCACTTAACATGCTGAATATCGAACTGAATTGCTACTTCTTCTACGTAAGCCGTGGAAGATAATGTATGTCCAGTGAATCTACATGTCCCACGAGCATGACCTACATTCAAATATTTACAGCAAGTCAATGTTTACTAAATGGAACATATCTGTATAGCATACTTCATACCACCTAACAGTTGATTCTTAATTTTTTTATTTTTTTTAATACTTATTCGGACACCTTCCCGGAACCCCTCCACTAACACTTAAACTTTATGGTATGGTATTATTACGAATCTTCTGTACGGGAATATATTATGTAGAATAGTGTTGTTTTTAAATTTTTCTCCGTAAGAACCATCCTCGTATTTTGGAATATTATAAATAAAGAAGTAGCAAAATCGGTTCAACTTTTCTCGAGATTTGCGCTTAGCAACGAAATCAGCGATTAATTTTTATATATAAGATTACCCTTGTCCTGTAGAATACACTGTATAACAAAGCACACAGAAATATCAATACATTGTTAAATGACGATGCTCTGACAGAACCGACGTTGAATTTTCTTAATACATAAGTGAATAGGATGTTTAATATAAAAAACATGTATACACATAATACATAATTATTATGAATCTGTAACTAATCGATGTCTGTACATGGAAGATATATGAGATTTTTTTTACTGGGGGTCTTTATTAATGCAATATAACCCAAAACAATGATTTTTAGACTTTTTGTCTGTTTATCTGAGGTTTTGTACGCGCCAATCTCAGAAACGGCCTAACCGATTTGGGTGCGGTTTTCATTTATATACATAATTATAGTGGTGTGATTTACTTAAACGGTAAACCCGCCCTCGCTTCGCTTCGGTTAACCTGTCCCTTAGAACCCTCACTCCAAAATTGTTAAACGTAACCCGTGCACGAATTTATTTTCACGCACGTTATTTTTCTTTTTGCGAATTATCTCCTAAGATATTCATTTTAATTATATGGTCAATTAAGGTGTAGGGGCTAATTATAATGTGCCTGAAATGCTTAAGGTCACTAACATATTTAAGTCGATAAAGATTAATATTGTATCCCTCTAGATAATTTCCAATTACCGCATTGCATGTGACCATTTTTTTAAAACTTAGAATGGGTGTAGTAAGATATCCTTAAAAGATAGACATATGCCATCGCTGACTTTATTGTAGACCAATATAAGAGGAATATTCCAGCAATACATTGTTTTGTTACATCTCAAAGGGATTAGACAGCGTTTTCGTTAAAAGATATCAGTTTAAAGTTTTTTGATATCTGTAATGGTTACGGAATAATCGCCTATGCACACTTAACGATTACACCCGGTATAGGGAATTAGCTCTCGTACGCACTATGCGGTTAGCCGGACTGCGGCCAGCCGTCCGGCTGACCGGAATCAAAAATATGTATGAAAATATGGTTTCTATACACACTGTGATGCGGCTGCCGCCCAACCGCAACGGTCGCTGGGAGCGCTGCGACCCGTTCGACGGCTAACCGGACGGTCGCTATACACACTATGCGGTTGGCCGCTTGCGGTTGGATGTTGTACGTGTTCACCGACGCTCGCGCATTTTATTGATAATAACAAATAATTAACAATAAATTTCGATGCACCCAGTACCTTTTTCTGTTTCTTTTTTTATATATGACGCGAGTAAATATAATAAATACCTGTGACTTCTTTAAATTCCATCTCGGAAATGAGTCGATCCAACCGCAAACGACGACGGTTACTCATACGCACTGTCCGGTTAACCGGCATACGGCCAGCCGTCCGGCTAACCGCTAGCGCAACCGCATCCTCCGGTCAGCCGGACGGCTGGCCGCAGTCCGGCTAACCGCTATAGTGCGTACGAGCGCTTAGAGACAGAGAAAGCGACTTTGTTTTATACTATGTAGTGATTTCCAGGGCTCTAAATAACGTTAAAAATGTGGTATCGTTACTTTCATCATTCGATGGTAACGTTAAAACAAAGGTAACGTTATCTAAGTTAACGTTATCGAAGATTTAACGGTAAATGGTAACGATACCAATGTTTACGTAAGCCTGGGGGGAAGGGGTATTGCCAAAAATCTGATTACGTCATACAGTAACACTTGAACGGTCCCTTTCTTCAGGGCATACAACGCATTAAGTAGCGATAAAATTACCGATACTGTTAACTTTACCAAAGTAACTTTACCTGTGTTTACCGTTAAAATTTTAACACTATGAAAGTAACGATACTTATTGTGTGAATTTGGTATCGTTACAAAGCCCTGCTTATTTTATTTCTTTTAATTTTATAATAATCGATAATAGATATGGTAAGTATGGTAACACTGAAATAAAATAGATTGATCAAAAGAAAATGGCGGTGGAGTCTGTTGTAGTAAATAAGTTTAGTTGTTTTGCTATTTTGTGCTACAAAATGTTTACAAAATGTAGTGATTATACATTTTATGCCTAAGTGAAGTGAAATGGTTCATGAACAATATTAGTGTCAAGTTGAAAGTTGAGAATTATGTAAGAACAAGACAAAATCGTTTTGTACTTTCAATGAGTGGAGCAGCTATACCAATGCCTAAAAATGGGAGACTCCCATTTGCTGTTGTATTCATTAATAACAGTGATGATACGTTTATCTATGCAAAATGAATGCCCTCAGAAATGTGATTGCCTTGCGAAATATGTATATTGTTCAACGAAAGAATTGAACGTTGTGCCAAGAATTCCTATGTGGGTGGAACACTTGGATCTAAGCAACAACAAATTAGAAGACGATGTCACCGATAGTTTCTCTATGTTACTAGCCCTAAAAGTGTTAAAATTGGACAAAAATGATCTTCGTCATATACCTAATCTCATAAATACGAATGAACTGCAGGAAGTGAGTCTCAACAGAAATGAAATTGACTCAATTGACGCCGGACGTTTCTCTGCCAATAATTCCATCAGGAGGTTGAGTCTGAACAATAATCACATTAAATTGATTGAGGATGGAGCTCTTGATAACTTAACAAACTTAGTGGAACTAAAATTAAATAGGAATGAGATAACATCATTACCTAATCACTTATTTAAGTATCAATCGAACTTAAAAACATTAGAAATCAATCATAATAAGCTACATGTTATCAATGCTCTACTTTTCCAAGGATTATCTAGCCTAACTACTTTAAAAATGAAATACAATAACATTGATAACATTATGGATGGTGCATTTTTTGGATTTAAGTCAGTAAATATATTACAGTTGGATCACAATAGGATAGCAAGCATTTCTAAAGGCTGGATGTATGGTTTGGAGTCTTTGACAGTATTATCCTTATCTAATAATCTGATATCTCAAATTGACTATGGAAGTTGGGAGCTTTGCACGAATTTAGAATCTTTGGATTTGTCTCACAACTATTTGACTGAAATTGAAGGTCGTACTTTCCAACACTTGATTCACCTTCATGCCTTGAATATAAGCTACAATAATATAGCATCTATTTCACAAGAAGCATTCAGTCACATGGTGCAACTTCATACTTTGTATTTAAACAACAATAAACTTTCTTGGACTGTGGAGGATATGTCGGGTCCCTTTTCGAAGCTTCAAAACTTAGTTACTTTTAGCCTTGCATCTAATCATATTAGATCTATAAATTCAAGAGCCTTTGAGGGACTAAGCAATCTTGTTGAATTAAATTTGAAAGGCAACAACATAACATCAATACAACAACATGCATTTGGGTCATTGACTAAAATACAGAGGTTACATTTGAATTCATCTTCTCTATTGTGTGACTGTAATTTGTTGTGGATAGTGAAGTGGATCCGAGCAAAAGTTGATCAAAAATATGTAACTGCAACATGTGCTTACCCATCTGAAGTGAGGGGAATAGAGATATCAAAACTTCGAAAAGTCTCCAATTGTGGTGATTCTCCCAAACCTAAAATACTAGAGCATCCAAAAACACATCTTGCCATTAAAAGTCAATCAACAAATTTGGTATGTTCTGCAACTTCAAATCAATATAGCAATATGACATTCTTATGGAAGAAAAACAATGGTAACATCAGCAACCCTGTGGTTCATGAGAACATAACGCTAACAAATAAGGGTCATCATCAAGCAACTTCAGTCTTAGTGATATCAAATGTGACAGATGATGATTCAGGCAAATACCAATGTGTTGTCAGTAACAAGTTTGGTACAACATACTCTTCTAAAGCTAAAGTTGATATACATACATACCCAAAATTCATAAAGACGCCCAAGAATATAACTGTTACAACGGGACAGACAGTTACGTTGAATTGTGCTGCTGTTGGAGACCCTCAGCCAGAAATATCATGGAAAAAGGATGGTGGTGTTGATTTTCCAGCAGCAAGAGAAAGGAGGATGAATGTAATGCCAACTGACCATCTCTTTTTCATTGTTAATGCAAAGACTACAGACATTGGTATTTATAGTTGTGCAGCTAAGAACTCTGCTGGTACAATTATATCCAATGCGTCCTTAACAGTATTACAAGAGCCTTCATTTACAAGAGTCATGGAAAATAAACAAGTGACAAGTGGAGATAATGTTGTTCTTCAATGTATGATTACTGGATCCCCTAAACCAGTTCTCAAATGGCATAAAGATGGAGAGCCAGTAACGCACACAGATCGCCATCATTTCTCAGCAGATGATCAATTGTTAATAATTCTCGATGTAGAGTTGGGTGATGCAGGGAGATATGAGTGTGAGATTACTAATAACCTGGGAACGAAAAAGGATATGATAGAACTTAAGGTGTTGCCTCCTATAGCTATCAAAGTGAATGAGGAAAATATGACCGGTATTATTATAATAACCGCTGTGTGTTGTGCTGTAGGGACATCTATTATTTGGGTAGTAATAATTTATCATACACGTAGACGCATGGCGAGAGCTGTGCATACTTATCCCGCCGAGAGTATAAAAATGACACAAGTAGTGCATAGTGATAGTGATTCACCGCAGATGTTTCCGGACAATTTATCGGAGCATTCGTCCTGCAAAGACAGTGGAACAGGTGACTCAGCCAAGCAAACGAGCTTTGATGGAGTGCCTGCAGACAGGAGTGATCAAGTGCATTTTGAAAATTTATGTCATAGCTACTCACCAGTGCAAGAAGCTCATAAGCTTCTTCCATCTTCCTTTAAGCCATCAATTCAAGTTTGTGTAAATACATGTGTTACTCCAGCTACTTATAGTTTTTCTAGTCACAATAGTAATGTGTAAAATTAAGCCTTAAACTAGTGTATGACATAAAAACTATATTTGTTATTTCCATTGCATTTTCACTGACTAGTTTAGTCTGTAATAAAACATTGTTAATTGTGTAATTGAATTCATGGAACAGATTGTTTCATTGGCAATTTTGTGTTAGTTAGTGAAAATGTACTGGACTTAGGCATTTTAATACTTGATTGCTTAGTACAAAATAGAACAACCTTGCCAGTATTGGTTTGATGTAAAAGACTGAATGTCATTTATGAGTATGAACATGGTTAATTTCTAATATTTATAGGCAAATAGCAAATTTTATAAGTGATAATTTATTATAAAAGAATCCATTTATGTCAGTAACATTTATTTCTCTTGAGTTTTAATATTTTGTGATCTTACTGGTAGCTGCTTTAGTTTAGCAAACATTATAAGCAATAAATGATTATTATTAATAAACAATTTTAAATGACTGATAAGTTTCATAGAATTCTATAATTTTGTGATTTTATTGGTAGCTTTTTATTTAAATGAGATTATAATTAGTAAAACAAAAAGGCCTATAGGTATTATTTATGATTACACCTTACTATTTCTCTATGTTATCTATAAGTACATAATAAAAATAAACTATAGACTTATTAAAGTTATATAACATGTTATTGTATTCTATTGGATGACACATTTAGGTGTGTATGTATAGAAGTTGGATGTTAGATATATTTTGGGCACAAATGTTAGTATGTATAGGGAATGCCTTGTGGGAAACCAACATTTAAATAGATTGAAAATTTTGCTTCAAATCGATGTTTCTGCAAACAATTTTAACTACAGTTTTGGTCCTGTTTTCTGCCTTACATTTTCAATAAGCTTATACAAAAAGATGTTGATTTTGACTGTTGGTCTTAATCCTATAAAAATTAAGCCTTATAATATAACATAATTAGTCTGTAATATGCATTATACATTTTTATAACATTATTAATATAATAAATGTATGTATTGTCATGTTTTGCTTATTAATTATATAACAGGTCTTCTAGTAATGTAACCTCTAGGTGTTGTATGATAAATAATCAAAATTATTCACTCATACCAGTAACACAAATTATAATGTTATAATATAATAATAGCTGCTATTGAATAAAATGCTAAGTAGTTTTTTTGATAGTGATACTTATACAATGTTAAATGTTACTGCTTTGTATTTTTATTACTTCCGATTTTAGGAGAGCCTTTTATTAATGTGTAATAACATTAGATTAGCAGCAGTTCACAAGCGTTATTGAATCCAAATATGCGCTTTATACGTCCGAAAATGAAAGTTAATAGAGTAAATATATTAATATAGATTTACCTGTAACAAAAATAACAATAATTTAAAACATTTTTGATAAAATCTATAAGATATTTAATTCAATGACACTAAATAATAAGATAAAAAACCTTAAACTCAACATACAGACACTATTCCAGAATGGTACCGACCAGCAAGACAATAAATTTATTTGCATAATAGGCTATGGTGAGGTAGGTACATCGAAAATTAATCTTCAAAGTTTCAAATAGTACTGTAATTTATGCATTTCAAAAGAAACAGTTATGTATCAAAACGTCTTATTCTTAAATGAAATCAATTTCATAATTGTAGAAAAAAAATTAATCATCGAACCTGCTAAACAATTTAAGAAACTGTTAATAAGTTATCACATAGCTTCGAGTTACTTGTAATAAAACAATAATATTATCATTAGCAATGTTTGGCCATGAAAAATCTATATCTATGAAAATACTAAAAAAACATACCTTGTTCGAAATAAAATTAATAAATAATAACTTCATTTTTCAAGTTAAAATCTATTGGATCTGGCTAGAACAAACAAAAAGTCCCATTTACTTGAAATAACAACAATGCAATCTAAACATTTCATAATTCTACTCATTTTCTGTACCTAACACAATTAATTCTATGTATTATTTTAGGAATAAGTCTTGTACAGTCACGAGCAATAATATGTATACATTGTCACGTTTTCTAAAATATCTTAACTTGTACCAACCTAGAAAGAAGTGAACAACAATTCGTTCTAAATTAACTATCCAATAAACAATGTCAAAATAAGGTATAATATACAATTTAGAACGAATTGTTGTTGTTGTTCTTCAAGTTAAGATATTTTAGAAAACGTGACAATGTATACATATTATTGCTCGTGACTGTACATCATAATTATGTTTAAATTTAATAATAATATAATTTTAATTCTTATATTAAACAACAGTTTAATTAAGTAGCATATTTTGTTATTTGTCGATATTTATATTATAATTACTGTAATTTATATATTTATAAAACTGCAATAAGGTCAAATATTGAATAATTCTTGAATTGTTTTATGTAGGTGCATATAGGTATATAGACATAATTTTTAAAATATTTTTATTTGTCTAGCATCACGGGGAAACAACTGAACAGATTAACAAGATACTCTGCAAATTTGTGGCTTATATCACTGGTCTCTACCTAGGATACTTTTCATCCCAGAAAACGGATAATTTCTCGCGGGATTGGAATGAAAGTTCTGTGAAAAGTGTTGTCATTAATGTTTTGGCGGATTTTTGTTGTATTCTAATTCAGAAAGTTGTTAGTTTATTGAATAACTTTCTGAATTAAAAAATCCGTAACATGAGGTACAAATGAAATTTATACAACGCTTCAAAGGCACCTGTCAACTGAAATACAATACAAAATAGCTACTTAATAATTCTGTATTATGTATAAATTTGTATACAAAAACTACTTTATAATGTACCTACCTCCTGCTATGCCTAAAGGATTTGCTAGTATAATACATTAAATTAAAATATTATACTTTAGTTGTGTTGTAAATTAGTATACCTAACTACTTATTTATATATAAATTTGTAATTTGTATCTAAGCGCTTGTTTAAGTTTGTTTCGCTTGTCTTTATACATACCAAGAATCTAAATTTATCTACATTATGTTCTACGGCCCAACAAATTAAAATTTAACTCCTCTAAACAGTCTTAACTGAGGCAGTTTGTTTGTATACAAGTTCTATGTAGTCGATAGCTCTTGGTAAACTTCGTTTTTGAGTAAATCTCTAACTAAGTGGGTATTATAAAGCAAAGATTGCTGTGAGGTAATGATAAAATCTATGTTAGTAGGTACAGTACTTTAGATGAAATATACCTAAGCTTGTATTAATTAAGTATACGCTCTCAATCCTGTTTTTCTTCCCTACGTTTCGACCACTTTTTAAGTTTTTTTGAAAAATTAAGTAAAAGTGAAGTGCCACTGTGTCTTATAATAAATCAATAAAACTTGTTAGGATGTACATAGTTTACTTGGTCTAATGTATCCTGAGATGCATAAACTTTTGTTTACCTGAAAACCTTATTATTACCTTACTGTCCCCATCAATTTCTTGTTAAATTTAACACCTAGCCTTAAAGGAGATATCTAATCCAAAATGTATGTAGATACGTCTGTGCTGTCCTCTATAAATACATAGTTAACTGCGTCTTTTATTAAAGTTACTAATAAGCCTTCAAGTTTCTTTTGAAAAGTATTTTAATATAGCATTGTCCTCGTAATAGTGATTTAATTTTTATGGCATTTCCTCCAATCATAAAACAATAGTTCTTTTGTTCTTTAACCTGTGGTCATTTCAAAGTTTCAAAAGTGGACCTTAAATAATGTGACTAACATTAGATCTACAAAGATCGTGTTTGTATCAATTTACGATTGTATCAAAATCAGGTTGGTGGACAGATTACAATTAATTAGGTAGTTAAGAATACAGATTTCTTTCAGACGCTTTTATAATGTTTTGCTGTGGATGGTTCAGTCTACGAAAATACGTCCCGTCTCCCATCTTATTATACCTACTTACCTTACCGTAAAAGGGAATAATGAAAATGAAATTAGCAAATCGACTTTACGACTACAGAATGAGTGGAAGAAGAATTTGAATTTATTTCATGCATTTTCTTTTATAAAAATAGTTTTTTCATTGTAGCGACATTGACTATTTGTGGAGTCGCGTTTGCGTAAATTGAACTATCTACAACTTTGATTTGTACATAAAGTGACAATCATAATCATTTCATAATGCCGCCGTATAGGAAGCCAACTAAAGGCGGATAGTGTATGTTTACTTATAAAATGTTTGTAATTATTAGTTTTTTGTTTTATATATTGTTTACAAACAATGTTTAAGGTTACTACTATTTATACTTAATAGATTAAATTTGTCTTAAACTTAGTATTCATGAGTTTTACTCATCAACCTTTCAAAAACTCAAACCCAACCCCTCTAAATAAAACCTTTCCAATCCTAAAAAATTCACGAAAAAAACCAGGTAGGTACTACTACGAAAAACTTAGGTAAAACAATCGAAATTTTGATGCATCTAGATTAAAAATTGTAGGATACGGTATGTCCCAAAACAAAATGAAACAGAACAATTCCAAAACAATTTTCTATAACATGCATTTTTACCCGGGCCATGATTAGTTTGCTGTGGACTTAATAGTCGATATTATGCATACTAAGTACTTAGTTACTTATCTTCAAGCCACTAGATATCAGATTCTGTCTTTTTGAGAACATAACAGATATAATACTGTCAAATACCCTAATCTTGCCTTGAGTCCAATGTTTGCCCAAAATGAAGAAAAGTTGACCTTTTTAATGTTTAAACACTATAATAAATTAAAAACATGTTACCTTTTTATTTATTATATTGTATTATATATTAACCTTATCTTCTTCTTCATTATAAGTAAACATAGGACGCGAGGGAAGATTAGGGTATTTGACGATACCTGCTTAGACGAATATCATATTGTTATTAAAATTACTTTTCCTAATATTTTAGCCAGGACAATATGGCGGTCAAGCACCAGGACAATATGGCGGTCAAGCACCAGGACAATATGGCGGTCAAACCCAAGGACAATATGGCGGTCAAGCACCGGGACAATATGGTGGTCAAGCTCCGGGACAATATGCTGGTCAAGCACCACCGGGTCAATACGGTGGTCAAGCACCTGGACAATTTGGCGGTCAAGCACCAGGTCAACTGGAAATCGGGCATGGACCATATCCATCAATCGGCGCCGGAGGAACCATTTCGCCTCAAGTGCAGCAATGGTTTCAAGCAGTGGACAAAGATAGATCTGGATTTATTACTTCAGCAGAGTTAAAAGCAGCATTAGTTAATGCGCAGGGGCAGACTTTTTCAGAAGCTGCTTGCAATTTGATGATTGGTAAGTTAATCTAATTGCAAATATATATATGACTCTTGTTTTGATGCCATTGTAAATTGATGCAGACCGCAAATATACTTACCAGCTCGTTGTTCTGATCTTAAATTGGGAGCCTTTCATAGTGGTTGTGACAGTTACTGCAATATAATTTGTAAGTTACTTTATTTTTTTATTATATTTATATCTCAAAGGGATTGGGCAGCGTCTCCGTTGAAATCTCCCAGGCGGCCTCATTTTTTCCGACTTTCTCAACTGTTATCATCATATTTCAACCAATTTACACAAAACTTATATACTTTTATCTACTTCTCAACTCAACCATACAGTATTTCTATTATGTGAATACTATTTGACATCCCATTATTTACCTATACAACACAAAAATCATCAAATATACCTAATAAGACAGAAATAAATTTTAGCCGTGTAGCTATACTATATGAAGTTGCTAAAATTATAGATAACTAGTTTGCTACACTATGCCGTTGTAGTTTTCACTTTCATAATTCAATGGATCGATAACTTCGAAGATTTGCGTGCGTTAACTTGCAAATAGTTAATCGCATTAAGGAGTGCGCACATTACACCAACTCGACGTCAACTCCACTCCGACTCCACTCCGTTTCAACTCCGACGTTCCGTTCCGCGATCAACGCTTCATCGACGTCAACTCGACTCCGTCTCCACTCCGTTTCAACTCCGACGTTCCGTTCTAGGTACATTACGTCATTGTGTCGGTCGACGCGTGGACTACTCGTCTACGGTGAGTCGTCAACGCAACGTCGACGCGTTGGTCTCGAAACGGAACGGTTATGGGTGTAGGGCGAGCAGTACAGGGCTTTTAAGTATAAGTCGCGATGGCGTCTGTCGGTCGTGGAGTCGTTGTAATGTGCGCACTCCTTTATCCTACTTACAGGGATGTTCGACAAAGATCGTTCAGGACACATCAACCTCGAGGAGTTTGATAAACTTTACACGTACATCAATCAATGGTTGGCCGTGTTTAAAACTTACGACACAGACCAATCCGGACACATCGATGAACAGGAGCTGTCAAAAGGTAAACAAAATAAATAGAAACACAATAAAATGCAATTTGTAACATATAATGGACCAGGCAAACGAATTTTTTTTTACACGTCAAATAAATCTATAAAAAATTACAAGAAAAACTGTGTTTTTACTTTTTCCATATCTCAATAAATGGCTGAGATATTAACGATCAAAGTGCGTATTTACGGACGTTGGTTTTTTTAAAAACGCAGGCGGGCGGTCACTACTCGATGACGTCATCTCTCAGTAGTCGCGCGTAGTTGATAGGGATTTTTGACCGAAATGTTAATTTAAACTCAAGTAAAGCCGCGAGCAAACCTTAGTTATCAATAATAAAATAACATATATAATTCACATACTATCTACTACATCTATGCAAAATTTCAAGTCTGTATCTATAGAAATAAGAAAGTTATAGATTTTTGAACTGCGTAGACCCATATTTTCTATACTTGCGCCGTATCATGCTCGCGGCCGAGCCACGTCGTGACGTCATAGCGTAAGCGCGGAAATTCAAAAAAGGGCTTGAACTTCTCGTCTTTATAACTTCGGAAATACTGCATGTATTGAAGTGAAATAAAAAGTTATGTAATGTATATGACCTAAGCTCGGATTTTAGGTGTATTTGATAGTAATATTTTGACCCTTTTGCCTTCTCCATTAAAGAACGTACTTGAAATCCATCTAATTATAGTGTAGTTACTATTAAGGACCGTACGAGCATTCCCTGTGGCGAGTCCAGGGTGACTTGGACAGCACAAAAACCATATCACCATCATATTGTATGTTCCTACGGCCAACTGCGATCCAGTTAAAAATTCGCCCGTAAATGCACATTATGTAGGCAGACCTTTCGACTATTTTTACCACTTAACTTCCACCGCCGGCCGCCGCCGTAGCGCCAGCCGCGTTATGGAAGTTCATTGCAGTATGATTCTCATAGCAATGAAGCTGTTATCGTCAGTTATCGGTATAAATTCATAGGTGTGTATGTATGTAATTAATGTAACTGAAAAATGACTTTTGTATTCTTTTATTTCAGCTCTGACACAAATGGGATTTAGATTTTCGCCTGAGTTTATAAACTTTTTGACAAAGAGAGCCGATACAAGCGAGGGAAAAGTGTCCGTCGATCACTTTATTGTACTCTGTGTGCAAATCCAGCGATTTACCGAAGCATTTAGAGCACGAGACACACAACAGAACGGAACCGTTACAATTGCATTTGAAGATTTCCTAAATGTTGCTCTGAGCTGCTCTATTTAAACCCTCATCTATATGTTATTAAGTAATTTTATATTGAATAGGTCTCGAGTAGGATAGGCGTTACAATGAATCTCTCAAGAGGATCGAGCCACTTCGCATTTTAGTTTAAAATATGAATCACAATAAAACCGGGCAAGTGTGTGTCGGGCCACAAGCAGTGTAGCGTCGTTATAAATTGTTCAACTGTTATTTTATATTTAGTTCAACTCGTTAAGCCCACAACTATGTACATGATTAGCTGTGGCTGTGATAGTTACAAAGTTGTGATAGAACCTTCAGTTACTGAAATGAATATAATATTGTCGTATTTTATTACATAGTTATACAAAACCAAACACTTGGCGCTAAAAACAAAATTTGCAGTTTGAAGGATAATTCGCAAACCCACCGATATAAATTGCCAGACCCTCGTCTCTCGTGAGTCCAGTATCTGGACTCCCAGATACTGGGGACGCCATAGGTCCTTTCAGTACGTACATACATATGTATATACGATGACAGAACGTATTTGTACTTATTAAAACAACGAGCCCAACCTCGGGGTTTGTAGTAACGGTTGAAGGAAGAGTTCCATTGTCTACCTCATGATACCAACATGAAATCCTCTGAATTAAGTTGAAACTAAAACGTTGTAATTTCACGGGAAATCAACGTTTTCAATCGGTTGATAGGTTGAAAAGGTTTTCACGTTTAATACAATACATACGGTGAAACTTACGAATCTTTAGGCTATCACTATCACTAACAGTCCCTACCCCAATCCTCATACGTACTAACAAACTGACCCAAGTAATATTCTTAATAACACCCGCTGCTAACTGGACTAATCGCCCTAGTCCCGTTTGAGAGTCGTGCTGTGAAGGACGGTGCATGCTCGTAAAAAACTTCCGTGTTACAACTTGTAAGTATGTCAGTATGACTCTCTATTCTGTTTTTCATCTAAAAACTGTCCTAAGTTCTATTATATTAACTTATTCTTTACTGCTAGGTGGCTCAACTCTGATGTCCAGGAGAGTAGGTATATTGTTATACAGTCTGGAATTTTAATAAACCTTAATCCCTACTACCTACTAGCGGACCATTCTCTACATGCACACTTGTGTTTAATTTTAACACTCAGTTCAGTTGTGCTGCCTGCCCGAAAGTAGTAGCATTTTGTTTTGCAAATAATATCCTTTCTTCAAAATTAATGTAGCCAACTAAAAAAAGGATCGCAATTCAAAGATAGCTTAAGAAATAAAACATGAATCATAATTATATATTTTTGCACACAGCTACTTTTGTATTATTATAATTGGCATGGGTATAGCATTTATAACTCACAAATTAATGATAATGTAAAATCACGTGCAATGTTCCATTAAGAAAATAAAAGATGCTTATATTTTTCATTAATGACTTTTATTTTGTTTCATTGTAAAGTATTTATTCTTAAAAATCCAGTGATTTACCTGCAACAAAAGAAACATGTTTTTTTGAATGACAATCACTGTTAGAATAGACGTTGCGCAATAATAAAATTCGCCAAACTGTAACCCCATTCATATAATGCCCGCAATAATACTGTATTAACTCTAAAAACTTACTTTTTCAGGAGAAGCGATTAAAGCTTTTAACTACAAATATTGTGGTACTTTTTTACGAGAGGGATATTGACACAACTTTCGTAATTTGCTTATTCAGGGAGCAAACGATTTTCGACCTCATTCAAAAGGTAGAACGTACTTTTTTTATTCGAACTGTATCATTAAGTCAGTTAGTGCCAAATTTTGACTTAATACTGTATTCTTCCGGATAAGCGAATGTAGGTAGTTGCAAGATTATAATATTTTTAAGCCCTATGTTTTATTTCTATCAGTTGACAAAAAAGTTATATCATATTAATTTAAAGAATCCTGCCAACATTTTTTAAGAGTTGGGTACTAAAGGCGTACTAGGCACTCCGAAGCGAAGCATCAGGGGCAATTAGTAACGCACACTTTTACTTGCAAATAGAACAGTACAATGTTACCTTGCAAGATTGTAAAAAACTTTTAGAATAATTTTTTTCGCTGTTTCTAATATACATTTACCTTGCAATAAATTGTCTTTTTTGAAGTCTAATGTTAAGAAAAGGTAAATGAATTGAGAAAAGTAATTTACTCACTTGCTTCATTTCGTTTTCTGATAGACTCTGCCTTTTCTAAGGAATATACAAAGTTTGTGAATATTTGCTTGGCTGCATCCATGTATTCTTTACTAGTTACTGAACTGTCATCAAGCAATGTTTCTATTGTTGGTATTTTATCCAACTTCATGCTTTTTACATCTTCAGGTTTGAACACCACTGAAATCTTTCCAGTTTTTGGGTGAACACTGAATGGAGATTTTAGCAAGTGATTGAATCCTTTGGTGACATTCACATCCAACCTTGGATAGCAGTACTGTAGTTTTATCTCTTCTATTAAGTGCTTCCATTTTACAGCTCCATTCTGTAATAATAACAATAATACATTAAAAATCTTTGTCATGGTCTATTGTGGAATTAACAATGTCATTAAACCAACAAAATATAGCAATGACCAGACACAGACAAACATGAAAATCACATAAGTAATTTAAACTAACCTCCTTGCAAAACTGCTCGTAAATATCGACAAATGATTCCCATCTCTCCACAGAAGATTCAGGTAATTTCTCCAAAGCTCTCTCTACTTGGTTCCTCAAAGTTTCTTCGGGTATCATTTTCAAAAAATGTTTTAATCTCTCTGGAGTTGATAAGAATTGTTGATCATCTAAAATTTCACTGAAGTATTTGTCTATAATACCAACTGCTCTTCTGCAAAAGAATAAAGAAAATAATAGATGTAGCTATAAATTTTTTTGGCACTATTTGAATGATATATGATGGGTAAAAATTTAATTTCTTAAAGATCTGAGTAATTGGACAGTGTTTTGTAACAATGTAACATAACATTGGTCTTGTAGGCAAACAACAACTTCCCCAAAATAAGGTGTTGAATCAAGTGAGTTATAAAAATTTGTTCAAACTTTGAAACTCCTTTTTGCAGTTTTCTCCTATTGTAATTTAATATGTTATTACTGCCACAATTTATTGGTTTTGTTGCTAATCATTATTAGTCCAGCAAAGCATGATGACGATCTGTTAGTAATATCTCACCTAATGCTTGAATGTATTTTTTTTTCTCTAAGATGAACTTTTTTGGTCTGATTATCACCCCCCGATATCACACAAAGGTAATCGGCCACTGCTGCTCGTCCTGGACTGTCCAATGTCCTTGCTTCATAATCTGACACCCAACAATGTATTCCACGTCGTCCAGAGAATACCCATAAATTATTTTGGAAGCCAAAGTCATCTGGAATATTTTAATGTTCATGCATTACTACATCATGAGCTCATACTACTAATAGTATTGCATTATAATACTAGTAAATGTCTACCTGTGGATGGTAATAAATATTAAGCTAAGTAATAATAATGCCATCATCACAACCCTTAACTGTCCCGCTGGTAGGCAAAGGTCTCCTCCCACAATATGATAAATAATTAAATACAATCTAGCATACTAAAACTCTACAAAGATTTACCTCGTAATGCTGCATGCAAGACTTCACAAGCAATAACCATAAATTTCCAGCACTTGTCACAAACTCGGGCTTCTTTACAACAAGTTCTAACTTCATCATAGTCAGTCAAATCTATATCAAAGACAAGTTCCCTCGCAAGAACAATTGCATCATGACGGCCAACTGAAGGTCTATAAGAAATGATATATATTTTGCTATACTTAAAATTCAATTAAAAAAAAAAACAAGTTAGTGATTTCTTGCCTCATCAGAAAGAAAACTTACTTTGTGTTATAAACAGCACCTATATCCAGCTTCAGAGGTTTTTTTTGCTGTAGCAAAGTTTGAAATTCCTGAAGATTACTTATTGAAAGATAACGAATATAAACATCATCTGCTAGAGTAAATGACAATTCCCTGTTAGCCAGCGGATGTGGACTGTTTCCACAAGAAATCCATCTACAAAAGGATTTGTGTGGAAAAAATCGGGCATAGTAAACGGGTAATATATCCGTTAAGGATTTCTCATCATAATCCTGAAAAGTGTGTTTGAGATATGTTAATATGTTATTGCTAGAAGCTGATAACAAAAAATCAAAACAAAAAACTTGGCTGTAATACCATTTCGCAATTACTTTCCAGAAGAAAACTTAAGAAGATTTATTGAATATCCATAAAGCTATTGTAATTAGTACTAATCAAGACAATATTTAACACTTCTTAATATAATGATAATGATCAAATCAAAGATGAGACGAGGATGAGACTTTTGATCTTTTTCGTTTCGTTTGGCGCGAAATCTTTTGTGTAGGTAAGTTTGTATTCACTTCACTCACTGAACCTGAAACCTGAAGTCACTTTGACACTGAGTCACTGACCTGACTGACTGGAGTGACTGGCTGCTGCCCCTGCCTGGACACTGCTGGACTGTCAGCTGTCACTGTCTGTGTCTGTTCTCTGTTGTTGTGAAACTTGCATAGAAATATGAAACCTATGGAAGTGACATGTCAACAAAAAATGCGTGCCACTGTTATGTCATCTGGACACAAAACATGGCGGCTTTAGTGCTGAGCTGATCTATAAGTCATGACATCAACTACTCTACGTGACCTATAACTGCACATAAGAACCTTGCTAATTATAATAAAATCTTCCTTTATTTTCCCGGCAACATTAACAATAATCAATATTTATAGCGTACCTGTGTATGTTTAAAGATGACTGATTTGACTTTGACCACGACTTTTTGACAAGACAAGTACCGGCTGAACTGACTGGACACAAAACATGGCGCATTTTCGGCCTCATTCGACAGTTTCATTTGTAGTATTAAAAGAACAATATGTCGTGTCCCTATATATAGGTCAATGGACTATACAGATAGAAAACTAAATGCGTAGACTATTAGACATACACAAAGTATTTGAAAGAAACATAAAGAACAGAATTTGTGTGTGGTAGCATACTTTATAAAATAAATTGGTCATCAACTTCGCACCGTGGGGAAAGTCATAAAACGAATTGTATATGTTTTATTTACTTTTATTTATAATCTAATATTACATAAACAAAAATACTATCAGTTATTTGAAGGTACATAAAAAAATATTCATGTTACGTGGGTACACTAATATTTCACATGTTTTTCAGGAATTTATCATATTATTTTTGCACTATGATAGAAATAAACTTAAAAAATGCATTTTATATTGTAGTAAAATTAACATGGGGTAAAAATTCAAACGCATATACCGATTTCATAGGTAACTAGGTATTATCATTATTCATACTAATTTAAATCACTATTGAATTATGTTTTCAGAATACGGATTTCCTAAACTTCACAATGTTGGTGAAGCAACACATAAAATAATTTGCTGTTTGATACAAAAACCGAATATTACAACGTGCTTAATTTCAATTCTTATGATCCTGGGTACTACAACTTGGGCTTTTTCTATCATTATCTTAATATGTGTTTTTTGTGTGACTTTTATTTTCATAATTTTAGAAGGTAAGAATAAGATCTAATAATAATATAATTATTTGAAATTAAATTTACACAGGCTTATCTACAATAATTAAAAAACTTATTACAGGTCTTGCTCTCGTAATAATTATTATTATAAGTTGTCAAGGGCTTACAGTTTTCATCTTGTCGTATATTTGCACAACAGGATTCCTGTCATGGTATAAAATGAAGTAATGGGGTAATATAAGAAATAAATTATGATTAAGCAATTATAACTGAATATATTGCTTTTCTTTTTCTACTCTTCCTGAAACTTTCTTTTATTAGGGCGAACAAAGCGAGCCCTATCACTATCTCAAAATCTGAGCAATTTTTGGTACACTTTACTAAAAAAACTATCACGCCTATAGATTTATGCTTTAACACAGTATTTTAATTATTATCTAGCTGTGATGTCTGTCAAAAAGATAGCAATTTTAAAAAATGAACAATTTATAAGTAAGTAACATTTTGTAGTCATCGGATAGCATGTTATTGTACTACTAACGCCATCTGTTAGAAAACCAAAAAGTTAACAACGCATCAACAGAACTAAACAATGTATATCGTAGTTAATCTACTTAATACTAGATGACACCACTAGGATCCGGTTGTAAAATAATGGCGGAGTTTTGGCGCTAAAGCGACAATGTCACATAGCCTTTAAAATTATTACCCATTATAATAACTACGCGAGTTCTCACAAAGCTCAGCTTTTTCCTAGTTATAAGAAACAACAATCAAAATTCAATATTTATTTAAAAAATCGTTCATCTGTGAAAAAATCATTCTTCTTCAAAGTTCTGTTTTAGTTGAATATTTATGGTCATTTTATCAATGGAGTAAGAATTCTGTATAAAAACCTGTATCCAGTGTTAATCTGTATCACACATCGAAAACAGATTTTCGATGTGTGATACAGATTAGCACTACGGAGAAATCTGTATATATGGCAACGCTGGTGGCGACGCTTTGGCGCGCGGTAAGTCGGTAACTCTCTTTTTCTTTATTCGTAGGTCGTTAACTACTTACTTAAAGAACAATATGTCGGATCCATAGAGTTTTTATTTTTGTAAGGTGACAGAACGTCAAGTCGTAATCTGTTGTGGAACGTCAAGCTGACAGTAGTGACAGCTTGGCGAGGTGACGTCATGCTCTGTGGTAAAGTGTCAAGAATTGGCAGAACGTCGAACGATGGCAGAAGGCGCGGGAAAAGCATCGTTAATCGAGAAATAACAAAAACAGAGCTTGTATGTCAACTTGCTGGCATTTCATAAACAGAAGGGCTGTTTGCGTGATTGTCGTGACCTGCGAGAGGCTCACGCTTCGTCAAATATATTATATTGTGTCCATGCTATTGACCATAGCTATTGACTCACTTTCGGCAATCAAGATAAGATAACCATAGACGCCATAGTCAAGTCATTCAAGATAATAACAGAGACATGATACTTGTAAGTATCATGTCTCTGGATAATAACGTACTCTGTGGTCAATTCAGTCTCACTCAAGTCAGTACTCTGAATCTCTGTAATTCTGAACTGAAGTCGAACTCAGTCACTCACTGTCTCACTGTCTGATGATCACTGATCTCACTTACTCAGCTCAGTCTGAGTCAGTCTATCAAAATCAAAAGTTTTTGTCTTGCTTTTGAGCACAGCCTGCACAGCATTTTATGATTTGTGAACAAGAAAACTGCTTTATTGATTGCAAGCAATCAAATACTGGGCTGGGTGTGTTGCAATGTATAGACGTACGAGAGATTCACACGTTGTGTCGTATTTGCATTGCTTAAAAATAAAATTATAGATCAAGTGGTGGTTGTGAGCTGTGATAGTATTGTACTTACAAAGATGGTTGCATTTCGGCAAGGTCGGAGTTCAAACTGCTAGCGCGATGGTGTAAATATGACTGTAAGTCTATTTGATATTAAACCTTAGTTTACTAGAGCGTAAATATAAACATTTTAGATGGGAATAATGATTTTTTTGGAAGACACTTGGTTAAACTTCAGTCCTGGTTGTTTACGTAAATTAGGATAAAGTCAGGGTATAACAGATGGTCCTAAGGATTTTAAACTCTCATTAATCGGCTTAGGATCGCCTATTTGCATTTGGCTCCACGGTTTCATTAATGGCGATACCCATGAAATGAAGCAATATCATAAGATAATGCAGTAAACCTAATTTTAATTCAATATTTCCTGAGTTAGTGATGAAGGTTTATTTCTACTTTTTTATCAAATTATCTTTTTATTCATGCAAAGATGACTGTAGCTATTCACTAAAGTCGAACACAATCATTATGACTAGTAGTAATCTTTGAATAAATTAAAAAAAAACAAGTTCCCTCATTTTTTAAAGTAAATGTGTTTCCTATTATTCCTTGTTACTGAATATTGACATGGAAATATGGCTGTAAGTCTGGCCCCTATATAAAATATACTTAATTTTTTCCAGAAGATAACGTCCATGACCTATCAAACAGGAATCCGTTAAATCAGACTGTAAGTAGATTTCCATATTTATTTTGTAATTAAAATAATGATTTTATTCAGTAAATATTTTCTATAACATATTACTTTATAATTAAAATCTTCTAAATTAAGGATACCTAAATTTAATGTAATTAGATTTTGTTTAAATTACAGATAATGATGCATCTATTAAAATTGTGATAGGTATGTAATATCAATCTTCAAGCAAAGTTATTGTACTGATTTGAATTAGGCTTCTCTGTTGTATTGTTTTAGAACAAATATAATTTCTTATTTTCTTTGCAAGTTGAGTAAGACATAGACCTAATACTAGTTACTATTTACAGAACAAGGCTATGGACACTAACTATCTTAACTGCGGTTATGTAATACTACTGCATTGAGCTCATTCACAGTATTACTTTAACTATTTAGCATTTGTCGAGGATGTCATACTAAGACCATTGCATTTTCTATTGCTGTCCTGAAGATAATGAAGTGTGACAAACAGAATTATATTAGGTTGTTTGCCAAAGTTTATTTAAAATCACACTTTTCCACTGAAAAACATTAATCACTGTACAATAGTCTGTACACAATAGATAATAGTGTTGGTTTTCCTTAGCTAACACTCACTGAAATGCACTACTAAATACTAATAAAACTAAATTCATTCATATATTACTTAATTTTGATGTTGACTTCCTTTAGTTGAAACATAATACAGATTTGTTCAATTGAATTCATTCAAGGATTAATTCATCATGTTTAAAGTGTTATCTGTGTAATTACAATTGTAATGCTTTTATCTGAATAATTTGTTACAAAAGAGGTGATTGTTCACGATGTCTCAATATTAAACTCAAAGTTGATGTAATTGGTTGGGTTAAGTCAATAAAAATTTCATAATAGAAGTGCAAAAATATTTTGTACTTATTGTTAGATAATTTTATGAAAGTAAATACAGTTTTATCTGAGTGCACATTCTGCCAGGGATGATATTGGTTATAAATTCAGTCTAATGTATAGTGTTGTTGTGAATAAAAAAAAATCAAGTTTATTGACTGTTTTTAGAAATTTCCCATGAGTGTGTCGGCAATTCCTATGATGTGGTTTCAAAGACAAATTGAATAATGTTTGTTGTGATTTCCTCATTTCCATGACTTCTCAATTGTAAAGCATCAATTATAACTATTGTTAACAGCACTTACATAGATTATGTTATTGAATTGTTTTATCAAGAATTCTTATTCAATTAAATTAGTGCATTGAGCAGAAATTGGATCAAATACAATAATTTCAAGCTTCTTCTTCTACAGGTACAGTTTATATTTTGGTTTAAATGGGTGGAAAATTATTTATTAGGGTACATAATATTTTGCTTAATGACAAATACATCTTGACAGTATTAGAGTCCTTTGTTTAATTAGTCTGAAGGCTTAATATTTTACGTTATTTGCAGTTACACCTTACTTAAAGCATTAAAAAATTCAGAACATTAACTTATAATGTTAAAAAGGGCTGCAACCAGAGATATATCTATGAAACAAATTGTATTAAGGTGTGGCTCTAATTTGTAGGGCAGCTCGTCAAACTGGCGGCCCTCCAGGATGCGGCTCGCGCGCCCTCGCTAGCTCCGCGCGCAACTCGACACGTCGCCACACTCACCGGTGAGCCATCATCTAATAATACTGTTGTTCGATGTCACTTACACTTGTGAAACTCTCATTGCTTTATGTAAGTTGTTTAATTGACCAAGTTAAGGTCACAAGTAACATACGGCTACCGATTTTCGTTGAACTGCTGACACCAGGGTGTTGCTGATTCCATCAGCTTACTATTGTGGCGTATAAAACTGTGTTCTGTTACTGTTATGCTTGGAAATGTGCTATATTTTATCCATTAAACCAATATTTTAAACTAAATAATGCGTGTACAGGTGTACACCCGTCCAGTTTCTTACTTGGAACGTTTCTTTTCTTGATCGCTGATAACTCCAAATCTTCTTAATATTTTTCGTTTTCAATGCTCTTACATTAAATTAATATACCTATTTATAGCTATCTATTGCTTAATAAATATTCGTCTCCTGAATCGTTTCTCATGAACGATTGCAGTTAAGATTACGAATTACAAAGGCGTTTAAAATGATCAACAATGTGCACTTGTTCAATTAATACATACGGTCGTGGTCGGTACTCAAAACAAGTGAAAGTTACTGTTCTGGGCACCTGGCAAGTTGTTTCTTTACGAGCCAGTTTTGATAGCGTCACCGGTTACATTGTATTAAAGTTTTCGCACGCTGTATGCGTCTGCATGACTAATAAAACAATGTATTTAGCTATTTAAACTCGTTTAGTGTAATGGAGTCTGTCCGTTTTCAAGTGACGCGCAGGTTTATAATTATGTTGGAAGTGACAAACTAGACTAGTCTCCCTAAAAAAACATTATTTTTGTTTGTTTTTATTCTTTAAATGAAAAGCCTTATATGATTTGAAACAAATATAACGTAATAATATCTACACAACAATACAAGTACAATATCTTCACTGATTTCGAAGTAAAAGGGTCGAAAAATTATCTTTTAGTTAAAACTAGCTTCCGCGGCTTCGCCCACCGATTTCCAAAAATCCTTTCTTAGCGCTCACTTGCGTCACTTGAGGAACCTACCACATCCTCCTACCTACCCACACTCGGATATTGTTCGTTAATTTCCAAAAACTCACCTTCACCACCACCACCACCTTCATGCTCACCTTCACTCCCCAAGGAACATAAATTATGTACATAAATGCAAAATTTCAGTTTCTTGCGTTCAGTCACGGTAATTATGATACGTTGTCCTTCAGTCTTCATCAGTTTTATTTACGTTGTCCGTCAGTCACTCAACGGAAGAGTTTTATAATATATTTATATTGATGAAAATAAGTACCTACCTACTTAAAATGATTTTGTTTTACATGACTCAGTCGATTAAACGCATTTAGTTTCGATATGGCTCATTAACAAAACCACGTGTTATTTGCACACTCCGCGTGTGCAGGTTCGCGAAATGCATTAGTGTGTGTAAAGGAAATTACATAGTTGTAACGTAATGTGCAGTTTGTCCAGTATAATGTTTTATATTTTTTACGTAAGTGCTGGAATTTTTATGAATATTAAAATATTCAGAAGCCTATATTTATTTTTTTAACGTTGGTTGGACCATTCTTTTGATTTCCTTACATAATGAGGTACGTATTATAAAGTTACGGGTAGTTACTGCGTGTTTCAGTTGTTTTTATTGTGAAATATTTCAGTCAAAAGAAGATATTATTGTGAAATTAAATTATTGTTATCTAATATAACTATGTTGTCGGACAATATATTTTATAATTAAGGACAATAATAAAGATTGTGATTTAGGTGAATGTCAGTGCCGGAATCAATGTCACGGTTGTCATTTTGTAACAGAGTTTGATACGGTGACTAAATTATGATACGTTTTTAGGAAGTAAATCGTATCTTATGGTAGCCTACTTCTGTTTAAGGAAAAAATATTGTTATTGATTTTTTCATAATTTTTATTTTAATAGAAAAAAATAAGGCGATGTAATGCAGATAACATATTAGAGATTATATTTAAAACAGAGCTCTGTAAGAATAGCAAGCATGCCGTTGCTTGTCAAAATATTCATTGCGACTATTGATAGTACTGACCTAAATAAAAAATTCTTAGTCAAACTATGAATAGCTATTTTCTCTGGGCAAGTCGTATTGAAGAATTCGCGAAGCGAACTTGAATATTTTTAACAAACACTATGTACCTAATTTATGAAATAAAAGTTACTTCAAAAAATCGGCTGTCATGCACACTCTTAAATGCGTGTTTGTTGTTATTGTTTGTTTGCTATAAATATTTATTGACATTGTTGCTAGTCTTACAAACAGAAGTGCGAGCGTAGGGCTTATGAATGAAAGGGGCACCATAAACTTTTGCGATTGGCCAACTGCCAGTAGCTATTCTGGGCGGGCGGGCGGCGCGCGCGCTTCTCCAGTTGAGCGCCGCGCTCCCGCTGACGAGCCTGTCGGATTCACTCCGCACTCTCGTGCTTTTCTTTATCTTTTTCTTTGAACGTAAGCCGTCGGCGGCAGACTCCTCTTTGTTGTTGTTAAAAAATAAAACCATTTCGGTTTTATTTTGACTTGCTGAAAAATAACTTGTAATCGTTTATTAATTATGACTTCAACGTCGAAGGGAAATACCTATAATTATGTCAAAAGTGCATAGTTTCACGTTGGATTCAATTATAAATCAAATTGTATGTGTCGGTTGCACTAAATATTATGTATTATTATTAATATAGTTTTAAATGTGGGTGTCTTACGTCCATTGCTCAACAAGCAACGACTTGAGTCATCGAACTAATTCGTATCCAAGAGAAAGAAATGAAAGGTACCTTTCTGAGAATTAATCATAATTGGCATGTCCATAACGAAATAATTTTCTCATTTTATGCACCCTTAAGCTCATTTTCTGGATGTTTTCCCCTTAAGGAAATAATTAATTATTTTGAATAATTTCTCCCTTTGCACGATCAATTACAACATAACTGTAATGTGATTAACTGACCACGTAATAAAGCTACATCTACTACAATGATAGTTTATTCACTGTGACGTCATTTATTATACATGATTCCCTCAGTAGTTACATCTTGGCGTAATTTATGTATAATACTTTCAATGGACTATCTATGATGCTTTATGATTGATGCGTTTTACTGATCTCTGAATAAATCGATGCATTTGGCGCCAGAAACTATGGATTAGATACAGGTTTAAACTCGGAGACGCCAAGTCCATTACAATAGTTTTCAATAATCTTAACATTATGATTGATTACCCATTACGTGCAAGGGCGTCGCAAGTCGTAATTATGTCATTGTAGCGGGGCAACCCAGTATGGAGGTGACCCCGCTATGGTAGCGATGCCAACACATTGACGACATCCTTATTTTTATTGGTCGTCTGAACGAGTGCGTCGACCGTACCCGCCCCCACAGCTGAACTGTGCGTGTGGCCTCGCGTTGTTTCTATTACGGGGCTATGATAATACTGTTCACTATTACGATTATGGCTATCGAGAAATTCTGAACAAGTTAACAGCTGTCGACTGCTAGACCCCAACTATTTTGCCTTTGTTACAACAGAGAACTTAGCAAGGATTTACAAAGATATTATAACACTTTTTCTATTTTTCTCAATTCATAAGTTTCCCACTGCTGGGCTTGGGTCTCCGCTCCATTGTTCAAAACATTTGGCTATCACTTGTTTATACTATAAAGTGAACAATATTTTACTACAATCGGAAATATTTTTTTGTATTTTGGGTAGTTGTAAAGGTTTGTTGATTACAAAACTTTTGAAGCAATACATTTGTCATAGCGTACATAGTGTATGTATTTACCTACTTCCATTTGTTTATAAATATTTTTTAAATTTTCGTACAGAATGTGTTATCGATTGGTAGTATCTAACAGATAAAAAATGAGTAGCAAATACTAATTATTAATTTTGTTTTTAAAAAAGCCATTTTTCTGTCAGCTGGTGCTTCATTGCTGGTTTATTATAATGCGACATTCAGTGCGTACCTATCGATTTCAATGACGCTCTTTACATTATCTGCTATCTAGATTATAACGTGAATGATTAATGTGGCAGCCATTACTTGATGCACGTACACAAATTAAGCGGTGTTACGAGAACAGTTTATTAGATTATATCAAAATTCTGTTATTAGAATTTATTAAAAAAAATTGTGTCGTAATGAGATGTGATAATTACAAATATGAGTGAAAAAAGGTCGCGGCCGCGTCCGCGAAGACGCGATGAGTATCATGAGAAACGTCAGGAACTACTGTTCTCTTGGAGCAATGGTAAGTTAATGATAATTATCACACCCGTACACTCATTATCATAATGGAATCTTGCCGCAATTAGGACATTAGTATTGCTATACGATGAATATTTTAAGATTTATACGGCGCTGTTACGATACAATTCAGTAATGTCAGAAATGAAACAGTCATTATTTTATGTTTAATTGTACTACGATAAATATTGAAATCATAATAGTCGATGGTAATTATTATAGAAAGTTTATATGTGATACGTTCTAATAATAATATTTACCTTTATAATGCTTTCATCGAGGTCTCAGCTGTGAGCTTGAAAAATATGTTTGTGAGATTACAAAAACATTGTAGGTGGCTACTAGTAATCTGTATGTCGGGTTTAGTTTATTTGTCGCTATAAAATGGCGATTTTTTATAAATTTCTAATTAAAACTTGCAATCTTAAACCTACCCGCAAGGGAATCCTAGCCCTTTGTCGCATGTCGTATGGACAAATATAATAAAAATATCACAAAACAATCAAAGATTCGAGAACAAATATTATTTTGTTTGGTGAATCGCGACCCATTGACTTATTAATATTTAATTGTTTAACGATCTGTCTTTCAACTTTTGTTTTTTTCATGATGCTAACAAAATCATAATTATAGATGTATCTTGTAATAAACTGTACATAATTATCTACATACATAATTACGTATTTGTATTCTACACCAAATAAGTTATGATATAAACTAAGAGACGTTTTAAACACATTTTAAGTACCCAGCATAGATAGTGATGGTGTATTGGAGTGTCTAATTAATCTTAAGCTATTATAACTTTCTCCTCGTGTATTACGTAGAGTAAGTACAAAGCGGTCAACGTCTCAGTAATGAGACCGAAATGAAGTGTGTCTAGTTTCTATTGTTTGTAACACATTCACGAAAGATTGCAATATGCTTTCGCATAATACTTTGTAATGTATTAAACTAATATACTGAACCTTTCACATGAACCTGACGAAAGTCGTAGGTTGTCTGGTTAAAAAAATGATGGTTCTTTCTTGAAACCCATAACATTCCAAGTTTCCAATTTCGCCCTGGCCACAGTATTGCAAGCGATAAATAAAGTAGCCGACGACTTCAGATGTGGATTGGACAACCAGCTTTATAACAGTGCCTTCAATAGATTAGATTTTGACAACTTGCTGGGTTTTATACCTACGCTGCCTTAACATAATTTCGAACCGTATTTGATTGCTTTGACAGTTACATGCATGGACGCAGATGGCGTGAGTAGATACTTGATAACATCTCTGCTTGGTGTGCAGTAAATGCCTGTGTAGGTACCTCAACGTGGCATGTTGTTTCCACGTCCCTGTCCATTTATTATTACCGTTATTTGCTGACAATTCAAATTACCATTTATATGCTGACAATCACTTTCAGGCACCATTAAATTAAGTGTCGGAAGCAATTTATAAATTTAATCGATATCTTAATCTGGAGTCGTAATTGTTAGCTTCAGATTACTTTTTAAATTAAACTGGCCACAGTCACTCTCGGTTATTATTGATGGTGTCCATATCCCGTATACCAAAACCGTATGAAATCTAGGCATCCTTATGGACTCTTGTATTTCATATAGTCCTGAAGTCAATGTGGTTAGCAAAAAACTTCGCAGCTGTAGGTAGGCTCCACAGGGTTCATAATTCCTTCCCTTTTCCACTAAAATGACTTTACCTATGCTCTTACTTCTGCCAATCTTAGGACTAAATAGATACTAATATACATACGTATGGTCGTTAAATGACAAGCTATGAAATGAAGTGCCCTAATTGTCTAAACTGTAATGAGAACTAGAAGATTGCTTATGTCTATCATACGAGTAAGCGGTCGAGTTAGTTAGGATGTTCCTCAGATTGTAGTTGACCAGTGGCCTGGTGGCTAGATCCGATGACATCTCTCAGCATACAGTTAAGCCGTTGGTAAATCATTATTTGTTAGGCAGCAGTCGCCGTTGGTAAATCATTAATGTTAGGCAGCAGTCGTTATGTTTGTTTGAACCGATTATAATAAGAAACTACGTTTGTGCGGGGAACGTGCAATGAATTTAACCATGCATTGATTTTACCGTTTTAATTGTTAGCTGTTAAGCACGCCGAGCACGTACGAGCGAAATTCTCGTTTATTTGCCTCCGTTGGTCCTTTGAAAAAGCCTTACCCTAAGTTTGTAGTTGCCATCGTTACGCTCGCTTAATGAACTGCTCGCTGTGAATATAGATTGTACTGAAGCAATAAGCCGTTCGTCAGCACTATGGTGAAAATACGTGGATGTTTCTAGCAAGATCATGACTTTCCACTTATCATAGTTTAGCGCATAGATTAGCATTTCAATGAGGAAAGATCGAACGTCATCCTTGTAGATGTATGCGGTTATGCACGCCACTTTAATGATCCTATGTGTCTGGAAATAAGAGAACATTTGCATGAGCAAGAGAGCATTGCTTTGCCCATTTTGAAGTGTTACAGAATTTTGTTTTCGTACATGTTTTTATGTAAGTTTATTATCTTATTTTCTTGAATAAGAAAATGTAGTTTATGCAAAAAATCGGCAGCTAGTCTTTGTTGTGGATTGCTGAGTTTTAAAGGCACAGACTAATTACTTTATTTCTCGTGAAACTTTTCAACACACTAGGGAGGAGTAATACGGGGGGATAAACTTATAAAGAAATTTCAGGTCTATCCGACTTTCCCTGTATTCCTGAACAAAATCTACACAGGAGGTTTTAATTAACACCCAAAGGTTTTATTACTTGTTTCCGAATACAATAAAAGCAATAGAAGATTGTTTATTCCGTCCAGTTGTATGAGAACGCTTTAAAAAATTAATGATATTCTAGAGTGGAATACGATATTTAGGAACACAAAATAAAGTAGGTAATGTAGTGTTGTTATAATAAAACTAGCCGACAAGATAGATATTGTTTATTTCTTATACATATGTAGTTGCTTTCAATCCTAAAACTTGGCACCCTACCGAATTGTGCTACTTTTAAATTCTTACCCAAAGCACATGAGTAGTTCATGTGCCCAAAGGTTGTCTGTAAGTTTCCTCTTATAATTGAATTTGCTGATCCCTAATCAAATAATACAGATCTTCAATTTTTCTATGCCCATAACCTTCGCACAAGTGCAAGCAAAATGTTAACATTTATATCGCAATTGAATGAACGGTGCGGCAACGCATGAAGTAAGAATAGGTAAACAAACATTGATTTCATATAACATAAAATGAAAAAGGTATTGGAGGGGATCAATGTTTAATTTGTCTTCATATAAAGTTATAGATTGAAAATATCTACGTCATTAATGTAAGATTCAGATTCTTAGTTTAAGCAGTGAAACGTGCAGTTCAAATCACGTGCAGATTAGTCGAACGACGCCGATCAATACTAATGCAATACCAGACGCGTCTCTACCTACAGATTCGGGATAGGGGAATGAATGTTGGGGTTTGTTCCCCCTCAGATGGCGCGGTCAGCCGTTCGCGTCGGGAGGGAGCAATATCGATTCTGTCTGCTGCCTCCACACTAAATACGGAAAGTAGACGCGTTCGTACGTCGTACCTACATTATATCTCATCCTATACACTGTAGACTACACGGCATTGCGCTCAGGTTCAAGTATCTACTCACGACTACACAATGAAACCTGTAGCTTTCTAACAGTTTATCTTGATACAAATTTTCCTATGTAATTTTAAATTGGATGAATGTTTACGTTTTGATAGACTACGAGGTACTATAACTTTCTAAAAGAGAAATGATATTGATGTTTGCTTGTCATTTAATTTTGATTAATTTCTTTGTTCGCAGAGGTGTGCAATAGCGAGGAGGTGCCTGAGGTTGAGATCGTCAGTTTACTTCAAGAACGAATACCAAAATATCGGCTGAGAGCGGACAGTCTAACTCAGTTTGGAGGTGAATATTGATAATATACTATTTATTATAGTACTCCGTGCATGTTCTGTTTATAATAGTGGAATTCACTTTCTTGTTACCTACTATTACCTACTACTATAGGGGACTCTTAACTATTCGTAAAATATAACATTACTTGTAATCCATAACTGTCTCCCTGCTGGGCACGTGTCTCCTCTCAGAATGTGAGGGGTGAGGGCCATATTCCACCACGCTGGCCAATCGGGGATTGGTGGCTTCACACAGCTTTGGGAACATTATGGAGAACTCACTTATACGCAAGTTTCCTCACGATGCGACGTTTTTCACTGAAGTGCGATGTTTCTCACTTCACCAAAGCGATTCATAATTAAATTGTAATACTTGTGATTTAAAAATAGTAAAACCTAACCGAATAATAAGATAAAATCAATAACGTATTTAAAATATGAGATATGAATATGAATGTAGGCTTTCTTGTTGACATGATACCAAAACATATATTTTAAATATATGCCTTTCTTTTACGCAATCACGCAGAAACCGCTAAACAGATATATAATACAATAGCTTTCCCAGCGAACTTCGTACCGCTCTATAATATGATAGACAAATAATTTGCAATAAAATAATATTGCGACTATAAATTGAGATGTAAGCTATCCTATCTCTCAAGTTGGACCAGACTGCTCACGGTGTGCCAATTTAATTTAAAATCGGTTAAGTAGTTTAGGAATCCATCGCGGACAAACATCGTGACAGGAGATTTATATATATTAATAATACATATGTGTTTTTTCGGGTACCACCTCTATACATAAAGCGATGATTTTTATTTATTTATCATTTATGTACACATAAAAAATTAAAGGTAAAAATATTTTTATGTGATAAAATGAATTTGTGGAACTCACCTTGATTTCACACCTACCCAGTGTCGAGATCTGGCATAGTAAGTCCAGAATAAAGATCCTTGAAAGGAGTTCATACCCGAGGATATGCAAGGATTAGGAACAGATGTTTCTTTATCAAAAAAAATATGTATGCAAAGTTGGCGGCAGCTGGTGTATGAAAATACTGGACTAATAATCATATTCTGTGATTGTGTGATAAATGAGTGATTGTGTGATTCATGAGGTTTAACCATGCTTTGATTTGATTTTGTGAAACCTCTATTTTTTACAATAAATAATTTTACTAACGAGGAAATATTTTGGACGATTTTTTTATACGATTACGGCAGAAAGAACGATTCATAAAATTCCATTACTTACGTAATTTATCGAGTGAGTGGTCTATAATAGACCACATCTATTTATTAACGTATCTTTTATTTAGTAAGCAAAAGTAACTCTCATTTGCTTAGAAACAATTGCTATTATTTTTTATAAGACATTATAGCTATAAGTTTCATGTTAAACATGAAACTTTTTGTTGTTATAATAATGAGTTAAGCATATTACGGCGACCTACTTTAACCATTTAGGTTTAAAAGATAAAAAGTTTCGTCCTAATAATAATTTTGAACACTTCAATTCAGAAGATTTCAACACACTGCATAACAATGCAGTACGCAGTTTAGAACTTGAGATACAGATAATATGTAATATTTGTTGAAGGACAACGTTTGCACGTTCAAATAATAATAGTTATTATTAATGTTAATTATAATTTGTGTATTGAGATAAAGAAACATTTTTGTACTAGGTACTAATAGTGGACCGATTCACAACTTTGGAACTGTACACTGCCGGCCCAATGCACACTTGACCGGTTTTTATTCTCCATTGGTGGTGACGTGCCATATTTCAGATGTTTCATGCCAAGTTAATTGAGGTCTTGTTTCTGTGCGAGTAGTGTAATGACGTTCAATGTTCAGAAAGTAGGGCACAGCCATATGGAAGTATTTTTAGTATGTGCTTATTACCTACTTGGAATACTATTTAGCATAACCGATTGTTCAGGACGTACCTTAAGAAATCGTTCACCATTTGTTAACAGAACGTGTAAGTTAGGATCTGCAAGGCCATGCATATTGGAGAAAGAGCTCTAAATGTCAAATAGCGTGACCTTCAATCGATAGCGTTTAAGCTGACATTTACCCGTTGAGTTAGAAGTTACAACATTCTAGTTTAATCGAATTGAACTGTAACGATGATTTTAAAAGTTTTGTAGCGTAGTTTACGGTATATATTGATGTGTGTCTTACTAATCCTATAAATATTTATGAATTTTTCTATATTATAATTAAATGGCGCCATTAAGATATCCATGTGGTCTTATAGAATAGTCGGTTACATAGAATAGTTACAAACTTTGTAGGAGGTTGCCAGCATGAGCTCGCGATATAATCAACTATTTGCATTAACTAGGCTACGCATTGGATGCCTAAATAGACTCCCGATAGGAACTATTGCTTACCCATCAAAAGTTCGATCAATTGTTTATTTAAACTGTTACATTATTTAGTTTATTTATACATCAAATGCTATCATACTTTGATAGTTCAAATGCTATCCATACATGGATACAGTTAATTAGAGAATTTGTATCGAAAATTTGTTTAGGAATAGGTACATGTACTCAGTATATACACTTCTTAATTAATTTTTCACGTGAGTCCCGCAGGCTTTAAAGTAATTCTGATAAGTGCGTTGAAACGTGGAAGCAAAAGTATTGATAGCAGCAGATATTTATAATTATATTTTTCAGTCCATTTAATAATTTTTCTAAATGTTAAGTGTATTTTTTATACAAAATAAGTTAATGTTTGACAACAATCCCATCTGATATTAAATTGATGTTTTTTTATGAATTTAAGATACCAAACGATCATGCAGCACCACCCTTCCATGACAACTGTAACCAACACGGCACAAGACTTAAATCGGTACTATGATGATTAGTCTAACCAGACTACTGACCTCTGCTAACCAGCAGAGGGTCCTATGAAGAAGTTGGGCAATACGATTGTACGTATTGTGGCGCTTACTTTTAGAGATACATATATAGATGATGTTTAACTTGTCAAAGGAGGGTAATTTTATAATTAGGCCATAAAAATATTACAATTTATTTATTATTAAGGAAAGTTAATTTGGCTTTTGGTATAATTTGATTACATTCAAATTACATATAAAAAAATTAATGTGCTCTCATTCTTCAGTGTAGGACACCATTTTTCCAATAAATGTTATATTTATGAAAATGATATAACTCTCTTATTGTGTGATTAAATTAAAACAAACAAAATGTTACTTCAAGCTTACTATACTACATCAGTGAAAAACGCATCCAAATCATTTAATCTGTTTCTGAGTTATATTATACGTTGTCTAGATGGTTACCAATTATAAATGACCATGAATTGTAGGGGCATTGTTCAATGTATACAACATAATATTATACTTAGTTCCACACCAATACGAAAACGTTTCCATTACGTCATTGTATTGCTTATCAAGAATTACGGACATTTCCTAGACTTCAATTGATAAGGCATTAAGAATGAACTGTTTAAATATAAAGAAAGCGTTTGAAAATGTAATTGTGTTTTCTATATTGTAGTACCTAATCGGGCTTTGTTTTTCGCTTTGGCGCTTTGTAGCAATTATGCTTGTTGTCCTAATGCAAGGAATGTATAATTATTTCTAAGACACATTCAAAAATCCGTGCTCAAAATCTAAGGAAAAATCATCATTTTCATTAACAATCCACAATTCTGTAATACAACTGAAAATTTCGGGAAAGGCAGTCGGCAATTTCACTACCAACTATGAAAAAAAGGAGTGGCAAAAATAAAATCAAAATTACTATGCCTTTATTGTATAAATAATATCTGGATGACCGAGCTTTGCTCGGTATTTTTTTTTTTCATAAATTATGTTTTTTGACTTCGTGTTACTTAACAACGCCATCTGCTGTTGTGTCGTTAAAGCAATTAGTTGCTCACAAAAAAGTATTATTATTCGCCAATAGATGTCAGGAAGAGTCACATTTTTCAGTTTAAATTGGGACTACAAAAACACGAATAAAATGACATTTTCTAAAAATGATTCCTAGCTAGATCGATTTATCGCCCCCGATCTATATACTAAATTTCATGAAAATCCTTGAAACCGATTCCGAGATACCAATTATTGACATTGACAAGAATTGCTCGTTTAAAGATATAAGATTACTGTTTATTTATTTATTATTTTTATTGCTCTTGACAATACGATGAGACAGTTTAATTATTTTATTTATTTATTGATATTATGTAGAATAGATGACTAAATATTATCAATACTAAAGCTATAATCGCGTGTAGTAATTAGTAAAGGCTGATTTGGAATTTGATATGAGAAATGTTATATTAATATGGAAATTGTCTTTTCTTGATTGGGTGCTACGTGATCAAGTGGGTGGAAGAAAACTCCCAAGATAGTTACATTTTGGTTTGTTTGGAAGGAAACCTAGACTTAATATTTAGATAGTATACTTGAGTTTTAGCACAAGGTTGTCATCATTATACGAGCTAGACCTCGTAAATCATCGAGTAATCTATGTGACCGTCAATCGCAGTAGAAGAAAGCTAACACACTAAATATATTTTCTCTAGGAAGATGTCTACTTTCCAACGTTTCTCCATTTCATTAAAATTTTCTCCTTTACTGCCACTTAAAATTGCAAATAAATAACGAAAAAATTATCTAACGGTATCTAATACACAATGAATTGTATTATGCGCATGGAGAATGTATTTTTTTCTTAAGTGGAATAGAGCATGTAAATTTAATTTTTGCTTTAAATACAGTGTAATATTGTGAAAATTATTTATTAGGCACATACAAATTCTTTTAATACAAAAAATAAAGGCTATAAAGACACGCAATGAAATCATAATTCTGTATTTCACATTCTGCATTCACATTTTTGACACATGACTGTCTCCGCCATATTTTGACGTCCCTCTGCCTGATACCGATGTCGATTGGAAGACCTTGAAAGGTCACTGGCAGGTTCCCTTACCAGATTAATGTGTATGATTATTTATTAAGTATGATATTGATAACAAAATAGTATATAATAAATATTTTAATGTAGGTACTACATAAAGTTGTAGACCTAAGCTAATCAGAAAAAATTGTAAGATTAGTGTTATGCTATATTTTCCCACAAAATGCCGCTTTTATCAGTAACTATGTAAGAAACACTTCTTTTATCATCATGGAAATTAGCAGGTGTGGAATGGAAATTACCAATGAAGTGCCTATATCTTCTCATGTGCGTACAGCCTTTGTTTTCGTTTAAATATCCTCTGACGTTGTTAATTTCATAATGCCAGTTATTTAAGATTACATAGTATCTATATAACAAAGAAACTTAGTTAAAACCCGGTGCCCCATGACGCCTCTTATTTATTTTATTTCTATTCAGAAAGTATTTGTGACATGAAAACTTCTTATTCAGTTCAAAATAGAATTAATGTTTTTCTTTTCGGGCAACTATGACTGTTTGACAAAAACCATATCAATATTCAGTAAGAATATGCCAAGCAGAGAAGGCACGGAAGACTAATAAAGTAAGCCAAATTCTATAAACGTTGTTCCGTCCCAGTAAGTGTGCGAGGCGCGGTTTCCGGCGCCGGCGTCGCCCGATGACGCTATAAATAATGGTGTCTCATCGCGCGAGTCATCGTCCGTTGACCAGAGTGCATTCCCGACCGGTCTCGTGCATACCATCTGTCAACTACGACTACGACCACTTCAGAATAGCACCGCATCGCTCGAACAGGTCTACGGCCGTATTAGCTATGCCCATCTTTGTAATACTCATCTCATGCGCGCGAGTATCGTGCGTGACTTCGAAGACTTCGATCTGTTGCCTTCGAAGAAGTTTATCGCTTGCTATGTGTGTTGTTTCTATGTCCAACAGTTTATTAAGATATTTTTTAATAGCAGTTTCCTGTTAACAGTGTATCATTATCTCATGATATCTGTCTACAGTTTCGAAATTTGTGAACAGGCAATTCAGTATCTATAATTTCTAATTATGATGTGAGTTAGATAAATGTATGTGATCATGATGACTTCACAATAATATCATATAAACCATTGAGCTAATCTTACGATTGAAACGGAGATTGTAATTTATTGGATTGGCTTTATTCGGTACAGTGTTAAAGTTTCTATGTCCCATGATGGAACCGAATAGTGGTTGTTCGCAATATTTGCCAAATAAAATCAAGCTTAGGTTGATACTTAGTACATAGATGAATAGCTTGGTAGGCAGATATAAGTATACAGATTACAGTGGATAGCTACCTTAAAATAAAATTGAAAGTGTTTTGTTTTGGCTGCTATTGCTACAATAAAATCATATAATAAACAATTTTAGATTGGTTGGGCATGATTAGGGAGATTAAGAACGGGATGAAAGTAAATTGAAAGTAGTTGGACCACATCGTATGTTGTAACCATGGTTTAACTCTACTTATGCCTTATCGCTTTATAAACATTGCCTTGTTACATTTTTTATATAAATCAAAGACTTAGTGTTTTTATTCATGACTAAGCATTATACACTTAAGAAAGCGTTTTTTACGTCCACTACCGTTTGGAATGTATGAAAACTTGACTGGAGCTACCTCCATACATAGGGAACCTGTATGCTGAGAGGTTTACGTTATGTCTTTAAAGGATCTGTAGTAACTGTCAACAAGCATATTGCAACCGTGGCTGATCCACCGTGGCTTCATAAAAGGAGGGGTCCTCCTTTTATTTTATTTTGTACGAGTATTTCCACGCGGCTACGCCCTCCAATATCCAAAAAATCAGTTTATCTCCTTTTTATCCCGTCAGGGAGGAGGGGGGGGGGGGCAATTTCCAAAAAATCTCTTAGTGCTCCCCTACAGCACGCATTCTGTAATGTTATGTCAAATGCCATAAGGTTAATACATTAAGAAAGTTAATTTTAAAAAATCATTATAAAATTTAATATTGTGGTTAATTATTCTAAAAATTTCTAATTTTCCGCGCAATTTTTTCTAGTTTTTCCTTTCATAAGATTCTTCTCCTGACAATAACAAACACAACAAAAAAAGAAATAGCGAAATCAGTCCAGCCGTTCACGCGTGATGCCGTGGCCAAGGGAAATAGAGATTAATTTTTATAAATATAGATTATTTATTTAAAACTGATGTTCCTAGGAGTTTTCTTTCACCGTTTCTATTTCTCCCTAAAGATTTAAAATTAAAAAATTCAATATTCAAATTTTAAAAAATACTTACATGAAATAAATTATTTGAGTTTGTCCATTACATTCGCGATACAGTGAACCCTAGTGCGAGAAACACACATACCCCCCGGTATGTGTTTTCGTTTATTTATTTATTTTTATGTTGTTTCGATTATTTTCAATTCAATTTGTACAATGATTCTATAATCTAAACCAAAGAATATTACGTAATAATGTATTGTAATACCCTAAAATCAATTTACGCTAAGCGGAAACGCGATTACTGAAACGTATTGAAAAAAGAAACTACGAGCAAATAATCTCGAGCGTACCGAATGAATTGTTAGCAGAAAATTTACGCTCGTAAATTACCGAAATATACAATTACCTTACATTCAATGTAAATGGCATTTACCGCTAATTTTAATATTTAATTTAAACATTCATTATAGGGTAATCACTTCTTTTCTTTAAGCGACGATAGGTTTACACAATAGCCGGGCACACAAACGTGTAGTGCAATTGCAAATAGTATGTAAGCGAACTTTTTAACAGATTTCATGTCGAAGATGAAGGTCATACTAATGTTTGATTCGTTTTTTGTATGGGTACACCGATCTCTCCCAAAATTTTCCTATTATTTCTTTGAATGTATATAAAATATTAGTGAGTTGGCCATTTACAAAATATCGTGAAGAAAATTAAAAAGGACTAGGAAAATTTGTAAATATAAGTAAATTTCTGTAGTATTTTTTTGGTCACCATACTGTGTTGTCCATTAACTTGTCTCATGCCAAACTTACCTTCCTTGTTTGCGTTGCACCCTGCCGACCCATAAATAGCTGACAATAGCATTAGGCATTAGGAGTTCGATAGGCTGTGTAGGTACCACTTAGATTTAAAGGGTGGAATCAATATATTCTAAGCTGTTATATATATTCTAACCTGTTAAGTACCATCATGTTTAAAAATCAACCGTGAAATGACTTTTTTGTGTTTTGGTTGCAGTGCTGGAGAGCGAGTTACAAGAGTATATTGTGTAGGGCCATACGCGGCAGTGACCGAATATCATCCTGCTGTCCGCATAGACAATATATCACGGCTGATTTAAAGCTTACTTGAAGTTACTTCAAGTTAAGATGTATGTAAATACTTAAGGAATTTCGTCACGATTATTTCAGTGCTATCACTGTAGGTCCATGGACGGCTGCTTGAAAAGTTAACATTGGATTTATTAACAACAAAATACAAAAATTAATCCCAATCATATTGAAAATAAAGCTAAAGAAAGACAAAAACATTTAAATGCGAAGGAATTGAAAATATTTATCGGTTTTAATAATAAACTTTAGCCAGTGACTTATATACCTTATACTGAAATGTCCAAAATTTCATAATTCGGTTTCTCGGCCTAAAACACCCTTGACCTGTTGCTTATTAGCTAATTTATAATTACATTTACATTTACAAGTTGTAACTTTTCATATTATATTTTGACTTGAAACATAACATTTTTAAAATTGAAAACACATTGCTGTAAGAAGTAAAATACTGCCTCTAGGAAGGTTATAGACGACCAATGGTCAAATTAAATCTTAAAAATATATGAAAAGATTTAACGATTATTTAAAATATGTTTATTATTATAAAATACCAGTTTTTATTTTATTTTAGACCCCATCGGGGTTATGAAAAATTATTTAGATTTTTGCAATTGAAAATAGCAGACCAAAGCAGACGAACCTAATGTTATTAAATTTTTCGTCGCCCATGGATATCACTAACACCAAATCAATTTTGCCGTACAAAATTGGAGGGGGAACCAGTACTATAGACTTTAAATATAAAATACAAAGATTAATTTAAGGAAATACAAAGCAATAGCCTTATTATAACAAATAGTACAATTAGATTGCTGATAGTTTACAGTAGATAGTTTACACGTGTTGAAAATGCGCGGAAAAGTGTTAAGATTTTTCTCAATTCAAGGCATTTAAAACTGTTTACTAATTACATGAATGTAAAAGTGACGCTTATGCAACTCAGTATTAACTGTACATGTTTGTTCCAGGGTACGAAAATCAAGATTGGTTCATTCCATCACCGGCGCTGCCTGTCAGCCCCGAAGACCTAGCGCTGACGCCTGACCAGATCAGGGAGACTCTCAACTACTTCCGTGAGTATACTATGTTGCATAACAATACTAAGTACAGGTATGGGTCGTCCATATATAACGTCACACGGATTTTATGATTATTTGAGACCGGGAGAGTCTTGTAAAAGTTGACAAATAATTATTAAGTGTAAACCCCCTGTTGTGATGTTACATATTTTGTAATATTTGGAAATTAAAAAGTGTTCCTACTTAAAATCTCACTTTTAACAATCAATAATGAACCAATCATTTCAGAAATTTCACAAAAACAACAAAATTATGAGATATTTGATAGATTTGGCGATTTTTTCAAGTTTGGAATTTAAGTTTAGAGTTAAAATCATATAAATTTGTATGCTATTTGAGCTTTATACACGTGACGTCACAAAGCTTATAACTTGTCCCTGCCTTGTTATACGATATTAAATTTGAAGACCCCTTTCCCTCCCTTACATATGATGTAATTTACGGACGGCCCCCAAGGTACCGTATTACACAACTTTCTTCAGCGATCTCCTGATGATGTGGTAAAACAAGTTCTTCAAGTGCGTTTCAAGTAAAAAAACTGTTTCAAGACAGGCGGCGCTTCGACTGTTTTTTAGTGTTGTTGGTTTTGTTTGTGTTTGTAGGCGACGGTGACCACATTCCAACGTGACATTGTGCTTATTCCATAGGCCATAATAATATACAAATGTATTTTGAAGTACATTACACGAACATTTATTTTTGTGTATAAGGCTGTGTTAGGTTAATGAATAAATTGTTAAGTAGGTATTTTCAGTAAGTATTTCCTAATGTCAGGGAGGTAAACATTTTTTACCCTCACTATTTGTTTTTGTTTATTTTGGTTAAGTATTGGTACTTTAGTAAAAAAACTTTGCAGTGCAGTCAAATTAAATCGAATTTTAGTCTTTGTAGATCAATAAATACTCAGGGCAAAGTAAAGAAAAAAAAGGTACAATTTATCATCAGATTAAATCATGGCACAATCAAAAGTATCAAAAGAAACATAAGTTATGAGAGATTATTTATTCAGCGTCCAGGAAAATTTACGGTATTAAAACTGTTGTCTTTATTACTTTACCAAACATGTTTTTTATCGATTTATTTTGAAATGATTTGAAATGTATACTATACTTAACAACTGGTTTGTTATAAGTAACAGAAGTAGCTTATACTATTTTATGCGACAAAAAAAATTTGAACCAAATATAAGAATATTTTAAGAGCTCACAAAAGTCTGAAAGTTTAGGGCATATTTTGGCAAACATTTAAATTATATATTATATACATCCATAAAAACATACATTTATTGAAAGCATAGGGCATTCATGCTCCAATTTAAATAATAAAAGAAATAATATCGACATTCACTGATTTATAAATAGAGACAATAATGATACAGGTCACGTGTTAATGATCATTAGTATCATTACACATGCCATAACCTTCAAATTGTCGACAATTACTTACATTTACCTAGAATGAATGTTGCTTCAATTACAAGAAGGAGGTCGTTGAATTGAATAATCCAGGCTTAGCATCATTGGCACGATCTGAAGAGGCGAATACCAAGGAGTTTGGACTCAGAGGATAATAATTATATTATTATTTAGAAGTGGACATCTAGGTGGATTGGATGTATGACGGGGTTCATTATTTGTTTTTTCTAGAAGTATTAATCGCTGTATGTTCACTATATCCAATATTGGTTCTTTTAATTTGATATACAGATGTAATTATTAGAACAAAATAACTCTCTTTTCAGTTCGCTTTTACATGATTTCACATGTTATTAGTTTTACTCGTGTGCAGGTATGAATGTCATCATCAAGCCACAGACTACCACGAAGGTCTAGTGCAGATTAGTAGACTTTGTATAAACTTTCTGACAACATTATTGAGACCTCCCAGATGTTCAGGTTTCCATACTGTTTTCCTTCTCTGAAGCAAGTGGTAATTAATTTTGTAACAAAAATATAAAGATACAGAAGTCGGTTAATAATTAGAATTAATTTTATCCTCACTTTGTCCAAATTATTTAAAATTTGGCACACTTATGGAGCAATAATTTAGAACATTACAATAATATTACAAATTATGACTGTAAATCGTCAGTTAGTCATCAAATCACAGAGGTCGTTATACTACTGAAATTAAATCAGTTTTGTATGTTCATATTCTATTCTAAGCTTGTACATTTTTTAAGTCCATGGAATAGTATTTTATGCTTATTTTTTTTTATCCGTGATTTGAACAGTTAGTACCGAATGGACATTGCTGCCATACATAGCATTTTTGGGAGTCGCGGGATTTTTCTTTGGATGGGAGGTGAAATAAATCGTAAAAAATGTCGTAAGTTTCATGTTTCACAAACTTTGTTTGTGTTGTCTTCTGTATTAGATTCTGCAATGTGCGCGTCTGAAGTTGTGTGTCTTTGTTTCATTACGTTACTTTCACGTGTTTAGTCGTTCATTTTCTTTTCTTTTGCTTCTAGAAAAGTTCTTTAATGTTATATGGACTTCTTTCAAGTTCTGCTTATCAATTAGATTTAGTTGAATTAGTAAACGCTGTAAAGTCGTTACCTACCTGGGTGCACTAAATTGTGTATTATACCAGAAATTAATTATAATACTACAGATTATCTATACAATCATGTGGTTTTTATCCTTGCTTTGATATCGTCACACGCGTAGGTATGGCGGCACGAGATCCGCAAGATGCTAAATAAATTAAATAGGGGTACAGATAAGCGTAATGTCGGAGCGGGTGGACAGCGGGCGTGAGTGGTGCGGCAGTGACGGGCGGCCGCGGCGGAGCGCATGCGCGGCGGCTCGGCGTACACCAGCCAGTGCCGGTTGCGCCGGTAGCCACGCGACACGCGTGCTTCTCTCAGCTCACCCTTCGCCGATCGATACCGCGGTACCACCGGCCCTCGTGCGAAACGAGCTGCGCTAAACATAGGGATTCCGGTGCAACGCTGCACCTACCAATATAGAGCACTGTTCGCTTGTCCTCACCTATCACAATTAAGTGGAACGCGCCGCCCGCGCCTCGGTATAAAAGTGTCTATGAACATCGATCCAGTGATATATACATGCGTCTTAGATAGTGATAGTTGGTCTGATTTATCGACCGTGCGCATCGCTCCAGCCGCATCCGTTCCATTGAACTTGCGGCGGGTTTAAAAGGTATAGCATAATAATTCGATTGCGGTACGCATATAGCCGACGAGTCGGCGTCCCGTCGATCGAGGTGTGTTCGGGAATCGCGAGATTCGCGTCGCGACGCTGACTGCGGCGCCCCGCTCTGCGCAACAGCTGTGGGCCACCGCCACACACTGTCTGTTATCTTGACCGTGAGAAAATAATTATTACGTTCATTATCTCGTTGTACGCAGTATGGAGACCTTATTTAAACATTATGGAACTGATAACAGCAAAGAACGGTTTCGGTCGGTCTGCAATGCTGCTACCTATATGCCGTTCTATGGTACATAACTTTGGTACAGCTGTGTAGTTTTGTGTTGATATTTTTAAATAAACATAGGCATATTTCGTGTCGCCTTTAATTAATTAATTTGCTGGCTTGCTGCATGATTATTTTGTTACTTTTAACATAACGTGTGAAATGGAGATTATTTAAATGGAATTCCGCATTGCTCACTTAGCTATTAGTTAATTTTTTATGATCTACTATTTATTCATTGCACAAAATGGCGTGCTTTTAATTACCGATCATTCTTGCGCACCTTGCCGCATAGGAAGGTACCGCGCGCTGAACAATGCAGTTTTGAGGAACGGTTAGTTATTTTACAACTACTGATTGTAGCTGCAGCTATAAAAACACACTTCAACTAAGGAAGTATTTTAAACGTCGCGTAAGTAAAAAAAGTATATCAAAGTAAAAAAAGCATATCTTTTACATTGATTTGAGACTGTTCCTTTCAAGATCCTATGATCCAGTTGAGGATCTAGGTGTGATAGGATTTCGGTTCGATTTCAAGCTGAGACACATGAATATAATTGTTTGTTCTCTAGTGATTATCATGTGGTGTTTTAAATGTGTATGTTCAATGTGTTGGATGTAGTTGCGTGTATTAATATAAAGTTACGGATGGCTTTATATTCTAGAGTTCAAAACCCTTTAGATTGCAGACACGCCAACGTAGTGGGATAATATCATGTACACATTCCAAGCCTAGAAGCTATTACATGTAACCTGTTATGATGCAGATGCATTCCAGTTACCGTATTAGTTGCGCGCTTCTTCATTATAGCTAACATAGATAGGCTATTAGATGAAATTGCCTTTGGATAAGAAGTAAATTAGTGTGAATAATTGTAAAACTAAGGCTAGTCATGTGAGCATGTATTGCATTACATTGTAACTGCATTGTTTAGTTATTGCTTTTGTGTAGACGGAAAAGGTTTGCTCATTATGCGAACTACAAGTAATTAGTGCTGTGAACATGATTGCATTTGATTTCAGAATAAATTGTAATTATTATTCGATATTAGATTTGGATATTAGTTATGTATCAATGAGTGTTTTAGAGACGTGGGGGTCATGGAAGGGGGTTAGATTTTTTTTATTATAACGGTTTTAAATCTTAAAAGATGTTTACAATTATACATTGCCATGTTTAAGGTAACATAATTTACGGTAACGTTTGTTATAAAAAATCAACTTATATTTTAGTGGTAATTAGAGTAAAAATTCAAGTTTTAAATCTAAGTAAGCTTCGCAGAATGAAATGATACATATTTATGTCAGTCCAACCATGAAAGAGCATAAGTTTGCATAAAAAATGTAGGAAGTACATATAATTTGCCTATCTAAATTACTTATTATTATTATTATCATCTAAATTAGATGGAAAATATTGTACACAGATAAAAAATTTGGTTGGAAAATTAATGACACATTAAAATTTAAAATAACAATATCTTAGACTGATCAGATGAGGAGGTACTTTGGAGCTCGGGTCAGCTAGTGCGCTTCAGACGTACCTACCTACCTACGGCATTCGCGTGCTCATCCGCTGCAAACATCTGCACTTGATCGTGAAAGTTTATTACCATTGGCCTCAAATGTTAGGACCGTTAAAGAAATTACCCACTTCTGAAACACAAAAATTTGTAATGGCGTCTTAGGCAGTCATTAGTGTTCAGGTGTTTTCATATTTAGAGTTCGCCACCACAAATTACTAAAATGCTTTTGCCAGGTGATGCTAGTATAACTGTTTTCTACGTTTACCCCTTTATTGATGATGTACGCTAGTTTAAAATATTTATAGTTTATCAAACTTGTATCATAGACTGCATAGAGTGAAGTGGACTATGAGTTTTATCTAAAGATGTGCATCGAAAACTTGAAGCAGTGGACACAACACAACTCAAGAGTAATTGTATAAAGAGACAAAAATTATCTCTTAAGTACTTGTCGGATGCCTGACTCATTAATGTAATGCCAAGCATTGCATTATTGTATTTATTTCATGAATAATATAAACATACCTATGTAATAAAAATGACAAATCGGTATATAACCGGGTCTAAGATATCGTAATATATATGTTCATAGAAGTCGATGATGTTTATTTTATTTTATTCTTTTCCTCTTTTTATCTTGCAAAGTTTATCGATATTCTAGATCGACGTAAAATGAATTGAATCTTTGAAAAAAAAAGCCATTAACAATTGTGAAGTAATTGGACAAACAATAATGAATGCGGATCTATTTCTTAACACAATTGGTGCAGCTACTTATAATTTCTTCACAATCTTATCGTTGTCGTTATCGAATTAAATAAGTAAATTGGTAAGATATAATTGTCCTCATTACCTATATCCATTTTAATAAAACTGGTACTTAATGCTACAATAATCTTGTCCACGCACATGTTACTATTTAGTACGTGATATACTTGTATCTAATATGCGGTAATAAATAGTATAGGCATATTAAATTCTCAGTCACCAAGTATTGAAAATCATCTTTATCAAATATTCATACTTGCCTAGGTACCTACATATTAATAAATGATTTTTATACCTAAAGTGAATAGATTACGTTGTATTGTAATAAAGATGCAAGCAAAGAGAAAAATATACTATTTTTTGTGTTTAAAATTTTATAATAAGCTTTCGAAACTTTTTTAATTACTTAATACATTTATTGTTACTTTTTATCATGGTTTTACTGCCTTTAACTTGGCTCTAGGGGACTGTGCAAAGGATCAAAACAAATCTGTAAACAGAAACTAATAAAGCATGGTTATTTTATCTGAAGATGCGTATATTATGCGGTATGATTCAGACTCGTATTAAAATTATTTTTTATCGAGATTCGACATAAAAGAGGAGAGGAGGAGAGTGTCAAGGCAGTTAAGATTTTTTTATCTGTAAGTCGATTAAAGTAATTTTTAGTACAAATAATCATTTTTAAGGCCGTTTTATATTTTGAATTAGATACTTGGGAAAATCTTTATTCGTTACTTTATTTAGTTGTCTATTTTACAAGAACTCGTATAGATAATATGTTTTTTTTTAATTACAAAATACATATAATACTAGGTACCTAAATACAGTTAAATATAGGGAACAAAACGCGAAAGACGTAGGCATATCTTATCACAAACGCACTACAGCGCAGTGCACGCAGTGACCTTACTATACAAATCTGACCTCAAGCCATTACTTTCTTGTCATTTTTTTATTACAAGGAGACAATTACGTAGTGGATATTTGAATTCATGATCTAAATGCTAAATTCGACCAATCATATTCAACTATATTTTTCAATTGATATGTACATATTAGGTATATGTAGTTTTTATTTTCTATTTTCTCCCATTCTCGGCCTTTCTATTTTACTTGTAAAATAATATAATGATAGTAATATAACTTCGTTACTGTCATATTCATACCGCAAAATCGTTTTGTTCACATTGCCTTATTAAGGCTTTTGCCATTAAACCATTCTTTGTTTGATATTAAATTTTACAAGGGGTCTAAAATTAAACATAAATGACTATTATAATTTTATGTCTATAGAAAAAACCATGGGATGTGTTTGAAAATGGATCCATAACTAACGGGGCAAGGTTGTTTGACGTCAAAGTGTGAATCACGTGCAAGCCGACCTTAAAACGCTCGGAGCGCTTCTACTGTTAGTGCTCCGCCGGTAAATATTCTTAAGCGCCGTCAAAAAACCGGACTGAACAAACATTTTGATCTATCACCACGGCCATGAGTATATGTAATCAACATTGTGTCTGTCTGTGTTTGTTTGGCACACATGCTTACACACGTTACGTATTTCTTTGAGACTGAGCTGTTTAAAAAAACAGAACGCAGCGATCATCACTTTCAATTATGGTCATTACCTATAAGTAACGAGACATCGTTCGTTAATGGCCGATATTTTTGAAACACGCCAACTAGTTTAGGTTCGAGGCTGAAAGATAATTATCAGTGCTTCAGTGCATTTGCCATGGATTTCCTCTTGGCCATGAGATCATGAAAACGATTACACGAGACTTGTTCGTAATGATTCATTGATGTTTAGATCGTTACTTTTCGCATCCGTTGTTAATTATTCAAAACATTGATAATTGAATAAGAATTGTCTTCCATTTCTATTGTTTTATCTGTACTACAATTTATTCAATGACACCTATTGTTATGCTGCATACCTGCAGAAACCTACAATATTATTCATGTTGCTTTTTGCCTATCAAAGTCACTTACATTTACCATTCACAGCTTAATTGACTTTGCCTTTGCATCTCAAAAGCAACTAAAGCACATTTCAATATACTAATAATTATGACAATGTTGACACTGATTATATTATTCAGGATTGGAACTAGTTTACATTCCTTTTCCAATATATATTTTTTATTACTGGTAAAGGAGTTCACTAAATAATCAATATAATATGTAAAACTCTTGCGTTACAAATTGACTGACAGACAACGCACAGCTGAAACTACTGAACGCAAGAAGCTGAAATTCCACCCCTAAGGGGATAAAAAAAGGGGATAAACTGTGTTTTTTTATTTGGCGGGCGTAGCCGCGTTTGAATGCTCGTTTAATATATCTAATCTTTAAATTATTTTCTCCACTTTCCGATTCAGGATCCGATTGTAGAGTCTTTAGATCTTCTTATTCGCTTTAGGTACTTCTGTACCTACATTAAAGAATATTGTATTTACTAACTAGTGCATCCGCTTCGCTTCACTACGGGAAACATGTCCCTTAGTACGCACATTCGGAAATTGTTAGGCGTGATTCTTTAAACTGACAACTTTTTTATTTCTCAACCGATTGAAATAAAACAAATAACTACTAAATGTTAAGTAGAGCTTATCATAATATATAAGCAAAAACCGCATCCAGATCGGATAAGCCGTTCGAGGATTAGCGCGTACAAAACCAGACAGACAGACAAAAATTCTAAAAATCATTGTTTTGGGTTCCATTGCGTTAATAAAGACCCCCAGTATTAGTTTTCCCATATACATATATTATATGTACAGACAGCGACCAGTACAGATTTATTATTAGAATAGATATGTATGTTGTACCTTTAGCCGAAACAATTGCTACCTCTGTTTATGAGATATTTTATAGTTTTACTGTCGGTTTTGCTAGTTAATTAAATTTCCAAACATAAATTACAAATCGCTTAGCAGAACTTCCCTTGTTGGTCCATTGCTGAGCACAAATATGCTAACCTAGTTTCATAAATTTAATGAGTAGAGAGTAGAATACAATAAGAACATTGACAGGTTTAGGCCCGTTACATCTTTATTATTTATTAGAAACACAACGATCTAAAGATTTTTTGGAACGAAGTTCCTTACGGCAGGCTTGGAGGGGATAGGGATTTTGCTGCGCGACCGAACTGAAAAATATGTGATAGTAAAACCGTAAGCGTGGAATGAGACGCGTGGAAAAAAGTGCGTGGAATAAAACCGTTAAATCAGACGTGCGCAGGCGCGACAGTAGCCGAAGGAACTTCGTTCCTACCTGGTGTCCCACGACACAATTAGTTTTTATTCCTTTATAAACACCTACTTACATTTAATTAAATGTTAGTGGATAAAACTGTGTATGATGTGGGAGTCTTAAAGAGGAGAGTGAATATAGGGTTATAAGTTAGTGCGTTCAACACCTTAGACTTCATCGCCACTTTCCATCAGGTGGGATAGTAGTCAAGCATTCACTTATTTAATATATAAAAATCGTGATCATGAACAAGTATATAAACGGACGAATGCCAAAATGATTACAAGAATTGTTTACGATCAAACCGATTCTAATTATAACTACACATAAGGTGGTCGAATTTATTGTAAGGTCGGATACTGAATCGGAAAGTGTAGAACATGATTGTATCTATCCATAATTTATTACCATGGATCTGTTCCAAGTACTCGTACTCGTACCATTTACTAACCTTGACACTGGAATAATCAAATACTCTTACTCATTCTGTGTGTTCGACATAAGTAATTATATAATGATAGATATATTGATAGAGCATTTCAATGGTTACAGTGTAAGTGATATATTTTCGTTCAACAGCATTGAAATAATAATACCTGGTAAGAGGAAATTCAATTATTGACAATTGAACCGGCACGATTTCACAATATGTTTTGCATGTTTTTCGTCAAAACAAATATTGATTATAGCCAAGTGTAACCAAGTATGATATCGCAGTTAACATTGGAGAGTTTTAATCGTCGGACTCATTCGTAATTTAAATTGTGAATATTGGTAGTGGACATTTCAAGTGTTAGTTGGGTGTGTGGGGGAGAATCATCGTCGGCGTGACGCGGGCGGGGCCGATGTTCGCGGCTGGGGCGCGTCACGGCGGAGGGCGTCGCGGGCGGGGGCGCGGGGGGCGCGGGCGCGCGCGCCTCGCCGCCGCCCGGCTTCGATCGCGAGCTCTTCCAGGAGCTGAGCTTCCTCCCCGACGCGGAGCTCCGAGAGTGTCTCGGCGAGTATCCCGACTTCCTGTACCACGTGGCTCGGGACAGGTTCGGACGACTCTACTTTCGCGTCATAAGGACATTGCTCCTTGATCGAGGTACGGTCAGAAACGTGAACTATAATGTCGGCTCATCTCATCGCTCACAGCAACTTCAGGTGTTTTCAGCGCGGTATTCTTTCGCTTCCTATCGCCCTTCTACATTTTAGATGTCATGGATCTCATCCATAGCTTCTGCTCTATCATCACTCAAGTTTGTTTCTAATTACACCGTAAAGGTTATTGCTTGGAAGTTATTGTTTTGTACTAGGTTATTAACGACTGATCATTTTTGACTTCCCGTGCCCATTTTATCAATCATAGCTATTTATGTTCAGTGGTTTTATACATACATAACTTCATAATCATTGGTTGAGGTTGACATTGACATAATTAGAAATGCATAATACCTAATATAGAAAAAGTATCTTCAAAGAATTTTAAAAAAGTACAGTTACCATAATTGCCTTGGTAATTTTCACGTGACCTGTGCTACAATAAGTAAAACACTTACATGTATTAGAAATGCTGTTTCTAAAAATGCCACACAATGAAATATTTCTAAGATTCAGATTTAAATCCTAGAAAGGTGCACATCTGAGGCCGCCGCCGTTAGAAAACTTCCGACAACGCTAATTACCTTGAATAACCGCAAATATTTCTTTCTATACTTTATTTAGGAATGCACTATCATTAAGTATCAAGCTATTTTCTTCAATATAATACGCTACGTGGAATAAATTACTGCACTGTAAATAAAACACTATCGGTACATTTAAACGTTTGAAATATACTTTGAGTATTTATACAAAGGATATTTATAAGACACAGGATACAGACTAGTATACCTATTTGCTAATATTGTTCGGTTAATGCAGTAGATTACATTATTGATTAATATTCACTGTATTAAAACACACCGGTGCAGGGTCGTTTACTTTTTAATTGTAAGTATGTGTACCGAGTACCGTGATTCATCCAGTGCATTGCACTAGTTGAACCTCTAGCGTTAACTGTGTGCTCTGCGCAGCGAAGTGGTATCTGAAATCGATAAAAACTGAGAAAGTCCTTATCCTACGAGCGTAGAGACGTAACCGAATGCACAATTGATATCCGTTGTATTTGTAACGTTAGGTTAGGTAAGAGTGGGAAAAAATCACACACGCACCATTGTACGGCACCATGATTGATGTTGGTTCCCACATGACGCTTTTTGTATCGCTGGAAAGCTATGCAATGGGTTTGAGCGTCTACTCGACTGTAATAAATTGCTAATCATATACGTTGTACCCGTTGCGATACAACATTGATGGAATACTATATTCTCTGACTACAATAATTACTTAGTCATATAAATTGTATTTCTCAAAGCTATTAGTTCTCTGTAAGGCTTTTCATAACACTGTGTAATGTTTCATAAATGTTACATTTTACAGACCTAATTGGATTGAAGGTGTCGGTTGTTCCTAAGTGGATTCGTTGTTATTGTATAGAAATAGCCGCTACGTATTTTTTGCTACTTGTTTCTTTATATGTTTTGGACTATGGAAATATCGATAACAATCTCTCTTGCAGGACTTTATTCAAGAACCACTTTTAAGTCGCCTTGACATGATCTCGGTTGTTAGTCAGTTTTCCTTCTTGTGGTATTTGTAATATATGTGGTTAGCGACTGTAACTGAATATTTTGCAGTGAATTAAACATGCTATCGTTTTACAGTATAGAAGAAAAGTTGATAATTGGATAACGATCACACGAGGAGAATTTGTCAATAAATACTCGATGTTGTCGCTTGTTGTCTTTGTACTCCAGTTTTCCCATGTTGCACAATAGAATAGTCTGTTTTGCGTGCCCTCCGAGCCCGGCATTCGATGGTTGCGTACGCAGTCACTAACTTGATCGGTCGGTTCGCGCTAGTGTTCCAAGTTAGACAAGTTTGGTAATCTAGTGCTAGTGAGTGCTTCGTTGCAGCTGATTAGTTACTGATCACAGTGATCACGAATCCGTTTTTGCGCTTGCAAGATTCTAACCGAGATAAAGGTTCCATGACCTCGCAAAACTCGGAGATCGATGATATTTTTGCGGGTCAGTGCTTGCTCCATTTTATGACATGAGGTTGATTAGTAACTAATATCCTATTATTACAAATTATCTTATCGATGTTTGGCTTCGGCGAGCGCCAATTGAGCACTTCACACGCGAGTGCGTCCCGCTCACACGTCGTTTTGCAACAGTAACGATGTCGTTTACCGCCTCTAAGTAATTGTTATATTATCCTTTTGTAATGTCGTGTACTCCGCTGCATCGTTACATTGTGGAAACTCTGAAAATATGTGGTACCAAAAATGTTTTTTCTGAATAACAATATCAGGGTGACATTTGTGCTTCGATAATTGAGACTTTTTTCTCTGTGAAGTTTTATTTAATAAGCTTAACGATATGTTTTTATGTGTAGAAAGTTGTTTTAGTAAATCAGGTGTACTTTTATGGTCGGTGTTTTTTAGTATATTAAAAGACTTTAATTTCAAGTTAATCAGTTTAATTAGGTACTAGCTGGCTTTCACATCCTGCCTTAGGATTGTTTATTCTTCGTCAATCAGAATGAAGCTATATTTCTTTATTCATTAATAATAAAGGCGGTTTAATTTCTAAGCGATTGATAAATGATAACTTTCACTTCTTTGTTTCATTATTTCATTTTGCCATAGTTTTGTTATTTCTGTATCAGTTTGTTTTGTTGTTTTGATCTTTACTCGGTTGTTGGTTAGCGGGTTCGAAAGGTTTTATTAATTGATTATAAATTAAAATATATTTCTGATTGTGTCATGATATTCGTGATATTATTGTGAAAACATCCTTAATTAAAATATGTATATTATCTTTTCCAAATATTTATTGCCAGTAAAATAAATTTCTAAAAAGCTGTATATTTTATACTCTCTATAGAGGCTTGCAAAAACATAAATTCTTTTGTATAAAGCGAAACGATGACTTTAATGTATGTGCATAAGTATGCTTTAAAACGGCTTTGTAAAAAGGCAAATAGTTTGAGAAAAATTCAAAACTCATTAAATTAATGTGGTAAAGTAATTATCTACATCTACGGATTCTATACGATAATAAATAGATGAAGGTATTTACAAAATGAAGTATTTCTTATTGTTATTAAGTATTATTAGTGTCGGTCTTTATCTTATCGCCATTGTTTAAGTCAGTGCGCCTAAATTCATTTGTGTTTGGTGTTACAACAGTGTCGTTCTGTTTGCAGTTCTATGCAGCAACAGGGTGAGCCAAATGACAAAAACCTACAATGACATCGAAGCGGTAACACGGCTCTTAGAAGAAGTAAGTTTCTATTACTATATGAGGGTTAATCCTTAGTAACTATGTTAAACTTTAAATACAGGAAAGACCCATTTGATATAGTTTTTGCTTGTTCTGCAAAGTTTACAAAGTAGTGTAGTAGTTCTTACAGCGCTGAGTGTAAGCGATTTCTGATTACATCGATCATTCAACGTGAATATGCCATTGTCCTTGCGGAACAATCATGTTGTTTTTGTCGGAAGCTTGAACTCTGAACAGAGCAAGTAGAGTTTTTAGTGACGTTCATAATTGCTGTTCAAAAGTTCTCATTGTTCGTAGCCCAAATCAAAATTTTAATTGATATATTAAGTCTTGGTAATATTTTTTAAAGAATGTTTATAAATCCGTCACTTATCTTTTGTATGTTAATACAATTCGTATTGTTTTTGACCGAGCTGTACACAAAAAGATATGGAAAATAAAAGATAATAGATTAAAACATCATTGTAATCCAATTTAAATCCAAATGAAACACTACCTCCGTTTTGTATGTTTACCGTGAATGAATACTCGATCATATAAATAATTATCGTATTTTATTTTATTAAAATAGGAGAACACATTATTTTCCCGGCAAGTAAGTTTCGCCCACTACAACTTAAGGTACGTTTGCAGAAAGAGAAAGACTTAGAATTAACGGCACGCATCGGCAAAGAGCTGCTGACTGCGAACGGGCGACTGGAGGCACGCGTCACCTCGCTCGAGGGCGAGTTGCGCGGCGCGCGGGACCTCATCACACAGCTCCGGCACGATCTCAGTGCCAAGACTGACTTGCTACAGGTATGTGAATAACATGATTTATGAAGTGAATACTTCTTTAGTAACGTTGTGATTTGGAATTCGATGAAACGGAAATGACGCGCAAATGGAACGAAACGGAAACTAAAACAAAAAACGTTTTAACTTGGGAGAAAATGAGATAGGAACATTAGCAAGGGTTAGAACACTTACAGCCCTGCAAGGTAGCCGAGTGGTTTGAATGTCCCCAGCCCCATTTTTTTTAAAATTATGTGCGTATTAGAATTAATTATCACTTGCTTCGGTGAAGGAAAACATCGTGAGGAAACCTACTAAGAGTAACTGAGAGATCTCCAAAATGTTCTCAAAGGTATGTGAAGTCCGCCAATCCGCACTTGGCCAGCGTGGTGGACTTTGGCCCATTACTCTCACATCGGACCACATCACATCTCACTCAGCTCGGAACGGAAACTCGGCGCACGTTAACACTTCTTAGCTCTACTTAACTGACTTCCTTCTGTTCTGAATACCGGTACGGTAATATTTGCTAGTCATCGGCTGAACGACGGTTTTACGACGCATTACTGTAATGACATCGGCCTATAAAGGGACTGTCATTATAGATGTGTTCAGACATTATGTAGAAGCTGTGCTAATAATTCATTATTAAATATTTATATTACACTTTTTATATAGATTTGGAAAATAATGCAAGTTTTGACGTTTGTGCAATGATTGGTGACGTCATCAGTTTTGCAGTTACGATTCTCAAATTGTATGTTTGAATCGGAATCAAGTGGAAAAATTATGGTACAGGTGCAAAATGAAAATATTTTCCTTATGACTTTGATGTGGCCATGATGAAGCATAGCTGTACTGAAATATACTAAGAATGTACTCGCCCACACAATTTAATTCGGCTTATGACAGTCATCTAAAGTCCGCGTTATCATTTTCTGTATTTGAATTTAGATATTCCCTCTTGAATACACTTAAAAGCGGGTGGAGTCGAACTCGCTGAGCTAGGGTGCCGTAGAACCCCACAGCAGACATACCTACAACCGCCCCCCCAAGGGTGCAATCAATAGCGTAATAATAATTCACGTCTGGACAGCGCCATCTAGTTTCATGATTTTAATATCTTTTTGTAACTGTTTTTTTAGGTTATGGTTTTAAACATGAGCCCGATTGATATTTGTCTGGTTTTGTTTGTTGACTTCCTTGAAAATTTTTTTTAACACCATGACACTGATAGTTCAGTAAAACATGCGGCTTTTTTATCACAACATCAAGGCAGATTTTCCTCCAATTGTACTTAAAAGCAGTTTACTTGAACCTTTTTTAATGTTAACAGCCTGCAATTGGCAAACAAGCCACCTAATGTTAAGTGTACACCGTTGTCGGTGGATATCAGTAACACAGGCATCACTTACCATCAGGTGGGATCGTAGTCAAGCGGTAACTTATATTCAGTAAAAAAACACCGATGAGATTTCGGAGAAGAAAGAAGGAAAGTACTGGCTCTCAAACTCTCGGCCGGAACACGAGAACGAGAGGGTGGTAGCTCCCATCAAGCTTTATGACAACCTTGAGACCGATTTAAAAAGTAGGCGTAATACAAGAAATGCATATTATGTACGTTCTTTAGGTATATCGCGATAGCATAGGCTATAACAAAATGTAGTCGTTTACATTACCTATGTTGTCATTATTTTGATGTTCTCGCATCATGGTGATGCGACGCGTGGTGCAGTAATATCATGACTATTGTCCCGGTCCGCGTAGGATAAATGGTTAGGGATAGCAATATTGTACTGCATCTTTAGTAAATTATCGTCTAATGGAGTCCATTACTGTCGTTAAAATGCTGTTTAATCTTTACCACGCCTTGTCAACATTAGCAAATAAACGTCATGCGTCACCGGTTTTTCATTGCGCTTACGTCACTCTTGTGCTGTGATCACGTGTATAGATTGAACTCAGTAGATTTTGGCCGTGTTTCGATGGTAGAAGCCATATGGTTGGCAGGCCCGGGTTGCCAAAGTATTCGTAAAGTGCACTATGTACATATAAGTACATTTTTGTGATGCAGAAAATAAATAAAAACGTCTTGACTGAACCGAGTAAGTACTAAGATGCAAGTATTGCTCGTTGCTAGGGGCGTGTTGGTGTGCGAGTCAGCTGGCGTTCTAGTTTGGGCAACACCCGGAGGATTATTACATTCCTATGATACGGGTAAGGCTTCGGTATAAGCTGGGTTTGTCTGGTGCATAGACGATTTTTTTGTGTTAATCCGATTAAGGACTTCGGAAGCTCGTAAATTCGTTATAGTACATATAGGAAGTTAGTGTACCGTTTCTGCGACGCGTGAGTACTTAAAATGATGTAATATCGATACAGACGTTAAAATACCTAAACACTTAATTAATATAGTGACTGAAATAAATAAGTAGCAGAGTTTCACAGGTTTACCGATGCGAATCGAGGACGGATTACTTGTCATTAATTTACCAGAGATGAAGTCCCGAAGAGGACTGAGGAAATCGATTTGTGATAATGTCTTTTATGTTCCTAACCAAACCAAAATAGTATTGTCAATAAAAAATACCATAGATACGGGTGTCAATTATAGATTGTAAATGGTAAATTATGTGGATCATAAAATCATTTGGGATGACATTTATTAGCTGGCAATTATGTCGTTGAGAATCGTTACGCGTCCTCTATATTACTCGCGAAGTTCAGCGAAAACGATTGTGTGATGTGTCAGCCACTTCGAATATTATCATGCTTTCTGGGCTTCCGTGGCTTGGCACGAAGCACTATTGAACGCTTTAGTTTCCTAAAATTGAGCGAGTAGTATAGGGAATAAACTAGTTATTCTGGTAGTGGACGCGTAAATGTTACGCATTAAGTCGACCACGGCAAAACTCATTTTTAAACTAAATTTCGCGCTAATGATAACTTTGACAGTCGCAAACGTTGATTGTCGTGTAGTGTGGTGACATCCCGGTGTGACATTGCAGGTGTTAACAAATGACACAGAAGAGGGCACTCCCCCGGAGGAGCAGGAGGCGGCCACGGCGGCGGCGCTGCGGCGGCGCACCGGCGCGCTGGAGCGAGAGAACCGCGCGCTGCGCGACGAGGCCGCGCGCCTCGCCGCCGGCGCCGACAGCGCCGAGCAGGCCGAGCGACAGCTGCTGCGCGACATCGCCAATCAACTCGGTCAGTGGATACACTCCTCAATGTCTTAGAACGTTGGGACATTGCCGATCAATTCGGTCAGTGGATACACTCCGTAAGGTCTCAGCACGTTAGATCAGCTAGACTTCACCTCCACTCCGACTCAAATGATAGGAAGGTTGATATTGATATATGGTTGAATTTTTGACATTTACATACTTGCAAGAAGTTGAAAATTATATTCCTATAAGCATTAGAGTGCCCATTATCCGGAAAAGTAGAAAGTAAAATTGGATAATTATCTATAATTATTATATCTTATGTAATTTCTTAAAAGTGATCAAACGTAAATCAAAAAAACCTTCAATTTATAATGCATTTTATCTGTTTATCACTTAGTGTGAAAATTAGAGCAAGGCTGTGTCTATTTATCAAGTAATTTAGGTCCTCATTTATTACAGTTATGTCAATATGTATGTGTGTTCTGGCTATGCATCTTAAATGTTGCATTATTTATTTTATGAAACATCTTTAGTCTAAGACTACTGAATATTATTCGACATTTTATTAAACGAATATTTAAATGTTATATAAGTTCATTATTGTGCACTTTTCATTTTGTATGTTGGTTATATTTAGATTTATCCATGAAATTGATGCTGAATTATCTTAATACTTATTTAATTTACATAATCGTATATTAAAATTCCCTCAAGGCTCACGTGCATCATTGTAAGTCAGTTTTTTTACCTAATTCAAGATTATGTTTATGTGTTTACCTTTCAATATGATATTCTATGAAAAAATAAAATACATATAATTAAAGTAAATATACAAATATGTAACTTACAAAATATATCGGCGTCAATTATAAAAGAACTCAAATCCGATTACTGTGGTTATCAATAAGTACTGATGTTTAAGATTTGATAATGACAGCTAATTATAATTTCACGTGCATTGTTCATTAGATTATTTAAGAGATATAAATTTATTGCTTTGTTATTGTTTTTATCAGAGATGGGCAGAATGTAACCATGATTTCAGATTGCTATTACATCTGGAGACCCGGAAGTGCCTCGCGAGCGCTTTTAGAGAAAATGTAGTTAGAGCGTTCTTGGCGGGTGCATTACCGTAATCCGTGATCATAACATTTTGGGAAAAATGTACCACCAGATGAAATTGTAATCTGTAATCATGATTAAATTTTGCCCACCGCTGCACCAGATGAAATTGTGATATGTAATCATGATTACATTTTGCCCATCTGTGATTTTTAAATTATTGAATGTCGTCGGCCGTTACCATGGTTTGGAGAGTTTAAAGCATGGTGGATCAAGGTGGCCTAGCAGCGTGTTTTCTATAAGGCTTGCACCCTGTCAGACCATACTTGTTCTAACTTGCTTGTGTCGTCGTTAAGAAGGTAGAAGAATGAGTTTATGCTGTAGAGAGAAGAAAGAAGAATATCAACCGGTCTTTTTTTAAAGGTTTCTTATATTTTTAAGAACACCCACTATAAAAACTTTATGACACGTTGCGAAAACAGTACCTAATGTCAAAACTATCACAAATTTTTGGTAGTGTGTGTAAGTAAGAATAATTCGCAACATTATTTAAAAATATAAATAATTTTGTTACGATGGAAAGGAATGTTTTTTTTATTTAAATACTCTCAGACGCTGTTAGCTTGGTGGCTATGGCATGGTGGCTATTTATTCAATACATAATATACAGTAAAATAAGTTTTTTCCACTGAGTGACTCTTTTTATTTGTTTTTTTTAAACAATTCAATTGATTAATAGAATCTTTTGGATTATTTATGATTCACTAGCTGCCCCAGCGAACTTCGTACCGCTCTATAATTAATAAACAAATATGGTGGCATATCGACAGCAGCGTCACCTATCGGGTCCAATTGTGAATCTAAACCATTCTTGGATCCACCTGAAGACACACAAAAAAATTCAACCGAATCGTTTCGTGCGTTCCGGAGTTATAGCGTCAGGAAGGAAAACCCGACTTATTTTTATATAATAGATGAGGCTGGTAGATAGTTTGACGTTTTATTTGTAAATATAATATTGGCAACTGTTTGTTTCTTTATCTGTGTATGTAGTTGTTTTTTGTTTTCTTTTACGTTGTAATGATTAATACTTAGAGGATATGAAAAAGATGAACAAAGTAGTATGGTACTTGCTAATAAATAAATATTGTATAGGAAATGAAAATGTATATACAATGAGATAAATAGCTTTGAACAATAACTGTGTGAAGGTCATATCTGGATGCGACGTAATGTAACGTGTATAACTTTAATTTTATTAAATACTATTTGACACGTTCTAAATTATAAACAGTTCGCGTGTGCATTACATCACTACGCTGGCTTTGAGTAATGGTTTTGTATCTATTTACATACATTGTTCATTAACCATGAAGTTATATCTGTTTTAAATGCACGGATAATATTTACAAAAAATACCATTATGCGGTACAACATGAAGTCATAATACGTTTCCAGACCTGAATTACCTAGAGATATCCAATTAATAATTCATAATGGATTATATAATTTGTATTGGCGTACCGCCGCAACGCAGTATTTTGTTACAGCCCATTCTAGTGTCTAGGCCCTCGCGTTGGATCAATACTATGTTATGATACCAATACCCGCAGTCGTTTAGAGCGCAACTAAGGCCTACAATAAAATTGACGTCGTTAAAATGCTAAACAAGGCACTAGACCTCGGATGTAAGACAATTTAAATAATAAGTAGGTTGAGTACTGGTTGAGTCACTGCTTTTACTATTAGATCTTTTTACTACGATAGCCGTTCTAATAAGTCAAAGAGACCTATATAAATTTGTAATTTTTTGGAACAAAAGCTTTCTGGGACTTTACCGTTAAATAAGTATCTTTATAACATTTCTTATAATATTATTATGACACTTAACGTTCGCCTTTTGTTTCTTTACACAGTATGAAAAATTTCAAAGTTTCTACGTAACATTTTGTGGAATATTCAGGCATAGGTTTTAAGTAAATCCTGTCGTTATCTTCACTCTTCTTTATATCCTGGTAAAATAAAGTTATTTCATGTCATAATTTTCTTTGCGTTACGGTTGTGACGTCAATTTTCGATTGTGATTTCTACATCTATAAAATAGTGAAATAAAGCGGATTGATACTTTGTACTATGTCACTATTTTTGTATTTCTTCGCGGGTTGATGACGTGATGTCCGGTTGTTGGTGCAGCCAGTGCGAACTCGGAGGCCAACGTGCTGGGGTCGGAGCTGGACGAGGAGCGGCAGCGCGCGGTGGAGCTGCAGCGTCAGCTCGACTCCACCAACACCAGGCTGCATACTTCCGAACGCAACCTGCAGAAGGTAACTTTCGTAACGTAACACTTAGGGTACGGTCAAACAGCCGACGGAGCGGGACGGCGACGCGACGCTAGCATCAACGTTGTACTGCGTGCGACGTGACGCGACCCGCCGAGCGCGACGGCTCTGTGTGACATATTCCATACTTGCTCATACGCTACAACCTCTTCACGTCCCGCCAGCGTCGCGTCGCCGTCCCGCCCCGTCGGCTGTTTGATCGTACCCTTAGTATTTGGGGTAGGAAGGCTTCCAAGTAGGGCTATGTTTTTAATACTTATTGACGCATTCTGTCCGCCTTTCCTATTGGGGAAAATCACCTGCCCGACCAGTTAAAAATATAATTTTGTTTTTTGTTTTTCAAATAAGGCTAAACATGCATTCATGCGACTTTTGACATATCCGACAGAAGCTTAATCTAATAGTCATGTCCGACGGGTGGATTACTTTCACTTTTTGATAGATACAAAGTGGATGATAATCATTTCTCGTTTTCTTAATGTAATTATAATACATATGAATCAATGCTATATATAGGCGAAATGTAAACTACCAAACGCTGGGGTGTATCCAGTATCCAATTATGTACTTAATAAAAAAATAATAATAAGAAGAAGACCAGAGAAAGACAGAGATATTGCAGAATATTTTTTTGGGTTTATAAATAGGCTTAGCTTAATTGTTCGTACCTGCTTGACGTACGAAGGGTTGTGCATATGACTTTGTATCACCTATGTGATCGATAAAATTGTTCTGGATCTTGGCTTTTGACAATGTATAATTTCATTCGTCTATTGTGTGATTTAATCACATAATAACCAGTAGGAACTTATTTATATTTAGATAAAGACTTTCCCTTTGCCCCAACAATTTATAATTGCGTCCTCAATGTGTCATTTTAACTTTGCACGAGGTTAGATAAGCGAGCCCTTTACATAACTTAATGTTGTAGTAACGGTATCTAAAGGTACTGCGTTGGAATGTATGAACTGGATGTAAATAAGCAGCAGAACCTGTATTCACGGTTGTAATTTATTACACTGCGACAGTTGATTACCTTTTCCGGTATAGTTGGCGCTTGGCGCGTTTTGTATAATTTTTCACTTTTTTTGTCACCTCTTAATACATAGTTAATGTTACATAGTAGATAAATTACTCATAATTATTTTTTGTTTTACGTAGCTAACCGTGGAACATGATCGCACGCTTCGAATCTTAGAAATAACGAGAGATAATCAAAATGCTCTCGCAGCAGAATTGGCCGACATGAAGGTGAGCTGACTTTTTACATATTTCACTTTTGTATTGTGATGTGATGTTGAGATCTCGTTTGAAATCCTTATAATGAGGAATAAACTAATAATTGCTATTAAAGGGCTAGTACCAGTCCCGTATATTATTCATTTATTTATTAGTAACTCCAATAACTTATTAATTATTCAATTCATGATTGATTGTGTACAGTTTTTAAATATTACATTTTAACATTTATAGATCTATATTATTATTTTGTTCATTATATTTAATCGATAGTTATTAGTTTGTTGTCAATTACCCTTTAGATGGCATTTACATAAAACATTTTTAGATAGTTACATTCTGGATAGACCATACCATCCATACGGACCTGTATCCGTAAAATTATATTCTATCATTAATGTTTCTGGAAATAAATAATAGCAAAATTTGTTTAAATACAATTTCTTTCTTGACAATTTATAAGCTATAAGAATAGTCAAGAAGGTAATTGTATTGTAAAAGTCAATTTCTGGCCAGTTTCAATTAACTTTGTTTTTCAATGAATAGCATGCAAATGAGTTGACGTGTAAGTAGTAAGTGGTGTTAAGTGGCCATCGTCGCTTATCAAAATCAGTAACACCAAAGACATCAGCGGTTTATTATGATTTCCGATACTTAATTACGTGGCCAACCCAAGTGTCGAAATTTTTCATGCCGTTTGATGACCTCCGCAGCCTAACGGCTGCTATACAACGATCATAACTGAGACCGATAGCTCTATGAGCCCTCAGAAGCTAGATTTTTTTTGCTGTACAATACAATACGAATATTGTTTAATGTGCACATAGAGAGTAACAAAGAACACACACACATTAATAAACATTACACACTCATACTGATAAACATTACAGGAGCGGTACGCAGAGGTGGCGGCGCACCTCGCGGACGCGCAGGAGACGATCCGCTCGCTGCGGCGGCGCGGCGAGCCGGCGCGCGGGCTCATGCCGAGCGTGGCGTGCGCCGCGGGGCTGCTGCCCGCCTCGCTGCACCGCGAGATGCACTCCTCCGTGTACTCCGAGCTCAGCCTCGACTCCGGCATCGGGGATCCGCTCGCACAGTCAGTGTTGACGCATATTACTTACATACATACCCGTACACACATACACATAGATACCCGCACGCACGCACGTATATATAAGCCTGAATATGTACACAACAATGGCCTACAATCGTTTCGTGTTACCGACGATTGGCAAAGAAATACCATGTATAAATTAAATTTTAGTTAAATTCACTGAATTGCCGTCAAACGTGACGAATTTATCGATTTAATATACTGCGGTGAAACCGTACGTATGGTATAATGTTGACATGGTAATTACAGTTCGAGCATGCAGAAGGTGTTCGAGACGGTGCAGTGCGCGTCGCGGTGGTCGGGTGCGTCGTTGTCGGGGTCGGACGGGCCGGAGCTGGCGCCGCCGTCCGCGTCCTCCTTCAAACCCCCGCCCAAGCCGCCCAGCGACTCGTTCTACGAAGACGCCTCCGACCTCGAGTCTGAAGACCTTTATCCGTGAGTATTCTTTTAAAATGTTCTGAAGACTGAAGCGGTCGATCGATCGACCTTCACCTAACCGCACTGGATCAGTCCTGACGGCTAGTCAGTCCATTTAGCCAGTAGAGAGTGTTATTAGAAATGTTATTTGGTCAATTCGTTAGTACCTAAGTGTAAGGACTGGAATAGGGACTGTGAGTTATAGTTGTAGTCCTGTTAGTTGTTGTTAGTAATAGTCCAATTAGTAATTGTTAGAGTGTAAGAGTCTGGTTCTAATTCGGTAAATAAAAAACAACACATCTGGTGTATTGTTACCCTTGAGGATTTAGATGGTTGTTAAGATAAAAAAAGTAAAACCGGATCCACAGTAGACACCCAGTTTGCGTACATAATAGAATATTCTATTAAACATGCAGAGGCGGAGCGGGAGTAGGCGTGCCCGGAGCGCCCGGCGCCGCGGAGCTGGCAGCGGCGCTCCGCCGGCTGACGCCGCAGGAGATCAACTCGCGCCGCGCCTCGCTCGCTGCCTCGCACGTCATCCGAAACCGCAGGCACACGGGTATGTCAAACTTTTATTCTTACGCGCGAGAAACGCGTCCTACCCTCTTGTGGGTCCGATTATATGGGCGGCCCACATTCTCGCACTCGCAATGTCCGCGCAATAGGATCGCTGTCGCGTTCACGTCAAACCTACACTTACTTATGCTGGCAAGATGTCAATATTTGGCTTCATGATCGAGTGGATGTATTTTATGAATGCGGTAAAATTGTAGAAATGTATCGAAATAGTGAATTAAATAGATAAATCATATTTTGCCTGCCAGCCAGTCGAGCCGAGCCACCCGACCCTTTCCGGGCAAGTCCTTTCCTGGGGACTCGGATGAAAGTATTTCATCGGGAAAGGATTTCAAATGTTATAATTTCTGCATAGTGACGCCTAATTCTATATACTATGTTGCAAACTAGATTAATACAAATTTATATAGTGCACTCTTACACGCAATGTGTCTTCGACAATGTTATTGTTGTTTTACTTTGTCTTCATATCGAAATCAAAGTCACAGGTATTATCTAATAATATCCTTCAACTTTATAATGGAATCGTTGAACCTTTCTTAAAAATATTGACTTACATTATCAATCTAAATCTATACCATCCTATCATGATAATGTTAAGTGTTATCGTAAACAGAGCACTTCAAATGCTGTATCAGTTCTAACACACTGCGTGATCCGATACGCATATTATTTCCAGTAGCTTTATTGTGATAGCTACATTGTATCGTAATTACTACTTAAACTTAAAGTGCAGTGTGGACTAGTAAACGTGTTGATAAATCTGTTTTCAATTTAATGAGTGCACAAAGCCTGTCAAGAGATAATAGAATTGTGTAATTTTTGATAAAATTATCAGAGAAAGTGTGTAACATCATGTAAACAAACTTAGGGTAAACATAAATTATAGTTAGTTTGGTTCTGGTTGTAGTCCTTATTAAACTGATGAGCGTTAGCGTTCCATAATATAGGTATCCGGTAGAAAGTCGTATAAATACGACTTTCTACCGTTTAATTGAAATTTTAGCTTAGAAAAGTGTCATTAAAATGGTACCGCCTACATAAAGCCTTTTTTTCTTTTATTGGTGTCTTCCGGAAATACGTAGATTGGTGAGAATTAGTAAACTTAACTGTCTGTACTTGCATCTACTTTGTATGATTTATAAAATTATGTTGTATGTTGTTATGTGCTTATATATTGTATGTATGTTTTTGTTGTGTCCAGAGCGGGACATAAGCGAAGAGAGTGCGGTGTGGGGTGCGGGCGCGGCGGGCGGCGTGGCGCGGTTCAGGACGCCGCACAAGCTGCAGATAGTGAAGCCATTGGAGGGGTCGCTTACTCTACACACGTGGGCGCAACTGGCCAAACCAAATATGTCAGGTATGTAGAAAACACGCATGCGCACGCACACACGCACATCCACGTGCATACGCACACTGTTTTAATATGTGTTCTGTTCCCTGTTCTATTATTATTATTATTAATCATCGCATTGAAAACTGAAGGGCACAAATTGGTGGAAACTTTAAGTACATGAAGTATCAGTAACAATAACAAGTAACTATTGATGAATGAGATTGTGATTTTTATCTGTTTACATTGAATGTTATATGTTTTATACAGGTTTATTAGAAGATCAAGAAGGCATAGGGGTGCGCGGATCAAGATCTGCTCAGGCGCTTGGTTTACAAATGTATCGCTTGTCGGACGTCGAAGAAGACGATGATATACTTCGGTTGCCACATTCGAGTCACATTTACACGTTTACCAACAGGTACGTTTTACGAATTTAACGTTTACGTTTTACATATTCACATACATTGTAGTCTTTAGTAGCCAGCACTATATAATGCTTAGAATAATGTTAGAATTATTTTAAATAACTTCATTTCCTTGTTTTGCTATAATATATTTTTGATTAGACGCCTTCGTAATGCTAAAAAATAATATATTTAGTATTAATTATAATGATGATAAAGTATTATATGCTGCCTACTCACAAATCATTACATATCGCCGTTTTATTCTTTTAAACAGCACCGTCTTACATCCAAACGATGGCAGCCTCGCAGGTAGCAGCGTCAGCAGCATCTGCAGCAGCGGGATGAGCAGTCTGTCGAGCAGCGTGCTCGGCAGCGCGTGGAGCTCGCGGCTCACGTCGCGCAGGACGTCCGCCGCCGTCTCCCCGGTGCTCTCGAGGCGGGATTCCTTCTGCACGCCCCCCTCTCGCCCGCACTACTCGCCGACCGCCACCCCCGCGAACAGCCCCCTCCTCGGTTCACCCGAGTCAACACCCCCCTCGACCCCCCGCCCCGGCGACGCCCCGCCCTCCCTCCACGCGCTCATAGCGAGCGGCACCTCGATCCTTCGACGGCGGTACCTCACTTCGCCCGCCTCCGACGGATCCCCCGCGCCGCTCGCCCTGCAGACCCCCGGCTCGCTGTACACGGGCCTCGTCCACCGGAGTCCCATGGAGCAGTTGACGTGTCTGAAGCGAACTCTACGATCTCCCGCCGCCTCGGTCCCCGAGCGATGCGAGACGATCGACGCGCCACTCGGCGTTCCCGCGCACCCGGGGGAGGGGGCGCTGGACGCGACGGGGCTCGACGGTGCCTCCGTGGGGGGGACGAGGCGAGCGCGCGCGCGGGTCCCGCGGCCGCGCAACGACCTAGGCTCGGTGGGCGCGCCGCCAGTGTCGTGTCCTCCCCCGAGCTCCTCGACCCTGGGCACGCTCAGCACCTTTCTGTTCGGGCGGAAGGGTGGCTTGCTGTGAGAGTCCCCCGCCTCCCGACCCGTCCTCGTATTGATCGGGTTGCGGCGTCAGTCGACCGGTGTTCCGTGCCGACGTTTGCAACGCGCCCGACGTCTTATTTATGTTAATTGTGATTTAGAAGTAGGTGCTCCACCCTGTGGATATTTTATATTTTGTGCCCTCCCTAGCGGGTGTCACATTTACATCGACTGGTTATTTTATGTTTTGAATTATGTTCATGTTTGAGTATTTTTGTTTTTATATTACGACGTTTTGTAGCGAATTTATCTTATGAGGTAGTTGCTTTTGTGCATTTATGTGATTGACCTTGAAAATGTAACAAAATGGTTTCTCGAAACGATCTAGATACTCATCTAGCTGGCATTTTATTATCTCTCGATACATTCCTAATGAAGAGCTCAGTATTTGATTGACCGCTTCCAACGAGAGAAAATCGCGAGGACCAAATTTGATTTGGAATTTCATTGTATTGATTGGCACGGGTTACACCTAAATATCACATATCAGTGGATAAAATTGAATTTATGTTCTGATACTTAACGAAATATTATTAATTTCTTTATTATAGTAATGAATCAGTGTTAATAAAAGAGGTTGTATTATTTATTGTATACTAGATGTAGAGACAGTTATAATTATTTCGATGATTACATTGTATTCTTGGTGTTCCTATACATTATTATTTTAATAATAACGTTTCAATGTTTCAAGTTATATCAATTTTATGTTTTAGTACTTAGTTAGAAAGTATTCTATGTAAATATTGATTGAATTTTCCAATAATTTAGAAGAGTACAAATTATTTATGTTAAATCATTAATTAGCAATTGAAATTAGATTAATGATCGTTTTTTTTAAAGGTAGTGCAGTTTGTCACTTGGCCAAATCATTTTTGTACTATTGTATAGGTGAATGAAAACTTTTATTTGTCACGAAATGAAGACATAGGTTTTGATGTGGCGGCTTTAGCTTCTTTATAGATTTTGGTAAACTTTGTTACTAACTCAGGGTCTAAGTATAATACTGGTGCATGCCATAGTGTAAGTAGACATTTAATCAAATTACGACATCTTAGTTATCACAGATGCACAGTTTGCAATTTTTGGTTACAGTCATATTTTTATAGTAGGAAAAACTAAAAGTAGTTTAAATGTAATGGGGGGTGAAGAGTTAATTTTTGATATTTGTGCAGGAATATGTTATGTACATATTTAAAACGCCTGAGTCGTATTAGGAGAGATCTGTGGTTGTTGAAACACTGGTATTATTGTGATTTAATATGTAAACGAAGTATAAAATAACGAAAATATGTTTGGCAACTAATTTCCAGTTTCCGAAACGATCAGTTTTCTACCAAGCAGTACTTATGGTAGTAAATCAATAAAATCTTATCATATTTGTCGCATTCAATATATATAATGATACACGTACAAGCGACGCGTATCGTAATATGATCCACCGAATAAAAATCTGAGTAACTTATTATTTTCATGCCCAAATCATTCATTTATTAAAGAAATTATAAGATTAATTTCAAATTTGATATTTATTGTATTGTATATTTGTTAAAAGCTTATAATTATTAACCAAACCAAAGTGATTGTTTTGTAATTTAAATGTATGTTTTTGAGCAATATATCTTTTAAATAAAACATTATATTTTAGGTTAACACGATGAAAAGCGCGAGATCAAATTCACTTCCCCGCCCCATTGGTGCTAGGTAATCACGATGCCAGTGAGGTTTCTTTAATTAGAGTACGATTTTCGAATTCGTACGATGTAAGCTTAGTTAAATTCATCCTGTTGGATAACTTAAGTAGAGTTATCATTTGTAAAGCGTCTTTTTAAGAGTAATCATTACATCATGTTTGTATGAAAGTAGTCAGGCTGTGAAGCGATGATCAAATGGAGGGAAAGAGACATCAACCATCAGTGAGTTAGGCACAAACTGTACAGAGTAGGAGTAACGTGTTGAGATTTGACGATAACAACAATATTATGATAGCTATGATTGTATTATAATAGAAATATAATTTATTCCAATATTTTTCTGTTGTTTTATTGTTGAATTTGGTTTCTTTCTAGCACTTGCGTCGTCGTCGTGCTATGAAGCACGCAGCTCATGGGAACAATATTTCTTAGGTATTGTTCTACTCTGGTTAAGTGGCGTTATCATCTATATTTATATAAAATCAATGCCACTTTTCGTTCTTAATGAACTAAACGGCTGTACCGATTCGGTTGAAATTTTTTGTGTCTTCAGGTGGATCCAAGAATGGTTTAGATTCACAATTGGACCCGGTAGGTGGCGCTGCTGTCGATATGTCACTATAATATTATTATATTTGTTTATTAATTATAGAGCGGTACGAAGTTCGTTGGGGCAACTAGTATGGTAAAAAGAAATAAACGTATATTTTGTTGTCAATACAAACAATATGTAATGGCACAAAACATTATTTCGGTTTTTGGAGTCAATTATGTTGGGTACATGGGAGTAATTCACTCGAGAAATTTAATTCACAGGGTACATGATAGCGGCTCTATTAATCGATGATTTGTGATTTAGTACTCTAGTGTAAGGGACTCTTCTATTCTACGTCTATTTTCTGTCAAATTACTGTCTTACCAGCTCATCTCCTCACATATCGCATATCTATGTAGGTATATAATTATGTAAATACAATAGTATAGCACGTTGCCTGCTTGTAACTGTATACTTTGCCTTCTTTCAATGGAATGTACCAATACAAGGAAAAGGGGAACAATGAGTCTTTGGGCTCTTATTGTATCATTATAGACACCCTTGTGTAGACACCACTCAATATTGGCCGCACGTCTTACGTACCTATTATACTTATATAATCAAAGCTATTATACTAGTTCATGATACCACCTACCGTCCCACTTAATGATATTGTTATAGTTAGCTTTTCCCTCAAAGTCAAATCGCAATGGCAAAAATTTAAATCCTGAATTGTACGTTAAAGATACTGCCTACAGTACCAGTACCAGAAAAGTTTCTTCTATCTTCAATAGATATAAATTTTATTTTATTAGCCGGAGTAGGTAGCAGAAACATATACATACTTAATATGTATAAGTACATTCGAGAGTGCGCTTACTACAGGTGTTTATGTTCGTTAATGTGCTTTTAATATACTTACTTATAAATGTTTAGCACTAGAGCACGCCCATCGAGTGTTAGTGCGTCTTGATTTCTACGTTCGGTCTATTTAGTCATTTTTTTCCCCTTTTTTGCAATAAAATCGATTTTGTCAAAGTTATAAGAGACATACCAGGACATCGCCTATTAATAGTAGATTGCCTATCGTCATACAAAGTAGGCGTCTTTATTAATGACTACAATACAGGAATAATCGGATTCCAGTTGAATAGGGCCCATAATTCCTCATAATATATAACTACTTACTATGTAAGGTACTCGTACGTAACCACTTACCATTAGGTGGTCAAGCAGTAACTTATAAGGGAGAGCTTCCGGTTTCGATTCCCGATGCAGACATTTAAGTGACCGATAAATGTTCATCTGCTTGTGGATGTGTTGTCCATGGGGTTCATGGCACCAAAGACAGGACTGTATACCTAAGCGTTTATTTATTGAGCCATAATATGTAGGTGAGTTTTACTTTCCCTCCGTCTTTAAATTAATATTTATGTCTTAAAAACCCAACTCTCAAATTATTATAGTGCATTTGTGTCTGTGTTATACATAGACTACTTGTAGACTAAATAAACTGGTATCATAGATGTATAAATCTATGACGGAAAAAATATCGGAGGTCGTTTCCATAGCAACGTTAGTCAAACACTTAAAATTGAGCAAAGTTTATGATTTACTTTGCAAGTTTTCGCTCATAAAAACATCAATTAAGTACAAAATGACTGAGCAAATGAAGTTTATCATTAAAGAGTTGAACGCCACGTTGGGCAGAAACTACGACTTGATTAAGTTCGACTCTCTGGACGAGAAACAACTTCTGCAGCTGCTTGTCGACCTATTAGTGAAATTTAATGCTGGAGAGAAGGTAATTTTTTTTGGTTTCTCCTATAATTATTTAACCCCCGACGCAAAAAGAGTGTAAAGTATGAGACGAAAGACGCAAAGTATGTGTGTCTGGCATCGTAGCTCTTAAGCGAATGGACCGAATTAGATGCGGTTTTTATTTGTTTGAAAGCTGACGTCATCGAGATGCTCTTGAATGATTCATGAAGATGATTCATGAAGATCTGTTCAGGCGTGTGTCATTAGCTATCTATATTATATACATAATTATATCTATTTAATCATCAGCTCATTACAGATTTTCTTAGTCGGGGGTTTTTAATTTATAAAAATGTTACACAATTATTTACATCCATGGATGCAGTATAATTAAATTAAATTAATATCGATGTAAGTTCCTCAGATCAGAATTAAGTAAATGCGTAGGTACCTACCTGTTGCACACTTGCTCCGGTGAAAAAAAATTGAGGAAACCTAGACACCTGAAACTTGTTCATTATGTTTTCAAAAGTGCGTGTAGTCTGCCAAATCGCATTTGGTCTGCGTGGTAGCGGTGCGTGCATCGCCTGATTGTGTTTGCCGTAGGTAGGTATTAAGTATAAGTAGCTACACAGAATACTTAATACTTATGGTTAAAAATATTTTGTGATCACGAACTAAAGGAGTCGCTTCTGTTTCTCGTTCACAGCTTGATGTACGTGAAGAAGATATGGAAGTGGTGTCCGTTCGTCTTTTGGAAATGCTTGGCAATGTGAAGTATAGGCCCCCGGTGTCTGTCGAGCCCACGGTGTTTAGATCGCAATTGCTCGCCGGAGACCCTAGGACCGTTCATCATGTCCTTAACTGGTTGTTGTCCAATAAGGAACAAGTGAAGAACACAGCGTATCTTGCCAAGTATGTTACCATTTTACAAAAACTGTTAGATGTATATACTGCTGTACGGTGTACAAATTATAAAGGCCTGTTCAAATATGCGCGGCACCTTCTACTAGGCGGTAACGGATGTTTCGCAACAGCCTAAATGTTAGTCCTCACTTGTATCTCTCGCCGGACCTAACGTGTGGCATTTTCATGATCGGTCGTTTCTATCGATTGTTCGAGACGAGTTCTCCAGACAGTTAAATTGTCGCGCTGGTTCGCGTTCCAAACGCCGACCACAGTACTGTATTGGACTTCTATTGTTGCAATCCGAGTGATTATATTGGTTAAAAAATGTTGCTGTGCGGTGTGGACCCGGCTTCAGAATATCCCTTTACCTACTCAGATGCCGCTACTGCCGGCAGTAGGGTACCGCGCATATCTGAACACGCCTAAAACATTAGGTATAAACCTACCTTAATAAATTAGTCATACCTTGTTACGCAGTGGTAGCGATGCCAATAGCAGATTAGAATAGCAGAATAGATGCCAATGGAAGAATAGAATCAGCTTGCTGTACCTCCTATTTCTACAGTGAAGTGGCTATGAAACTGTGAAGGGGAATGCTGTTGTAAGAGCGCCAGACATTAAATAAATGGGGCGAACAAATCATTTGTTACGTAATGTAATGTGTATCTGTAATCTGAAATGGTAGTCGTGTTCGAGGTTGGTTGAGGAGTAATTACGCCCAGCTTCAGGACATGAACGTGATTGAATCTAACATTAAAAAGTCACTTCAAATTGGTAAGTAAGTAACATATTATAGAGAGACGAGTACCTACTATCTATACCTACAAAGCTAACTTTGTAATTATAATAACATTGGAGAAGAAAGGTTGTGTAGGAGGGTAAAAGCGCGCCGTAGGTAAACGCAGTTTATTATTTTGTGAATCAGCTCAACCGTTAAAAGTTACGATTGTCGAAAGGAAAGCGTAGGTGAATATAATTTTCACGACCCGATGCTATTAACGATATGACCACCTGCACTGGACGTAAAAATGGGCCGCGGTTAATGTGGTGGCGATAAAACCATACATTACCAATTTTTTTCCAGATATTTGAAAATTCCGGACATTCCAGCAGACGTTGCTCGTAATAATAATGTTCAGGATTTGCTAGATTTGTATCAGAGTTTAATCGATGAGTTTAAAGAAGTTCATAAGAGAACAAGAATTCTACAAAAGGAGAGTGCCTCGGAAATTATCAATGATATAAAAGAAATGGCGGTTGAACGAGATATAGGTAAATAAAATATATAGATCATGTGTTGTGATAAATGTGTAATCTTTCTTATCTAAAATTCATTCAGTGCGCTGGACACAATCTGTCTTTGGCGGTACAATACAAAAATGACGTTCATGAGTGTATCAGTGATACCCACGAAGCAAGTATTTGCTCCGTGGTGATACCTATATGAATGATTTTAAATTTGAATTTAAATTTCTTAATGATCTCATCAATTTGGTTAAGTGGTCTGTGAGTTCGTCAATTTAATTACTTAAAAATGACTAGGTACGTTACAATTAAATTTCAGTCATCAAAAGATTGGAGAATGTTCAAGTTAATCTGGTCGACGTCAGTGATAAAGAAGAGCTTTTGAACATTAGTCAAGATTTAAGGCTTCAGCAAGAGAGGGCGAACGAACTGGAAACTCAGGTACGTATGTATTTCGACACTCAATACCATTTGACGAGAACCGTCCCTAAAATAACAACGACACATACCTACGGATATCGGGTCAGAAAATTGGACAATAACGAAACGGTTTGTTAGACGTTGTCTTGCCATCAGTAATATTTTGTACTGATTCGAATTGCAAAGATTTCTCATAGACAAGTGTTTGTGTTTTTCTAAATTGTTATTTTGCTTTCAGTATGAGCTGCAACAATCGCAGGTAAAATTGGCAGTGGATCAGCTGAAGAGATATTTGAACATGATTCACGGTCAAAGCGCTACACCCAAGAGTGTCAGTGACGTCATTAAGCACCTTCAAGAAGAAATACAGGTAGGTATTATCTATTATCTATGTATATTTTCTATACTGCCTGCCTGCCTAATGTACCTAAGTATATGACACTGTACATAATTATTTCTACATTGAATTGTCTGTGTCTATATATAATACTAGCGACCCGCCCTCGCTTCGCTTCGGGAAACTTATTATCAAGTGCTTAAATATAAAGTTTCATGGTTCTTTAAGAGATGGCGCTAGGCGTTCTTATTCTTTAAGTTAGGAAGGTTCACCCCTAGATGGCGCTGTGCTTAAAACCCGAAGAAATCCCATACAAACTTTCAACCTCTATTTCAACCTGTCGCAATAAAAGGTAGCCTATGTCCTTTCTCAGGGTCTAAAGATTGTCTGTGTCAAATTTCATCAAAATCGGTTGAGAGGTTTAAGCGGGAAAGCGACAAAGACAGACAGACAGACATACAGAGTTACTTTCGCATTTATAATATTAGTAGGGATAATATTACTCGTAAGTGTATGCTGGTATACCGCGCATGCATTACACATTTGATTGCGCAGTCAAAATAATGACAGGATTATTATAACTTAGATGTTTGATAAAAAATCTGACCTTTTTTTATGTTTATGATAAAACTTAACTGCGCTGGTCTGTTATCACTGAAGTATCCAAGCGATTATTTAAAGATGAAATCAGTTTTAAAACATTTAAGATTCTAGTTTCTTCTATTCAACATTACTGAAACACGAAACGCGAGGTAGGGTGAATAGGAGAGGGATAACAACTAAGGGCAACAGAAATCCGCTGTTCGTGGTTCCTCTTTCTATTTAATTTAACCTAACCTAACCTAATTTATGTTAGTTAAGTATGCACACGATTTTAACATCTTTCGTGAATTGATCATCTCCCTGGGGATTTTATCAAATCCCGAAGTGTTTTCGTTCAATCACGTCGCGGGCTTAAATTTATGTACACCAATTTATCATAATATTGCGACATATAAAATATATTCTGAGAAAACAAAGACATTGTAATTGAAAAGCCAGGAGTACATACTTAGTCATCTTTCAAACAAGACATTCTTCAGACTAACTTCATCTATTATTTAAGCTTATCTTTCCATCTGATTACCTACAACATGATATATCTACAATGTATATAATTATACAAAAGTCTTTTCATTTCGAAAAATTCTCACATTCTCATATCGTTTCAGTTAAACACCTACTTGATAAAGGAAAAGTTACCACAAGAGATTACGAATCTACGGAAGGAGTTGAACATTATGCAATCGATAGCAACAGAGCAGCATCTCACTCGTTCCGATTTAATTGTCGTTCAAGATAAGGTAATTATTAGGGCCGAAATCTAGGAGCTTATTCGGGACATTCAGGAAAATGGAGTCCTGATTTACGATCGCAATTTGTACGAAGAAGTTTCGACACGTTTTACTGCTACAGCAAGATTTAGTGACCCATTTTCATTAGAAAAACAAGAATAAACTTACTGAATATTAATGGTAAATAAGAGATAAGAATTTGATAAGTTGATATTTTTGTTGTAACTATTGGGTCTTCAGTTGTGATAACAGGGATTTTCATACTTCGAAAGAAGCATGCTAAGTAAATAGAAATAGTTTGATTACCTAATATAAAATTATGACACGGATATGTAACGGAAATGACTTTCGTTATATTTTAAAAATTTACTACATAAGGAGGTAAGTAGGTACCTACCTATTTAATTCTACTGTGTAAAGGTAGGTACATATACACATGTCATGCTTTTAAAAAGCATGCTTCATAAACATGCTTAAAACGAGCATGCTCTTTAGACAATACGACTAGGATTTTTTTGTATGAAGACGTGCTCAAAGCACGCCCCCTTCCACTCTGTTCCGTGCCCCCTTCCACCCGCGCCGCAGGTAGCATGCTCGATAAACGCACGACTTGATTTTTGAGCAAGTGCTCACTAAAAGCATGCTTTCGTGCTTAAAATAAGAATGTGCATCTCTACCTTACGATGTACGACAACTTTAGTATTGTAATTTGAATAGTGTTGCCAGCAGTGTCTCCAATTTCGGGGCGTAAGGTTAAAATAATCGGGAACATAATCTAAAATTATATTCAGAAATATGTAAGAAAACAGAACTAATAATTTGGCGAAGAACAATAAACATTAATTTTGTAGAGTAGCTAATTAGGCTACATTTATTTTGTTATAATTTAAAAATTTTGAACATATTACACATTAATTAGGTTTATGTACCTACAATCGTTAATGAAAATTCGTCGATCCGACGAAGTGTAAATCGGGACTTGTCAACGGACCCGAGTAAATCAGGGTGTTTACTGTAAATCAGGACTTGTCTTCTTGTGATACCTTTAACCGCAAACTGAAATACAGTTCTATTTATATTGTGATCAATATTGCATTGCTGCTTCGGACATTTGAAGTGGAATGAGTCATTTACTTAGCGGTTTTCTTTAACAATAGGTACTAAATAGAATACTTAGTACTCTTGCCATGCATTTTGTATCGTCATGGCAGGGTATTAGTCGGATTTAGTGAATTACCGTAATATTACACTATTACTAGCACTTACTCGTATGTAACATTAATAATATTATCCACGAAAAAGATGGTATCTACACTTCCAAACAATAGAGTAAAATAGGACTATTTTCACACGCTAAAGAAAAAAATCTAAAAAAATTGCGGAACGTGTATATAGCTGTAGACCGACAGTGGCTTAAGTAATATAAACTTAGAAGCATTTTCTGTAACAATCCAATTAGAAGGAAGGAACGGATTTGATTTGATACTTTATTACCACTAAGTATACCTACCTATTCAGATAGCCAGCTTGCTTTACAGTAGTTCACATTCCAGCACTTAGGTAAAGTGCTGGAATATGACATTCAAACATTGATTAAGGAGACCTAAGTTCAGAAGCAATGGAACTGCTATGGTGAAAAGAAAATGTATCAATATTCGTAGATAGCAGCTGCAAATGCTGAAGTGGAGCAACTGGTGCAGCGTCGGCTGGTGGAGGCGGGCCCTAGAGAGGACAAGCTGGCGCCCTTCCGACAGCAGGCAGCGGTGATCCGTCGCAACAAGGACGCGAGTGCCAGCCGAGTGCATGAGCTCGCAGCCACACTCAAGGACAACGAGGCTTCCCTTGCTGATCTGCAATCTCAAGTACCTACTTACATCTATTTGTAATAATTTCGTTGATATTCTTCTGTGCAGTGTACGTGAAAGTCCTAGAATATAACGAGGACCAACAGTAGATAAATCAAAATATCGTTTAGGACACATGCCATTTATGGATCAAACTTCAAGTTATCATAGCTATTATTTACCATTTCTTTGCTTAATCAAATAATGAGTCAATCTATTTAGAAAAATACAGCACCTATTGTAAATAGCGACATAATTCTCTTACCCGACCTATGATTCGATATAACTCCTATAGGCTCTCTTTCAGAGTTTTGTGCCGAAAGCCAAAATTTTCCTCTTCTGATAACTTGTACACGAGCGATTAATGACTGAGATAGCCGCAGCGTTTACTATTATGAGAGTGGCGACAAGCATCAGCGCCCCGCGTCGATCAGAAAGGGCATTTTCCCATTTCGAGTAATCGTTCATTACGTCGAGGAGTCAAGAGATTCGAACCGGATAATTTCTATGCTATTCCCTTTCTGATCGGTTTCGACGGAAACGCTTTGATGCGATCGGGCTATTAGAATTAAGATTTTATAAACGTATAGTCTCGAGTAAAAGAAAATGGTAAGGAAGCTAAAAATAATATGACTCATGTTTTTAAACTTGTCCATAAAGGTACGACAACTGCTTGGAGATATGGTGCTTCGAGGGGATGAACTTAAGAAGTATGTGAACTCTTTGCGCACTAAAAGCACGGTTTACAAAAGGCAACGAGCAAATCTTTCTACATTTAAGGTTAGTTTTTTTATGACGGGACTACATTTGAAGATTTTATTGTCTAGAAAATATACGTACCTACTTACATGTATGATTTTGTATGCTACTTAAGAAAAGATATAGTACTTACCCGTAATGTCGTCGGTACATTAAGTAACGTATTCGTAATACAATTGTTTCAGATCGAAGCGGGCATTTTAACGAGAACGCTTCATATTTTAAGTACCAATGACCCCACGGTCGAAATGGCTTTGGTTAATCACAAAAAGACGAAAGTAGACGATGATGACATAATTGAAAAGAACAAACCCTCGGATCTGGCTAAGAAGTCTTTGCATGATTTGTCTCAGGTAAAAACTACTCAAACAAAACGTAATTTAATTAGTGTAAAAACTTGTGTAAAAACGATTTCTTAAATTTTAGGTTGTAGCGCAAACTGCTCAGAAATTATCCCAGGTTCGCCAAGAAATACAACCATTAGCTGATAAAATAAAACCTGTAAAAGAAGAATTTCAAGGAGTTCAACAAAAATACGAGCAAAAGAAACGATTGTACGAAGCAACCTCTATCAATATAACATCGCAAATGGAACCGCTCAAGAATCAAGTTAAGGAGTTGACCGACCAGTTGAATAGTAAAGAGGAGGAATGGAAAAACTTGCGGCAAAAGATTACAAAAGCGGAAAGTTTGCAAGAAACGATAAAATTCGAAATGAAAAACTCAATGCAGTCTCCGAGGAAACCATCAAAAATGGAGGATTTGAAGAAAAGGGTTGCTGATATGGAACAAATTGTTAAGAACTTGGAAGAGGTATGATGGAATTATTTGCCTTTAATAAATATTTTATACACATATGAGTAGGTAAATTACTTACCTATATCATAACTGTCTCTAAAAAAATTGTAACTAGGCAAGCTTTTTTACAGAAGTTACCTACCGTATTGACTGTTTTTTACATCTTGTCAATTTTGAAAATAATTCATTTAAAATTTATGGGTAAATCAAGTTACACTAAAAGACCTATTTAGTATTTTGCGTTTAATAAGAAATCTGAAAAGGTTTATCTTATTAAATACTTAAGTAAGTAAGCGTCGAATAGTAGGTAAGGGCTAAAATGTTGCTGGTGTTCTAAAGACTATAATAGTCGCAATAAAGTTTAGTGGCTTTTGTAAAGGCTCGGTAACTTATAGCTTTAGATAACATTGTTATTAAACCAGCGAGCGGAGGCCCTCGGTATATTAATACCGCCAATGTCAGTGACCTGTTAAAGTTGTAACGAACTCTGTAGCGACCCTATGCACGCATTATGTTATTTGTTATTTGGTCTTAACACAATGTTTGTAGTCGAAAGACGTGCAGACTAGCCATTTAATGTACAACAAAGGGTCAACGACGGAGGAAGAGGGAAATTGCTTATTAACTGGTTCTTCAATATTACGACGGATACATTTCTGACACAATTGACAGTTGATCCTACAAAAAAATGGCTAGTTACGTAGCGCTATCAGGATTAAATTGACGGACTGCAGAGCTCACCGACTTATTAGAAGAATCTAACCCAACGCCACTATCTAGCCCACCGCGTTTGACACACGGACGGAGCCCTTTATATCATTTAAAAATGATTTTACGTCTTGTTACAGGACCAACGGGCTATCAGTTCGCGACAAGGGGTTGTTGAGGAGCAAACTCGTTTATGGGAAAACACACTTAAACTTTTGCGCTGCAAAATGCGGGCTCGAACTGATCCGGATACTCGTCAAGAGCGCATGCACATCACACAACATTCGCAGATGCTGACTCTTACATAAATACGAGTATTTTAATCTGTGTACAGTGTTATTAACAATAAAATGCACATTAATATTACATACTTTGAATGTTTTATCATCATAATTACCTCATAACGAAGTAATTTACTTCTTGGCCAGTTCTCTCACAATACGAGGGGAAAGGTTCTACCACACTTTTCAAATTTAACACACTTTACCTAGATAGTCAGTCGGATTTAACATAACTTACATACATTGGAGCACATCATGGAGAAATCTCAGGTATACAGACTTTCTCATCTTTTTCTTCGTGTATACATATTATAAGCGCAGTGAGTTGATTAATTTGTAATACGTACTTATTCTTACATTTTAAAGCAATAAATCCGCTTTTCTATTTAGATACTGTACGTAGGGACAGTCGAGAAGTAAAAGCTTGAATGCTATGGTTAATGAAATAAATAAAAAACTATTGATTTATTGAATTTTATTGCATGCATACAGCATGCATGAGGATGTCACTTAGTTTATTACCAGTGATACACAGTCTCTGTATTAGGTTAGAAAACCGATTTAGTAGTCTTCCTCCTCGGAGTATGTTAATTTTCAGTCTTCCTGCCGCATGTCGCGTCAACTGACAAACTAAAGCTAATTTGCAATGTAGATTACTCTTCGGCGTTGCGTGAAGTCACGTGCAATTTCCAAGTATATTGTATTTTTATGGAGGTGGGTGTACAATTTGTTTCACATCAGCACTGATTAATTACATGCAGTAGTTCAGATTTAGTTAATTTTTTTTAATGATACTCGTAAGCAAAGTGACTAAAAAAGTTAAATTAAAAGGGCACTTTTTAGCAGTCTTCGCAAAGGCACTTAAATCTCGAAGCTTTTATTGCTTTAAATGTTACATACATTACCTATACTCGTAGAACACATAATACTAACACAAAACCAATAAATATTTGTACCGTTTTTTGTACATGAAATATGTTTCAATTATGGATACATAATATGATATATTGATATATTGACGATATATAGAGTTCAAAGGTGATTTTAATTAGTGAATAAAATATTCATAGTTTGGTTAGCTACAACTTAGGTTGACTGGGAGAGAATGCTTTTAGCATTAAGTCCGCCTTTGTCTCTGTACTTTTTGTATGGTGAATAAAGTTTTAAAGAAATAAACCTAATTTAAAGTAGCGTATAATTGATCACCTTAAAGCCCAGATGGTGGAAAATGGTGTTTGATTCCCGGGCGCGGCAGACATTTATGTGACACGTAAATTTTTGTTCGCAGCTTTTGAGTGTTCGTTATGTCTCATTTGTGTGCCCATGTCACTGAGTTTTTGGTAAAAATGCATTTTAAGGTGGAGGCAAAGTAATAAATTGGAGGTTACCGAGCTTGTTCCACCTATTTATTTGTTAATGTTGTCCATCAATCAATTAAATTGTCTTTTCCCCGCGCCGCGCCGCCACAATGTTTATTGCGCCCTTCGAAACATTCGAGAATCGAAACGTAACTACGTGCTTCGTAAATTTTTACCGTTTGGTATTTTTAATAGAATTCCACCCTTCAGATCAACAAACCCCTTAGGAAACGGTATTATTTATTAAAACGGTATTTTACGTTAAGGTAGTTTGCTTAGGTCGGCAAACTTATTTCTTGTACTATTTTCTTCAAGTACCTAAGGGCCTCATCTACGTAAGTCACTAAATATGTAAGCTTTGCGACACTTCATATTTGAAAATTTAACTCATCTGTTTTACATATTTTTAAAAGTAAATTTATTCGAAAACTCGGTAAAACAATGTTTGCTCGATTTTTAAAAGTAACAATGATCTACTTACGTAATCAATCATTTGCGGCAACGTAGCCCGCGCATTTTATATTAAGAAATTGAAGGTTGTTACTTAACTTGGATTGTTTACTACAGTAGCATTTCCCAAAGCTATTCAAGCTGTATGGAAAGAAGATCAAAGGTAGCGCATCGTGATAATGCAACGAAAAACGTTATTGAAGAGTCTGGTCTTCGCTGACTAGTTCTGGGATATGTTTTTGTTCCCAATAATGAAAAAAAAAAAAGTTAAATGGAGGATTTCTTCTAGTTTCGCCTAGTGAAAGAAAAAAGGAAAGTTTTCACGAGCGTCGAAGAAGCCCCTGGTGCCAATGAAAAAGCGGTCTCTTACCTGTCGGATCAAGACTGGCAAAGTATTTTGTAAGTGCCTGTAAAATTTGTATAGAGCATGAAGGAAAGTATAAATAGTAATAGTAATAATAAATAAAACTACATACTCATAGCCCTACACTAGGATTCCCCGTGTCGTGGGTGCTATGGACAACACACAAGACAAGAACACACACCCAGACCAAGAACAGAAGTTTAAAATCATCATTCAAATTTCCACCTCGCTGGGAATTGAACCCACGACCCTCGACACGGTGATCTGGCATGTTAACCATTGCGCCATCCGGGTCGTCTTTAGAAAATATTTTGTAGGTATCCTAAAATATATATTATACCTACCTAGTACCCAAAAGTTAAATATGTCGATTACTTTTCCTTATCTCAAAACTTATTGTGTGACTTTGGTATGTGTATGTATTTAAATATTTATGTATTGGATAAAATATACGATTACTTTAGGATGTCCTAAACATACATAGTATATCCTAACAATGTATGTTAAGTTAACATCAACTAACAATTTATTTAATTAAGTTCAACATTTTAAACTCATGTAAATGTCACGTCACAAATAGTAATTATGTTGGTTATGTCTCTTTAATTAAAACAACACATTTTGATTTATATTTTCACAAGTTTTACTAGACACTAGGTAGTAAACCCGCCCTCGCTTCGCTTAGGGAAACGTGTCCCATAGTACCCACACTCGAAAATTGTTCAGCGTGATTCTTTAAACTGACATACCTCGACTTCGAAAAAGGAGGTTATATGTACGACGACTATATTTTTTTTGTATGTCCAGCTAATTCTCCGTAATTTGTTACCTGATTTTTATTTATTTTTTTGTATTCGGAAGCTGGTGCTAGTCAGTCATGTGGTCCCGTTTAAATTTGAGCGAGATCTGACTAAGAAGAAGTGTTCTCATTTTATTACTTGGCGATATTGAAGTCGGTTTTTTGTTATGTAAAATTATTTATTTAAGAATTGATTGAAATAAAACAAACACACATTTTTTAATGAAGCTTACAATGCATTACTGAAAACCGCATCCAAATCGGGTAGAGGTTTCTGTGATGAGCGCGTTCAAAGGCACACAGAAACATACAAAAATTCTAACAACCATTGTAATGGGTTCTATTAAGATAATAAAGGCCCCAATAATACTTTTTTCATATATCTTCCATGTACAGACAGTAATCAGTTACAGATTCATTATATGTATAGAGTAGTAACCTCTTACCTTTAAAGCAGAACACAAAGAAGTCGCTTAATGTAGTTAAACGATGAACGCTGACATTTAAACGTGGGTTTCAATCTAATATATATCTAAACAGTCTGCGTAATCCCCGCGAATATTAAATTTACTGATCAAGTTGAGTCTGTTGGTACGTATTTTATATAAAGGTACAATTTACCAATTCTAAGGGTGACTGGGTGGAGAAAATTGGTCCAACATCTGTGTTAGTTTTACGCTGTCGGCTGGGTAATATTAATATTAGTTCTGCGTGATAATATTTCATACTGAATGGATAGCTTGGGTACAAAACCCCATACTGAGTTGTATTAGTTCGCCCGGTTTTTACTTAATCCAACAAAACTGGATGAATGGATGAATGGTTTCGCACGGAGAGATGTTGCCTTAAGACATTACAACAGAATAATTTGCTCATAATTTGAGGATTCATTAAGCACAATCCTACCTTTAACGGCCGTTCCATAATCCATCTATTCATAATATACAGCTATTTTGCCGCTTCTTCCAAGACCATTCACCGTAGAGATTTGTTGAAGCGATGGCGACGTTCGAAAAATGTTTGTTTAAACCAATTTCGTATGAAGTTTCATTTCTAAAATTAATAGGTAAAATAATCCTTAAGAATATTATAAATTCGAAAGTAAAGTCGATCTGTCTGCTTCGTTTTTACGCTGAATCCGCTGAACTGATTTCAATGTAATTTGCTAAGGAGATAGTTTGAGATCCTGGGTTTGAGATTCATTTTATCCCGGAAATACGTTGCTTTATTGCGTGACAGAATTTTAACGGTATCTTTCAACTTCCACGCAACCACGGGCAAAAACTAGTGACAACCAATACTATTATGTATGTGACTATTGGTAGCTTCTAAGTAACTTAATGAGCATGGTGGACAGATAGAGTATTGGCAGCGTCCATTACCAAATGGTAAAGTTTACAGTGCCTTTTCAGTGGTGATTTAAGCGGTTTATTGCCGTTTTACGACCAATCCTACGGTCGGTAGTGATGTGGGTAATATGATTGCGCTAGTTGTGGCTCATTTGTTCATTATCAGGAACGACTAGGACGCATAACCTTGCAGGAGTCGGGTGCTATAAGGTTATCACAGGTAGACATGCTTTTAAAAAGCACGTTTATGAGCATGTTAAAATTAGCATGATCTTTAGCTTATCAATATTTGCTTGAAATAAGCATGCTTGTAGACAATTCGGCTTAGATTTTTTGTATGGAGACTTTGTATGGACTTACACTCTGTTCAGTGCCCCCTTCCACCCGCGCCGTAGGTAGCATTTTCGATAATATAATCGAACGACTTTTTCATGCAAATGCACATGGTTGTAAGTAGCAAGTGCTTACTAAAAGCCTGCTTTCGTGGTTATAATAAGCATAATCTATCTGTGCCTTAAGAATTGCCTTAAGATTTTTTGCCATTAGTGGTCACCCTTGTAGACGTCCATAGCTTGCAAAATAATTTATCATTAGTACAAGCGGACTTAATGATCGTTAAGTACTTACGTAAATATGTGCGTAAATAAAAATAACAACACAGAAACGTATGGAAAATATTTGACAAATTAATACTCTACATTTGGATCCATAAAATAATAATGGATGTTACATGTTTGTGGAAGCTTTTCAGCTTAGTGTTGAAATTAAAGTATATTGGTATTCATATCCTCTTTTTTACAGTCTTTAACTATCCAAATCTCACTCCTAAGTGCATGGATTATTCCTTAAAAGGGGTAATAGTCCCAAGTTATCTCCTTACATATTAATATGTAGATACTTAACATAAGCGATGAACCGTATCCTATAAATTTTAAATGCGAAATTTGGAAGGGAATGTGCGATGTGCTTGTTTTACTTTACCGAACTCATTACCAAACTGTCAGCTCAAAGTCTGGCCGAGTTCGCTTTAATGAGTGGTACTCGAGTAACTTCGTTGCAGGATGAAGTTCGCCTGACTTCTCACCATTGTGATGATGAGAAATCGATTTTATTGTGACAGAAATCTAGTGATGTACCTATAGAAATAGAGGTTCGAGCTATTTCTGTAGGTACTTAAAATAAAAATGTTACTCGTCGCTATCTGTACATGGAAGATAATTAAGAAAAATATTATTCGGGCCTTTATTACATTGCAGCTACATCATACCAAGTTGCAAAGTAAACATCAACAAAATAATGGATTATCGTTAAGTAACTACTTATTAGGTAAGTATAAGAAATTTAATGTTAAGCATCCATCGCATAATAAACGACGAGCTACGCCCGCGCTTTTGTTAAATAAAAATTGTTTAAAATTGTAATATCTATTTGATGGCTTCTATCCTAAGTATACTGAGTCAACTGTACTTCTAATAACTTTACAGAAGTCGATATGAAGAGTGTAAGGTTAAATTTCAAATGTTAACACAATCAAGGAAGAATAACTAATCGTTTTGAATTGATTATATTGATAGCCTTATGATTTTTTTAACGCAGGTAGATAGGAAATGAAGCAAACGTTAGATACTAATATCCTTAAAAATTCAGTGTCGAAATTTGCTAGTTGACTCAGTATACTTAGGAGCCATCGTATTGATCGAGTAGATTGATTTTAATTTAGCAAAGGGTGAATGTTACTTTAAGATACGAAGAATGAATATTCAGTAGTTTGGAACCGATTTCAGACACATAGACAAACAGGCACAATTCTAAAAATGATAGAATTCTCTGGTGTTACAAGTTTTCATTGCCCCATTTTTTATGTTAATATTCGACAAACGAGCAGACGAGCCATCTGATGGTACAATTTTTGGTCGGCAACGCAACGTTCATGACTTCGGTGTAGCTGATGGTCATGGGCGACGATGATCACCACTGAAACGCTGAAATACTACCATGATGTTAAACTAAGTCCGATTGCTTCCTGGGTTTTATGCAATGTGCAGATGAGGTCGGATAGTTTAAATAATAAATGAAAACTCAAAGTGAAAACCCTTACACCAGTTCAATTTCAATTTCATTTCCAGTTTCATTGATATCTTTTATGTTCATGAATAAAGTCCCTCTGACAAGTGACGTAGGTAAGTGACGTAAGGAAATTTGTTTCTAGAAACATATTTATGTTAAACAAAATTGAGGCTTCGATTCCGATTAGATGCATAAATTATGTTATTGTTATGGATACACGTAACACGCCGGTAGGTACCACAGTATAGTTTCTGTGAAATGATCATTGTATTTACTCAATATGTCAGGATTTTGTTTGATGAAGGTTAGGTGTAGCAAGGTTATAAATTTTACATCGCTTCCTTGCAGATCTCATCTGTCCCTTCATCTTATCGGCAGTTTATATTATTAACCCTTTGATTGGCTACTTCCACTATGACTACTTTTGAGAATTTTATGGAGAACAATTACCTATCATGCAGGTTTACTTCAATAAACGATACTAGTTATTTTCTAAATTATAATTATAAGTTGAGAATGTTGTGTGCAGGTTTCAAACACGGATCTTTCCACAATGATAATATAGAATACAATGATCACGTGCCACAAGATAATAATATTGGAATTCCATACATATAGTTCGAATTATTTTATCGATGATAACTTCGGTGAGCCAAATAATAACTTTAAACTATAATCTTACCGAGCAATAAGCGTAGTCTCTGATTAATCAAGCACAACATTAAAATTGGCTTCAACCCATTAATATCCCGCTATTGAGTAAGGGTCTTTGTTCACTGAGGAAACCTAGAACATACTCCAGCACGTTCTCTCGGTGGGGTTTGGTGAAGGGGGTAGTGGCCAAACTAAGTATCGGGTTTTATGCTGTCCGAAGGCTTCCGACATGGTATGACGCCTGCTATCTAACGATAAGAACCTTGCCCGACGGCCTCCGCAAGGAAACGAAGGAGGAAAAAGTTTTTGCTACCAGAGCGGTCACCCATCCAATTTCCGACCGGGTCCGCTGAAACTTCACTTCGCCTATTTTGGATCGACGCAAGCCGCTGGGCTATTAGCTCTTCCATTAACGAAATCTAGCATCAAAATTATTTATTTGTTTATTTTTTAACACCGTAACATAGGGGATATATTATGTACTTACAAGGACAAATACTCAATGCCTAATTACTGAATCAAGTATGTATCTACAATGTAGGTACCTACACTGTATCGTATTTACATACTTATATTATCGCGTTAATGGATTAATGGAATGTAACCACTCCATTAATGAAGCTCTACAGACTAATAAACCAAGAGAACCGCTTACACTTATACCGAAGTGGGCTTTTCATCAGCATCCCAAACAGTTCTGTTGCTATTCATTTAATATTATGTTTATCTCAATTTATCGATTTACGGAATATTTTTCGCAAGATTATTATTACAATAGATCCAATAAACTACCTACCTACTAAAAGTACATACTCGTACTACCATCTGCCTTTACCACATCCAACCAGAGCTGACTTGTAGAGAAAGCCATTAGGCATTAAGTTCTTGCTCTTGTTTACTAGTATATTATGGTGTTACAAAATAAATAAATAAAAGTAAGTATACATTATAATTATAGATATTTTAAGATAGATGTTTAAGGGCTTCGAATTAAGAATGAAAGCATAATGTGATGGCAGGGTTGGGAAATATCAGTGAGAAATGAACGGCAAATGTAAGGGTTGCGTGTGTGGTGCTATTATTTCCGCTTGCGGCCTCACCTCGCCGATATGGAAAGGTCGGTAAAGAACTTACGAGTCAATTTAAGACCTTGTCCTTGAATTCACTATCGGTATACAAAGTTTTTACCATTGTCAAGTTCAACGTATGACATTGGCATTATTTTTATAATACGTAAAGCTTGAGTAACATTGTAATTTTTAAAGTGGAACATAATTAACAGCATGAGCAGTAAAGCTTTAGAAGACCAGAGAACAATATTTGATAGGAGTTTACGTCAATCTTTGACCATGAAATGGATTGAATTTTATATAACGACCGTCATAGTAGAAATAAATAAATATTAAAAAATATATACTGCACGGTTTTTGTATGAGATTCTACCAAAATACTAACAAGGAAGATTTAGAAGTAGGATATACAATTTGTAAAGCTTTTGTGTTTTGACCGAACAATGATAATAATTGTCGAGTAGGTCAGAAAAATCAATTGTGCGAAGCTGGACTCGGTCGCTAGTGAATTAAATGTAGATTACATTTAATGTATACCTACACATAATATCAATAAGTTAATATTATGTGTAAGGCTTGTAAGCAAACCTAATGATCATCATAATTTTATCTTAATCTGTCTGTATGTTATTATTTCTCAAGTCAAGTTGATGATGAAGGTGGGTGAAGACCGTCAATCCGCACTTAGCCAGCGTGGTGGACTATGGTCTGTACCCCTGACGCTGTGAGAGGAGACCCGTGCCCAGCAGTGGGACAGTTATGGTTTGTGATGATGATGATGAATAAGTCAGTGATTAAGGACAGTGATTATTTAGTACCTATTAGCCAATCAATGATGGATACTAATTATGACATTTAACTCATCATTGTTATTCGTTTTGTCTTTTGATGCTTCACTGCCTGATAATAAGATGTCAACAGAAAACAAAACATACATATTATTTGCAGCGCTTGGTAAATCATTGACATACACTAGGAAAACAAGCGGTGCGAGTATACTTCCCTGAGGAACGCCTATGCGTTTAGCTTAAATGAAGACTGATAAGAAATGAAAAGATTTTATAAGTGTGTTTTAAACTACATACACATTACACATGTGCGGACGATATGTAAGATTTTGGTAGATTGACGATGAATTATAGTAGAAAACAACTTGGCCTTATTTTTTAAGCGGGCGTATTATATCTTAGGCTTCAGTATATATTATCATCAAATATTTATGATGCTAATATGGTGTCAAGTTAGCCTGTTTATACCGAGCTCGTAACAATATTATATTACAATACAAGTGTGTTCTAGTAAAATAACAAATGTTCCTCGTCCCTCCAAACAAAGTTTACTGTTTCCTTTGACGTGGATTCTGGCATTGTTTCATCATAATTCTACACAAAGTACCTACCGTTAAGTTAATTTCTGTTGTGTTGTGTGTAAGTATTTGAAATAAACTAGTAGGCGCTCTCTTTGTTTCGAGGAACATGAGCATTTCCTTTACAGTACCCGCATCCGAAACAATACTGTGAAAGAAGCAAAAGTACCAAGTGACAATAAGACTACGATGGGATGGGTTTCGTACTATACATGTATTCAGGAATATTTTTTTCCCTGTAGAAATGAAATCTTATAAAAATCTTATACTACTAGCCTGCCTAAATATTCATCATCATCATCATCATCACAACCCATAGCTGTCCCACTGCTGGGCACGAGTCTCCTCTCACAGTGTGAGGGGGTATAGGCCATAGTCCACCACGCTGGCCAAGTGCGGATTGGTGGACTTCACATACCTTTGAGAACATTATGGAGAACTCTCAGGTGTGCAGGTTTCCTCACGATGTTATCCTTCACCGAAGAAAGTGATAATTAAATTTTAATACGCACATAATTTTTGAAAATTAGTGGTGCGTGCGGGGTTTGAACTCGGACCCTCCGGTTCGGCAGTCCAACGTTCAACCACACGGCTATCACTGCTTATTGCCTAAATATTATTAGGGTATAATTTTGGTTAAAAATCCAACTTCCCTACATCTCTGAACGCAAAACTTGAAACGTAGCGCATGTAGCTGCGTAAAGTCGAGTCGTACCTAAGACGAAATAAATTATTTGTCTTTGTCTTTGCTTGAATATTTTTACATGATAAGTAGTATTTTAATAAAAGAGTATTCTTATTGCCTTTTTACCGAAGTCCCCGCGGGAATTGAAAATTTCAATCGCATTGGACCAGTATTGGACTTATGGTAGGGGAGCCCAAGAGGGGATTTCTGGATTTACTGAAGCGCGGCAGATTAATATACAGGGGGATACCTTGTACCCGGTTAAGTACCACCACCAAATATGAGCCCCATATATAAGACCGCCCGTGAAGGATACAGGATCAGATTAGTAAAAAAAAATTGATCATCAGACATTCTCGAGCGCGTCAGATTAAGGTAGGGTGAGTTAATTACCTCCTAAAAAGTGTATATTCCACTAATCTGACAATTTGAGAGTGACGTAAAGAAAGGGGAGGGCAGCAAAGTTGTAAAAAAAAACGTCATCTTGACATTCTCGAGCGTAGTTAATTTTTTTTTATTTTGAAGGAAATAATTCAAGAATAACGAAAAATATATAATCTGACGATTTCCGCAAGCCGAAACAACAAAAAAATCGTCGATAAAGTTAAATGCGTGCAGCTGCGTGATGCCTATATTTCCTTCTCCGCGTTTCTATTCCTCTCTCACTCTTTCTCTATCTATTACTCTCTCACTCCGTCCCCACTCTAGTTTCTGCTCTCATGACGCCATCACCATATTCCAGCAAAATTTTTTTTGAAAGTGGTTTTTTTGGAATAACTTTTAAACGGCTTTATCGATCAACTTCAAAAACTAATCCGCCATTGAACTTGAAAAACCACGTCGATCGCCACCAAGTTGGTCAAAATCGGTTGATTCGTTCGAGAGATATCGTGAACGAAAAAACCCGAAAAAGTATTTTTTCGGGATTACTCCGAAATTTTTTGATTCGATCAATTAAAACTTGTAATTACTTATGAGGATGATAAAACTGCGTCAAATGCCGCCAACCACGTGAAAATTGGTTGATCCATTCAAAAGTTATTGCGGTTTGAAAATTCCAAAAATAGTGTTCTATGAAACTTCTATCAGACTTTTGAGCTGGGAGAGCTCAAATGCATAGAAATATTATTTCTTTGAACTCCGCGAGCTCAAAATAAATGTCATAAGTACAATTTTAAGCGCCCAGGAACGGAATTAGCAGGAAGTTGCAGGGATGGCCTTTAGGGTGAACCGTTTTTTTGTCAGATTAGGCGAATCCCTCTAGATAATCGTCAGATTATTAGACAGTACGTTTAGAACATAAAGATGAACCATACATATCTTAATCTGACGCGCTTGAGTATGTCAAAATGGCGAATTTTTTTTGCAAATTATGGAAATGGCCACGAGTTTGCGTCCCATCGAAATCGTCAGATTAGTGAATGAGAGCTTATTTTTGGTGCACTTAACACTCCCTTAGAAAATCTGACGCGCTCGATTAAATTTTTTTTTTTTTTCATTTTCAACCCTTACATACAACCACCCCCACCATGCAAACGATCAGATTAACATACGTACATTATTAAAAATACGTAGGGCATTGATGCTATCAATATCTGACGCGCTCGAGGATGTCCATGCATCAGTTTTTTTTAACATATTTAAAAATCTATAGCCGCTTCCCCCACCGATGAAAAGGTATATATCATATAACATTTTTTTCTTCTTATCATCTAAGCTTTGCAAACCAATAGGTATCTACGACGCTCGAGTAAATCCCCATTTAGCACCACGGGCTCCCCTACCATTATAAATTATTATTGTACGTAAAAAAGATCGCTGTAGATTACTTTTGTTGCTATGGTAATCGTTGTTACAGTAAAACTTCTTTTGATGGGACAACTTTAATTCAAATGAAATTATACCAAGTAATTATATTGCTAAATACATAGGTTAATTATATTATATAATTACCGTAGTACATAAATCAAAATATCGTATTATTCGGATTGTCTTGTTTCTAGTTTTATTTGTCAATAAACGAGAGATCCACAAGTATACCTAATTTAAATTTGTGACAATGCCATGATAAAATCATAAAACTCTTGTTGAAATTAGTCCAACAATTGTTTTATTGCGGTTAATAAAATTAGGATTGTGTTTCCTGATTTGAACTTAAATTTGTTTTGAAAATATGGATGATCCGTGACCCATACAATGCAATGGTTAATATCTGCCGTCTGCCGTTTGGAGGGTATTAGGTTCCCAACGAGACGAAAATTTGTATTCTGTTCTCGGTTTGAAACCCTCGACGCTGGGAATCCTAGTGTGAGGTTATCATATTAAACGAGTGTGTAACGGGTCGAGCTCTTATTATAACCGCGTCTAATATTTATGTGAATATTTATCTCGCCTAAGATGCAACAACGTAGCGAGAAGCAAATTACAGCCAGCCCGTGATGGGCCACATCCCCCCGAAACAGATGCGAGATGGCGTACGAACACCATCCATCACACTGCTAACGAGGGTTGTTACATGACGCGGCTTTCTGCAGATTTTCTCGTATTTTACGTCGATATAAATCGTTTGACATTTTCTTTACCCTTATCATTTCATATTGAACCTTGTTAGTGGTTGACGTCTTAGATCACAAGGCTTTGTAATTTGACCAAAAGTGCGTACCTACTATTTATCGCTTCTGTGGCATCACACACTGTTCGTTTTGAAGTTAACGCCAATTAGGTCTAGATATTATGTTGGAAAGAAGTAAGCAATAATAGTGGTCAATCTTGGTATACCGAAGTTCTTAGCTTGCAAGCGGGTATTTGGGGTTTTGAACAGTTGAATACAGTAAAGTCCTGTCTCTAGTAAAACTATAACGTTAAGTCAATATTATTATCATAATAATACTCGTTTAGTCTAATGTGATTACACATTACAGCGTCGTGCCATTGTGTCTATGAAATTCATCCAAGCGGCCGTCGTTCCAAGAAGGTACGGTGCAGCTAACAAGTGACAAAATAATGGATGATACGAGACTACTGAGGCCCACGAGCTCCTTTTGTAGCCGAGATATTTATTGCAGCACTCAATATTTTGAGCGTGAATTGTAAGGGGCATTAAAATTCCCTTAGTGTAAAGGTGGGGCGTAAAAGAGATTGCTGACGCGAACGGAATAAACGCTATTTGTAAACAATGGGTTTTAAAATACTTTCTATTACCATTGGTTTTTATATTATGTACCTATACTAAGTTTTACTTCATTTTAATAATTAAACATTTTTGCGGATACAGCAAACCATATACCATTATTACAAATTTTTGTAAGAATATCTCACAAAGATAAGATGTACTTATGTACCTAATATAAGTGAAACCTGTCGGGTGTTTTTTTTTACTGAATATAAGTTACCGCTTGGCTACTGTCCCACTTGATGGTAAGTGGCGACGTAGCCTTTAGATGGTGAAGCGCGTTAAATTAGAAAAACCCTGATGATTATGATTTACTGATGGTCACTTAAATATTATCCCTTACAACAATTTAATCTTACCGAAATGGATTAGTCGACGTAACATTGATTAAGTGATTTTAAATATAAATCGAGTGTCAATAACGTTGATTTTCATATAGGTACACCATAGTTGAGCTACCCAGTGAAAATAAACTAGACAGTATCCATAAAGTATTGGCGTAGCTACGGACACTTCGTGTAATATTATGAATATTGTGAATATTTCTCAAGGTTGCCTCGTATAGTATCAATATTATGGCCGCACCTGAACTCTTGAATGTTTTATTACAAGATCGACACTTCTTTACAAACTGTAAGTACTACGGACTCCACATACTAATGTAGTCATATTTAATGGAAATGAAAGCATTACGAAGTTACTTACTTACTTACACTCTTGACTTGAATACACTTACATTGTAATCGAACGGGAATACCGTCGCAGGCAATTTGTGTTAGCCCTTCGCAACGCAAAATAAATGGTGATGCACATACCCACCGTACGTCGGGTCGTTCGATGGTGGAAAGGGGTGGGGGAATTAAATCATGTAATTCCTGCGCACACCATCCAAAATGTATCCTATAGAACACCGAGAGGCTGGCAACTCTGCGCCTATATTATTTTTGCGCTCTAAAACTGCACTTCGAATACTGCGATCAAATAGGTATGCGGAGTTCCGCCTACTGTTAGTTGCTATGTCACGCTTAATTACCGTTTCCACTTCTTTCCGATTTCCGTGTTCTATAGGTACATGTATCAAAATCTGTCTTCTCGTAATAAATTTCCGAATAGGTACTAAAAATTTTAGAATTGAAAAGTTTCGTTACTTCCAAATAAACAAGATTGCTCTGCGCATAAATAATTTTGTTTGTTACTCCCCGTAATATAGTTACTGTTGTTAATCCATTTATTTCCTCCGATTTTCTTTAGTCCCTTTAAGGATTATTTGTCATTACGGATAACGAAGTCGTGTATATCTATAAGTCTTAGGATTAGTAGGTGGGCTTTCAAGTTAAGGATTTATTTGTCCTTTGCCCGCAACTCGAGACCTTTGTTTACTTTTCATGAAATAGATAACGATCTAATATCAAAGACTTATATAAGTACCACTTAGCAAAATATAACAGACAGTAAAATAAATATTATGTAAGATACTTACATTAAAAATCCCCGACTAAGAAATGAGCTGATGATCTTCAAACGATTTAACAGATGTTCATAAATTATACCTAGGAACCAAGTCGATCACGTCAGCTTTCAAACATTATACTGGCACACGTGAAGCACTTATCCGAGTAATCATACCCCAAAAATGCCTTACATCATTTTGGAAAAGAGCTGATACTCTTTCACTGCTAGACCGATATCAACCAAACATAACGCGCGCGCTTACAAACGCCAAATGTGTACCAGGGGTTAACAATATACTTACATTAATGCTTATTGAATAAATGTCAATCATTTCTCACGACGGAATCTTATTACTTTCCTACACTGTTATTTACTAAGTGAGACATAAATTGTACAAAATATGACACTCGGGCTTGGAGTGTCGTTGACATCCAAATATGTAGCATAAAACACACACTAGAAAGGGAAGTTCGCCGACAGAAATGTTATGGCTGTGACCTTTGCTTCTCATACATATATATAGTACAGGCTGTACTATTGTATAATGTACGAGTATTACCGACAAGGTGTGGACCCCGTTACACTTTTTAGACGCAAACATTTTAGACCTCATGGAGAGCAACATATTATATATAACGAATTATAACGAGACTCTTACTAACAATTACTAACTGAAGTCTTACTAACAAAGTTAGTCCTGTTAGTTATAACAGAACTCCTGTTAGTTATAACAGGTCCTGTTAGTTATAACAGGTCCTGTTAGTTATAATAGTTAGTTATAACAGGACTAACTTTCACTAACCATCGATTAGGCAGTGGAAGGGTGGTTCCTACTGGATGCTCGTTTGCTATCTTCATTCCATAAAAAATAAAATAAGGGAAGTTTGGCGACAGAACTGTGACCTTTGCCCTTTACTGGCCTATACTATTAAATACTCGTAGTATTACTGATATCTCGAGTTATAAAAAGTCAGCTCTTCAACTCCCCTAACGAAAATAATTGAAATGATGATGTCGCAGAGTGGAATGATAATTAAATGGAATTGATATAACTTCAGGAAATGTCACGTCATTTACTTATCTTTTTTGATGTGGGTATCGTATTATAAAGTTATATGTATTTAGGTCTCTGCGCTCGATTCGTGTTTGGTTCCATAGGGATCTTGACTGTAAAAAATACATAACTTTGATGCGAAATGGTTGTTTCCATAATAGGGAAACGAAATAGATAGGTATTTTTCCTTATTTTTTAAGTACCGATTTCATTTATATTCTAGAACTAGTCAACCCGCCCTTGCTTCGCTTCGGGTAACATGTCCTTTAGTGCCCACATTCGGAAATTGATAGGCGTGATTCTTTAAATTGTCGTAACTTTGTTATCTATGAACTGATTGAAATGAAACAAACCCTAAATGTTACGTGAAGCTTACCACAAAATATTACTGAAAACCGCACCCAAATCGGTTAAACCGTTTTTGGGATTAGCGCGTAAAAAATTATAGACAAACAGATAAACAGACAAAAATTAAAAAAATATATGTTTTTGGTTCTATTCGTTAATAAAGACCCCCAATATTTTTTCACCTATATCTTTCATGTACAGACAGCGATTAGTTACAGATTTTTTATATGTATAAATCAATATGTGTCTAAATGTAATCTGAACCGCTCATAGCCCGGAGCGTGCGTTGATCCTAAGTGATCGACCGAGATAAATTGTGGCGGACGCGGTCGGAGGTGCATGGGTGATCGCTAGTGGGAAACATTTCTGGAGCGCTTCAGTGCTTCGAAGGGCACGTAAGGCCGTCGGTCCCGGTTGTTACAATTTGGTAGCAGTCGTTAAGCTATGTAGGCCTTCGGGCGGCATAAAAATTTCCAACACTAGGGTTGGCCCTTCCACTAGACCGCACTGGAGTAGCGTGGTGGAATATCTCATCTCATATAACATGCTTTAGGCCTCCACAGTTCTGAATAGAGATCCGTGCTCAGTAATGGGCCATTGTTGAATCCATGTACCCAATTAAACCACTCCCTGGTTGCATGACATGCAACAGCAAATTTATGTACGAATATGTATGTCTATCGCTATGTAGATGTGATTACCATTATTTACATAATCTACATTCATCACAAACAAAGGCTACCTATAATAAATGGAGTTTCGATGTAGATTAACTTCAACCTTCTCCCACTACGAATATTAAGTAGATCGGCAGTGAAAATCAATCAGCTACTTAATATACAAAGGTTTTATGAAATATTTGTGTTTTGTATTTTTAATAAACCTATATAAATTGAAAGAAATATTTAAAGATGCTAGAGTAAACTCGAATAATTTAATTGTAATCTGTATATTGAAACTGTAGCTGTTAGATGTCTCTACAACGTAGGTAGATAACATGGGAGATATTTAGGAAAAAGTTTTATTAAGGCTCACTATATTATTAAAACAATAGATATAGAGAGAAAGCAACTATGTATGCATGTATGTATTTATTTGCTCTTGTTCTTGTCTTGCTTCCTATTCCTTGCTGCACATGGGTTGGCAACTCACACGTACCCAAACGGTATTGGCACAGCAAGCTCGAAGAGTTTGAACTCGATTCATGCCCCTCTTACTTCAAGGAGACATACATACGATCAAAATGAGCCTTTAATGTCTTATGTAGGTACTATGTATCTATTAATTGACTATAGCTTGGAGATTTCTGTGTCCAAGATCCATGCATATATTTTCAACAAAAATACTCGCAACATACCGTCTACGTGTTTTAGTTACTAGGTATTCCTTACAAAACAGTGGCTCGGCGAAGGAGTTATTGGCAAATAAAAATTCCAGGAAATAGACTTCTAATCGATAACCTTATTCACAAAGAGTGTTCACAGCCTCGTGTAATTTGATTTATGTAAAGTTTTACTCTCCGACATACTTGCGAGTAACCGTGTCTTGAACTTTGATCTAATCGTGATACCTCTTGCGTACTGAATATATTGCCTTTTGCTTATAAATGTGTGGAATAGGGTACAAAATATCACCTACTTGGTATTTACTTCGCGAGTCAACAATATTTGCCTTTCGCTTTCAGACGTGGAAAGACTGTCTAATCGAAATTCAATTTACACTTGAATCTCCTAACCAACAAAAGAAAATCTTTATGGAGATTCAAAATGTCTAACATTTTTAAGGTATAAAATTATATCAAAATATTCCTCATCGCAACCCAAAACTGCTTTGCAAGGGCCTCCTCTCACAAGGTGAGGGGTGCAGGCTAAAGCCTACCACGCTGGCCAAGTGCGGACTGGCGGATTTCACGCACCTTTCAGAGCACTATGGAGTACTTTCAGGTGACCAGGTTTCCACACGATGTTTTCCTTCATCCAATCAAGTGATAATCAAATTCTAATAACACATCATTTTTGAAAATTAGATGTGCGTGCCGAATTTTTCACTGCAAAATTTCTAAAAATCTACTCATATCTTAATCACAATTCGTATTTTGTTGTCCCACTTTTATAATCGGGTCTTTTGTACAATTAGAGATTATAGAGAGTTATTGCCATAGTCCACTATCACAGAAAAATAAGGATTGACCCTTTGAGAAAGCTGTGGATAACCTTCTGGTTCATGCTCGGTTACACTACAAAGCAATTAATTTTCAGTACTATTACCAGTACCTGCTCAATTTGACAACTTTGCTGTTGTGGTAAAATTTGAGCGAATTAATTCGTCTCGTCTCAAATGTAAAATACGAAATTTTACTACCTAATCTAGTGATTTTTCTTCAAAAACAAAACATTTTATTTATGCCAAGTTTGGTGGTTAAAGCTATCTACCAAAAGGAGAAATTTTCGTATCGGTACAATCTGAAGTACTTAATATGCAAATATTTATCAATAATTTGAATAAAATGCTAAGTATAGATTCGCTGAAACTGATGAATGAGATGATGATTCAGCGGTGTTTATTTCTAAACAACGCATCAACTGAATTCTAAATAATACCTACTTTGCGGAAATTTACATAAAATTTTCGATGCGTTTTGGTTGTATCTGAACTTTATTTAATTAGATTCGTCCGGCTTTCGCAGTCGGAGTGGCGTAGGACTGTTTTATTAAATATTTAGAATTTACTTAAGAAGCAGGCTGTTGTATAAACTGCGTATATTATATACTCGTACTTTAGAACACTTTTCACTCACGATGGCTCATAGATCTTAGCAGCTTAGTTCTTAAGTGATCGACAAAGTTAAGCAACAGCGGGTGCGGTTGGTAGTGGGATTGGTAAGCGCTAGTGGCAAAATTTCCTGGAGCCTTCCGTGCTTCGGAGGGTACGTAAAACCATCGGTCCCGGTTGTTACCATTTGGTAGCAATCGTTAAGCCATGTCGGAAGCTTTAGGGCGGCATAAAAAGTTCCGACACTTGGGTTGGCCACTAATCCCTCCACCAATCCGCACTGGAGCAACGCGGCGAAGTATCCACCAGGCCTCCTCATTTAAAATATATGTACCTAATTTTTGTATCGCTTTCATCTTTTCTTCTCTTAAACAGCAATTTTCAGAAACAGGTGTAGACGTAAAATATTGATGCTTATTGATAAACGACATGAAATGAAATATTTACATATTTTTGCGTATTTGAATTTGATCAGGCCAGGTTGGTTTAGACTCAAATTTAGACGTTGAAAATGGCCCCTTTCACTCATAAACTTTGTATTGTACCTATATAAACTTCACAATAACTTGCTGTGATAACCACGGAATATCATTCTAGCACAGGAATATTTTAAAATGATGCTAAAACATTTACGGAGAAATTCTAAATCGCCTTTCAAAGTTTATACATTAATGGAGTTAATGCGTCTGTGAAGGGAATTTATCAAGTTAGTATATTAAGTTGGCGAACGTTTAATACGTGCAACGTGGCAATAAATTGTCATAGAGCGTTTCTCGATAGCGACGCGTTGCGGGTAGTTTCGTTTAACGTCCTTGGCCAGAAATCGCAATTGATGTAGGTAAGCATAAGTAAATTAGGCACATTGTTTCGCATGGTTGTTAATTTAATGGGTTTTAATTATTCTACGCGAGCGAATTCAGTGATAATGAAATAAAGACTTTATTTTACACTGGCCATAAATAACGCAGTAGTGGCCGTTCGTAATACAACTTTCATCCAGCCAACTATTATTGTGGTATAGTTTAAGCATCAGCAATGAAGTATCGATGTATATCTGCTGTTACAGCGTTTGTTAAAATTTTAATATAAAACAGATAACAAATTTAATCCCCTTTAGTTTACGGAACTCTACATTAAACGAGTTACATATAGGAGTCTATATAATTGTATTAAAACTACGCACAAAAAAGTTAATAAAAAAATTTCAAGACATTAAGAGCAACGATTAAATTTAATTGTTAACTTAGGTGTTAAATGATGTATGAATGTGTTAGTGTTTATTTTACTAACTAAAGGGACATGTCGATTTTGACAAAGGACGTAAAGTAGTCGCACTGAAGTATTGGTTGTAACTACGGAGGTCTTTCTTATCAAACATGGTAACTATGCCAACCACTTGGAAACCATTTTGGGATTTCGCTGTTCTACCCTAAATTCTAATATTTCAAAAAAAGTGTCGTAACCTCACTCACCCCATAGTGACAATATATTGGGTAGTATTAGTATTGATTTTTATGTGCATATCCGGCCAAACGATCGACCAAACGGACAGACCGGCTATCAGATGTTAAGTGGTTATCACCGCGTTAGAAGTGGTAGGCAAAAACCAAGCAATACCACCATACAAGAATACACATCATCGGAATTTAACTGGTTGTTACAGGGCCTAGCGACTTCCAATAGAAGGCATTAATCGCCAAGGCCTCGTATTGAACGTTTTTCAGCCGGGTGACCACGAACAGGATTATTAAGTGGAAGGCCTTCATTTTAACATTAAAGTTGTAATACATTGAGACGTAGTTGCGATACAGATGAAATAGTTTGAATTAATTCTACTAAAATTATAAATGCGGAAGTTTGTGAGGATGTAGAGATGTATGTTTGTTACTCTTTCACGCAAAAACTACTGAAAGGATTGAGATGAAACTCTGCAGTAATAAAGCTTACTTATACATTAGAATAAAACACAGGTTACAACTTATAAACATTTTGTGTAACTAGGCCATAATGTAACGATAAGTCGAAAAAAATCCTGCCCTCTGAGAGCTATCTTGCTTGGCGCGCGTTGCTTAAACCGTTGGAGTTACACGAAGATAATGTACTATTCTTTGCACGCGGGCGAAGCCGCCAGCAAAGAATAGTTGAATATAAAAGAACAGAAAACATTCTTGCATGTCGTCACAAATACAACTTAATAAGTTTACCAATGCGGCAAGTCGAACGAAGGAGAATGGAGAGACAATTTCCTAAATATCGTTTGTTGTGGTTTAACTTCTCGAGAACTTTATCCAACAAAGTTGTTTTGAAATGATACACAACTTTAACTCTGATAGATACATTTACGAAGAGTTTTTTCTAAATGTTTGTTTTATGTGTTTGGAAGAAATAGAGAATTATTTTGTTCGGCGGTACACGTACGGCGTACGGCGGTACAAGTAAGACGGAGATAACGCTTCCTATCTAGGTATTATAAACTCCTGCACGATTTTTCACTTCTGTACAGATGTGTAGTGAAGTAGATTCCTAAATAATTGAAGTCAAAAAAATGTAATCCCACGGAAGGTTTCATTGGCTAGTAGTAACTTAACATTAACTACAATCTACACCCGCATCGTTTTGTAACCCTATGCCTAAGTATAAGTACATGCACCCGAATCATTGCTAGTCATTTATTTCAGGCACGTTATTTAAATTTACATATGAATTTCACGTTGACCTTATTTTAGCGTTGCAAGGGACAATTTTCGTTTTTTTTTATAAATCACAATAGTTGCATAAACATTAGTTACTACCCTTTTCACAAAGACACAATGTGTACGCGTTCAGGTAATTAAGTCCTACAATAAAAGGTCAAGTACGTTGAGCTTTTGCAAAGTAAACAAGGAAAGATATTATACTGTATAAGTACGTAGGATAGGAGAGTTCTTTTCGATTGCAAAATTATTCTTTTCAATTTCAAATTAAGTAGCCCCGGCCTTAGAGAATTGATCCGGGAAGATGGGGTAGGGGTTCTGCAGCATTACTCGTATAATGTTTTATAGGTTATTGTAAAAATGAGTTTATAAAATAGTGTACGTTATTCACAGCGTTTTATATTTTCTGACTGTAATAAAAAATATTGTATATAAAAAAGAACTTTCGTAGGTTTCTGGCAGCCTCTATTATTTTCTAATAGATGAGTCTTTCAGATGAGTTTTTTATTACACTCGAAAGTAGGGAATATTAATTTACGTTTCGGATTGTTGAATAATTAGACATAGCTTTTCCTTTCATTTGCATTGAGATACTACGTACCTACTAAAGTATTCGTTAGTACAATTAATGTTTTATTAACTATGAATTTTTGTAATTACTTAGCTTTAAGTTTAGTTTTCCATAAAGTAATAAAGTTAATCTTTTTTGCTATAACCATAATACAATGAATGATAAAACAAAGAACATGAGGACAGAAGTATTGTGAGAGCGAACGTTCATAATTATAATATATGTGTTACGACAAAAGACATTGCACGTTGCACAAAAATATTGTATGAAACTGTAAAGCGCATTTATGCGTACAAATTCGCAACGGTCGTGAAAAAATGTGAGAGCACGAAGCTAACATGGAATGCCCGTGGGCACCGTTAGGCAGAAATGGCGTCGTATCGCCACTTTACAAACATGGCCCGAGGGTTTCTTAAGTATTTCCAGTTTTCTTGTTACTCTACAAAATGAATGAACCTCGTATGAAAATGGACATCTACGAGTTACTTAAATAAATTGGTTCACTATTGTCCACGGAGAATTTTTGCCGTCACGAATAGTGTTTGGAGGCGACTGTTCGGTGAAAGAGGCTCCTTCGTGCATTGGATGATATCCATCCTGCTGCGAAGACAATGACCATCAAGACTTTCAGGTCGCTAGGGGCAATATCACTTCAACGCCAACGCTTGTTGAATATATTTCTGAATTATATTTGTTCATATATAGTATAGTAGTGTAGTAGTTCATATGTAGTATAGGTACATATAAATACCAATCGACAATCATTTAGTTGGTTGGTTTAGCGAACACCTAACAAATAAAATATCGACACAAAACATCCGCATCAATATTTGTCTTTACATGGCAACACTTTATTTGTCAACGCCTATGGATTTTGACAATATTACTTACTAGCGACCCGCCCTCGCTTCGCTTCGGGAAATCGGTCCATACAAACTTTCAACCTCTATTTCAGCCTCTTCATCCCTTTTTTTCGCAATAAAAGGTAGCCTATGTCCTTTCTCAGGGTCTAAAGATTGTCTGTGCCAAATTTCATCAAAATCGGTTGAGAGGTTTAAGCGGGAAAGCGTAACAGACAGACAGACAGACAGACAGACAGACAGACAGACAGACAGAGTTACTTTCGCATTTATAATATTAGTAGGGATTAATGCGTAAGTGAACAATATCTTTGAAAGCGAAGAGTCCGCAGCGAAGTAGCCCCACGAAGTGCTCTTTGCCGACATTAGCCCGGCGCTTCCATTAACGTTTCGCTTACCGTCTGCTACTTAACAAACACTGTGAGCGTTCTTGCGTGTGCTTACTGTGGTTGGACTTTTATGTCGACCATAATAGTTCCACAAGCCCATGATATTTAATATCTGTAATTAGTCCCAACGCCTCCTTAATGGCCAGGTGTCTAGATTGTTTTTATTAGAACTGGTTCTTCGGCTTCGATTGTCGTTATTATTTTAAATGTAACCAGTGTTCTCTGGGTTATTTTATAAACATGTTTTTTTGGAAGAAAGACAGAAATACCAAGGCTTTCCTTCCTTACTTCCACCTACTTAAAACATGCTAAAATTGTAGTAATAGTATCATTTATAATACTACCATCGGTATTACCTAGATAAAAAGATAAGTAAGATAAAGAAGTATAGATGTTATAATCTAATATATTATGTAAGAAATTCTCGTGCCACGGTGTATGTGGTAAACTCCTCTGAAACGGCTCGACCGAATCGGATCAAATTTTAACTCAACGTTCATATTTCCATCACGCTGGGAAAAGAACCCAGGTTCCTTCGATCGGCAGTCCGGCCTGGTAACCATTGCGTTCCTCGACTAGAAAACATGCGCGAACCCCTAATCTCTATACGTCCCTTATTAAAAGCCAGGTGTACTATTTACCAAGATAACTTACCTTGTGGTTCGAACAATTCGATGCAATGGCTTGCACAGGAATTAATTAGTTCGCGGAGTTGAACTCGATTAGATCGAGTAGAATCGATTCCGAGACTCGCTTCGTAGAATTCTCAACTTCAGATTCAATATGGATCCCGATTTAATGTTTGACTATACATAGGTACCTACTAGATACTACTTTATGTAGCACAAACGGAGAGTGACGTTGGCATTTGGTAATCGGTTATGGAATCGACAGTGTGGTCTATGGGGGTCCTGCACACATAAAAGATACCAACAAAAGGGAAAACATTATGTAGTAATCCATCTAAATTTCCGAAATATATACCAATGTATTAACAATTATTAAATTTATCAATTTCTGTTATAAATTCCTCCTTATTAAAGTCGATTGATAGTGGGCGTTTGCATAAATCTGGAAAAGGAGCAGTTTTATTCAAGTGAACAAACTGGGGAGTTCAGGACCCCATTTGCGGGCTGAGGACTACTCGATATGTTCCAGTTCCCCGCAAAGAGAACCTTACTTGAACACAGAATGGCGCATCTATAATTTCCATACTTGAATACCCCACAAATTATTAATGTTCAACTTTCAAACATTACATTACAATGACTACGCAGAAATATTACCTATAAATCAAGTGCCGGATACAAATTGTACTTTTACCTATTAAAGCATGAAAATCATTTACATATACATACAGTATATAATTGTTGGTTGGTTGTTGTTGTGAATTTCTTATACAAACCATATTTTCACTTTTTAGTTTCACAGTGTTCTCAGTCCGCTGACAGCGATCAATACAAAGGAAAACGAAGAAACAGTTTTGTTCGTTTTCCTGCGGATAATTTGTTTAGCCCACTTCCGACGCAACCTCGACCCTTAAGCCATAATTATGTTTCACTTAAAAATTCTGAGTATGCAGTACATAATAATGCGAAGAAAATATAAAGCATGGTCAAAAGCAATCGGAATCGTGTTGGGGTTAGGGTATACGTACGTATATTGTATACGATTGACGTCGGGAGTCGTAAACTCGTAATCGATGTCATTATTCGCTGCGAAGCGGGTTAATCGTTCCCAGCAGACACTTGTCAGACCGCACACAATTTACAAGACAGGCGACATTAATTTTAACTGGAAATTTAATAGACACATGTATAATTTGCACTATATAAACTTGCCATAGGTATTTTTAGATTATAACAATTCATGTTCTCAAACTAAATCAAGCAGCAGGTGTATTATTTTGATTTAAAATATTAATAAAACAATGCTTTCAATTTTTTTGAACAGTCTTTGTTTTGTTGAATCGACTAAAATCCCAAAACTTTTTCTAGGCCTCCTGCCGCAGTTCTCAAAACTTTCAGCGACCGTACGAGAATCGCCCACTTTGAGGGATTGTTTTAGAAAGTTTCTTTGAATGTTCGCGTATAATTTCGAAATGCAATTTAACTCAAATTAATTTGTATAAAATTTTTATCTCTTGTCTTCGAATATTGTCCATGTAATAGATGTTGTAATTCACGTAATACATGTTGTCCATGGAATTTGCCTGGGTTTTTACGGGTATAACATTTTATTTTAATTGTAAGAATAGTCTATCCGCATTAGACTCCAATCGATCAATCTCAAAATCTTAAAATGTCTAGATATTACCCAGATCCATTGTGCTTCCAAAGGTCTAAAACTTATTACCGTGTTCTATTGTTTTTGAAGTAAGGACTTAGGGCACGCTTGGGAAAGCAAATGAGAGAATTCTTTTTTATTAATTTTAAGTAAATATAATATGAAATCAACATAATTACATTTTAAAACATTTACTAAAAGTTTACCAAACAAACTAATTAATTTGAAACTGGTCTCAAAGATTTTACCGCCATTGCCGCCGCAAAAACTGAGTTTTGATTACTGTTGATTGATGCTTTGTTTACAGTACAGATCACCGATATTATCGATCGATCGATCATCAGATACAGACATTTTACAAAGTAACACTTTGATTTAAGTTCGATAGAGATTATTGTAATGGGGATTGCCCGGCTATGACGTATTCTGGAAACACAAAATTACTGATTCACAGTTTACTGGCGCAAGATATACGAGTACATACATATTACAGTACAAGATTAAATTATATTATTAAGTAGCCAAGTAAGCGCACTTGCGACATCAATAATGGAGTACCTATCTTAAGAGTGTGTGAGAGAGAGACAGAGAGAGAGCGGAAACGGGCAAGATTGTAGACTAAATAAGGGCGCAAACCACCGAGTAAACAGACGCGTCTGTGTTGTTACATTATTTATTTCTCATTTACTTAAAGACCTGGAAAATCTTTACCATTTTCCAGTTGCTCTTCAGCAGTAAAACGCTTGGTTTGGAGACGCTTTTATTATATAATACACCTAAAATTTTAATAATGTGGGTACAGGCTTACGAGAATTCCTTCATACGTAATTATAATAAATCCTTTCGATTAATACGTTAAATTTCAAGGAGAAATTTTGTTCAACAACATACATACTATAATAATATGAAATAAAATCTCTTTAATTTTCACCATGAATACAAAATACACAACGAAACGCAATTCAAAGATTACTATGAATGCATTTACTTTAAGTAATATGTAGTCCTTTAATTCACAGATTTTTGTGATTGTACAAATATTTTAATACAGAAGCCAAGGTTATTGAATATAAAAATATAAACGATGTTTTGATCTATCAAACTCAAAATTCATTTATCTATTAAAATTCATGATCTATCATGAATTTTATTTGAGGGTAAAAGGGGAACGTTATTTGTACTTACTTAATTTTATTACGTACATTCTTCATTGAACTTGAGAAATATTTTCCATTACAAATGAGTATAATTATATGACTATATTGTACAAGCAATGTACAAGACATTAATAGATTGTCAAACTTCAGATTTGATGGAGTAAAGTGATTAATGATTGATGAACTATGTTGATAAATGGCTCTAATTTTACCTGTTGCTTGTACAGCTGAGGGCTTTTGAAGGGCAGTAAGATTCGCTTATTCATTAAGTAATCTGTTTTAATATTGTTGAAGTGAATACTTCTTTAGTATCGTTGTGATTTGGAATTCGTTGAAACGGAAATGACGCGAATGAAGCATCGGCAAAATGGCGGCTGACGTAAGCAAAGCAAAACACCAATATTTGGACTGACAGTATTGTTGTGAAGTTTCACTTCTATCACGTGTGAATTGCACACATTTTGTTTTTCATGAATGTGTACCTAAGCCTCGGGCTTATATTTTGTCTCATAACAAACAAGGCTTAAAACCGTCGTATCTTTTTGACAGTCTTAAAATATAATCTTTTACATAGTCCTGAAGGCACATACCCGTATGATAATATGGACGGATTAACACGCCAACAGATCCTGTTAGGGTTATAACAGTAGAGGTATGTCATTTCACTATATCACAATGAAACTTTTATATATCAGTCTTCAGGTCTACGATGATCAGTTAACTAAACAAGTGTCAAAAACATTTACATTTTTAAGTTTCCATCAAAAATATAGCAGTTTAGGAATGAATTTGGTCAATTAAAATTCAAAATCATTTGGTCATATAGGTATCACTGATACACTTATGCACCTACGTAATTTTTTTATTGTATTTCATTCATTTTTCATTTTCTTCGAACTTTTATAGAATGAATTTTTGAATATTTTGTGATTTTTCGTCTACCTACCAGCCAACTAAAAAGTTTTCTTGTTATTTGGTTATTTCTGAAATTCAGACAAACCATGCTGTTTGACTTTCATTGTTCAATATGAATAATTGATTTAGTTCAGCTTCCAGCGCTGCTATTGTCTTTTGTAATAATAAATGTCCCTAATCATTACCACCAATGGTTTCGTTTGAATAGATTGTCGCTTTAGGTTAGCTACAAATTTTAAATGCTAAAAAATTAATGCTTAAAGAATTTAATACTATTTACTGTGAAAAATCAAGTGTAAGTCATAATTATTATTACGTAAATCACTGTATAATCCAACAGAAACCCTCAGATTAACACACTTTATTTGTTAACCTGTGCAGAAACCACAGAATGTTATCTATGGCATAAATGACTGTCTTTACAGACATGTGGTTGAAGCCAGTGCGATGCCATATTGCTTAAAATAACATTTTGGAAGAATTAATTGTACTTAATTTGAATTTATTATTATTTAAAATAACAACTTTTTCCTGAGCCACTACCAAATAATCTAAAATTATGATTTTAAAATAACGTCAAGAAGCATATCAGCAGTTACACTAATGCGAAATCGACTTTATATTATTTGAGAAATAAAATTGAATGGTTCGAAATTTAAATTTTTACTCCAAAAAATATCGTTATCAAAAGACCGCAGGCTAGCATAGTCGCCGACTCTACCCCTGGCATATATTAACGATTCATGGCAGCTCCAACGTGTTGGAAAATACATTACGTTCGCCGACGATTTTGCTCACTTTTAGTCCGGTAACAGTTGGGGAAAAGTGCTCGGGCGTATTTTGATCGGGTCCGATTGTTTCTAACCAATCTGCTTACACTAAACGTTACAAAAAGTGAATACATACCTTTACCTTCAAAGGAATCGTCTTCATGACATAGAAAAAATACACGCCTTATTTGAATTTTTTGCAGTTATATACTTTGTAACCCACTGGGTATTAGGATCGAATATTGGTGACGGCTACGGCTATGGCAAAGCTGACTATTATTTGTGAAGTTTAACTTATCATCAATTTTTAATGAACATTTTATTATACTCGTAGTTTTATGCCTATCGCTTCTTTAGAGTCTATTTCACCATGACTTATAGAAGTGAAGGCAGCTCAGCTGCATCCTGAAAGTGGGAGCAAATCGTCCTCACCCAACTTCCTCTACGAGCCTTGGGTAATGTTATCTCGTTTCGTTTCGAGGAACTTATGTCTTTGTAGATATAGGTTCCTCGAAACTCACGCTAAAAAATTTAAAGGAGATATTTCAATTCCTCATATAAATTTGAATTTATAATGAATTGTAATAAGCCTAATACAAATTGTTCTAGCTAATGTTATGCGAAGGTTAATATACCTGAGAATATGTACATAATAAAATATACACGATAAAATGCACATTAGTAAAAACCGCCAGTCGCCATCTAATCGGTTCGACAGTTTCTGAAATTAGCGACAACAAACGTACAGACAAAACTTGAAAAGTTATTGTTATGGGATTCAATAATAAACACCCGTATTAAATGTTTGTCTTAAATATCGTCCATAATACAAACATTGGTCAGTTAAAATATGTGTTATGTTACCCTAACAAACCCTTTCAAGTAACAAAACAATATCCAGCTTTACAACACATAAATCTACTGAACATAATAAACGAATACATACGTATTATTACCAAATCAATGGTTGGTTATATTTGTATATGTTTTATAAAAAAGTGTCTTACTCTTGTATTCAAAGTAATTACATAAAAATGTAATAAGAAATATTTATAAATTAAAAGTAGGTAGGTATTTCGTTTCATTTATATTTAAATTCTTTATAAATCTTTTTTTACACATAGTAAGTCGGTTTTTGTGTCTGTGCGCTTACATCTTTTCACCTACGCAACGGATTTTGATTAGATTTTCACTATCAATCAGATAATTTCCTTCATACGATTAATAGGTATAAAAATTTAAAATGATTGACATTTTAAGATTCCCGTCCGAGGCATTGTTTTCCGAAGCGAAGCGAGGGCGGTTTACTAGTGTCATAATATAAAACACGTTATAAAATGTAATATTTTACAAAAGTATAATGAGGTCCTGCGGGAATTCAATGAATGATAAAAATTGAGTATTATTGAACCTTGGGAAGCCTTAACATTTATCTTTCTTCAAATGACAATCGTTTTAGTAGGAAAGATGTCGTGTTCTAAATTTTGGGATTCTCATTTAAATTACATTGTGGTTTGTTTCTAATTTTATTCATCGGGTATTGTTCTCGTTTAGTATTGTCGCCTGTTATTATTTTCCTCTGTTTTTATATGGCCACTATACCCGTAGATATTATACACAAAGGGTATCAATCAACATTTGATTAGGATAGGTATTATAGATAATATGTAACGATAAAGCAAGCCATCGGCCTAATGTCCATGCCAAAGACGTTCATCAAATTTTGCAACTAGAGTTTACTGTCTTTGGCCGCGTTGTTTAACTCAATCAGCGAGGTCAACGACTGATCAGTGAGGTTACTGAGAGTTATTTCGATGGTTTTTTTTTTATTTATTTACTTTGCCCATGTTCAAGCTAAAATTTACAATAATAAAACTGTAACCAATCGATGTATTATACATACACATTACATGGAAAATATTTGGGAAAAACTGTTACTGGGGGTGTTTTAGCTATTGTCTGTTTGTATAATTTCAACAGACTCGAACTAAGCTTAACCGATTCAGATGCGGTTTTCATTGGTATATAAGGTTGCGTCAGCAAAGGCTAGTGGTAAGAGAATGTTTGTTTTGTTTCAGTCCAAAAAAAAATGACAGTTAATTGAATTCTTTTCTTAATATTTTTTCAAATTTCGAGTAGGTAATAAGGAACAGGGTTCTCGAAGCGTGAGTGATTACTAATATTAAATAAATTTCACGTAAAAGCTATAAAACTTCATTATACACCTGTAACAAGAGTCGTTATCCCTGAATATCTTTAGATATAAAAATATACGAGTACTTAGTATAGATGTTTGTCAGATAAAGGGATATCATTTTCTTCCGGGACAAGTTTGAGGCTAAGTCGGAACTTCAATGTGTATACGTCATCGCTAAAGAGATAATTTATTATCGCTTAAAATTAAAAACATGTAAATCATTTGAAAACGATTTAAATGGATGTTGTTATCGTTGAACGTAATCAGAGATAACAGTAAATAGGTCGAGTTGGTTTCTCCGCAGCTTTAGATAATATAAGATAAAACGTTTGCTCCACGATGGATTTATCCATAAAACTTCGTCGTTTGGGGTAGCTTTGTTTCGTCGTCTTTCGGAGATCTGGTTACGCTTTGTCAACTTCGTAAATGATTACGCTGTCTAATGATTTAAACAATTTCCGTAACGAACCAGTTCAAATTATTTTTTGAACAGACTAATGATAAGAATAGTTACCATAACCGCCCTCGCTTCGATTTGGGAATTATCTTCCCATTTATAAATATGGCCAGTATCCGAAATAATTGCTCCTTCGTTTGTCTAGCGATTTGAAATATTTTCATGTTTAAAAACCATAATAACTTCATGAAAATGTGTGCATTGTATCTGGGACATTAATGACTTACTGCTGGGAACGGGTCTCCAGTCGCAATCTGAGGGGTACAGGCCATGCGTGGTCCACGGTCTGGTTGACAGCTTTTACACACACCTTTGAGAACATAATAGAGAACTCTCTGATGTGTAGGTCTCCTCACGATGTTTTCCCTCACCGAAGCAAGTGACAATTGAATTCCAATTCAATTGTAATTTCACATTTTTTTAAAGTAGAGGTGCGTGCAGGATTTGATCCCGTGACCGTGACCCTTGGTTCAGGGGTCCAACGCTCATACCATTCGGCTACCATTGCCTCTGGTTATGCCTATAGTGTGGTCGGTGCTATAACTTAAACAATTATTTCTAATGTTGAAATGATGGGCATAATATTATTATTTACGAATTAATTTTACTTTGTAAGTAAAAGTTGTCGTGTTCAATACATTTGAAAATGCTGATTTTGTATTTCACACAATATGATAGTGTCCTCGAACTTTGCTCAAACTTTCAATTTCCGATAATTTCTTCAAAATGTGTATTCTATGCTCATGTGATGTTGAAATCTTTAAGCGTCAATCTCGGAAGCAAAGAAAAGAAGCGTTAGTATTTAAACGAGTTGAGGAAGGTACTTGTTAAACATCTTGGATATTTGTTGGAAATGGTCGGAAATGAAAAATTCACTAGTTACTTTCCAAGAATGTGGAATTTATTACCACACTCGTACTCAGCTCGCGCCTTTATTCGACTTTTTGCATGTTTGTTTAGATGCTAAATACTGCCTAATGCAGGAAGCGGAATAATTAATATAATAATTAATAAATATAATAATTAATAAATAAGGACCTTGAGGTTGATCAAGACTGATTAAATAATACAGTTCTAATTCATAATATTTATAAGTCATTAACATAACATTTCAATTTAAAACAGTTTGAAAACATACCTTATTTATCAAAGAAATCTCCGTATACACGACAAAGTATATTATTTATGGAACAGTTAGTTACTCGCTCGGCTGCATTTGCAAAGTTTATTCAGGCTAACTGTTGGTGACCCGACCTCATTGGCATTCAAACAAATACGAAACTTTCAATTTGCGCATTGGCATCTGTAGTTCGTTTTCTGTATAATTTTCATTTATACTTAGTGCAATTTAAATATAATGATTTATGACTCTACAAGGTGAATCAACGTATAAAACACTTATTAATATTTCATATTGCAGATGGTATTTGAGATCAAGAGATATGTATTAATAACGAAATCGTCGAAGTACAGTTGAGCTCTGAGATTGTGATATATTCCACTTCTCAACCCGTATGTGTCCTTCGGAGCGAGTCCTAGAGATTTACCCAAGGAATTGGTACGTCACACGAGATCTCCATAAGCGTCGTATAGTTGCCGGAGGGTTTTTGGTGAATAAAAATACCACATTACTGAATCGTTACCTCAAATACGCTGGGTATCTTTAAAGATTTCGTGTCTGCAATAACAAACGAAATAAAACCGGATAAGTCCGGGGATTGGCGTAGTGTAGTATGGTGATTGGATTTCGTATTTTAAAATTAAATGTATCCAGGTTTTTCTTCGTTTCAGACTTCGTATTTAAGGCTAGGATTTTTATATAGGTATATTTATGTGTATTTTGATTAAAGGTATTTGTTTCATAAGTAACTTATAGTTATACAACACTTTTTTATTTATTACTAGCGATCCGACCCGGCTTCGTACGGGAAGCAGAGCATACATTTTTTTTCTGTCGTAGGGTCGCATCAGCTGGTTGAGTCGAATATGTGGATGTGAGACCAGCACGCACTTGAATTTATTTTATCCTTACCCTTATAAGATATGCGATCACGGACTTTTCTGTAGTCCTCGTATAAAACCAATAAAATATACCATCGTACATTGTTTTGTTATATCTCAAATGAATGAGGCAGCGTTTTCAATGGAGGCTTCCAAGCGGATTGACATAATCCAGTACTTTAAACAATTATCGTAACCAATTTACACAAGCCATTCTCATGAATCTGAATCTCATGACTCTGTTTGTTGAAGAAAACCGCATGAAAACCAGTTTAGTGGGTTTTGAGTTAATCGCTATCAGGCCTATCAGACAGACAGAATTGCGGGGGACTTGTTTTGTAATAAGTATTGAATTTGTTTTAGCTGTATCTTTCTATTTTTGTCCTCAAACTTTCTGTACCAAACATAGAATAAGCACCAAACTATTTTCGTCCAGTAGATTTGCGGAAAATCGAGTGTAATAGATAGGGTCTTATAGAGGCATACCTTATTTTCACAACAACGATATTTCGAGGAATAAAACTTTCCTTTCAGCGGGATTGACGTTATTGGCATATTAGGATCAGGGCTTCCGGAGACCCAAATTCCAGGGACACTGGAATTCGACACTCGTGTGCTTAACTAGGCTCGACTAGTTATAAAGGTTTGTAACAGAACCTATTTTATCTCCTTTGTTTGTTACAAAGGAGATACCTGATGCTGATACCTGAAATATTGAATAATAATAAATGATCGGCTGGTGGTTTGGCTAATAATATAAAAAGATAAGCGTGACTTCATTAGTGCAGTTAGTAAACATTTTATTTATTTATTTATTATTTATTATTTACATTTACAGTAAAGGTACATATGTTATACATACTGGTGGTGCTGCTGGGGAGAAGAGATTCAGTGCCAGAGTTAAAATCAGGTAGATATTAATTTAATAAAGCCGCTCTTCGTGTTTTTCTATTTAGCGTAATGGTTTGCTAGTAGAGAATGCAACTAGCATTAAGCTAGTCATTTGTACCGTAATAATAGTTTTATTGTGGTCATTAAAGTTTAAATAAATAAGTAAAAAGGCCATATAACAGACCTACAAATAATTTGAGCAAAATCAAAATCTCTGCCCCAAAACCGGCTGCTTCCAGGCAGAAGTATGTACAGACCCGAATTCAATTTATATCCGAGGTATTTCCAACTTTATCTTGAATTTGGGTGTGCTACTTGATCAAATTATTTAACATTCATACATTTACATACTATCAACCCTCAATTATGTCTGTCGACGTAGGCGTATCTTTATTCAGTAATTAGAAGTTTCTGGTAGTGCGACGGTCATTCTTAGTAGTCATACACAACACGTATTTAAGTATTCAAAACGCTTAAACTTAAGGCAACCTTTTCTAGTTCTTTGCATTCCCACTTCACACATTCTCGCTTGTTGCTTTGTATTTTATTGCAATTTAGATAATGACTTCTTTTGACATTTCTCTAGCCTAAGAAGGAAGCCTCGAAGATTCTTTGTCACGGAGTATAATGAAAGCATCGTAAAATGGGTGTTTACTTTGCCATACATAAGAATAAATTACCTACTGCTAAAATATCTTTTCTTTAATAATCATAAAAGCGTTACTGCCCTGCTGTATAAAGAAAAACTAAGTCCTCTGCGGTCGAAATTCAACCTTAACTCACTTTGATAAAGTCTTGTTTACATTGACAATGAGTGTTTTACTTGCTCTAATACTTAAATATAATATTTCTTATAATAAATAAAACATTGATATCTGCAAATACATACCTACGTATGTATTTACGTATATATTTTCCTCAAATTTTCAAAACATAATTATGGAGAACGTTCGTCACGTATTAATGCGCCTTTAGATCCTACAACTTATGAGGCTCTAATATGTAAAGAACAGGGTTAAGTATATAATATTATAATAGGTAGGTACTAGTACTAGCTTAAGCCTTTTTAAAACTTTTTTTTCTTTTAATTTTATTACTTTAGTAGAATAGCAATGCATTTGAGTTTTGTTCTGTGTTTTAATATAAGTGCGCTATTTTCCAATCGTTTATTCATATCCGTAAGATCGAAAAGACTTTTCTCCAAGTAGGTATCAAGCGGAAAACTGGTTCTGCGGCTAATCGATATTTGTATTTGTTACCTAAACAGCTTCAACCTATTAATGGCTCACTACTGAACACGAGTCTCTCCTCGTCATTGAGAATACCAAGACTCTACCACACTGCAACCACTGTAAATTCTGTTTATTTCAGTGCTGTTTAGGTGTTACGAGTGTGGGTAAGTCGAGTGTGGGTTTCTTACTAACAATTATTAACATGACTATTACTAACAATAACTAACAGGCAGGACTAACTTTCACTACAGTCCCTGTCCCAGTCCTCAGACTTACAAACTAACCAGCTAATGTTCTAACACCGTCTCCTAACCGGACTGACTGTCCCAGTCCTGATTTGAGTCTCATTCTACGAGTAAGTCGTTCGCAGTTGTTATGGGTGGCAGTGGAAGGTGGTGCTGCATGTTCGCTTGCTACCTTCATTCCATAAAAAAAGTCAAACTGGTTGGATAAAATAAATAATACAAAAATAAATAGAGAGAATCAGTAGTTTATTCGCTAGATAGATATTCATCGTATTCACATTCATCGCGTACAAAAAATAAAGGGGTGTAAATATATCTCTGAAAATGTAACGAGGTAACACAAGGTGTATCGAGCTAGTCGAGGTCAGTCGGGCTGGAGCAAGGGACTACGGCGGGACTCTGCGGCGGCGCGTTCGTCTGCCGCACAGCAGGCGTTGGAACGCGTGGCGGAACTCCGGACTGAACACAGTGTAGATCACCGGGTTCAGCGTCGAGTTGAAGTAACCCAACCACAGCGACAAGGAAGTCAGAACAGGACTCACTTCACAATCACACGTAGGCACTAATATAGCTAATACGAAAAATGGGAGCCAGCACGCAACGAACGCGCCGGTAATTATTGCTAATGTCTTTGCCGCTTTACGTTCTCGCTTGGAATCCGCGGCCTCCTTCGGCTTCCGGCGCACCAGCGTCGGGTAGTACGCAGCCGCGACGGCCCCGTAACCGGTCGTCGGGGGATCGGTTTCGAGGCCGTTGGCACACGACTGCTTTTCGGGGCTCGTGTTGTTCGATGACACGTTTGTGAAGCCGGTCGTAGTGGTCTCCGAGATGGTGGGAAGCGGGCGACCGATGACTGCGACGACGGCGGCCGCGATGCCGCCGCTGCCGCCAGCCGCCACCAAGGCGCCGCCCGCCGGCACCGGCGGAGGACCTACTCCACCTCGCGCAGTCGCCCCTCTTCGCCGTCGTATCCTTTTCCTGGCCGTTTGATATATTCGCCAGTACAGTATTAATATCACTAGCACTGGTACGTAGAAAGATGAAGCGGTGGCGAAGATTTGGTACCCGACATCCTGGCTCACGACGCAACGCAAATCCTCGGAGACGCGACGATTCCAATCGGGGTCCTTCCAGCCCAGCAATGGCGCAATGCACACTAGGAAACTGACGATCCACACGCACGCGATCATTATCCCCACGCGTCGAGCGGTTCTCGCGTGGATGTAGTCTATATTTGTGACAGCCCAGTACCTAGGAATAATTAAGGAAAGTTTTAATCTGATGAAATTTATGTACATTGTAATAAAGTAGGTGAAAATTGATAGGACGAAAATGAAATATCAACTTCGGGCCATTGTTGAATCAACAAAGCAAAATTAATGTAAGTTTTAAAAGTTCAAGAAGGGTCGGAATAACTTATATTGTGTTTAATATTTATTTTGGGTTCGAGGCAGGCAGACGACGTGCTTTAATTTAGAGTGATCGATTTAACTTAATATTATGACACCATATCACGTTAATTATGCGTTAATTATCGGCGCCATAGACGACGTACCTATCAAGAGCAATGGCAACTAAGTGTAGGATAGAGGCAGTACAGCAGAGTACGTCTCCAGAGGTCCACATGTCACAGAGTTCAGGTCCCAAGGTCCAACGCTGGGCCACCTCGTACACTGCTCCCAGCGGCATCACGAGGCACGCCACCAGCAGGTCAGCGACCGCCAGCGACAGGATCAGTTGATTCGCAGCGCTTCGTAAATGTCTTTCCAACAGTATTGCTGCTATGACAAAAACGTTGCCTGTGGAGAAAAACAATAACGATTAAAGATATCGATTTATGTATGTAGAGTAGTATCTACCTATTACATGGTCTACTACATCTACCGTCTGATGTCTTCGATGTTTATTATTAACCGTTCATTTGTTGTTTCCATTAATTACTTGTGGTGATTTTGGCAATCTTTCGACCCCTCTCGCCCCTGGTGCGATGTCGTGAGATTTACTCGTACTTCAAGCCAGTTCAATTTAGTTTACGGGTATTCATGTGTGATCTCAATTGTGACTAGGTACTAGAACCATCATTAACATGTCCAAGTGAGATTTGTCTCGACCCCCTCCCCCCTATGCCTCACGTAATTAATGGACGCTCCCTTATTACTACTGTGACAATTTAACTTTGTTCAGTTAACAGTTGTTTGTTATAATTATGTTATCTGTGGTAATGAACAGACAAACGACCGGACGGTAAATCATCAGCGCTGTGAATAGCCTTTATACCGAAGGCGTCACTCACTTGTATGATACAGATTCATACCTATACAATATGGATTCACCGACATTCAAATTAATGTTGGTAACTAGCCAGGCAAGAAAATCTGTACAGTAGTATAAAACCTTTGAACTACAGAGAAAGGTATTATGCCACACGCTGAGCAGTAGAATGAACTGGACTATACAAAATTACAAATGAGTGTCTAATACTTTTTTGTTGAAATATAATTCTTACCTAAATCCGTATTTAAATCTGCTAATTAACCGTATCAAGTACATCGTTTGTTAGCGGTCTGTTATCCACACTGCTTCGAACGAGCCGCAAATAATGGATTTGCCAATCAAAACAATAAAACCGTATCTATGTTATGTCCAATATTATTATATTTGTATGTGTGATTCTTTGCATAACATCAGATAATAATTATACCGCTCTTCGTGTATTTCGGCTAGGTTATGATCAGCTGGTAGAGAAGGCAATTAGCAATAAGCTCGCCATTTGTACTTTTACTAATTTTTACCAATATTTTTATATTGTGTCAATAAAGTTTACGTAGTTAAACAAATAAATTAATAAATAATAAGGTTACCTAACCTTATTATGAAGCAATCGTTGTGATACTCAATAGCCCGCATCGTATTACCTATGACAGTAGCGAGGATCAGCAGACCGAGGAGGACAGCCTTGGCCGCGGCGCGGAGCAAGCTAGCGGTGGTATCGAAGGGCGCGGACGCTTCCCACCAGGTCGCGTTCGTCGCCGTGGCGTTCCAGCTGTCGGGGACCCACTCCGTGGTGTCCCAGCCCTCAGGGACCCACTCCGTGGTTTTCCAGGTGAAGTTCTGCTCGGAACGCAGGTACAGCGCATCCCAGTCCAGTATTTCATCTCTCCCGTCCGCGCCCTCCATGCCTACCGCGATACGTCGCCACAAACTGATGACAAGGTAAATACAGCGTTGAAATACATACGATCAAAATTAAATGCAGACTATTTATTTTGCAACGATCAAATGGGTCGGGGTGAAAATCGCTCTCCATTATTATACACTGTGTACATTGTCAATTGGTTAATATAATAGTAAGTACTTTGTGTGTTTTACTAGGCAAATAGTAATATTGCTGAATTCTAATACAAATAATGAAATACTATGTTACCATAAACCTATCGTTGATTTGGTGGATGTAAACACTAAGACAGTGTAAATCTAATATTACTAATATCTGGTAGCAACATGATTAGTTTTGCTTACTACTAGAACTGGTAGAGCTATCTACGAGGCGTAACTAAAAAGCGTTCCTATAAGAAAATATTATAAGGAATTACTGGTAACTCAACAATGATCGGCTTAACGATTGGTTAATTATAGGAACCTAGCATAAGTCTCTCTATTGCATTTCACCTTTTCATTTAAACAAGACTTACAGCAAAGTGTGGAAAATGTGAAGAAGAGGCTTGAGAAGAAATTACAGAAAAATATATCCTACAATTAAAATGATCAAACATTTAGCACATACATTCAACATAGTTATGATCACTAACCATACTTACTTGTAGTGTTGTATTTCCGAAGGGCGAGACTTATAATTCTTTTCGTCATTGTTACGGGTTCGTTGTTGCTGCTCTTCGTTATATAATTATTGCTTTCTGCAGTCTGTAACAATAACAAAAAAATATGAAACTGATTAATACATTAGAACCATTGGTTGGGTGACACATATTATTATAATAATAAACTGAAACGGGGTCAAATCTGGAACATTGGATATTTGTTTTTATATTTAGATGAATAATGAAATTGCATTCAACAAGGACCTTTAATAGTCTAATTAAAGTAATTTTTAAACTATAAAAAGAGACGTTAATTACAGCTCAGAGTCTAAACTACTGAAGCTAGAAACATGAAAATGGGTTATTTTATGACGTACACCCACTAAGGAATTTTCAATAAATATTTCCACTGGTAATGGATAAAAAATATTTGTATTTACAATTGAATAATGGGTTAATTTCGCTTAATATTACCGATTTTTTTGGACTTCAAATTTTGTATTACTTAAGTGGACTATTTACTTTTAAATTGCCTTATTTCCGTAAAGAAATTGTCCCATTTACTAAATAGGTATTTTATAATAAAAAGGTCGTTGCTTCTATTCTACCTATAACTGTCCCACTGCTGGGCATGGGTTTACCCTCACAGTATGATACAGGCTATAGTCCACCACGCTGGCTGACTGCGGATTGGCGGACTTGACACACCTTAAGAACATTGTGGAGAACGCTCAGGTGTGCACGTTTTCTTACGATGTTTTCCATCACTGAAGCAGTCACCTACATTCTAATATTGCAATTGCATTGTTACAAAAAATGTACATATTTTATTTGATATGTTTATTAGTTACTACATAATTACATCCTGCTCTTATTTCTACTTAATTCAATGCAAGCAGAAACTAAGTAAAACAATGTTGTTTTGTTTTCAGCAGACATAAACGGAGACGGAAGTGTAGTGTTTTCGGGTAGTTTTATGACAGAATCTCATCTCTTATTCAGCGTTTATTATTGTTTGCTGTTTGTTGTTGGAGTGTCACGCTATTGTATTAATTATTGCAGATAGAAAATGGAATGTGCTCAATGTTAGCGCTGAGAGAGGGAGAAAGGGATAGCTGCGTCCGCGTTGTAAATTCATTATTTATATTGTCATCAACGCTATTGTGAATCTGTTTTGGAAGTTTTTTTTATTATTCAAGTCTTGGTTAGTTGTCACGGTCAGTAATGAGGGGGGCTCTGCTTTGTCTTGTCTGAAAATACGTCGGTGATACTTATGGTGTTACTGACATGTCCATGGGAGGTGTCCACTTGCAATCAAAAAATAAATGTCCACCCGTGCGAAGCCGGGGTGGGCCGCTAGTTGACTTATATAATAATACTAGCTGACCATACCACGCGTTGCTGTGGCTCAGGATGACGAATCAACCAACAGCGCCATCTATGAGGAATCCATAGAACTAAACAATAAATGAACATTATTAATGTTTAATAAACATTTAATCTCCAATAAAAATAAATAAAAAACTATCCTATCTCTCAAGTTGAACCAGGCTGCTCACGGTATGCCAATTTAATTTAAAATCGGTTTAGTAGTTTAGGAATCCATCGCGGACAAACATCGTGACAGGAGATTTATATATATTAAGATGTCAATGGTGGCAGACATTCTGAGATCATATAGCATACTGTTCGCAGTGACGCCATACAAGTCCGTGTTATGCTTTGAGGTGCACATATACACCTTCACATTCAAAACACGTTAATTAACATCGAGATGCCTCGCTCGATGCGTTCACATAAACAGCATGATATGTTAGTAGGTCAAACAGTGACAAATTGCACGTCGCGCAGTTTACGATTTTCACGGAAATATCCATTTCAAAAGCCTGGTCACTAACTATCTCCAATCCAAATTTCATCTAAATCGGTTCAGCAGCTTAAGCGTGAAAAGGTAACAGACAGACAGACAGTTACTTTGGCATTTACATATAATATTGGTAAATATTTAAATCTTTATTGTTCGTACGCCACAAAAATAAAAATAGACAAAGCACAAGGAACATAATTTCGACTACTGGACGAGATATCGAGCACTGGGCGACCCAGTCAAATCGATTTAGAGTCTAAATCGATTTCTTCCAGGCAACCCAGTGTAGCAGATAGAGAAAGCTTGAAAAGCCAATGGCGAAAAAACTATTAGTTAATATGTTAGTGTGTTTAATGTACAACTTTTAGTTAATGTTGTACCCCAGTTCCTATTGGAAGTTCCTGGTTTAAAGGAAACCAGATGGTATGGTCATGTGAGTGGACAAGGTTTTTCATCTGCCTTGCTGGTCATTATGTTTCTATGTTATTATTCTATAATATTTCGGTTCCCACGCCCGAAAGCTAACAAGGCGGTGCCCGCTATCCCTTGGCCTAGCACTCGTGAGACCTGCTTTTGATGTAATGCCCATCGAATCATTACCATCACGTTGATCATTTGTCTACTCTTGACATTGTATAATAGAAAATTGTATTTGCGTTGCTTTGCTGAAATAAAATTTGCATTAATGCTTTGCCAAGTACATTCATCATTATAAATCAAAGGAGGCCTAGAGCATATTCCATCACGCTGCTCCAGTGCGGATTGGTGGAAGGGTTAACCCAAGTGCCGGAAGTTTCTTATGCCGCCCGAAGGCCTCGTCAGACATTGCTTTACTTTGTGGATCACTTAAGATCGACGCAAGCCGCCGGGCTATGAGCGACATTGATCTTATTAGCTTATTTTTTTAAGATTGCTTAGTATTCAGGATTATAACCGACATCTATCAAATGAAAATAACTGCTTCCGTTCACCAGTAAGTATTTTATTTGCTCCGTGCATAAATCTGGCTTCGGATGGCGTAAGGGGCGTCTCTACTCTACAGAGATTTATTTTGCTTACACTGGGAATATTCAGTTTGCTATTAAAACGGAGGATTTTTGAATAACTACCTATATTAAAACGGCTAAGATAGTATTTTGGGCGACTTTAATTATCACTACATAGTGGTCACCAGTATATACCAGGATATACCTATTTCTATATTTCTATAGAAATGTAGGTACTTAGTATCATTTATAATTTAGCAAACTTGTGCTGCAGTTCTTAAATAAGTAGTGTGTTTTGAAAAAGAGGTTCAGAGTTCACTTAACTACATTGTAATATGCGGAGGAAGGAGCGCGCTACGTCGAAATTATGTACATACTCTTACGTGTGAAATTTGTCGTAAAAGCACTTAGATATAGGCAGAAACGTTAGGGCGAGGAGACGAATCAATCACAGCGCACCCTGTAACGTTAAAGGTAGAGGTGAATAGGCTTTTTCTAGACAGTGTCTTTTCTTAGCTTGAATAATAACTCCCTTTCAGATGAGATCGGAATAAAATGTGAGGATACGTGGAAATAAATAAGTTTTTATATACCTATGGATCCGTGATTTATGTAGGCGAAGAAGGTAGCAGCTTAGGTACGGGTAAACCGCTATGCATGAGAACCTTTGGTAGGAGATCTACATATTATGTATGATGCTTATAACGCAAGATTAGATAATAACTTATTACATTTCATTTAAAGTAGTGATAGCCTTGAGGTTTGAAAATTGGACTTCCAAACGGGGCCTGGGTTCGAAACCTGCACGCATATCTAATTTTCAAAATGTGCATATTACAATTTTATCATCACTTGCTTTGGTTTGGTTGTCCATAATAACCCCTAACATTGTGACAGGAGATCTATGCCGCGGAGTGTGACAGTTATGGATTGTGATGACCATAGATCGGAGTAGGTAGATTGATTATACGTACTTGCATCATGAATAGTCATAGAAATCATAACATGGATAAGCTTTTTCCAGAATTTCATTTTGGTACTTACTGGATTTAATCAAATATTGTGAATGTAAAGATTTTTAAACTACATTTGAAATTCATAGAATACGATAGTTAAACGTTTAAAATTGTTTTTTCTTATTTATCAAGTTGTCCAGGCATAGCGTATGCGAGGACAATAACCATGACATGATGACATGACAATAAAGTCAATCTTACTTTTGTGCGTCCATTCGAAACTTACTTATTTACGACTAATTAGTAGTTACTTCTTATTTCAAAATCCCGGAATCCCAGAGGCATATCCATATTACTATATACGTGCCAGTTCATTAACCCCAAATCAACCTACCTACTCCGATCTATGGTGATGACATTTCCTCTATTACCCTTAACATCGTCGTTAACTAATCATAAAATCTACGCAAATCCCGGAACAGGAAACAAAATAGTTAAAGACTGGTTCAAAGCAGTTACTTTAAAACTTCTACTACCGCACTCTTACGGCTGTTAAATTGAAATAGTAGGAGCCAAGCCAAGTGTATGGTACATTACACAATAGCAGGCTGGCCAGGAGTCGGGCCGATTCACCCCACATCGCAAACTAGGCTGCCGGGATGGCGCACGGAGAATACTCGACCTTTATAACATAAATTAATGAGGACGTCCTGCGTTGAAATGGCAGGTCTGACGTTTTTAATTTATTTTTTACTAGTAGTCTGCTCCCGCTTCGCTGAAGAAACCCAGATTATAGTTCACTAAAGTTTGTAAAAGATAACTTGATGAAATTTTTTCAAATTGAATTGAATTGACGGGATTCTGCAAATTGATGTAAGGTATCTTTTTTGTGAACGGATTGAATTAACGTAATCAAGAATTAAATGTTACATGAAACTTGCAAAAATCATTAAAAACTTCACAAAATCAATAAACAATCGCACAGACAGACAAAAATCCAAAAAAACTTTTTTATGAATTATTCTCTAATAAATATCCACATTAATAGTATTTCCAAGTACAGACATCAATCAGTAACAGTTTTATTGCATGTATGATTCTAGATTTAATATGAATTCCGGATCAATTTCATCTCAAAGAGATAAAATAAAAATTGACACCATAACGACTACAAATTCTGCAATAATATTTCGAAGCGCATTTATTGCTTTAGGGGTATAGGCCATAGTCCACCACGCTGGCCAAGTGCGGATTGGTGGACTTCACACACCTTTGAGAACATTAAGGAGAACTCACGATGTTTTCCTTCACCGGAGCAAGTGATAATTAAATATTAATACGCACATAATTTTTGAAAATTAGTGATGCGCGCGGGGTTTGAACCCGGACTCTCCGATTCGGCAATCCAACATTCAACCACACGGCTATCACTGCTCACTCTTTCGTCATGTTCAGGTTCGTATTATTACTAAGTTAGTTAAACATATATGTAGATACATAATTATTTAATAATAATAAATAATTTATCGTTTTAAGTACTCATCGGCATATTAAGACAATTTTATTTTCCATAGGTAGATGGGAAGCGCTTTAACTTGGTGGAAGCCCACTCACTCTTTTCTTGAAGACTCTTACATCAAAAGCGGGCGAACACTTCAAACACAAATCAATACTTTTTTCGCGGTTTGTCATTGTGCACAAATATTTATTCACTCGAGTTAGGTACTTGACTGCAACATTATCTAGAAACCTACGTTTCGTCTCAGAAGTTACCACATAACATTAAAACGGAATATTAATTCCAGTTGCAGATGACGTGCATCGTTGGAGTTCTGAAACAACACATTCAGCATTAAGAGTTGGTTTCCAAAATTTTACGCAGACAAAGTTGTTCGCAACATCTAGTTAATCATAAACTTTTAGCAAAAGCTATTTGGATCGACTAGTGCTCACATATTCAAAGCAAGTTCATTGCCTAGTTTCGCTCTGGTGCAATTAAAATTTTGCAGTAGGTAATACATTATACATAAAACTTTTCTGCGCGATTTTTAAATGGTCGCCGCTGGAAATTTGGTGTATTTAAATAAAAAAAAACATTTGGAAATTTAAAAAGTGCACGCTTCACTTCGCTTATTTATATTACCTACCCCCGCGGCTGAACACCAATAAAAAAAAACAGTTTATCCCCTTTTTTATCCCGTTAGGAAAGGAATTTCCAAAAATCCTCTCTTAGTGCTTCCCTACACTCCCCAAGGAACATACATGCCAAATTTCAGCTTCTTACGTTCAGTACTTTCGGCTGTATGATGTCTGTCAGTCACTCAGTAAGAGAGTGCGCGCACGGGGGAGTTTTGTCGCCGTGACTGTTTCGTCGCTCATATCAACTCCTTGGATATGTATGGAGATGCGCGCACGTTACGACGCGACAACTGGGTGACTTTTATGTCCGCCTACCGGCGTCGGTGACAAAATTGTCACTCTCCGTTCACATTGACGAGCCGGATGGCGCAATGGTTAACATGCCAGATCGTCGTTCCATTGACGCTTCCATATCAAAAAAGTTTTGTCACTGTCGCCCTCGTGATCGCACCGAACTTTAGAAACGCGACACGCAGACACAAGTCCCTCGTGCGCGCACTCTCTTACGGAAGAGTTTTATCTTTAAACTGACATAACTTTATTTTGTATCAACCGATTCAAAAAGTATAAACATTAATTAGTGTTAAGTGAAGCTTACCCCTACATATACATATTAGTGAAAACCGCTCCACAATATGTTAAGTCGTTTCTGAGATTAGCGGGTACAAAACCACAGACAAACAGATAAACAAACAAACAGACAAAATTCTGAAAATCATTATTTTGGGTTCTATTACATTAATAGAGAGCCCCAGTTGTTTTTCTCATACATATATCTTCCATGTACAGGCAGTAATCACTTACAGATTTATCATAATATAATATCTATTAAGTATGTATGTACAATTGTACATATTACGTATAGCTTCAACTCATTAATGGCCCACTATTGAGCACGGGTCTCTCCTCAGGCCAAGAGCATACTCCACCACGCTTTTCCAGTGCGCATTGGGTTAGTGGCCAACCCAAATGTCGGATTTTTTTATGCCGCCCTAAAACATCCGACATGGCTTAACGACTACTACAAAATGGTAACAACCGGGACCGACGGCTTTACGTGCCCTCTGAAGCACGGAAGCGCCCAATATTTTTTGCCACTAACGGTCACCCATCCTACTACCGACCGCGCCGGCTGTAGCCGCGAATCACGGGGGTATGAGCACTTCATATTACGTATAGATTGAAAATAATCAATAGTGACGGCAATCTAGACTTTAATAAAATAAGTACGACTGTAAGTATTCCTTACCTTTTTAGTTTTTAAAAATGAATCCTAAATATAATTATTTACAATATTATATCTTATCTATCTCATGCGACTCCCGTTTTTGAATTTCGTCGATAAAGTGTTTGAAAAAGGAGATCACCACTAAACTAGGTTGTTCACGCCTGCCCGAGCTTTTTATGTAAATAGCCGAGCAGTGAGCCGACACCCCACTCGATTAAAGTTGTCACTGGCGAGCACCGAAGGCTGAAACGTTGCTGGCCAAAAAGGAAGCGGCTGACCCTCGTAACATCGATCAGAACTTGAGGCTTTTAAAAAGGCATTAAGTCCCTATTCAGGAACAACGACGTATCTTACCGTGGAAAACGCGGTTGTTATAGCGAAAAAGAAAATATTATCTCTCAATGTGATTTATGTCAGTCAATTGTTATTTATTTTTGTGTTTTTAATATTTTTTTGTTTGCATGCTGTTTTCACTACAAAATTATAGTAAGCTCGTCTTTGATTATATCAACGTTTTTATAATCAAAGCCTTAGATAAGTGTTTATTTCAATCGGATTACGAATAAAAAAGAATCTCGTTAAAACATTTTTCCAGTGTAGGTACCCAATATAATCAAAGTACCCAAGGAGAGGTAGATTTTCCGAAGCGAAACGAGGGCGGTCACTATATTTGTATAAGTTCACAAGTTCAAATACTTCTACTGTACCGTGGCAAATTGCCAGAACAATAGAGAACCCTACTTATAAAAATTTCTCCGAATCAGCCTTTGTGTTTAAATGCGGTCCAATTGTACCTTTGTGGATTAAAAAAGAGGTCATGATAAGAAAAATCTTCACCGGAGTACTGACCGTGCTTTTCACTAATTATCTAGTTAAGAAGGGAAAGTGAAATTGAAAAGAAACCAACCGTGCGTTAATGGGTATGGCTCTATTCAATCTGCGCTCAGGATGACTAACGCACTCAATATGCTACAATAAAACATACATAAATGTACTACATAAATACCAAATTTATATTTTGAACACCAAAATTACGCACAAAAAGATTTATGATAGTAATACCAAAATCTTAACTTCTTAGGAGTAATTTAATATTTAATTTAATAAACCTTTTGGTTTCAACCCATGAATGGCCCACTACTGAGCACGTGCAAATTTTGCTCATATCCGAGGAGGCCTATTCTCCACCACTCTTCTCCAGTGCGGATTGGAGAAGGGGTTAGTGGCCAACCCAAGTGTCAGAAATTAAAATGCCGCCCGAAGGCCTCCGAGATGGCTTGACTACTCCCGTTCGTACCCTCCGAAGCACGGAAGCACTTATGAAAATTTTCCACTAGCAGTCACCCATCCAACTACTGACCGTGCCCGCTGTTACTTAACTTGGTCGATGAGTGCTTCAAAAAAGCTTATGAACGCTTAGTAAAACCTTATACTTACTTTAAAGTTTTTATTTTATATTATACATACAGATATAGCCCTAATATCTGACATTAGGGCTAATGAAAATTGACCGCGTCAACCGCTCCGATGAACATTGATGTAGTTATTTTGCCCATTTTCCGGGCAATGTTATGTCGGGACGGATGGGAATGGGATCTACCCTCAGTAACGAAGGAGAACAGATGCGCCGGCATACTGTACAGTATGTTTAGGACTGTAGGTATCTAAATTTAGGGACACTAATGTTTTTGTTACATCCGTTTGCCTGTCTTTGCATTTAATCATACACTATCAAAACAATTTATGAGATACCTATGTACATAAATATGTATGTCAACTATAGTCTGATAAGTTCACGTAAGAACCAATACCCTTCCCCATTGCGTTGGATACATGACGAAGGGTTTTAGTTGGTAGATATCGAAGAATCACGATAAGAAAAATGTACGTTAGTCCAAAACTCAAATACCTACATGAGGAAAAATTTTAGAGTACCTACTGGTAGAAATACCCCAACTAACAGTTTATAAAAGATTATGGTCTTATATCGGTGGGTACCATATTATCATTTGAAATAAGATAATAAATATTTATTTAAGCCGTTTCTTATCCTGTAAGATGTAAGAGTAAAAAAGATAAGTATGTAGGTACCTATAAAGAAAAAAGAAATAACTGTAATGTCGGAAGAAAAAACTAACACAACTCAAAATTACATTGTATTAATTTGCCACAAAATGATTTTGTTATAAACATTATTACCTAAATTGTAAGTAATAAGTACGTGTGTATACTTATCTGTTTTAAGATCAGAATTGACATTCATTCGTATCGTACCTTATTATCTGTATTAACACTATCAACGCATATTCTATTATTTCTTCGTCTTGCGAAAACAACAGAGTTTAGGTACTACTGACGTGCAGAATATTATGAATGGCAAATTTTGTTCGTAATTCCCTTTAACAAAGTTATGGCCCGATCCATCCGTTACCGTCCGTTCACCAATGCGTTGATCGGCTAAAACCATTCGGTTAACCACGAAACGTTGGTGACGCACGATGTTTTAGCCTAAATAAACAATTCATGGATTTATTCAACGAATTGTGTTATAGTAAAATAGTTTGTGTATTTTTCGTGCGTTTTTATAAAAGATAGGTACTAATTTATATTTATTTGACTCAGCTATAAAGTATTTTAGGATTATCCATTCTTTCTGGGAGACGCCCTGTATACCTACATAAATTAATATATTTTTTACCCCATTACCAAAAATTGTAAAATATAGTCTAAGGTTGATACAAATCAAAAGTTATTAAAATTGGCCAATTGATTCATCGTAGAGAATTGGAAACTTTTTAATATTTTGTTTTAGCGTTTATCAATCACATCAAAATGTCAATTTTAATTGGACTGTAACGTTACAAATAGAAGTAGAATTGGCTTTATTGAAGCGTTAAAATGCAATTAGCATCGAAAAACTGAGCGGGATTCGGAACTGATGACTACCTACGGGTCTCAATATGCCACTGCATACTTTGAATGCAAACAATGGTTTTTCTATTTCATTAAATTTTCGATATTTTTATACGTTTTATAAAAAAATAATAGAACAGTGTTTGGTCTACCAAATTTTGACATCATTATTACTAATCGTAACCTAAACATTAGTTAGGTTAGATTAGTCCCTGTGGCTCGGGACCAGAATACGAGCTTCGGTATCCCCTGCCTGTCGTAAGAGGCGACTAAAAGGGGGCTTTGGGGCTGCGGGCGGCAAGAGTGGGAGCTCGAACCGCTCACCAACAGCCCCGAGAAGGACGACGGTATGTGTGGCCGCATACCGTCGTAAACATCAGCGAAGGCTACCGGGGGGATAACATCCCCTCGTGGGAAGAGCCCTACTTAAGGGCACTGCGCTTGGAGGACTCCGGTTGCGTTCCTTTGGAGATCCCGGAGTCCTCCGAACAGCGCTGAGGAAGGCCACCGGGGGGGTTTTAGTGCGGTAAAAATCCCACATACCCCGGCGTCGCTCCCACGGCGCCGGGTACCTTTTGAATGTTTCCCCCTCGAAAAAAAGAAAAAAAAAAACCTCTATTTTTTAGGTAAGTTTCAAGTTTCAAGTTTCGAAGATGGTTGTTGCAGGCAATAACTAAATCAACGATAAATAGCCACAATTAGAAACTAATAATATTGTACTGTGTGTGTCGAGTAGCCTACTGATTTCCGCAATTGACAACGGCAACTTTAACTTCAATTCGGCAACGTTTAACGTTCAGGGATTTTTGAATGACTTTAACTTCAATTCAACTCCGCAATAAATTGGATAAGTTAAACAGAAAACCGACCAAGCGGGTGTAGGGCCCTGTTCAATGTAGGGTTTCGTAATTACACTAATTCTCTTTAACTAACTGTTACAGTGCCCCCTGCTAGAGGCACTCGGAGGCGAAGCCTCCTGTAAACAAAATCACCCGCAACTCTAGAAGGACAGTTGGGTTAGGTTAGGTTAGGTTTGCTTAGGTATTTTTACGCCCCTTTCCCTTTTTTTATGTCGTATGATTAGCAACAGCCAAAAAATATTGCTTAGTATAACTTCGTTATTTCTTGTAAACAACAAAAATATCGACGATAATACTGAACAACGATAATAATGAAGCAATAACTTCTGTTATGATATTAAACAGACTGTATGTTATTAGCATAAAGTAAAGTGACCTTCTACATAGTATACCTACCGACAGTTGAAAGACATAGAGGACTATTATTTTGACCTTTTCACTACCAAAGCTTACAAAGTTCGTACTTTTATGACAAATGACAGTTGCCTACAAACAAATCGCTTGATAGTACGGCAGCAGGTGAAAACGCAAAAGTAAAACGTGTCGAAAGAAAAACTTTTTATTGTCACTTGTCGTAATATCGTTTGTCATCGGCTCAGATTGTCCTCCGAAAGTGATAACATTGAAATCTCTTTAAATATCATTTACTTTGAGTATCGAGTATCGTTTGTATTGCAAATATTTATTTTATGCTATACTAGTGGACCCGTTCTCGCTTTGAATCAGGAAACATGATTGTGATAACTTCTAAAGTATACATTTAAATTTAAAAAAGTAAAGGACAATTTTGATCTACATTAAGTTGCCATGGTAATATTTTTAATTTAAAGAATCCCGCCTAACGATTTTCATGCGTAGGTAGGTACTAAGGGGAATGTTTCCCGAAGCGAAGCGAGGGCGGGTTTACTAGTAGGTAAATATTTAATATGTACGTCCTTTTTGTTTACGAAATTAAAGCTTAAACTTCGATCAATTTACACACTCACTTTACATTATCACAACACACCATATAACCCTCTTTCAGTCTTCGGCGTAATTATAAAGTTCAGCTGAGGACCCAAAGTGCTTAAAAGCAATGTACGAAGCTTTTGCACTTTATAAAGTGAATATATCGATTGTCAATGTACACGGCTCTCGGGTATCACCGCCTTACATGCTCAGGCCAAGGTCGAAAACTGTACATCTCACATTCACCATATTTTATATACTCGACAGATCAGAACGAAAACACTAGAGAAACTTTATGTCACATGACTCCGTTGTGTTGAAATTGGAAGTAGGAATAGTTGACGTTATTAAACGAAAGAAGTGTTTATCGCGTCTCGTTATGGTTAAGTACATTTTGGTAAATAAATGAAACGTTGGCGAATGGTTCAATGGTTGGTTGATTAAACGCGACCACAGGCTTACGTGCAGATTTTGGCGTGAGCTATAAGAGGTTAAAGTAAACCACAGACATTGAGGTCATAAATCTCAATATGATATATGAATCCAAAGTAATATATGAATAAAATATTTTTGTAATTAATAAATTGTAATTTTACTCCACCAATCCACACTCGTGCAGCGTGATGGAGTATGCTCTATACCTCAATTATGGGGAGAGACCCGTGCTCATTATTGGATATTAACAGGCTAATGAAATTTTATTAGTTTATTAACCGTGTTTGGAATTTAAGGTTTAAAGAAATCGATGCTTTACTTATAAAAGATTCACTAAAACGGCAAGTCAACGAAGTCCCGGGACGTACCTTGTATTGTTGAGTCTACGGTTGTGTCGAAGTGTAACAGGAATTCATCAAGCAGGATCGAATGTAGAAAATAACATACTTTTTTATCGGGATTTAGAAAACTAACCTGAAAGTATTTACGATATTTGAAAATAATAAAAGCTTGCTCAATTTCCCAAAAAAAAACATCCGAAAGTGAAAACCTTCTCTATATCCGTACATACTCGTAGAATATAATTATTTGGAAAAAACTAATATTGTGATTAACGTAATGGATAACTTAAGTTTAGAATTTTCGTCTGTTTGTGTTTATGTATGTGTACGTTTGTTCCTGTATAATTATTTCAGAAACGGCTTAACAAAGGATACTGTATTCTGCGATAGTAAGCTTGGGGTAACTTTGTGTTTGTTTTATTTAAATCGATTCACGCATAATGAAGTTATTTATATTCAAGGCATGCCAATTTCGGTAATTGTATCTAAACATTTTTCGAGTATGGTAGTACTAGGCAGTCTTTGTCGTTAGTGTCGTGTGTCGTAATTTAAAAACAAAGAGATCAAGACGGAAAGTTGACAGGCTTGTCTGTCACTAGTGTATGACAAGTGTCACCTGTCAAAAGTTTCTCCCCGCCACCGCAGTCTCGCCGTGACCATGATCCATGCAACTGGGTCGAAATATCGGTAAAACAATTCGAAATCGTGAGTACCCGTATACATTATAAAGTCCCAACTTTCCTATTAATACCAGCAGGAAAGTTGTTTTAACATAATGAATGGGAACACAAGGCGACCAAGAGGTAACCGATTGTATGAAATTTTAAAGCGAATGTTTCGGAATTGCCGATGAATGATTTAGTTGCATGGAAATTGGTCGGTGCACCAGTCTAGCGCTAGTATCGTAGCTTGAATACTCGATATAAATTAATAATAGACACTTTTGTTATGAAAAACAGGTCAACATTCAAGGATGCGTAAAATATCATTGTTAACTTCTTAGACTACAGTGTATATTGTTAAGTTTAATAGATTTTTTTACTAAAATTTAACCTTCAACTGTCCGGTAATGTAAGTGAAATAGTGTTACAACGTTGCCGCATACGCTAAAAATGCCGTAACTAAAATCATATAACTGGACCAGACTAATGTTTTATTCTGACCGGACTGCAGTGAATTTGCATCCACACGATGCTATAAATTTAACGCCTGTCGGCCACCACCACCACATTTTAACACCAAACTACCAAACTATGTTTACTACGAGTGTATACTATACACCATTAGTACAGAATGTAGCATAGAGTACCTACTCTATGCTACATTTGTACAGCGGAGGACTCTTATAAACTCGTAAAAACTTAGGTAAGTTTATACGAGCTTCTGGGATCGGGGATACAGTCCTAGTAGTACTTTCGTAGTAAGTAGTTTTAGTAATACATGAAGTAAATACAGCGGCATAACAAATAGGTTGCTTCCCTAAGCGATCAATCGAATTCCGAAATCAGACCCCTTAATATGAAAAGTAGAAAAAAACTAAATATGATATAAATGTCACTTTTTTTTTGCATACCAATATTTTATTGTAAGTAGCGATTTCTAATATAGATAATAAAGCGATTATTGAATAATATGTAATGTGGTGCTCTTACATTGATTTAAATTTATTATCACAAAATTTGACAACTTTTGGGTTATAACCTGGATATTATTATTATTAAAAATGTTTTTGAAATAACACTGATTTGTAATATTTTTATAGTTTTAGTAACTGTTGACCGCGTTTTATCCAACGCGTAAGTACCTACTTTTAACTTTCAGCTAATATTTACCCCCTTAGAGGTGGAATATCACAAAATCCATTCTTAGATGACGTCTGCTACTTATAAATTACTTCAATTCACTTGAATCTTCACAGATCAAGAGGTTTTCGAAATTTCGTGTTTAATCAGTGAGTAGGTTACTGTTACTGTAGGTTACGGTAGATTTTTCTTTCGCTCTTATAAATTGATAAAAAGCTAAAAGCTTATCGAACGCTTGCTTCAGTTTATAAAAAAATATTTACTTTTTTAAATATTATCCGGGCGAATCAAAAAAGCCGGACAGAAAGCCTAAAGTCCGAGACCAAAGAAATCTGGACAGTTTAATCTTAATTACAATGTAGCTTGAACATCAAGCAATACTTCATCACGAGAAAGTAAGTGAGCACTGTGAGTTAACTTATTGACGACTTTTCTCGAAGAGAGGCAAGGGCAGTTAGCTAGTTTCATTAATAGACTGTAGGTAGAAATAAAGCAGCGTTTCTGGTCCAAGACTTATTGGATAATGTCTTTCACCCCCTATTCAAACTCAGCTAAGCTGATATTTAAAAGTTTATAAACATGGTCAACTTTGATAAATTAAATTCATAAAAGACAGCGTAAAAATACCTTCTTCGGCACTTTATAAACTAATTCTTTTGAAATATTTTTGATCTTTTACTTTACAGAATATACTATATTGCAAATAATTACCTGCATTATTGAAAATAATGGTTTTCGTTAATGGCAGTGGGGGCGTATTGTTAAAATAAAACTAATGGGTTTAATTCTTTTCCGTTCATTTGTAACCAGTTAATGATGATTATATAGCAAATAGCAACGGTGATGTTGATTATATAGCAGATAGCTTGGCTTTAAACCATTAAGGGTTCACTAAAAGGCACGTGTCTCTCCTCATTACTGAGTTACTGACGAGGCCTGGAGCATACTCCTCCACACTACTCCAATGATTGGTAGAAGTGTTAACGGCAACTCAAGTGTCAATTTTATTCTTACTTCTGCATAATATTTATACAATATATATTACACTACTACTAGTAATACATAATAATAATACTCAATCTATAACCGCAATTAGCTCAGCCGATTGCTTACGATTGAAAAAGGCTATAACGTTATGAACGCTTCGACTGGGTATCACAGACCTTAATTGCCTCAGTAAGAACAAAGTGAACAGGGGCAATTTGATTGGTACAACGAACGACGAAACGTTTAACCATTTTCAAACTTTTCCAACTTTTACAGTTACTTAGGTGTTAATACAGTGTAAATATGTACCTATATTCCTTTTAATGTTACCATGTACGAACTTTGTTGTAGCGATTTTAAAGTACTTTCTAATAAGCAACTTTGTTGTTTAATTTCAACAAATATAATACTTTCATTTTCAAAATTAAGAAGCTTTGGGATGATGTTGAAGTATACCGACGGCATATTTCATGATGGTGTATAATTGACACTAAAATGATAATTAGTTTAGTTGTCACAATTACACCAGGATCGCCCACTTTATATGATTGGCTGCCTGTGATATGTCATTGTGTGTTTCGTAATTGCTAGAGTTGCGTTGTGATATGTTATTAGCTACATTTACTAGCTGAATTTCACCCGTAACGCTGTATGACATTTATCACAAACAAAGGCTGAAGTTAGAATTACCTTCTGTGGAAGTTGTTCCTATCATTATTCATATGTTATGTACTGCAATGGTTTATTTGTTTTACTTTGGCACGAACTGTTCATTTTACAATTCAGTTTAGAAGATGAATAAAGTTTTAAAGTTTAAAAGTAAAAAGTCCGAAAAGTTTATTTGCAAAAAAACAGTAAAATATAACTAGGACTTCTTTTATAATAACACTTAGTCGTTTAGCGAGCGTATCACAAATCTATGTACACACACATACACACTGTACACACATAAATACACATTTCCACAACACACACATGTTCACGCACATATTTAAAATAACATAAAAAAATACTCATTGACTTGTTATGCAACGCCAACGTGTTCCAATATTCTCATGTTTATTTTGTATTCTGTAAAACTTTTATTTTTCTTATTTCGTGACTTTCTTCTTACTGACATTCGTTATGTAGTTCGTACAATATGCAACGAGAAGTTGGTTTTCAAAAGAACCGCGAAGTTCACGAAATAATATTTTGCTTTATGCTATACCTACTATAGGTATATTTAATAAAATTGTTTACACTAATATTGGCGTCATAATATGACCTACATTTTATGAGGGAAATCTCAATTTTAATAACAAGTATTTTACTTGATACCATATAGAAAGAAACCTTACACTAGTAGCCTGCTAAGTCTGTCCGTCTGTATTTTACAACTCATAATAAACGTAAGAATTATGGAAAACTTCATCACTGTAGAATCTGTTTTGAGGTTTACTCGTTACGCGTCCATAGACAAAACGACAGGTTGCAATGACAGACAGACAAAAATAAAAAATAAATGTTTTATGTCGATAACAAAGTTTTTATTAAACATACATAATTATTTAGCTTAGTTCAAGCTTTACTATTTATTTATCGACTTGACTTGTCCCAACTTGATACTCTGCCAAGTATGGGTGATTGTCTATTATATTGTGAAAGATTACGGAAAATAGAAGACATTAAGAGATAGATAAATTAAAATTACGACAATTAGCTCAACCAGCCTCACTTTTCTTCGCAACTGACGTACATACGTATCTATTGCGTATAGTATCGTTCATGTCTCAGACCAGTGGTTCATGTACAGAATATCCGGTGCGCGTACGTCGCGTCGCCTTCTTTTATTGTATCAGATCATTCATTGTGTACTGTTATCATAATTCGTCTTTTATGTACTGAATTGTTATGTACTGTTATAATTGTTATGTATTGTTATGTACTGAATTACGCCCCATTGAACGGACATTTGACTAACATTTTAATAGAGTATTCTAGATGGTTAACCCGAATACTATTTCTTATTTAAGTTTGCAGATTTAACATGAAGACATACTATTATGCTATGTTATTTGCTTTATTTGATTACAACATTTTATTTCTATACATAAAACAAAACAGTTCAGTATTGTTACCGTACTTGCCAAAAGGGTTCCTAAAGGATCTTATTAATATGATTCCGCTGGTCGTCCGTTTAAACCTTTAGGTATACACATATTTGAAATTTTCGATTGCGCATTACTATCTTAAAAATAATAAAAAACCAAAAATTAAAGAGATTCCCCTTGCAATTAACCGCCTTTACGTCATTTTTAGCTTGTCTTTTGAACTGTTATAGATAGGCACTTGAAATTTTCACAAAAATCATACGTCTTACACGTAGAGAGCATCGATCAGACACCTTTTTATATTTTTAGATCTAACTAATCTCGCCATTTGTACCGTAATATTGTATTGTGGACAATAAAGTTTAAATAAATAAATAAATAAATAATCTCTTGAATCCATAAATTGAAAACATAATGATTAATTCTCCAATGCTGTCGTCACACTGAACAAAGAATTTCAGAAATCTAGAACGATTCTGATTTGACTCCGTCCGCTTAGTAAGCACTCATTTTCCCTGAGTAAAACGGACGTTAACAAAGTGAGGTATTGTAAACTTAGTAGTATGCGGTCTATACCTTTTGCAAAGAAATACGAGAGCCGCTTGTACTTAACTTTAAACGAATGGAACGACTCGGGGTGGCTATCTAAGTGCACGTCCGTTTTCACTAAAAGCCGCTGGAGCATAATATTACTCAGAGGCAGAATGATGTAAGGAAAAATAACTCGTGTATGGTATTTTTACAGGCCGTCAAGCAAGTTAATCGGCCTCAGATGGTAAGTAACGGTCAATGAACACCAATAATACCGAAGGCAACGTTGCCAGACAACTTCAGACAAGAAAGAAGGAATGAAACCACAAGGTAACTGTACTTATAATTGAAGGAAAGCATTAGGTGCCGAAATGCGAAGCGTGAAGGTAAAGAATACCAAAATATACGACTTGGTACCACCCGGATTTAAATAACCCTAGCCAATGCCAACAGGACTTTGAAGTATGGAAAACATACAAAAACTAAGTACATAAATATTGACCGTCGTTTTGCTTCGGGATTATACATTACAAATTACTTATTTTAGATTTTTTGAATACATTACTACATAAGTACCTATGTAGTAATGAATGTATTTGTAGGGGTAGGTACTTATAAATCTATGAGTGCCCACCCCTACAAATATTTTTTCTGAAATTCTTCCATGTACCTACAGATATCAATCAGTCATAGTTTTATTGTGTTGAAATACCATGTATATAAGGAAGCAAGTAAGTCATAAGTAAGCATTGAAGTCATATTTTTTTATAATCTTATAATTTGTACAGAATAGGCATGAAAACTTCATGGACATTTTTAGATGGCGAAAAATTTGGTTTTTCAGGCTTCAACCATTGGGTACAGGTTGAAATTTAAATAACCAAAAATGTTAACTACGTTGTTGAGAATTGACCGTACGTTAATACCTTGAATAGCTCATTTAAATAGCTGAAAATGACATGACGTCGAGTAATACCCACGTTTCATCTATTGCAGCTGTAGCAGCCATAATATTACCCTGCTACTATATCGCAGAAGGCGAAGGTGTACATAAAATATGTATTCACCAACTACCCCCGGCTACAGAGACACTGCGCGCTGCAGATATTGCGCCGAGACAATGTGACGTCATGTCTAGAAACAAGAGACAGCTGCAGCGACGCATGTCTCCCTCCGTCCGCCGGTTCGCCCATCTTCGCCCTCGGGTCGAGTTCTTCACCGCTGCAGTCGTTTCTTCTTGCTGTCCCGGAGATGTGTTCCTCGCCGCCGCCGCTCGCCGAATGCAATCCGCCGCGAGCGTGCTTCTTCACTCCGTCCCTCGCGGGGCGGGCGGATTCTATGGGACGTTAGTCCCCTGTAGAGGGTTTCTATCGCAACCCGTTAAGACGGGTTGGACCTTGGGTTTCGTACTTGTCGGTACGTCGTGGCGGCGCTGCTGCTGGCGAGGCTAGCGGGGGGTGATGGTATTCCTTCTGGCTAGTCGAACAGGGCTTTCACCAGCCGGACGGCCTCCAAGAGGCTATCCCCCACCGGGTTCTCCCTGAGTATCGCTAGTTGCGCCAATACCGCATCGATCTCCTCTTTCGGCGGCGCTATAAACCCGGTTGAGGTCGGTTGTTCCTCTACAGGGGGCTCTCTCGTCTCCTCCTCTACAGGGGGCTCTCTTGATCGTTTGGCCTTCTTCTTTGCCCTTTTCTCGCGCGCGGCGTCTGCGCGGGGCGTCGGATCGTTCGCAGGGGCCATCAGTGATGTCGCCGACGTCTCCTGCACGATGGCTTCTTGTTGTTTAGGCTGCGGTTGCGGTTGCGGTTGCGGTTGCGGTTGCAGCGGTCTCCTCTCCGTCTCCTTCCTCGGGTGACGGAGGGTTTTCACGGGGGCAGACAAAGCTACCGTCCCGGCTTTCTTATTTCGTGCTTCCCTTCGGCGCACGGGGCATCTTCTATAATTGGCCGGGTGTGGGCCGCCACAGTTTGCACATGTGGCGGGCTCCTCCCGGGGCCGCGGGCACAGGTGTGCTGCATGTTCTTCGCCACACCTCACACATGCTAGCCGACGGTGGCAGTTGCGAGAGGAGTGGCGGAAGCTCTGGCATCTGTAGCACTGAGCTGGTTTCTTATGTCCCTTCCAGGGCTCAACTCTGATACCGGGCATGCACAGCAGCTCCGTCACTGCATATATACCCGGTATGAGGTGTTCTGATGGGTCCATGACCGCGTAAAATACGCAGCCCGGTCTCCCTCTGCGGCCGAAGATCTGGCGCACGGCCCTTGGCTCGTAGCCCAGACTTCGGAGCTCTTCCTCTACCTCTTGCGGGGTGGTGTTCGTTGGCAGCCCCTTGATGGCGAACTTGAAACACCTCTCCGCTTGCAGACCGTAGGAGAACCACTCTACGGGGATTTCTAAATCTTCGAGGTCGGTCAGGTATGCCCGCACCAACCTGAACTCTTCGTCATCTTTGGGCAGGAAACGTATTCCCTGCCCGTAGGGCTGAGTGTTGGGCGTGCGGCCCAGGCTCTCTTTCAACACCCGTAGGTGGTGTGTCCAATTTGGCAGCTTCTCAACTACCAGCGGAGGGTATCTCTTCGCAGCCTTCTTCAAGGTGGCTGCGTTGGTTGCTCCCGAGGCGGCCGGTTGGTCGGTCGGCGCGGCGGACGGCCCTGCGTGGGCGGAACTCGGCGCGGCGGGTGACGCGGGACGCGGCTTGGCGGTCGGGGCGGCTGTCGAACCGAAGACAAACGGTCGGGCGCGTATTGACGCGGCGGCGGCGGCGAACGAGTACGCGGACGCGGGCGCGGGCGAAGGCGTCGGCGGCACGGCGAGGGCCTCGAGGACCACTCTCGGAGCCGGCGCTTGCCTCTCGCGCAACCGCGGGTCTCGATGCAGCTGGGATGTGGGGCCAGGTGTCGGGTCCAGGCGCGGGCGCTTGGGCTCCCGTTCAGCCCCCTCGTCTTCCCTTCTTCCTGCCTTGATGGGCGGCGGCGGTTGGATAGCGCTCTCGAGCGCTCTCCTCTCTTCTTCGGGCAGCTCCGGTACAGCTTCCCCCCTCAGCAATCGCTGCCTGTGCTTCAGATGGCGGGCCAGGGCGGCCTGCGCATCGTCAGACAGGAGCCCGTGCTCGGACAGCTTGGCTGCGATCACGCGGTCGCGCGCCAAGGCGGTCGCGGGTGATCGATCGCTCGGCGTGTCTGGCACAGGGCTGGAGGATCGCGAGGCGGGTAGGCTGCACGGTCCCTCTGGTGTGACGCATCCAGGGGCGGCGGCTTCTGGGGCTATCTCCATGTCGTCTTCCAGGGCGACGGCTGGGTAGCGGTTCTCCTTCACGGGGATGCGCGACGGTCCGGCGACAGCCTTACGTGGCGGGAACGGGTCGGGGCGCTGCGCAGCAGCGAGCGCCCCGGGGCCCGTCCCGCCGTCCGTTGTTGGTCCGGCACGGTCCGCACCCGATGATCCCTCGGTGGCCGGTGCCTTCTTGAGGTACGCGGCAACACCGGGCTGCGGTGCAGGTGGAGTCTTCTTCTTGGGCATCTGCCCACGGTCTTAGCACCGTTGGCCGTGAAAACGGCCTCGGCGCGGCTTTCTGGTGCGACGGGTGATCCCCTCAATCCGTAACGAACGGTTATTTTCCGTCGGAGAATTTAAAAATTCTCGACGGAAAAGTGGGTAGATGTCGCAGAAACAAATGTGTGTAGACCCGTGTGGCTTGAGCGCAGATGCGGCAATCCGCCGCGCAGACCACCGCTGCTTTTATGCGGTTCCGGCGCGGCTGGGGCACAGCGTCACACAGCGAGGAGAGCCGACGATTCACGAAGGGCGTCGAACAGATGGAGCGCGATGAAACAACGACTTTCCCTCTCACGCAATTAATTATTTTCTGTTCACCTCATCTATTAGATAATTTTCTGATTGGCAAAAATGTAACATATTTGATTGGATAGCAAAAATAATAATAGATTCTATTGGTTATCACAATTGTACCGAGACGTATAAATACAGGCAAGGTTGGCTAATAAATCATTCACATCTCTGCATCTGACAGACAGCTAACCAAATCAGTCTTTTATTTATCCGCCACTAGACCAATCGGACAGTTAATAGTGGGACAGCGCAACCACTATTACATTGGTGACCCCGACGTGATCAACGCATCGAGGAAGACCTTCTGATCCCAGTTTACACTGGGCCAGCACCACCACTACCACGCTGGTGCTGGCCCGCAAAACAGTGGTGACCCGCAACAAACAACGCACCGAGGAAGATCCGCAACGAACAACGTACCGAGGATGACCCACAACGAACACCGCACCGAAGAGGACGCCTGCCCGAACTACGGAGCAAAATCCCTGCAAGAGCGCTGAGCAAGGCACGCACCCTGACCCATCGTGACATCAAACCCGACCAAGGAACGTCGTCACTATGCAGCCGTCATGGGCCCAGCCAAGACTGCTACCCAGCTGCTCACCACGGTAGTTCAAAGGTTATCAACCTACGTCACCGCAAGGACATCGTTATCTCGTAACAATGATCGACAGAACAACGAGATGGCCTGAAGCAATCCCTACCGATGACACATCAGCAGAATCCATCGCGAAAATAATCTATGAAAATTGGATTACTCGTTTTGGTTCACCGAAAACAATCACAACAGATCAAGGAAGAAACTTCGAAAGTAGTCTATTCCTCAAACTACTTAAAACAATGGGAGTACAGAAGACACGAACAACGGCATACCACCCCCAATCAAACGGTATAGTCGAACGATGGCATCGTACACTGAAGACCGCACTCAAAACTCGTCTATCTCAACATACAAAGTGGATTGATGAGTTACCTACGGTGCTATTGGGACTACGAGCAACGCCGCGTGCAGACACTAGTCTTAGCGCCGCTCAGCTAACCTACGGCCACAGCATAAGACTACCATGTGATTTCTTCACTTCAACATCATCAACCAACGAAGAAATGAATTACGATTTTGTTACTCAACTTCAAGAAACAATCAACAAAGTTCTGCCGTCGCAACGCACATCATCGTATAGAAATAACAAACCAGTATTCATTCATCAAGACTTGAAAACATGCAAGCAAGTTTTTGTAAGAAACGACGCCGTCAAGAAACAATTCCAACCTACCTACGACGGGCCTTATAATGTCTTAGAGCGAGATAGCAAGACTTTTAAATTACAAATACCCGGGAGAAAATCAACGGTTATATCGATCGACCGACTGAAGCCTGCCTATATTATCAATGAGGATATGGAAGAAGCATCATCATCATCACCTCAACCACCAGCGAGGAAGCTTGAAAACCCATCATCTACAACATCAGCCCAGATGAAACCTATCATGAAGACTACTACAAGATATGGACGAGTCGTCAAGCCTCCAGTACGCTTTCGCTAGGGGGAGAGTGATGTAGCAGCCATAATATTACCCTGCTACTATATCGCAGAAGGCGAAGGTGTACATAAAATATGTATTCACCAACTACCCCCGGCTACAGAGACACTGCGCGCTGCAGATATTGCGCCGAGACAATGTGACGTCATGTCTAGAAACAAGAGACAGCTGCAGCGACGCATGTCTCCCTCCGTCCGCCGGTTCGCCCATCTTCGCCCTCGGGTCGAGTTCTTCACCGCTGCAGTCGTTTCTTCTTGCTGTCCCGGAGATGTGTTCCTCGCCGCCGCCGCTCGCCGAATGCAATCCGCCGCGCAGACCACCGCTGCTTTTATGCGGTTCCGGCGCGGCTGGGGCACAGCGTCACACAGCGAGGAGAGCCGACGATTCACGAAGGGCGTCGAACAGATGGAGCGCGATGAAACAACGACTTTCCCTCTCACGCAATTAATTATTTTCTGTTCACCTCATCTATTAGATAATTTTCTGATTGGCAAAAATGTAACATATTTGATTGGATAGCAAAAATAATAATAGATTCTATTGGTTATCACAATTGTACCGAGACGTATAAATACAGGCAAGGTTGGCTAATAAATCATTCACATCTCTGCATCTGACAGACAGCTAACCAAATCAGTCTTTTATTTATCCGCCACTAGACCAATCGGACAGTTAATAGTGGGACAGCGCAACCACTATTACACAGCCATGTAGAATTAAGTTATGCCATATGTTTTGGATGTACGAGTAAACATAGAAAATATTAGTTTATTACCTAGCGAAATATCATGTCACGATAAATACAATTACTCACCGATTTGGGTCTAGGGAGTACACGTCTAGACAGACATGTAATAGGCATTTGTTGCCGGCGACATCGTTGTATTGCCAAAATAACTAAGTAACTATGAACACGGATAAATTATTTATATAATATGCTACGTATTCTCCTGTTTTCAGCATATTTCCATCGCTCGTATAAAAAGGGTCTCGTCTGTCAAATTGATTCATTAACGCCTACTCTTAAGGAAATATGGGTATATAAAGCTGAAGTTTGCCGGGTTTTACTCCATTTTAGGTTATTTTACATTCGTAGACATGACATTGAAATGAATAATAAATTACTCTGGGAGGATGTGATCATGTTTATGTGACAGATATTTATGTAGGAATGATACGAATATACTTATATAATCCTCGGTACGTCTGTTAGTGATCATTCTACTTTTGAACGACTTCGTTTATTGCGGATATTGTCGCATAATATTTTAGTTTTACCGATTTTTTTTACATCCAACGAAATGGTCTTATGACGGTCACTGGAGACACTGGACTACGTCATATACTATCTACAATTTAGTTATGTATAGATTTGATTACACGAGGGTGAAACTATTTTAGTACTGAAAGATTCGTGAGTGTCTGAATACATTTTACGTATATATCACGGCTTACCTCACGTATTATCTACTTGTCGGATTTGCCAGACTAGTTTTGGGCCATTCCGACTAGTCGGAACCGAGCTCTCGTCGGCGACGGCTCTTAATAAAGGACCTCGGAAAGGTCCGAAACTAGTCGGGCGAATCCGACAAGTATAATACGTGAGGTAAGTAAGAAACTAAATAAAAGTTTTTAAATTAAGTGTCTGAGGTGGGAATTAGTACAAATAGGTATAAAAGTAGTATAATTAGGTTAAACAGTGTTTGCCTACCAAATACATTATCTGGAAAGAGTTGCAATTCGATAAATTGGAATTTAATATTTGCGTAAAAATTTAACTTTATTGGGGAAATATTATTGGTATTTTTATGTTTTAGTAAACAAGCATAATAAGCAACCAGATGGCACTGCCGCCCAGGATATTCCTTACATCAGAAATGTAACGACGCGTTTTAGTCCAATTAAGAAGGATAAACTATAGTCTATTTTGTTCCTTTCTTCTGTCTTCTTTCTTAATCGGCAACGCATCGGTGACGCCTAGTGTGATTGATGTCCATGGGCAACGGTGACCTCTTACTGTGAGATGACTCTTCTACTCGTTTGTCGGCTATTTACATAGAACTCTATAAAAATTCCCCGATCTTGATGCAGTTAGATGAAACATAAAGTATTTTTAAAAAGAAAGACCAAAATACATTGATTTCAGCGGTTTAAATAACGAGTCAAATTGATCATGTTGGAACCGTAATTGATTGAATTGATTGGGAAAGGGAACCTTGATCACGACGGAAACAAAACGAGTATCATATTATTTTATTCCGCAATAAAATCTTTCCAAGTTTTACGGATTTTCCACAATAAAAGGTTCAATTTATTTAGTATTTTGTAAATATAAATACAAAATGTGGATTCGGTAGTAAAAGTATAATTATATCGCTCAATCGTAGATCGTGTATATAGATAACAATTCCTATAACTGTCGCTAACGATAAGTTTAAACGAACTAACCGAACTATTACTGACAACAACTAACAGAAGTAACTATCCTTGCCCCGGTCCCAATAACTCTTCCTTTTTTATATCTAAATAGAAACAAGCCAGCTTCATGCCAAGTGATTATCGTAACACATGGACGTCACTAACATAAAAGCTGACATACCTATTGATGACCAAGTTCAAAGCCTCACGGAAGACAGAAGGTAGCTCGCCAGGTAGATATCGCCAGGTGGGTAGGTGAATATCCCCACCTGAGCCAGCAAAGCGGCGTTCTTCCACCTAAGCCAGCAAAGTGGCGTTGATTTATGTTAGCTTTATGTTAGCGATTAGGTTAGTAATCAATTTATATCGGCTCATTAGTCTTCTGTTTAAATAAAAACAAAGCATTGAAAATACTATAGTGGTATTATTATGTGGGTAGGTCTCATATTTCAAGCCCAAGCATGTAATACATTGTCTTTCATGAGCAAGGTTGATCATTTCATTGTGCATTGGTCATGAAAATCTCTGCCGCGTGCCACATGATTTGGAGTGGGTCCACGATGTTCATTGTTTCACACAATGCAAGTGCAACATTGAATAATTAATTGTAAAGGCTGTGTGACAATTCTCTGCCACTCGTACGGTATGAATGCACGCCCCACTGCTCGCCGGTGCATTCAGTCGAAACAGGTGATTACCGACCACTTGACCGCAAAATGAAACCTTAAACCAACCGCTACATGCTTCTAGAACAAAATGTAGATTCATTGTTACAATCATACTTATATTCATCATAAACATTACTGTTAACAGCTGTTACTAAAACCCCTCAATGATTAGTAAAGCTTTTACTTATCCGTTTGTAACGGAACGATCATAAATTTCATACAGTCAATATATCACGGTTTTCCAGACATAGCGGTATACGAAAATAATAAAACTCGAGTGCCGCGATTTGTATTTTACGATTAATTCCCTGGGTATTTGGAATGTTTTTTTTTAATCGTTTGGCAAATATAAAATTGCAAAGTAACTTGCAACTCGTAAATTGGTGATTTTGCATACTCTAATTTTTTTATTTAAAATGCAAACAAGACGTTGCATTATTTTGACGACCCCGTAGCGCTAGTTGCTAGTGACCCTGCCTGCTTGGTGAGGGTTCTATTCCCGGCGGGGGCACATATTCATGTGACAGATAACTGTTTGTTCCGGGTCGTGGGTGTCAGTGATGTGTCATTTGTGTGTCGGGGTAAGGGTATTAGCGTTTGTTTGTTTGTACAATCCTGGACCTGAAAAACTGTCCGCTCCAAATCATGATCAAACACGTAGCAGGTTATAGGGTAAGTAGAAATAGATAACATTGTATTCACGTCTCCATTTCTCGATAAATTATTGATATAACTTTTACCATTTAAATACTACCCTGAAAATCTGTGTCCGTGTTTCGTTTCGGCACGAACAGTTAGAAAGAGACAACTGTCGCTGAAGGTTGTTGGCCAATTGCCATAACGTGCGGTCGGTCAAGGCTTGAAACCAGCGAAAATTATAGCTCGGTGCTTGAAACATCACAATCTTCTCCGCCGAGGGTTTTCTTTTGCCACAAATTAACGGAATTATCTCTCGAGCAGGGTTTTGGAACGTTTTACTAGACAATGCATAAATGCAACTAATATATTGAAATTACTTCAATATCCAATCGGCGATGTTGTAACTGCTTCTTTCTTACAGCCGAAAACTTACAGCTTGGTAGAAATTAAACAAGGATTAATTTCTACCAAGCTTGTTGTTGTGGCTTGGAAATTGTTAAAAGATTTATTCTATTCACTGTCTTGTCATAGTTAACATAAATCTAATAATATTTTACTCAATAAGGCGGCCATTGTAAGGCACTTTTTTACTAACTAACATGATTGATTTTACTCAATGACAAACGTGTGCTATACACAAATTCGGCACTACAATGTTCAAATTGAAAGTAACGGAGAACTGTTTTATATTGTTGATTTCTAAAAAATAACTTCAAAGAATTAAGTAACTCTATTGAGCATGAAGTGAATCAGTATCCATTACTATACATGTCTACTGGGAGATATATTCCCTGGCTTCAAAATATTTTTAACCGACTTGTCAAAGGAGTAGGTTCTCAATTCGATTGGTATTTTTTATGTATGTACACCGATTACGCTGAGATTTAAGGTTGAGATTTATGGTTAAAATTACTATTTAATATAATGACTTATTACTAACAATTTTTTTGCAAAACTTTGAAATATTTTATGAGTAGTTGCATTTTGCACCTTGTTTTATTATACGACAACATTACTTTTTGCATTTCTCATATTATATTTTTATACACAATAAATCTTTGGTTACGACGTAGCCCGTAGCCCGTAGCCGTGTAGCCGCTCGTAGGGGCTTAGTGGGGCTTTCAGGAATACCCTTAAATCATGTCATAATGCTCTTTATTTAAAATCTACGTAAATATACGAAAATGAAATGTGACATTTAAAATTTTAAAACTAAAATACCGTTTCTTTAAAGTTCAAAGAGGTTTCTTTCAAAGATAATTTTAAAGGCAAATTTTAAAGAGGTTAATCTTGATAATATTATGTGCAGTTTGAATTCGCAACTGCTATAATATGCTATATCCCCAGAGAACCAGCCTTTTCTTCACCGTAGTACCACATCTGGTTGGAATCGAGTACCTAGTCATAAATAATTTCCTTTATATGACTTAATGACTTTAAGCTTTAGTACCCAAACAATGTACTGTAATTTTCTTAGAGAACAAAGAGGTTTCTGACAAGGAGCATATTAAATTTGTTGAATACAATATTCAACGAAAACAATGACAGTGAAAATGGTGGCAATTATAAGATACTTACTTGCAATTTTACTTCCAAGGTTAAGAAAGGAATCATTGTTTACATCAAAGTTATTAGTGGTTTTATATAGATACGCAATAATGACATTTTCTATCTACTTCTTGCACTTTTAACCTTATAACTTTAACACTAAGGAGTAAATCGATAAATCGATCAACTGCAGCTAGCGCAATTCATCACCGCGCCGTTCGCTAAATCGTTACCACCTAATGCCTCCTATATTTAACCAATCGTTAAACCGATTATTTTCGAGTTACCAGTAGCGAGTCGTTAAAATAGTTCCTTATAATCTTTTCGTATAGGAATACATTTTAGTTACGTCTCATGGATAGTTCTGGTATTCTAAAGCAAAACGAATCGTTTTTCGTGTATAAGAACCGGGCATAAACCAAAGCCAACCCCTCCAGCCACAGCCAACCAAGCCGAGCTGTCACAACCAGACGGTGTTGGAAGCGTCAATAGGGCCACAAACGCGAGCTTTAGGAATACTCTTTATGACGGGTACTAAATAATACTGTAGATTGCTAGGTTTTAATAGTTCTACTAGTGTATTTGAAACCGGCGCATCTATCCCATTGACGCAACTACCCGATTTTCACTCTATCGAGTAGTATTCTAGGTCTAAGCTAACTGTAATGAAAACATTCTTTATTCGGTGAATTGTTATCCTGTCGCCTGGTGTTAATGCAAGGTGTCTTATTTATTCATTTATGTTTCTTTCGCACAGTCACTTCTTTCATGTGATCGTGATATTATATACATCTTATCTCATTTATTCCCCGTATATCAGTAGCTAATTGAATCTGTTTTTATTGCAAACAGATATACAATAACAGCAGCGTACAGATCACTTCCAAATAAACAGAACAAAAACTGAATAAACCAAACAATATGTACATTATACGCATGACAATTCTACAAATATAATAAAGACACATTTTTATTGAAGATCTGGAGCTACACCATTTATTATTCATCTCGTAATGTGAAAGCTTTCACAGTAAAATATGAACTTAAGATTGGAGTGTACGCCTATATTACCAAAATCATTAATCATGAACGCGCCGTATTGTAGCGCCACCAAAGTTGTCACTTAACAGGAAAAATAAATGTACAATACAGTTTTACCAATAATATCACGTCATCTTTGTGAATCGTAACAAATGAGCGGCTTCATAAATCTTGTTCACGTTTAGGAAACGCTAATAGAATTGGTTAACTGTTTTATTTTATTGTGGATTTATTAACGTGGTTATGATGATAGGATGATTTTATAAAATCTAAATAGAGTCTTGGGTGCTCCTTACATTTTAATTTTTAAGAATTCTTATAATATTTTAGTATATTTTCATAGATTAAAAATTTTTGGATTGATAAACTTTATTATTTTAGTATAAGAAGTTCGGTTACGAAAAACTAATCTTTGAAGTTCCAAAAGGATCAGTTCGAAACTCCACGTAGCCTTATTCAGTCACTGAATTTTACCGAAACTTTACCGAATAATCTTAATTGGTTTAGTTACTAGTAATTATAGGTTTTACTTTCTATAGAAAAGCTCTGTTAAGCCAGAGATCTTATCTTGGAAACAGCAGATCTTAGATATTTTTTTTATGTTCAAAGTTAAGAGAAATGCTTACAGTTCAGGGTAAATCCTCATAAATCCTCATCATGTCGGAGGCCGTTGGACGGCAAAGAAAACTGCCAATACTTGGGTTGACCACTCCTCCAACAATCCGCACTAGAGCAGCGCGATGGAGGGAGATGGAGGATGCTCTAGGAAACTAGACCTTCTCAATGATGAGGAATCCCCCTTGATCAGTATAGAGCCGTTAATCGGATGAAGCCGGTCTCTTTTATTCATAACAAAATTTAGTAATTACTTGTTCAAAAATCTCATTTCAATCCAACTTAATGTCACTACTGATATCTTGTTAACAACATAATAAAGTTTATCCTTTGTATAAAACAAAACTATAATTGTTAGTTCCCTTTCTAGTTAGTTCTCTTTTTCCTTTGAAATAAAAGACAGGCGCTGTCGATAATAAAACGTATTAGCTTCGAATGCCTTCACTTCAATCTTCAGACGATATCACTACAAAGCTCTCTTAAACTAAATTTATCAGCGATTGCAAAGATCTTCAAAACAAGTACCTACCTATTTTGTGAGAAATTTTTATTCGCTTTTTGTGTTGAAAATTTTCTACATAAAAAAGTTGTTAAAACAAAAGTACAATTAATAAATAAATATGACAGTAATGACAATGCATAAAATTCTTGTTTAGCAAGATTCTAGTGTCTGGAAGCGTATCATTAAAATAAATTGGAAAGAATACCTAAAATAACTTTTTAGAAAGCACTTTTTAATAATAAATGTCACCTGTCGGGTAAATTACGACATAGTAAGTCTGATAGTGCTTCGGAGGGAACGTAAAGCCGTCGGTCCCGGTTGTTACTTTGGGTAACAGTCGTTAAGCCATGTCGGATGCATTCGGGCGGCATAAAATTTTCCAACACTTGGGTTGGCCACTAGCCCCTTTACCACTGCACTGAAGCAGCGTGGTGGAGTATGTTTAAAAATAAGTTTTTAATTTTCATACTAACTAAATTTCAAAAGCCATAACATTCATCATAACCTACTTCTAAAATGAGGTTAATTAAGCATTTTGAAGGGAAAGCGTCTTTCTGGTTATTACTTGAATATCTAATTTATATTTATGAATGTCTTTGATGTATATTCATCATCATTAATGATCTATTATTTAAGAAAATGAATTAATACATCTATTAACTTTATATATTACTTTCGTTCGGTTGATAATGTTTAGTAGATACAAAAATTTAATACAGGTATCTTTGTTATACAATATATCTCGTCCAAAAGCACTTTTCTATTAGTTATTATGTTCTATCTCCATATATGCGAATCGTTAATGTGTGAGTCGTTTGAAATACACATTGAATGTTACCCCAAGCTTACTCCTTAATCAGGGAAAACCGCCAAGATTAGCGGGAACAAACGAGAAAATTTAAAAAGTCATTGTTATAGGATCTTTGATATTTTACGTTATCGGGTAGGCACATTAATGATCTAGTCAAATATCGTCCACATGGAAGATATTTGAGTCCCTTTAAATACATTTAAAGGGACTTTAACAATATTCTTGGCAGATGTTCCCGAGTAAATACGACCCTGTGTGTAACCAGAAAGTATCCAGGTGCGGTACAAATTGCTTGAGATTATGTTCAGGCGAACTTACTGGTCCCAGGGTTACTATGAATAAACATAAGTAATCTTAAAGTCAAAAATATCATTTAACTATGCTGTTCAAATTAGCCGTAGGAATCCGTAAGCCAATCTCAGTTTATAAGGCTGAGGTTACACTAAAATCCACTAGGTATATGGGAAACTGAGCAAAATCCTCCCAACAAGTTAAAAAATAATAAGTAATCTTAAAGTCAAAAATATCATTTAACTATGCTGTTCAAATTAGCCGTAGGAATCCGTAAGCCAATCTCAGTTTATAAGGCTGAGGTTACACTAAAATCCACTAGGTATATGGGAAACTGAGCAAAATCCTCCCAACAAGTTCAGAAGTTGGAGAAAGAATGGATCGAAACATTTACGGTCGAGATGGCAATGCAGCCGATGGCTGAAGGCTGGTACCTACATTACCTATGATATTCAATAATTAAAAAAACTGCATAATATGCCCCTCTTCCTGCGCCCAAATACAAGTTTCATTTAGCTGAATGTCGAAAACCTTGCGGTCAAGCTTATCGGCTATAAATCGGCGTCCTGTTCGGAGCGAGCTTGGGTTTAGGGGATTATTATCTAATTGCATTCGATATACTGTATGTCTACATTATGTAAAAGGCAATAGGTAGTGTAGCCTAGAGTTCGCCCGGGGTAGTACAACTGCGTAGTTTGAAATAATAGGATTATTTATGTACCGTATTTTAATATGTTGTATTTTTGCTTGAATTTGAACCTGGACAATCTGAGATTGTATTTCAGAAGAGAGATAATTGAAATTAACTTTTTTTTTATTAAAATTGCTGTCACTCAGATGACTCAGACACAGAACACAAAGCCGGTGAGTCTTTGTCCAAACGTATCTGCAGCTTTTATTACGTCCTTCATCTCATGCGCTATGAAAAAGCATTCTTTTGTGTCAGATAAGATGCTCATTTATACAAACGGTGCGCCAGCTACGACGACATTATCTAGGTGGCCACCTCTCTGCGGTAGTTTTTTTTGTGGTATTAAGGTAGCAGACAACTGTGACCACTCCCCGCACTAGGATTCCCTGTGTCGCGGGTGACATGGACAACACAAATAACACACCACTAACACCACTGACCCGTAAACAAACATTTTTCTATAACATAAATAACTGCCCCGACCGGAAATCAAACCCGAGACCCTCGCTTTGCGGGCACGGTCACTACCAACAAGGCTACAGGGTCGTCAACGCAGCAACTTGCTTGATTATAAAAGCGTTTAGTGTAAACACGCAACAAACGCGGAAACGGTTCAACTGATGGTAAGTGGTCATTGTCGTCTATGGACATGAGCAATATCAATTTCCGACAGAAAGAAGGAAGAGATTATTGGCCCTTAGGCCTCCAGCCATAATCCGACAAAATATGGCTGACCAGACAGGCTTTACAGTAAGATAATACTGCCAGTAACAATATTATTAACCTTATAAAAATATTAATAGCACACGTAATCCTTACTACGATTCGATGCGGACACGGAAAATGCTAATCGTTAGGATAATTCGATAGGTAATCATTTCTATGTAACTATTTTTGTATAATTGTTTAGCGTAACTACGTAATTTTCTACGTCGTTTAAATTGAAAATGTCATTAAAGTCGCTGTCAAATAAGCGCTGATTCGCGCGAGTCTCTAATTGGGTTCCTAGGCAAAGATAGATAAAGTTAAATTTAGGTATGTCGTCTGTGACGGGAGCGACTGAAGCAATTAGATTAAGCGTACGTGGTCAGATTTACCATAACAAGCACCTCGTAATGAATTGTGTTTCCATTTCAGTCGATTTGAATGAACAGTGATATAAATCTCTTTCTTTTATTATGTGCAAACTAGAATTTAATTACCACTTTGCTTGGGTGAAACAAAACATCGTTGCAAAATCCACCAATTCGCACTTAGCCAGCGTGGTGGACTAAGGTCTGAACGTGTCCAGCGGTGGGACCGTAATGGGTTGTGATGAATGAACTCAGTGATATCAAAATACGATATTTTTCCCGTTCACCGTTTCCGTTATTCTATGAGAAATAAATCTAATATTAATGCGAGGAGAGCTCTCCAGGAAACCTCGTTACGATATTTCCTCTACATTTTCCATATTTAGGTATAGTGAGCTATCGCCGTATTAGATTGAGTATTGCTGTTTTTATATCACTTTATATTACAGTAATATGTTTAAGAAGACGCTGAATAAGTTTATATTGTACCTACACGCACATAATCACTTACGACATTTTACTTTTCTTAAAATGTTTCGTGCTTAAATGTTTTAGTTTATTTGACGGATCCATCTGTAAATACATAAAATTTTAATTAAAAATGGGGTTCTACATTAGGTACATATTAAGTTCGTCAATTGCAAATTAAAATTCAAAATAGTTTATTTTATATTGGTAGGTTGATCAATCCAATCTGTATGGCAATTGTAAGTAACCATGCCAGACTGCCGTATGAAGTGTTTGATTTTCAGCGAGGTAAAAGTTTGAACGATAAGTTTTAATTTCTGTTCCTCATCTGGGTTTATTCCATGACACCCACGTAGCAAGGAATCCTAGTGCGGGGCTTTTTTATATAATAGGTAGTAACCGAAAAGCGAGCAGATGGCCCGTCTGATTTTAAGTGGTCACTGTCTCATGCGGGTATTTGTAACACAAAATTCTTCACCGATGCGATGCCGGCCAAGAAAGTAGGAAGAGGAAAGAAAGAAAATGGCTCTCAAGCTCCCAGCTGACTCATGCAAGAAGGTGGTAGCTGGCCAGACGGGCTTCAGCCCTTCCACCAAGCATGGGCGGCTTCTGTCGCGCCTTGACATCCTTGTCTGCCGGTAGGACTGGTTAGTACTCTCCCGCCTCAATATGGCCAAAAAGTGCCAATGAAGCGTGTAGCGCTTATTAGTTAATCAATACACTGTTAAATCAATATTTTGAATCGTAATGAGAAGCTACTCCTATCTTCAAGATATAAATCTGTTCCACTAAACATCTATTACTTTGAACGAACATAGTCCCATCATCTTAGCACGATAGCTATTAGACATTGCTATGAGAGATAAAACATACGTTACAACTGTCAGACAACACCCGATAACGCAGACCCCTTCGCTTGGACATTACGATGAAGAATGTTAAACCCAACCCATATTTGCGACAACAGACCCCCAAGAGTCCGCTATATGGCAATTTAATAAACCCTTAGGGTACCCGGACATACAGTGTATGAATAGTTTCTTGGGGAACCGTAAATTATGATCAACATGCACTGAAAATTATTGCTTGACTAATTTCAAGCAATAATCACTGAATAATCGTTTACATGTCCGAATTTTTTAACGATATTAATTAATTAATCGATGTTTAACAAATTATAAGCTAATTCTAGTTAATTGTATTTATGAAAATCTAACAATAAATTAATTCGCATTGAATTTACTACGTGATGTCCTAGAACTTGGTCTAGATAGAACTTGAGTGTATAGAGCTCAATCCACAAATTGAACGTAAACGCTCACTATTGTCTGACCGGCGACATTGTTTATCTACGTTCGGTCATTACGGCGGCATCCCCTACGGTATCCCCTCCTGTACATCTCATTAATGTACGCGCAAGCACTCAAAACGCCTCCAAATGTATGGCATCATGAATTAATCATCTTCCAACCATTGTCGACAGCCTTTCCGATGCGATATATATTTGCATAGATAAATATTCTGAATACTTTGCAGTATCTAGGGCTAAAGCTGGAAGAGAAATATTTTGTTATTAAGTTCATTGTTTTAGTTGATAATAAGTTGAATCGAAATAAAAGTTAACAACGCGATCTATTGAATTGTTCTAGCCGGCTTCAAAATCCAGGTTATTCCACGGTCACGTGCTTTGAACAATAAAAGCGACAGAAAACCAGATCAACAAAGAGAATAAAGACAGATTGAGAAGTTCTTCTGATTTGACGAAGCATGGTGGACCTCGATTCAGGTCTTACGGAGGATTACGAGAGAAGAGATTGAATTTAAAGTATGATGCATGCCTTACCTTAAATACTGTAACTGATCGATGTGAACTAGGACAATATTTTAGAAAAAATATTATTAGTATTTATAGACGCAGTTACAATGATTTATTAGAAATTTTGCCTATTTGACTTTGCGCTTGTTCCCACTATTTCTGAATTAGCTTAGATGGATTCGGACGCGGATCTCTCCGGTGTAGTGTAGAACGATTGAGGTAATAAATAAGCGTTTTTTTATTTGAATCGGATCTCAATTAAAAAGCTGAGCTTTTTATGTAGGTACGTAAAAAGCCGCCAAACACGCAGACGACCCACCTACGACAACGAAGAAGCGGAAGATGCCTATCATTTGTTTTAATATTATAGGTTTATTAAAAAAATAGGTTATTTTTTTAATAAACCTATTTAATATTAAACATGTTACTTAATAGATATTTTAGTACATATTGGTACAAATTGTATATACCTGGTTTATATAATTGTATGGTCTAGTACTAATACCTAGACCGCCAGACGGTCTTCCGAGATCTGATTACTCTACGTGAGTAATCTAACACTGCATTGTGGAAAAGGTGTTGCAGTAAAGATTTTAAAGGAAATAACTTTGCAGTGTATTTCCGAGATGAAAACTTACTGTATTCTATATGGCGTTATATAGGTGAATGGTAAATTGTTATGACACTGATAAACGAATAGATAGTGAGTGTAGGTCACGTGAATAAAAACATCAACGTCGCGGTGATAATCACAGAAATCAAGTACACTCCAGTGGTAACTCTCTGGTATCATCTCAAAGTGAAAGTCAAACATATTCATAGGATACCTACAAAAAGGTGACAATTATGTATTTCTTCAGTTCGCCAATGTCCGTAACGGCTTACAATAAAAGAAATTAAACTATACATATAACAATTATATTTCATAATGAGAAAAACATTGCAAGGTATCAGATAGGCAGACTAGCATCACAACTAGTTCGATCTTCAGCACCCTCGGGTGCACCACGAGCAAGGGAGGGCTAACATTGAAGAATACACTATTCAAGGCACTATTTAAAAATAATAATAAATAACACTGCACATTTATAGCCCCACTCTAGGATTCTTTGTGTCGTGGGTGTCATGGACAACATGCAAAGTTGAGAACACACACTCGGACAGAAAACAACAATTTAAACTCATAATTCAAAATCCTCCCTTACTGGGAATCAGACATGCATTATAGATAAGGTATGACAACTAGGCTAATTTTACTCCTTGTTACAATGTATGTCGTATACGAAATGCTTAAACTCTGTATTACATTACCTTGAAATTGTTACGCTAGTGTTTGCGGTCTTCACTAAAGCCAACATGCTAATAATGCAGACACCCGAGTGCAGAATTATGGTAAGATTGAGGTCTTACGTACTGTAACTAGTGAGGTCAGTTTACATTGGCTTGTACTTCGTTACATTTTGGCTTTACAGAAATAGACTGAAGTTATTGCTTGAGTTCCATTAGGTACAATGTTTACGGTCTAATTAGATTCACTTGGCCTAGAATACTGAATATCCAATGCGGGCGAACACAGATGTCGTAGAAGGTAACAGAAGCCAGGTCCTGCTTGGTGGCGAGGCTGAAGGCTGGCTAGGGTATCCTCTTGCTTGAGTAAAGGCGGCGTGAGGCAAACGACTTGTCGAGTTCCGGCTGGAGACTTCAGAGCCAGTACTTTCCTTCTCTTGGTCGGAAACGGATCGGTGATGCCTTTGGTGATTTTAATGTTCATGGGCGATGGAGATCACTACTGCTAACTGAGCTTAATGTGCTATGAATGCATTGGAGGTAATCACATTTTAGTATAAGTGTTTCCAGTAATAAAAACGCCTGAAAGACTTTTGATAGACAACCAGACCAAATTATGGTCTGGTGTGGTCTGTTTTTCAATCATGTACTTAATTCGGGTTTGATGAATTTTACTAGCTATACATATATCAATAATTATATATCTAGTTCTCATTCTTAAGCATCTGCTTCCACTGGAAAAAATCTGCCATAAGTCGATTCGTTCATGGCATATTTCCACCCAATCGAAAAATATAAAGAATTTTAGAAAATATTAAATGTTTAAACATGTCAATGGATGTAAGTTTTATTTTATTTACCATAAGCTGATTTTTTCACAATAAAGTAAGATTTTGTTAGTAAGAACCGCTTAAATCTCCTGGGAAGGCTTACAAATAATATTTAGGTGCTTAGTAGCAGCTGTTGCGGTGAAACGTCCATAAAGCCAACGTTCACAACGGGCAAATCGAAACATGATAAAGTTGGGCAAAGTTTAATGCTTAACGAAAATGACTGTGCAAAGTCCGCGCGGGCAAAGTTATTGCCACAACCAATGACATTATAAGTAAAAAGAGGTATCATTGGCCACAACTAATTGGTTATAATAACCTAGATCTGGAGGCACGGAGTGTCCCGGCCAAGGCGGCATTAGGTACCTACCTTTTCTCGAAACATTTCATAATTTTTTCAAACGACGTAGCCTGGGTACCGAAAATGTACGGGATACAAATAACAAAATAATAAGAAATTTGAAATTTCACCCTCCAACTCTTTGCCGAGGGTACAGGTCAATTTTCAAATCACCTATCAAAATTCGTAGGGCACTACCCACGTCTTAGAAACTTAAAACTTTGTATGCAGGCTAAGATTTTAATACAAACTAAGATTTTAATAAAAAGTTAAGATATCGGTAATTTTCACCCTCCAACCAACCCCATTAAAGCTTCTTGCTTGCCAAGGTTGTGTTGTTTGTGTGCTAATTCACTTTTCTAACACTATGTCCATTTTATCTGAAAGCGATTTTTATGCGCCTAAAATCTAAATGATAAACAGAAAAAGAGAGTGAGATGTGTAATATATCAAAAATTAAAAAGAATTAGGGTATCTTTTAATTCATTATTTTACAATAGGGCATCCTACAAAGATAAAAGGAATGGCTCTAAAAATATTTAAATGCTGTTACTGTTAAAAAGTTGTCACTTCTTATGGAATTGCCATTCCAGATTCTACTAGGCATGATTCTACTAGCCTTATCTTTACAAACCCTACTACATCTTGGGCAAAATGTGCGGCTTCGCCGTTTTGTAAACGCATGACATTTGTGATAGAATTTTTATTCATAATTAAGATTATGGCATGGGTATATCTATTCTGTGCGATGGCAGCAGACTTATTCCGAAGATGACCGAAAATATTTTATTTACAAAGCGACACAAATTTAAAATTAACAATGTTAAGTAAAATTTAGTAAAGACCCATCGATTTCAATAAGTGTTCTTAAGTTGCAAAAACATTTATTGATTCACGAATTAAACCGATTTAAAAAGTATTTGTAAGTACATTCATTGAATCGTACACAAATATTACTACGAAACGTAACCTTGGCAAACATACAACATCCTGTTTGCTATCTAGGTTGAAAATTGATCGTCTACTTCGTCGTTTACTTTTTTAAATTCCGTTTGGGGTTTAAAATCAACAATGAACTCACTGTGTAGTTGGAAATACTTACCATTTTATTTCAAACGACTCTAAATAAATATCCGTTAAAGTGCGGGCTTTTATAACGTGAATCAAAATATTGAGTCATACCTACCTATATCAGTATAATCCAGTGCATCCCACGGTGGACCAATCCGGCGGAAGAGTTTTTTACTACGCGGTGTACGACTACGGCGACAGTTACTACAACTCGTGGGCGGCTGGCGGGCCGTTTACCCCGGCGGCTGCGTGCAGTCTACTCCGGCTAACCGGTAGTCACTGGTAACACGTAGTTGGCGTGCGAGCGAGCATTGCACACGATCGCGAGGGTTGCCACCGGCGGCGAAGTGTTTTGTTTACGAGGCTTGCGTGAGGGCGGGCGACGCGTCAGGCGCGAGTCGCGACCACCGCGCTCCGCGCGCAACAGATCAACAGATACGACGGGTGCACGGCACGGCGCGGCGCGGCGGCGCGCGCGGGCGGAGCGCTCGCGTCGCGCGGCCGGGGACGCTGGGGTGTGGACGGCGCGCGCTGCCACCACGCCGCGCCCCGCACTTCCCTCTGACGTCACCGCTGAAAAGCTCCCGAAATTCTCACGGGTGATTGTATTGCACTGGCTCCAGCTTCTTGGCGTCTTTAGAATTTTATCTTGTTTTTATCATGATAATATTATCGAGGGTTCAATCTACGGCTTAACGATTTTTTGTTTGAACGATGCTGATGTAGACGGTTATTTTGTAAATTTGAAGATATAGGTAGTTTATTATTTTTTATAAGTAGATCGTTTATACTGAACTTGCGTACTTATTGTAAAAACAAAAATGAGTAGAGAGATTATGACGATCCCGTAGACTGGTTGGCCACTGCCAGGGTCACTACCCTGTCTGGAAAGTGTGAAGCGAGGGCCCGCGTTTGATTTCCGGCCGGTCCATGTAAATATTTGCTGTTGATGTCTTATTTTTCTTGTCCATGCCATGCAATAGCGCGCGACCCAGGGAATCCCGTAATAACGGGATAACGTGTACGAAGAATAACCCGTACGGTAAAGTGGAGTACAAGAACAAGAGTCTTCGTAGAACGAATCTGCCGATCTTGAGAATCGCAATGAAAAGAAACCTGTTTCAATTGATACGGTATGAAATTATAAAATGTAATTGAGAATAGTCTTGAAAGTATCCTGATTTCTCTTTAATGACAAATGAGAAAAAGATTACACCCCACTAATGACAAAAATATATGGACTGAACGGACTTTATAAAATAATCGGACAGAGATGGCAACTTTTATCACTAATTATTCATACATAGACGAAGATGAACGCAGAGTAATTCTGGGGCTTGTGGTTAAATATCCATTAGCATTTATTTCAACTTAGAGAAAACAAAGTACAAACTTAAATACACGGAGTCCCAGCGATTTTGGAAATTCAGAAACAGTGGCTATTCAAAACCTTCGGGCATTCTATCACTTCATTCTGTCACACTTGGGAATTTTATTAAAAGTAAATCGTTGTAAAGAAAGTTAGAGACGCGATCCAATTTAAGCCTGCTTGTCCAACAAGAATGCCTAATTCTAATCTACTAAGCAATAAAGAATGAGTATTGAGAAGATCTAAAATAAAAATACGTAGGAGGGCACTGCCTGGGTATTTAAAAGAATGTTAGAGACAAACAATAGACGGTGACATTTAAAAGAAAAGTGTCTGAAGAAATCTCCGAGTCACTGTGTACAATAAACTGCTTTTGTCTGACGTTTGTTCCTCTTAAGATATTGTTGTCCACGTACTCGACGACAATTTTTATTGCTATACTAGTGACTATATTAAGAAATGAAAGCCGAATGGTTTGAACGTGGGAGTCCCAAAATTCGCACGCGCCTCAACTTTCAAAAATATGTGAAATTATTAGAATTTATTTATTTATTTATTTAAACTTTATTGACCACAATAAAATATTACGGTACAAATGGCGAGCTTAATGCTAATTGCATTCTCTACCAGCTAACCATTGGGCCAAACAGAAAAGCATGAAGGGTGGTTTGGTAACATACGAGTATATGATGACGATATATAAATATTTAATTATCACTTATATATAATTATCACTTTATTATATATATTTTATTTATTTATTATATATAATTATCACTTGCATCGTTGAAGGAAAATATCGTGATGAACCTGCTCATCTGACAGTTCTCCTTAATGTTTTCAAATGCGTGTGAAGTCCGTCAATCCGCATTTAGCCCGCGTGTCCCTCAAACTGTGTGAGAAGACCCGTGCCCAGCAATGGGACAGTTATGGGATGCGATGATGGGTTCCCAGAGTCGTGGGCACTATGGACAACACACAAAGACAAGAACACACACACCCAGACCGAGAACAAATTTAAACTCCAACAAATTTAAACTAATTAAGATAGATAGATAGATAGTGTATTATCCATTATATACCTCCAAGATATTACACGTAGCTTCAACATTGCATTAGGCATCATATTTTTGGAGCGGAGCGTTTCTAATATTATACATATTTCATAAGGATCGAAATAAGTTTCCTAGGTTATGATATCAATATACATTATGTATAATAGCAATATATGTATGTAAGGAACGGTACATCCTAAACCAGCCAGTGTAATAATTTATAAATTGCAGCCTTAGGCTGCATTTCCACCAATGCTGTGCTAGGAAAATGTGTCATGCGAGGATGTGTAGCTGTGCTGTGGAAATGTGTGGGCGTTTCCACCAAAGCTGTGCGAGGAAAATGTGACGTACGAGGATGTGTAGCGGAGCTGTTGTGGAAATGCGCATTATTGTAATAAGTTCCGTTTCCGGTGCGGCCGCATTAATATACAATAGATAGCAATTATTAAATATTTATATCATTAAACATAATTATTATATTCAATAGTGGATTAATAAGAATAATTGCAACGTTAAGATTCTTTCAAAATAATTAAAGTAATGAAATGTATTTCCTATAATAAAATATGTAATGACGGCGGCCATATTGAAAAAGCTCGCAACGCATTCCTCGCAACACATTTCTCGCACACTCTCGCTTGTTTTGTACATAAAAAAAACCTCGCTACGCTAAGCCGTTTCCACCAGAGCTGTGCAAAGCGAGGCTAGGTAAATGAAGCAATTCTATTGGTTCTTCAAAAACACATTCCTCGCTACGCATACTCGCACAGCATTGGTGGAAACCCAGCCTTATGCTAAAACTTTTATAAATTCCTGATACAGCAGAACTAAAAGAGAACAAAGGCTTAAAACCACTACGTGGGTGAAACAGGAATATTTGAGTTTCATTAATACAAAATCCTTATTCACTTTAATTATAAGCTTCAAAATCCTCACAAAGATCTTCAATACAAATAAAGAACTACGTATTTAAACATGTCTGGGAAACGACTCTGAAGTGAAGTCGGAAACGGGGCAAAGTTGCGCTGTATTTTAATAGAGTTTATTTCTACTAGCAATAAATACGCTTTGGCGCTGTTGTAAGAGCTCCATGTACCTACTCAATCTCAACCCAAATGATATTTCCGTTGACACTGTGCTTTCCTTGAAAAAACCAGCACGAAAGTGAGACAAAACATAGTATCATTATCTCTCTTTTTTTTCGTGTAATATGCGTAAGTTCTTTTCTTTTCGTGTGTCCGTGTCTAATAGCAGTGTCTAATAGCAATAACGTCTTTTATTAAAGTAGCTTTCGCAAATGTATAGGGACTGGAAGCATAATATAACATAACAATATTATCCAAAATGGTATAATGTCTATATTTTATAAAAGGAGAAGCTGATTGACTAACTGACATATAAATGCAGGGCTTAAACTTTATAGGTAAGAAACTTGAAATTTTGCACAGAGGTTACTTTTATAACGTAGGGGAGCACTAAGAAAGGATTTTTTTTAATTCACCCCCAAAGGGGGTAAATCGGGGGTGCAAAGTTGGTATGAAACTTTGCCGTTCTTGAAGGTAATCAAATAAAATTCAGTATTCATTGAAAGTTATCAAACATGTTTGTAACATATTTTTTTCGAAAATCATCCCATAAGAGTGTAAAAGGGGGAGCGCAAAGTTAATATAAAAGTTCTCTGATTTTATTTACTTTTATATATTTAGGGATTTTTGGCGGGCGAAGCTACGGGGGAAAGCTAGTTTTTAATAACTAGGCAACATTTAAACTTGAGACCTAAAGTCCAAATATCCTTTGAATAATAAACTTAGTACCTACAATACATTTTAATACGGCAATAAATATAAAGTTTCGATAATGAAATATCGATATTACGTAATTTCAATTAATTTTTGGAACACCCTATAAGAAATTAACATTCGGAAACAAATTTTATCGGAACAACTTAAACACATTAAAAGTTAGCTATTGTGTACACACTCCACGCTTTCTAAGTCTGTTTACATTTTAAATTGCTTTTTACTAGCCTTGTTTAGTTTTGTTTTGTTAAATTAAAAGGTTAGCGAGCATACATAGCATAAGTTAATAAGGTTTTCGATTGCTTTCATATAGCAACGAATAATAATTATTATTTAATTCATGGGTATTATTTAATTCATACGTTCAAAATTATTAAAGATTTTGGGGTTGTAAATAAATTTTAACATCCGAAATTAATTATTTAATTTTAAATAAAATTTAAGTCAAAACCTGACAACCCAAATCATATGAGAATGACTTGCGTCGATCTCAAAAGTGATCGATCTAGTTAAGAAACTGCGGACGCGATCGGTAGGTATATGAGTGAACGTTAGTGGTAAAAGAATCTTGAGAGTTTCAGTGCTTCGGAGCACACGCAAAGCTGTCGTCGATCCTGGTTGTTATTATTAGATAGCAGCCGTTAAACCATGGGGGCCTTCGCATGGCATAAAAAGTACCGACATTTAGATGGGCCACTAACCCCTTCACCAAAATCACCAATTCTCACTGGAGCTACGTGGTTAAGTATGTTTATAACTTAAATAAGTTTTATAAATGGGTCCTTATGGGGCGATCCGTTTCCTGTAATGGGCCATTAATGGGTTAAATCCAAAACCTACCATCCTTTACAACCAGGTATTTATTACCTGGTAGTAAAATGGTCACCCAGTTACAATCCGTAACTCCAAAGACTTTTAAGTTAGTCGCTAATTACCGAGTCTCCTTTCATCAAGTTCAGTTTTGCAGACTACAAAAGCCTTTGCGAATATTAAGAAGCGGGTTTACAGATTTTGACGTTCAAATTCAGATTCTGCGATCGATACAAAGCGGTATACAGGGAACTTTCAGCATCACGCAATAGTTATAGTCGCTGTAAAGTGGTTTACAAAACACATAATTTGTGAAACTGTTAAGCATGGAAGCAGTAATGGAATGAATAAACTGATAAATAAACTTATACTCATATCCATGGCACGCCACGACATAGGGCGTCCTAGCGTGGGGCTATCCATGTCTATGATGGAAAACACACAAGAAAAGAACACACACATCCAGACCGAGAACAGAAAAAACTCATTATTAAAATTTCCGCATCGCTGGGAATTGAACCCAGGACGCCATACAGGTCCTCAATTGATATCGATTGAATATCACACCTAATTGTTGAAACATGGATCTCCCGTGAGAGGAAAATAATAAAAACCGATCGTGAAATGTGTTATACGTGTATCGGTTGCAATGTCGGAGAGCTAGGAGTAATGCCGATTTCCCGCTTACTTTCCTACGGCCGGATACACGTCGGTGAAGCCTTTAGATTGGCTTAAGTACAAGGGCGACCAATTACCATGAAGACACGTCTGGTATTACGTGTGTATTGACGACTTACTTAAAAATTAATTCACTTTTTATAAATAAATATGCGCGTATATGGAAAAAAATATCACTTTGTTCGATAAAGAAACTTGGGTATATTATATTGACTGAAATATGATTTAAAATTTGTACATAGCAGTTAATCTTGATAACTTAAGAAAATTGTTGTTACAGACTGAGATAGCTTCAATTTCTTGCACAAAGTAAATTTACATTCGCGCAGCAAGCTTTTTGACCACTACTGTCGGATACAGGAGGCTGTTAAATTTTATGCTTACACTCATTGACATAAATACTATGGACTTAGGGTCTCCTACTAAAATCGCGAAAATAATGTCCCAGTTTGACATCACAAGAATTTAAATGTTTACAAGGTAATTTAAGCACTAAAATCATTACATCACGGTTTCATTTCGATTGCAACAAACACTGATACATCAATGACACCTTATGATACTTCGAGTGCTCAACACACCATAATCACCATATGCAGCTCATAGTGAAATAAAACGCGACTAATAAAGTAATAGAGTAGTGTTTATTTAAAATAATACATTATTTATTTTTATTTTTATTACACATTAATTACATTTTTAACTAAAACTTTTTTCGGAACGTTATGAATTGGATTCAATGAAACGAAAAAGAGTAATGAAAAAGATACAACTTATGAAATGAAATGAAATGAAATGAAATTTATTCGAAGTTGGTTTTTTACAAACACTTTTCGAAAGTCAATCTACGCCATCGCTTTAACAAATCCCTACCGTGAGTAGTCTTGGAAGAAGAAGCGGCAAGAAACTTCCAAGAAGCTTTTTTTTGCTACTCACATTACAGATAGCACTTACTACTACTTACTAGCTAGAATATCAAACTCATGTCCAAGCATTTTTATCTTTAAAATAAACATCAAGTTTGTAATAACCTTTCGTCATAAGTATGACTGACATGAATTTTAAATTTACAGTATGGCATTTCCGTCAATTCGAACGGAATTTTATTATAGATTTTAATACATCTACCCATGAACGAGCCACCAGTTTAACCACCAGTCTAAGTCTGAAGTTTAGCCTTGTTCCTAGTATTAATCACGTGAACATCACTCTTCTTAAGGAAACTGTCATAGTATTTTTAACGTACATTTGTACATTTGTTTGTAAAGTACATTTGATAACATTATCAAAAATTACATATCTGTCTTAATGGTTTTTCTATTAATATATTCGTTCTTACAGGCTATTTTGTAATTATCTTACCGCATTATCATCATCTATACTTGTAATTTCATTTTCATTTGATAGGTCAGTCGCAGGCACAGTCGCTCTATTAGCATCATCAGTTAACTATAAAGAAACAAATAATTACGGTTGAAATATTAAGTAGAAACATACACGTTATTTTTTGTAAACCATAAAGCCCAATAAGGTGAAGAGTAAGGTATAAACCAAGTGGTATTTACTTGCAATGTTGGCACAGCTGTGTTTTTTATTCTTCTTATGCCTTTGCCAGTTATGTACATGTCATCTTCTTTAAAATGATCCGAGCATACAACGTAGGCTGCTTTCGGCATAAAATATTCTTCCTCTCGCGATGTAGCAATAATACTTCTCCATGCTTAACAACGTATTGGGTCTAAAGGAAATCTAGAAGAAATATATTTTATTGTACTAAAAAAAATTTAAACATAATCTATTTATATAACATCAACAGCGACTCTATGGAAACTTTTGTTCTATATCTTGCATTTATTCGTTTACTATTGTGCAATCGTGAAATCGTGCAAAATAATTTAAACTAAAGTAATGGATATGTTTATCTCTTTCTGACTACAGTCTGTATAGCGAGAAGACAAAGACAAAGATATATTTTTGATTCTTTTGAGTGATTCTGAGATTTATTTACGAAATTAATTCGATTTAAAATAAAATAGTGTGTATTCGTAGCAAACCAATACTTTAAAAGATAAAACAATATTTTACTTACCGAAAATATGATATACCATCGGCTTTTTTCACTTTACTTGCGTAGTTTTTACACGATTTCAAAATACAATACGGCATCATTGATGTCTAGTTGTCAGCACGGTCAAAAAGTGACTAACGGGGCATTGTTGTTCTACTTGCGTATTGTTGTTGAGTTGGCTCGGACATTTTTTAGCGCGGACCGTGCGTCCATAGTAATATCATATGTCAATGCTTACACTGCATCGATGTAAGATACGCGCCGTAAAATCTGCTTATTTCACGCAATATTATTATTATTACACTTCCTACATTATTATAATTCGTGCATACAAAATGCAAGGAGTTTTGAACCAGAAGCAAATTTTTATTTATTATAAATTAATGCTTGACGTGAAGCTAAAAAAAGTTGTAAAGCTATGTGTAAGCTACACGTCATTACACGGTATAAAGATTAGCGCGCGTCAGTATATTGAACGACAATGTAACGGTGTGGTGCGGAGAAGCCGGCTTCAAACCCTCATTCATTTGATTGCTGAGCTTGGGTCTTCTGACTGTGAAGGGCACAGGCCAAAGTCCTACATGCTAGCCAAGTGCAAATTGGCAGTTTGAGTAATTTGAGTAAAAAAATTGCAGGTTTTGACCATTAATCCTCTTGACACAAGTCTATTTACAATGTAACTACTAAAATTAAGCCAACTTATTTATTAGTTTATTATTGTTGCAGTTAAGTCGGTTAATTTTGATGGTACGAGTACCATCGTGCTAATTCTAATACCTACTGTAAAACGCAAATTACACGCCGAATTACGCATCGTAACTTTCAGTCCATATATCGCGATAATTATGTCAAACATGGTACCGATACTGGTTTACGAGTTCCTAACCAGTGTTAGACGCATTTTCACTACGTATGAAACATAATTATGTATAATATTCCATCGACCATGTCGGCATAATTTTCTTCGCGCGTTTCCAAATTTCAAATCCATTAAGTAGCGCGACGCCGTAATTTCCCATATTAGTGTATGTAGTCTAATCTATAATAAGGCTTCCTATTATAAATAATTCATAACTATGTTTCTACTCGAATTGAGATTCTAGTCAGCTGGTATTTCCCGTAATTGCAAGTTATTTACTAGTATAAATTAGTATAGTAGAACTTATTTGATAATTCATTTTTATTGCTTTACAAGGAGACTGAGCTTCTATGGATCTGGCGTACATCATTTGGTTGTTGGAAAATTAATGTTCCGAGATGCGAATCGAACCGTTATTCAGGAAAAAATACCTGTACTTATTATTGCATAATTCGATGCCAGGAAACTTCAAATTATGTGCTTAGTTAATTTAAGTGTAGTTTAGTTGCATTTAATGATGATTTAAAAATAGACAGTATTTTATAATCGACGTACACAATAGTCAACAGTAATAGTAGGTAACGGTACCTACATAATATGTATAGTTCCCTATAGATTTGGTTTTGGTAATTCACATCTACATACTTAGGTAATTCATATTGTATACTTAGACAATACATGTTGTACGGTATATTGCTACTTCAGAGGACTTAGATCGAATACGTCATTTGTAAGCGTCGCTCGCCCCAACACCCTCACAAGATTGCGCAATTGCTTCATAGAATAATTAACAACAGCCCTTTGCAAACAGTTACAACGTGTGGTGATTTTATGTGGGTACGATGTTGTGGTAATTTTGTGTTATGCAGGTGAGTATGTACTACGTACTAATACGTAGGTACTTGTACTCCGACAATTTTTTTTATTCTCAAAAGTGAATACTTGAAGAATAACGCATCGGTAACGTCGTTGGTGTTGTTACTTATGACAATGATGACCATGGGCTACCGTGATCGCTTTATAATGCGCATTATTTGATTTATTTTTTGATTGATGTTATATTGGAAAATGTATGTTTTGATTTAGTGTAAATAACTTAAAATCTAAATAAAATCTTAAAATCTTAAATTAAAATCTTAAAGTCTAAATAACTTAAAATCTAATAAGAATTTAAATTTTTAGTTATACACAACACTTTCAGAAGTACCCGGGTTAAAAATGTGTAAAGACTACTGGCGCAATCACCTGAAGGATTCAATTTAATGGAATGTACGAATTTTATTGAAACAACGGCAATTCGCAATATTAATTAAGTATTTATGCCTACACTTCGTTTGTGTATGGCCGCTGAATGTATGATGGTTTTAATAGCTTCGCTTAATGAATAATCATGACTGAGTTGACAGTTAATTTTAAGGCTGAAGCTTGTGTATAATGAATTAATTTCTTTGGTGTAATTTTACTATAACAGATTTTTTTTAATTGGACGGATTATAATTATGTATAGGTAACACATTTTTTGAACGTATCGGTTTACAGTATGGTCGAGACATCAAGTTTTACAATGACAGTCTGGAGAAAAGAAAATTAAGCATTGTTATGAAAAGCAATTCAAAATGTTAATAATTAATTTATTGCCAGCTGGATCAGCTGAAAACCTGGATGCATATCTAAGTGGAGTTTGAATTTAGTTATAGTCTGTATACGCAGAACTAGTAAAATTGGTTCTAGCACTGTTTTATTACCTGCGTCTTTTCTTTTAGAGGTGGTTCCTAGTAATTCCCATAGATTATACACTTGTAATTCCTATGCACAACCTATCACACTCACCTAAAGTTTACCAAATAAGCTCGTTCTTGGAAACCATGGAACTTTCCCTCACTCCCATTTCAAAAATCACATTTACCTATATAGTAATATTTTGGGCTCATTCAAGTGTATTATTATACTTAGTGGTACTTTATGTATGGTACTTTACATACATACGAAGATACAAATGCTAGTACAGTATCTACATATATTTCGCAGATTTTTCACATTGGAAATAAATTTGAGTTGACAATTGACATATCGAATTACGTAAGTAAATCGCGTTTAACGTTGAACGGAGTACCTACCTGTACTTTCAGCGAGGCGCGCGACCTTTGGCATTCTCTAAATTGCGCTACAAGTCCTACTGAACTTAGTTTAGTAATACCACCTGCAGCCGCTTTAAATAAAATTTTACTTGGGCGAAGCTTTTACGCTTTATTTACCATACTTTGCTTTTGGCTACATTCTTTTTCTAAAGGATTTTATAATGTTTATTCTGGTGTCTAACATTCAGATATTGTTCCCTTATGAACAAATTAATTCACGTCAATTAATAACACGAGAGAATTTGTAGCATTTTCTGTATTTTATGTGTTCCAGAAATACGTGCGCCATCCGGAAATCGAACCCGGGTCATTTCGCTCGTCTAAGAAAATCAACTACAGCGTCGTCTCATCAGTCCTAATGTTTTTATAATTTTCATTTTCATAATAATAGCGTTCGTTTTATTTCACCTTAAAAAAATATTATTATTTTTTGCACAACATTAAATTTGGTACTAAAATAAAATGAAACTCGTAGATATTATTGAGTCGGTCTATGATTCCATTCATGCCGCAGTATCGCACACAGTATTCTGAGTTTAACCTTATTTAAATGGTTTAATCTACTCATTGAGTAGGTACAGTTACAATTATAAATAGTAGATAGTATAATACGTTAATCAAGTAGAATTAAATGGCTTTGCTAATTTGCTAATAGTTTAATCACTTGTTGTAAACGCGACCGGCACTTGACCATAGGCAATGTATAGGCGACAACTCGCGACCGAGACCGAGACAGTCTGTCGCGCCTATACAAAGTGACGGTCGCGGTCTCCTGTCTCGGTCTCCTGTCTCGGTCTCCTGTCTCGGTCGCTTGTCTCGGTCTCGGCCGCGAACCGCCACCTTTAGACAGCTAATAATAATGCGAGAAACTAGCTAGCACAGAATAGAGTGAGAGAGACAAGTCTCTGTCTTCCGTGTGCCACACGGAACCCACGGACCAGAGATTCTTCCTTGGCCTTGCCAATTATTTGAATAACAACTTTAAAGACTTGTGATATCAAAATGCCGTCAGCTTAAGGTAATATTGAGAAAACAAAACAAAACAAAACAAAAAAATACAGTGAGATTAATAGATTTTCCCTTGAGAAACAACATGTAACACTTAATAACTATCGCCCCTGTTTTGTGCAAATGGACGCTTGAATCTTTTATTACTTTCTGCGTCAGTAGTGTCAGTGCCTACTATACGAGTAGGTTAAGCGGATTATTGCAAAGCGGATTGGATGGTCGATTTTTGTCCGGCTAAGTCATAAATATCATGAAGCGTTTTATTTCGACGTTGACCATCATGTAGCCTAGTTGGTAGAGGCAAGGCCTCTACAGAAGTGGTGGTGAAGCGAATGCCACTAGCACTACCAATTCGATTCCGGTTCGATTCCCGGGTTAAATGTTTGTTCTCAGTTGATGGGTGTTAGTGATTGTGTTATTTGTGGTGTCCATTCCACCCGCGACACAGGGATTCCTAGTGGGTGTGTGAGTCTAGAATTTGTTTATTTAACGCGATTTTCATGTAATAATTTATATAATATTAATAAATCATCTGATTTTCTATCTTTCTTCTTCTTCCATGACAACTACTTACCATCAAAGTAAATGGCTCATGAAATATTTTGGATATGTAAATTAGATATACAATGATAGCTACGTAACGTAAATGAATTTTCCCTGGAAAGAGTCTCGCGACCTTTGGCATTCTCCCAGTACCTATACGTGTTGCGTCGAGCAGTCCCTATGAAACAAAGCCTGTTACAATGTTGCTTTGCGAGCTCCCGTCATGAATAATTATATCGATAGACTTAGCTAAACCCGGTTTGGATGTCTACGAATTTTCAGTTATTTTAATCATACATAATTAATATATTAACTCTTACTGTCCGCTGTCTTTTCACGAAAGATCATAGAGAAAAACTATAATTGGGGTTAGTTATTAGCGGAACAGATTCCACGACAATAATTATAAGATTTTTGGTCTGTTGGTCTGTGCGTTTGTTCTCGCTTTTCTCAGAAACAGTTAATAATAACTATGCGAAGCGAAAGAAATAAATTATTCGTATCCAATTAAATCATCTTAGTTTTTATGCGCAGAAGCGATTCATGCATTATGTTTAAAATATCATAATTATTTCAATTAAAAAAGTGTTATTCAATATACAGATAACCTTAATAACTTATGTATGTAATTATCGAGTTGATACCTGCACGCTTAGCATTAAATAGCTGACACTTCAATGCAAAGTTTTCGTACCGTAATTATGAAATAAATGCACTTAAGAATTAATTTATTCTGACCTAGAAAACCCAAGTAATCGCAAATGATAAAGGTATTAAAACACACTAGATTCTCGTGTAAACTTGACGACAGATTCTAGTCAACACGGAAACCACAAGTGCGGTTAACGACCACTCTCTGACTGTTCACTGTTCATTATTTAGTTCTGCTCTACGTTACATAACAAGGTACGAGTAAAGGTAGCGTTTTACTTTAATTCTGCTTCACTTACATCAATTAATGTAATGAATACTAGAAACATCAAATACTTGATGAATAAAATATTAAGGTTGTATTAGTAATAATGCATTTTCAACAGTCATTAAGTATATCTCCGAAATTATGGAGTTTAGAACTAAAGAGCATCTCATATAGGTGACAAATTAAAAACGTGCCCAGTGGCGAGCAGTAAACAAAAACTGACTAAAGTGGCGCTGGAGTAGCTATGATTTGAAGTCAATAATTGTAGAAGGTGTGAAATATGCTCTAAGTCAAAAAATGCAAAAACTATACTATTCACGAAACTGCTGTATGTGAAAACTGTCTGTTATACACGTAGTTCAAAGTCACTGACTTTGTACATATAACCTCAGTAACCAGTAAATATAACCTCAAAAAGTGCTATTTCGAAATTTACCCTCTTGGTGCAGTAGCGCCACTCTTATTTAATGCTTTTAGACGGTCATTTTTATTGCACAGAATTGGTGCTTATTACCTCTGCACTACATATTCAAAATCAGAAGAATTCCATTAAGAATAAAGTTCCATAGAACAATCTCTTTAAAAGTTATAGAATAATTAGGACGGTAATCCATTGGGGGAAAAATTCTTTAAGACGACTTCCAAAAGTTTAGAGAATCTGTTATTTGTTTATCAATGTGAGAAAAAACGTGCTACCAATTTTGTTTCTCTGTAAATTATTCTAATTTGCTAGATGCATCCAAGCGCTCGATAACGCAATAAGGTACATAACGTAGTTTCTTGTTTAAAATATATGTTATCGCTTATGTATTATGTATGCACACGGCGCAGATCATCTTCGTATGTGACAAATTGTGCAGTCGAGGATGTTATCCGCCTTGTGTACCATACCCACACTAAAAATATCTCTCAGTGGCCTCTACATGTTGGACCTGTGTTCCCACGCAAGCCTTCCAATCGACCAGGTCGATCTACACCTAGGACCCGTGAAACTACAGAGATTAGATCATAATAATAATTATAAACGCTTTAACCATTCATATCCCCGCAACAGGATCCCCTGTATCGAGGGTGGTGTGAGCAATACAAATAACACATCACTACCATCCATCATCCAGGGCTCGAAAACAAAAATTTATCTGTCACATTAATATCAGCCCCGACCGGGAACCGATCGCGGAAATCTTCACTTTGTAGTCAGGGTCACTACCAACTAGGGTGTAGGCTGTATAAATTAATATTCGGGAATACGTTTCCACTAAAATTTTATCCAGTTACCAAATGACTTTGATGTCGTAAAAGGTACGTGTTTTCAATGATAACACAAGTTAGCTGACAACGAACATTTAAATAATTTAAGGTAGGTAATAACATCAGAACAGAGAGCAAGTTTAGAAATTAAATGGCAACGCTTTACATTGAACATTACCTTCGATTTACCGTTTTTGTTTCCTTTTAGGTCCACAACATGGCGGTGAACTCCACAGAAAGTTTAGTGTTTGGCTTCAACCCATTAATGGCCCACTACTGAGCTCGGGTCTCTCCTCATTCCTGAGGAGACCTGGAGCATACTCCACCACGATGCTCCAGTGCGGATTGGTGGCGCGAACCCGAATGAGTGTGTGGGGTGAAGAGTCCTACTACTAGTAATAGCTAGTCAGAGCAGGGTATTACTCACAATGTATGTAACATTGTGAGTAATAAAGTAAGTATAGCTGGGTCGAAGAAGCTAAGTAAGTATAGTGAAATTTCTTCATAGATGTAACCTCAAACATTGTATTTTTATATAAGATCAAACTATCAGCAGTAACTTTATTATATAAAACTGGTTCTGTAACTGAGAATACGAAAAAAAGGCAGGTTTCTTAGGAGTTTTTTGCCGATTCTTCTTCCAAGACCACTCACAGTAGAGATTAGTTGCGATGCCGTAGTTTAACTTTCAAACAGTGTTTGTAAATACGAAACTAAAAAATATTACAAATTAATCATCTTTACTAATTCCAGCAAACATTCTCGTCTTACTTTGAACATCTGTTTATTCAGGTGGGAATTTCTGTAAAAAACTAAAACCTCCATCAAGTATTGACGTATTCTCATAACCGAAAAAGATTGTTAAAAGTTTAGAAGAAAAATACATTTACCAGCTGGGGATTTCGATCACATACCTCCATTACGCCTATTACTTTAACTCGTATGAAAATAGTACACAGCATGCATAAATGATGCGGGATATCAGGATATAATGGAGGTTAGAATTCCCGCATTATCATATTCGCTAACATTACCTTTATGGGCTTACGGTATGACACCTAAATAAATCAACCTGTATTACACATATTATAATGCTAAGTCTCTATATGACATCTAAAAGCGATTATAATAGAGTAAGTACATCAGCATTGAGACATAACAGACAGTCAGACGACTTAGATGCTTATTAACATGATCTGATGATGATGATGATGATGATAAAAATATAAAATTCCTGATGAAAATGAGTAAAAATCATTTTGTGTGTGCCGCATCAGTGATGCATTATGATGTTATTGACCTCATGTGCAAAGGTGAACACTAGTCATAAGGTACTTGGTCTGCCCGTTTGCCGGATATTAACATACATACTCGTATTAACGCATTTGTGTAAGGTAAGAACCGCTAGTCTTTACTTTGCTATTTATATAAACTTTAGTCTTTTCTCATAAACTTAAGGCTTTTCTTGCTTATAAAGTGTATTATACTGGCTCTATCACTTTTAGCGAGATTTTGTACGTGACATGATTTTCATTTAGGTTCACCGCGACCCCTGCCGCAGTCCTATCAAATCATCCTCCTCAACAATTTTACAGATTACAAAAAAGCTTCATCCAGATTCAAACATAAATGAGAAATAAAACACTATTTATAAAAATGTAAGGACAATTATTAATTGAGCATAACACCCCAGCTCCTTTGATCATAACCGTCATAAATATTTTTCTAGTATCTCTTAACAAATTGTATTACATACAAACTTATTACAAATGTAATTATCTGAAAGGCGATGAAAGCCACATCAAATTATGTTCATTTAATTTAGTTTAATTAAGTTAAAATTTAATGTAGAAGTTTTTACATACTAAGTACCTATTCAAATATAGCTGTTATAGCTAAGCATAAGCATATTAAATATATAAACTTCAATTACAACAATACAATATTATACAATATTTATTGAAGTTCTGTCCAGGCGTCTCGTCATTAAAATTGCAATATCTACTTCTTAAACTAAAGATATGTCTTAGGTTGGCGCACAATTATCATCTCGAAAACGATTTGGCATTGAGATGATGCCGCTGCGATGTTGATAAGGGTGCGTTGTTATATGAAGTCTCCCACAAAGAGTACATAACATCTCGTGGCCATGGTTTTAGAGTTGATAAGTGTGCGTTAATCCTTAATCTTCATACCTGTAAACCCTCTTATCGCAACTTCTTCCAAGGTTTCCTGCACCCGTCACCCTCCTCACCCGAATTCACCTCACCTGTTTTTATATAAAATGGTAACCTTTTGTCTCAACCAACATACATTAATTATATTAAGCACCCGAGTCCAACTCAATACATTTACCTACATACCTACTCATTTTACGCTCATCTACGCTGTGACTTCAGGACCATAATATTCAAAGTTACAATGACTTTGTGTTCCGGTTGGTTCTAAAGCACGACCTCTCTGAACAATATAGGACTGAAATATTCGCTCTCATTATTTTACTAACAATTGTTCCAGTAGTTTCAGCCAAGCAGTTTTTCATTCTTTACTCAGGACCAGTACACGAAAGGTGTTGACTTGTATTAATAACAACTTATATTTAATCGTATTGTTTCTTTGCATACCAAACGTATCACAAAAGGTAGCTGAGGACTCGCATTATTAATATTACTTTGATATTATGTTTATTTTAATTATTAGTAATTCATTGTTGCATGTCACATAAAGTACATTTCAAAAGCAGAGAACATCAGTGACTTTTACCACGTAGAACTTTATAGAACCACCGCGATCAAGTCGGGACCTGGGTCTGAAACCTGTTTGTGATCGATGAAAGATTTGAATTGAAAAAGTTTGATCAAGGACGGGAATTTATGTGACATACAGAAGTAGGAATATATATAGGTGTATATATTTATTCTGTAGTGTGTAATTGTGTGACGCAGCCCATCTGGCGTGAGTTATACTAAATAATGCTTCATTATTAAAAAATACCTCTCACTATAAAAGTAATCTATGAATTTCTGGGACAATTGCCAAGACCAGTCGAGCTATGAAAGGGTAAAGTGCAAGTAATAGTTAATAGCAACGGAGACAATCTAGTTAAAATGGATTTTAACTTTCGCACAGTTCTGGTATTTTATGTCACAGCATTAGGCAGGGGCATTCTGGGGCTATTGTGTACTTTAAAACACCAATGCACGGTTTTAAAACATCGAACGCTATTGTTTAAAATAACTTTTATCCCATTTGTTACAGTACGTACCTACATATGTTATGATTGAAAAACAAAATATTTTGCTGATAGTATAACATCTAAAACATCTAAGCAAATTTTCATTCAACTCACAAGTTAAATAGGTTCGGCGAAAATTGATTGACCTTATCAAATTAACATTTTCTTCTGCCCTACCTGTTTCCACCGCTGCCCGATTTTGAATTGATTATAACTAAGGCCAAAATTGATTATTTAATTTCCATCACGATTTCAAAATTTTGCAGGAATAATGGTTATACTCGTATATTCCCCATAAACAGGTTAATCTATGTCCCCATATAAGTCATCATAATATAATAAGAATTGAATTAATCAACCCTTATATTTTTCGTTGTTAAATTCTATTGCAAATGATTGAAGTTTAGGTTGGGAAGGGCAGGAACCGTAACTAATAGGTCTGTTACCAACAAAACTGTCCGCAGGATTACACGGGATCACACGGGACTTGAGGATGGACAATGGGACAGAGCTCGTACGCTAACATCATTTATATGACAGAAATGTCTTGACCAGTCTTTTATTACCTCATTTTCTCAATGCTGATCTGTCATTCCATACAAAATACGTGCAATAAATTCACCGTATTCACGGAATAGATTGATGTCAAAATAACTCTACAGATTTTATTCAAACTATGAAATATTTAAGTTAAACGCTGTTTCGTATTCGAAATATGAAAACAAATGTGCGCCATAAATTGCTATCAACTCACATTTTACATCACTTGAAGCGTGCATTTTATGTTTGGCAGGTGTTTTATTATTTGAAACTTTATAAAACATTTACTTAGTATCAAAGCAATATTTCCGTTCGTGAATAATGTTTTTCCTTATCTTGAACCTCAACAGACTTCATTTATTTTGTGCACCTTAGAGGGGAATAAATGAGAAAAACGTGGTACAACAATAGCAGTGGCACCATTTGTTCTGATTGTGCTAAAACTGACTTTTACTCCGTTTGTTTACTCTTAAATAAGCTAACATCCTTTTAAGGCTTCATCTGCCCTTGAAGTACAAATCGTATTGCTCTCCTCATGGTAAAGTATGCTGGCCAATTAATGACGTCAGAATCTTGCTTCGGGAGATCGATATTTGTGAGATTCTTTGCTTCCCTGGCTTGCTAGAACTCTACTTCGTAACCATAATTATACGTGCGTCTTACATTGACGATTGTGAGGGTGAATGAATTTATAAATATTTTTTTATTTGTATGCGAAAATCGACTCAGTCCTTTTATTTATTTATCTAGGTTATTGAGTCGAACATTTATGTTCATTACAATACATAACATTATTTATTAATAAATCGCACGGCTGATCTGATATAATTTTCCTTTTATCTTGTTTAATATTAAGAATAATAATAATTAGACGACGCGACGAAGGTTTAATATTTTATTCACAGAACTTTAAATAGGTAACAGCACATAATACAACTTCGCTGATGGAACCGCAGAACAATACTTAGTGCTTATTAACGAGAGAAGTTTACTATCTGTATTCACATCAATCTTGTTTTCGCAATTTACTCGAGTCTCAAGCCTCGCAGTTTACAGAGTCGAGAATACTTGTCTTCTAAAGTTGAAAAGTCGTGAACAAAAAGAGTACTTAATGTAGTACAATAATAAATAATAGTAATGCGACCCATATGGCATATCTAATGGTTATCATTCCGGACTGCCGTGCGAAGGGTCCTCGATTCGAAGAATTAAATTTAGAGACTTAAATTTTGTGATGAGTTCGTTTGATTCTCGGTCTAGAGGTGTGTATTGTCTTGTGTGTTGTCCATAGCAACCCACGATACAGGGAATCCTAGTGTGGGGCTTTGAGTGTGTAGCATCGTTATCATAATAAAAATAAATAAACTCACAGCCTTGCACTAAGATTCCCTTGTGCCGGATGGTATCGACAATACCAATAAGGCTTTTACTAACACTTTTTAGTAACTTTTTTACTTACTTGAGTAACATTTATCTGTTACATGTTTGCCTCGCTTGCCGGGTATCTAACCCGGGATCCCTCGCTTTGCACGAAAAAGCAGCTGTCAAAGAAATTTGGAGACGAATAGTTCCACGAGCGCAACGAACGACTAAGAAGGGTAAACATAAACATTAAAATTTTCTTTTAGGAATTCAGTGGATTACAAGATGTTTTCTGTTCGGTTTTTATTAAAATTAAGGCAGACTTTTTAAAGCATGTTTGTAATATTATTGGAAAGATGTGTGTAATCTACGTAAATGAAAATGAAAATTGTAAAAAGACGGACAAATTTACCGCACTCAATGGGTATAAACAGAAGACCATTCTGCAATCAATGAAGGTTTACTCAATGTACGAGTATGATCAACATGAAATTTGATAAACTGACTATTGCAATAATATAATATAGGTCCCATACTGAGATGATTCCAAGATCTGAGTTAGTGTTGCACTAATACTAGCCTCAAAGCAGAATTAGTATGTCTGACTTTTCTTTAAAAATCAAAATGGAAGGCCTTATACAAAACTAACTGTTATTTAATGATACGAGCCGCAACTAACTAAAAGTAACTTTCCAAAAGTTGTATCAAACTACAAAAAAGCTCATTAACACAAGTAATCTTACTAACTCTTACAAACAAATAGCCCTTTCGTGTTAGTGATTCTTTCTAGCTTTGGAAAGCGAGATTTAATTTAACGTCTTCGACGCTTGAAACTTCGTCGTTTCCACTGAATGGCAGTTTCAAATGCTATAAATTATACAGTGCAAAAGTAATACTGGCTGCATTGAATACTTGCGAGCGTGCCAGCTCGTAAATTTGAGCCACGGCTTTAATTACCGCTGTAGTATTCATACCATTATTTCGAACTTCCTTTGAGATTCATTTTATTAGAATTGAAGTTATTTTTTCATGATTATTCTGAGATGCAACATGGTCAACAAAGTCTGTTTCTGATTTATACCCGCGAAGGAACGGAGGTGTGTGAAGTGAGAGGTTGATTGTTTTTTTGTTTGTGGTCTTAAATGTTCCCATTTATCTCCATATTACATACAACAATTAATTTCGAGGCGGGAAATATCGGTCCTGGGCGGATTTTCTTAGCTTTAGGTATACAATAATTTCCGTTAGTCGGGTTTTCTAAATTTTTTTTTATCCTTTCATCCCATTCGTCGTTTTTATGTACATCATCTTTGGTTTTCTTTCGGTGGTTTAAGTATTTTTCTAACAAGAAAATACTCGTTTTCCTCGTCAGTTTTGATTTTATAACCAATGACATTTAGCAAAATCAAAAAAATCAAGTGCATAAGGAGGTAAAGCGCAGCATACGATGCTAGGGGAATGGGAATGAATCCGCCTTAACTTTTGAACTAAGTAGAATCATTTTCAGGATATCCTCTTGATAAAATTATATCGTCTGAAAGCGATAAGATAACAATAAGCATGAAAATGTTGAAAATGTCATCCTTGTCAATGCTATCAGGGAACGTATTCTGCACAAACACTACTCGCCTCGATATTTTTTCCTCAAAGGAACTTGTGATAGAGCCACTCTTGTTTTGCTTCAAGAATAGTCTTGCGGTAAAAGAAATATCGGTATGCGATAAAAGAAGTTTCGTGACAGTCTTGTTGTGAATAGCACTCTCAGAGAAAAATCTATTGTAGGTACTTACTATTTGATATGACAAAAAAACATAATATTAAAAATAAAAATAAATAGGTACTTGTGTTCGTATTACTGATATTCAGTGCTTACGGAGTCATCTTATCATACATTCAATAAATCTGTAAAAATTGAATATATTTGAGAAAACCTTTTACTTTGGGGTCTTTACAATAGAACCCAAAACAATGATTTTTAGAATTTTTGTCTGTTTATCTGTTTGTCTGTGGTATTTTACGCGCTTAGCTCAGAAACCACTTTATTTCAATCGGTTAATAAATAAAAAAGGTGTGTCCATTTACAGAATGACGCCTATCAATTCCCGAATGTGCGTGCTAAGGGACATGTTTTCCAAAGCGAAGCGAAGACGGGTTTACTAGTAAGTACAGAATACGTTCTTATATTGTATTCGGGTTCAGGTATTGCCCGCGCCATCCGGAAGCGAGGAAAACACTCGCTGACAACCGCAATAGTAATGACGCAGTCACAAGAGAAACAATATTCGTTCCCAATTACATCGTGCCGGCAGGGTACAGCTAGTTACTTATAAATTTGTAATTTCCTGTATTGCACAATAAAGAATATTTCTATTTCTATCCTATTCTACTTACCTACATATATTATTTTCAGAAATTATTTGGTTTTCTCTGTATGATATTAATCTAACAAAATCTTAAGAATTTATACACTATTATAACGTAACGCAATTGTTGTCTTGTATTTAACAAAACAACAATTGCGCTAGACATTTCTCAACATCTTCTAACAAACAAAACAAAAATTATGAACTTGGATCAGACTGCCGTCCGAAAATAGCACAAAATTGGAACTAGTATAGTGAAATGGATCGAATGAATTCCCAGCACCGGATACTAATTCCTACCATTAGTACGAAACATCTATCGAAGACCCTTTACATTCGGGTCACGTCCGTTACTTCTATAGTGCCTACATACATATATACTTACTAACATAATAAGTATGCTACGGGCAATAAGCTCTCCAACTAACTACAAACAACCCTTACCTTCGCCATTTGATTGCTACTAGAATTGGATGCGTGATTTATGATGATGGAATTTTGACTAAATAGCATTTATCTTTCATACAATTTATAATTAACCTGAGTAGAATATATGTTACATTATAGTAACACATAATTTTCCTCCTCAGTGCTGATGTTTAAGGATATCATTCATAAAAATTATTTTGCATGTATCCCGAAGTGAAGCAAAGCTTTCGCTCTCTTATTTCGGGTAGCCTTTGAAAAATTGCTTTTAGGCGATTAGGCCGGCGATAAGAAGATAGACGATTATTGAAATAATTAAATTAACAGGCATGTAGCTAGACAGTTAATTATAGATATTGCTCGGCGCTTGTTTAAAGGCCTTATACAAACAATTAACCGACCGCAGTAACTTAGCAGTATCGCAGCTAACACAACTTCCATGTATAAGACAAAGAATAATTTCATGAAACGAGTTTAGTCCGCGCAACAGAGGCAAATTAATGTATTTTAATTTGTCCGGATATGAACAAACATTACGATGTAATGGGCCTCGTTTAAACCAGGTTTTGTAACAAACGCATGAAGTTTAGACTGAGGTGATTTAAACCTAATCGTGCCAAATTTCGTACTCTACCTTCCGTGTAATTTTCGTAAAAAGTGGTACAGTGTTTGCTATAAATACGTGATTTATATATAGGTTATAGTTATGTACAATACCTATTATCGAGCAATAAGTGGGATTAGGTAATCTAATTATTTCTTGTAATTCATTTAAGTATGGCTCGTCGGCTTCTCTTTACCTCTTCCTAACCAGTGCTTGACAATAAGATTTCCTCGGGGATTACTATTTCGACCTTCGATTTTATGATTATTGGGCTCGCAGTCGCCCTCCCTGACTGGTCATGTAACCCGAGCGACAATCCATAAAATATATAGTTTCTTACTATAATAGATCAGCTCAGAATAGATTCTCATTTAGGTACTTTAGAACATTGGTTACAGACCTTTACGCATGGACCTATTGAATTAATGAATATTACACTGCTAACATGAAATTATGAAAATAACTGCACCGAGACATTAAATAATGTTATCTTAGTAAAGATCAATTATGATAATGAATTGTTTTTAGAATCTGACCATTTTTTTCTGTCATTTAAAATGACCATTTCCGAACATAATGTCAACGAAACATTTTTATCCCCGACAATTTGTGGCATCCATCCCTAGTGTCAACTTTGAACTAGACTCTAGTTCAAAGTTTCAACTAGACTAACTTTGAACTAGACTCTAGTTCAAAGTTGACTCCGTTACTAGAGGGTAAATAAAACCTTAACCCAAACCCAGTAACCCAGCATCCGAACTTGCCTAATATAAATACCTATACCTTATCTCTGTAATCTTTTTATACAGTCCTATACACTTGTTTACTGTTGTATTTATAACGATGAATGTGAACGACACTGCGGGCGTAGGACAGACAGAGCGAAACGCGCAAGATCAACATTTGCAGGGATTGTGGCTCTTAATTAATTGTACACACCACGCGTCGACACTTTCACGTATGTTTTTGTATAGTAATAATGCTACCATGAAGCTGTTTTGGAGCATTCAATCTGTAAAACTTAAGGTTCAGTTCAGTTGTAATAAAGTTATACTGTTTGTTCCGTAGCACATTTATTGTTAATTTATTTTACTTTAATTAAAACGGTTATACACCAATTATATTAATTAAAGACATCTCAAGCATACTGATAATAATTCCGTCCATCCGCAAATTCGAGTAAATCACACTCAAGGTTTGTATCCAGATTCGATGGCGGCACCGCAGTTGACAGTATCCCTGCCGAAAGGGGATTCATGGTACGATACCCGGCTGATTTTAATTAAATGCCTGTCTCAGTATATATAACAAAGTAGCATATAAATTAGTTATTGTAGACGTAAATAAATAATTTTGAATTTTGAATTGAATTTTTGAATAATCATCATTTCTTCTAATTATATTATCATTTAGTCTGGTAGCCGGCCTCGGAATCGCCGGAACACAACAAACTCGTCCTTCATGTAAGGCGACAGCTAAAATTATTAATTATACGTTAAAATGTCTAGCACATTATTTATCCTACTCACTATTGTTACTGTGAGGTATATTATTTTCTCTTCTTTGCCATGAAAACCTGATTAACTGACGAACAAAACCGTCATCAACTTTCTTTATTATATTAACTGATAGTCATAATTGTCGCAAACATGGGTCCAAGGGCGTGTTGTGCCTTTGTCAATAGATTTATTAGATTTCCGCGCGACAAGATACATAGACAATAGTTCCAAAAAAGTGCTTTGGAATCCCTTTTTTTACTTAGTGTAACTTAATGCTCGACACACTCCTGATGGTAAGTGAGGATGTAGTTTTTTTACCTGAATAGCTGTCAAACGAGCAGATGACGGTCACCTGATAATAAATGGTCACCTTCGCCCACGGACATCAATAAAATACACTAAGGCTGAGATTTATAGACGATACTTAGCCTTAGCTCAGACTTTACTTACGAAAAATTTGCAGGTGTATTGCATGTAATGAAACCAATAGTGGTATTATGACATTAGCGATCTTAGCTTATGCTGAGCACAATCTCAGCGTGACCTGTCTATAAATACCACATCGCAATCTTTGCAAAGCAAAGTTTTTCGTTAGTAAAGTCTGAGCTAAGGCTAAGTATCGTCTATAGATCTCAGCCTTACACACTCATACCCCCGCAATAGGATTCCCTGTGTCACGGGTGGCGTGGGCAATACCTAAGCCCCGCCCGGATATCGAACCCGGGACCTCTAAGTTCGCGTCAAACGGTATCACAGATGTGTGGCTGACTAAAAAAAAAGAGAAAAGGAAAGTTATGGTACTCAAGCCCCCAGCCGAAACACAGCGTGTACTTTGGCGGCTGAATATCAATGTTATCTAAGTTTATACAAGTTTAATCAGTTTTAGCAATAAAGTCGTAGGTCGTTACGGTCAACTACCTAAAAGATATCAGTGGCAAGCTTATTTAAATATATGTTGACGTATATCGTGGACGCGTCCATGAACATCTTGGTTATATCTATGTACCGCCTGAGTATTTTTCAACAGTCTGATACAGTAATTTAGTGCCACCCCGAATATTTTCCTGATTTTACTGCTCAATTGTGTAGCAGTTCGTACATCTGTCTTCCTTTCATTGGATCATTCATTTATTGCCCTCCAATAAGTCACCAAGCATAAATCTTTGTCACTGAGTATAATGGCCATTGACTTAATATTACTAATGGCTGTAATATATTGACAGGTGGCGAATTTAAAACATTTGCCTCTTGAATAAGGAATTTAGCAAAGAAAAAAATAAAAATCTCTAAATAACTCTCGGAAGTATACCTATGTACATACATTATAATAATAAATATAATCATAAACTTATTTCTTGTTTATATTTAATTATATTAATATGTAATAACTTCTTTTTGCATACAAAAAGAAGTTATATATCAAAGAATGATTACGTTATATTCTAACCGTTACCAAAAATCCGCATTATCCGAAATGTCTCATCCCTAGAGACCCTCTTTCAAAACTCGGCTCGGGCCCTTCGTAGAGAGTTGGAAACTCTCACAAATGTACAGGAAGAGCAAACGCACTCTACTGTTTTGTAAATCTTTTTTGGGCCCGACCTCGTTAACTGTGTTTGTTGCGCCTTTTATCCGTTGGTTTCACTAGACTTAATACTGAAGTTCGTACTCGAGTATCAAATTCTTTCGGTAGTTTCTGTTGAAGTAACCCTGTAACATAATTATGTTATCTGACAGTCGATTACGTAAAGTTCAAAACGAAATAAAACGAAAAAGATGAAGACAGGAGGGTAGGACAATTGCTTTTAGCAGCTTGGTGTCGTACAAGAGGATCGACGATAATTTACAACAACAACTGCTTAGAATCACAGTCGTAGACAATCAGCTTTTTGACCAAGACACTGACAGATGCAGTAATTCAGCTAATATCTGAAGCAAATTAGTTGAAAGTACCTTATAAGGGGATAACTAAAACAATTTAATTGAAAACAAAAACATAGCGAAGCTGTGAACAAATTTAAATAGATCTGTTGTCAAATTTAAATAGATCGAGATTAAACAACAAAATTCCCTGAGAAACACTAGAGTAGTTGGAATCATTTAATAAGAAATACCCATCAGTGGAAGAATAGGGAATTTTAAACTACAAAGCTAAATAATAATAAAAAAAATAGCAGAAGATCAATTACAATCACTTATCAAGGCTATATGGAAAAACTAAAGGCCGGGGAAGGATGTCATCGAACTCTCTTCTCTTATGTATGGTTAAGGTCTATTTTAAAAAATATTTACCTACTCAATTTTAATGATGACACTGTCACGTATGAAATAGGAAATAGGTAGGTAGGTATAGATAGGCCAGGATTACATTAATAAAGTTGTGTGTGCTGCTTAACGTCTGCCACCGACCACACAGCCAATAGACTCCTAATAACAGGCCAATGGCTTCTGTCAACACATATGGGTTATAGTACCTATATAAATTCGTGCCGTATCATTCTTTCCCGTTGCTCAAATTAATCTATTTCTTTCCAACGTTTCGTGTGGCCTTGAAGAATATCGTACTAGCAGCCGCTGTTATTCTATAAAATAAATAAAATTGAAGTGTATGTTTGTAATATTCAATTAACCGCTTTTTATTAAATGCATATGTATACACAGTAAATATACCAAAATAACATTTTTTTCAATTTTTGTCTGTCTGCCCGTCTGCCTGTCTGTTTGTTTTGGCTAATCTCTGGAACGGCTGGACAGATATTGACGGGACTTTCACTGGCAGTTAGCTCATGTACCTAATAAGGAGTAACTTAAGCTACTTTTATTTCAAAAATTGCTCCGTAGCAATTAAAATTCCACGCGGACGAAGTCGCGGGCACAGCTAGTCTCAATTATAATTAAATAATTATTGCTCTTACATGAAGTGCCTTTGTTATAGGCTTTTAATCCGACATATAAATGACGATTTAAAATTTTAGGAGCTCTATAACCGTTTCTTAGAACACAATCTTCTAACAAACACAAGTTTCTTACTTCACGATGTTTAAATTAATTATTACCTACTCATCAAAAGAAGCATTTATTACACGTTTTGTAGCTAAATTCCTCATACTAGCATAACCTACAATGACTCTATAAAATCATTCGTTTAATCACTGCAAGGACGAAGGAACATGTATCATGCTACTGAAACGGTACGGTAAATCCACCATTAAGGTATGCCAATTAGCTCCGTAAAGCACTAACCAGCAACGGCAATAGGCACTCAACTGATTGTGTAGGGACACAAAATTTCATTATAAGACACATAAAAGTCCATTAGGACTGTGGTTACGGCGGCGGCGCTCGGAACGCCTAAGTTCATCCCTGTACCGTGTACCTACTTGTAAATAAATCACAACAAAAATAAGTACATGAAAAAAAGGAAATATTTTCGTACAAGGTCAAAACAATACTTAATCATTATAAATTGCAAATACCTAGAAATATATCGACGTTAACTGTAAATAATATAGGTAATTATGATAAAAATCCTTATACCCCCCGTCATAATATTAGATATGAATAGCAAAAATGTTTATATTACATTGCAATACAACAAACATAAAATGACTTTTAGTTAATGTAATATATATACATATATAGGTAACCACATACATACTGAAAATGGTTAATATTTATAACATAATTATCTGTAAAGGAAAATATATCATACGTCAACGATTGTAGGTAATTTTCATTTATTTTGGCACAAGTTTGTGGTTTAGTACACGTCATAGAACTTCAGAACCTCCCCTAGTTAAAAAGTTTGAGTGGAGAAAAGAGTTTTTACGACTTGAGGAGCGAATATGTCACCCTACTATTGACTATCATAAAAAAGTTAGAATAGAAACCTCAATAAAAATTATTTTGTGGCCCTCTCTACACTACATACATTTAAGTATGCTCTGAGAAGTTTGAATCGTGATTTTAAAATTTAACATTTTGTCTGCTTGAATATAAAATAACTAGACACTAGTAAATAATTCATGTATGACTACTATTTTTGTCCAATAATTAAATTCTCTAGATCAGGACTTACAGTGGCTATTAAAATAAAGCGATATTCGAATACTTGAATATATGCTCCTTTTTAAAAAAAATAGCCAAGTTAATAATTTAATTCAAATAGCGATTTCGAATGCGGTTCTTTACTTATACTAATACAAATACTAATAAGCCAACTTAATATTTAAATTACATGTTCTACATACCTCTGTTACGATTAAAAAAAAAAATTTGGAATAAAATACTTTATTTACAAGCGTATGTCCATTTAAATAGGGTCCACAATCACTCTGATTTACATTATTACTCACACTAATATAAGGACATTGTGAATATTATTAGTTTTATTCAATACATTCAAACAAAAAGGTGAATGTTTAGACGGATTTGATTCGGTTGAAATATTTAATATCATTTGTAAACGTAAGGAAAAAATATTCGGAAGCGAAGGAGGGTTCACTAGTAACTAACAAATTATATAAGATACATTTGAGGCATTATTATAGCAATTAAAATTGGCACGCGCAGATAATATGAAACTTCATACTTTACCCACCACAGCAGCGTTAAACATTTAACGCAACCATCTCCGAAGTCCACTGAGAAGTTTCTAATAACTTAAGTACTTGGCATTGTAACCTCAAGAGTTAAATAACAATAGGTACTCAGTCTTATTACTGCAAAGCCTCTTAAACATTAACACTTTGAGTCTCCGAAGTTCCCTCAAATATTCTCTGAACAAGTCTTGCAGTTATTTCAAATTTCGAATATTACCGTGAATATTCAAGTTTCTAAACTCATGGAAAATTAATAGTCGACTGCCACCGTAATTAACAAGGCAAGGAGCGGTGACACGTCCTTACTCCGGCGGTTTGGAGATCATTCGCTTATTTAATTATAAACGGATTATATTAACACGGTACTACGTGTGACGCAGATAATATTTATCTACGGAGCCTTTAAAATATGAGAGGCACAGGTTTTATAATGATGTAGCTGGGACCTGTCGAGCAAGTGGTTTTTCGGTCCTTCGACTCGAGAACAATTTTCGCTGTAAATTAACTACTTCTTTGATCCTGCAAGTTTTAGCCGTAGAATCAGTTCAGTTTACTTGTCGTACAGTCTGTGATATTGGTGAATGCCCGTGTTGCAGTTGGCCATTTAGGTCAGTAGATTTGTAGGTACCTACCATAGACGGTAGTCCAGTGTAGCATAGCGTGGAGCCGTAGCTATATGTATAACGCGTTTTTGTCGTTATACGTGCCTACGTACGTGCTGCTTGTATACAAAACTATGAGACTTCGTCAATGGAGCAGCAAGCTCGCGTTCGAGCCACTGCATGCAAGATTAAGTCCTAGTTCAATTTGGCGTTTTAAGAGCGCGCTTTCATAACGTGATTTTAAAACTATTTAGCAGAAATAGTAGAGGGAGATCTCCCGTCTCGGCGAGGTATCATGCTTGGTCAGCGGCCGAGCTCAGCCTGTTCAAATATGCGCAGTATCCGCTGTCCGCTGTGGGTCAGTGAGGTTAATGGTATCAGAGTGGATAAACGGTATTCCTACTAAAAATACCGTCTTCCTAAGTGGTACGGGATGTTTCACCATAGCCACGTTATTCGGTCTGTTAAATCAAGCGTTATTTTTCACTAAAGATAGTGGATACCTACCATGTACATACCATATCTGAACATGCCTTTATCAAATCTCGCGGTTCAAAACGCTAAATGTGTACCAGGGGTTAGGACGCCTGCCGTTCCGCTTGTCATACGACGGGCTTAATCGAGTGGGGAAAAAAATTCCCACTAGTTCTGTCAACAGAACTGCTGGGAATAAACGAAGTGGAACAGATCGTGTTTATTTTTATAAAAATTCCGGCTTCGAGAGCAAAATTTGTTCAGACAGTCGAAAAATACATTTGCTACCCTATTCGTAGACAATATTTAGTAGGTTCGCCATTTTAACAGGGTCTATGAAGCTACACTTTTTAGACGTAAGTACTATAAATAAATCAAACGATGTTTATAGATTATACATAAAAACATTTAGTTAGCATAGTATAATGTGTACGTAAGCCGAGATTTGAATCCAAAACCATCGCGAGAAAGGCAAGCCAAAACTGTATGAAAATGAGATTATCACATCGGATATTCGAAATTAAATTCGGTTTAAAGCTGCATTAACGTGATTGATCCGAAAAATAATGATGAAAACGTTCATTATACCCGTAAACGATAATCGGGGATCTTTGAGAGAAAATTAATTAAAGCCTTGTACTCGTACAATATAATTTAAACTAAAAGCTGTAGACCCGCCGTTTACTGCCACTTATCTGTGGAAATTAACAATGTAATTTCTAAAGGTAAACATTAAGGGTAAATACGATCCTGACGGAATAGACGCGGAGAAACTTTTGTCGTCGGTACTCAAAACTCTTCAAGTGATAAAATTTGAGATAGGTGCAATAGGATAGATACCGCTTGTTCAGTAATGGCTGGTTCCTGTAACTTATTTATCCCTTACTGCGGATAACAATCTGTATCTTATTTGTATTCACTTACTTATTACGACCAAAAGTATTACCTACTGCCCTCAAATAAAAACTCTTTGGTCTTAATCTGAAATAGGTTTGCGATTTTCCGTCGTAAATGTAAACAAGACACTGTTGCGCCGTAATCGGCAGATTAATGATTGATGATTGACTATTATAGGAAGTGTCTCGTGTTTTAATGAGGAAAACTTCTGATGTTATTAAAATAGATGATAACGGTTCTAAAGAGAATTGCATGAAAAGTCCCTCTAACTCGACGTATATTTCTGAGAAATATAGGCCCCTGATTAGAATTCTCACAAAGGAAATCTTTAATAATAAACCGCTGCTATTAGGTTTTGGTAAACCCTAAAAATTTAATGACACTGACTGTGAGTACTGCGTTATCGCTAAAATTAGCTTATTCAAGGGTGACAATTTTCCAAAGATACCTACCCGAGTGTGTTTTGAGATATCCATCAAGTTGCGAGAACCTTCTTCTGATTAAGCTCCCTTGATAGTTTTTGAGGGTTTTGGATGATGAATTTACAACAATTCTATGTCAACTACCATAACTCGCACGTTATTAGACAATACCAAAATTCCAAAGTGTCTAAAATTTTGACTTTATTTAACCATACTCATTAAATTCGTATGATACTAATTATATTAGTACGATTAAATTGAAAAAAAATACAGAGCTCTCGCTCTCTGATAAAAGTAAGGCTCAAATCCCCAATAACATTGCAAAAAACGCGCACCCAAGTAGCAACTCGATAACCCGCCGGAGCGCAGAGGTCATATAATTTTTATGGTTCCATAGTCAACAAGGAACCCTAATAGATTCGCCACGTCCGTCTGTCCATATAGCTGGAGACTTGTTCAGTCTTAGTTGTAGACCCCAAGTTGAGGGAAAGTTAGATCTAAATAATTAAGTATTTTTTAAATACTAGGGGCCCGCCCTCGCTTCGCTTCGGGAAACTTAATCCTTGCGTTTCGAAATATTTAGTTATATATTTTGAATAATTCACACTATATCTTTATACAGGTGTCCCAAAAGTTGTACGACAAACGGAAATGGGAGATAGCTTGAGGATGGACCTATTCGATGCCAAAAAATCACTTTAGTAAAAGTGCCACCGTTTTGGAGATATTGACCTTTGTTTTGTTTTTCGGAAATTGGGCACTCTTACCCTACTTTTATTTGCTGAGACCACAAATGAGCAGATATTTTAATGAATTCTTTTTTCACATACCCTCAGATAGTTGGTCTACAATTTCAAAATAAAATTTAGTTCAAAATATTTGAAAATACTGAGAAATTAGGTTCTATTTTGGCCTTTTTATGTTTTTGATTTTCTTGTATTCAATTTCAACAACGACATGTGGAAAAAAATTGTACTGGACCAAGAATGCAGATTACTTTAAAAACTTGACTGTTAAAAGGAAATTTCAAAAAGGTAAAATACTTGCTACTTTAATGGGAAACTTTTAAAGCTATAGCCATTTCAGTGTTGAAGGGTATTAATTTGAAGCTAAAGTGATTTTATGTTTTAATGCTTTTGAGTGATTATTTTATATTTTTTGTTATAAATTTGACTAAAAATATTTTGTCTCAGTCATACTTTATAAGTGTTCAAACTGACTCTATTCAACTGTAACAAATAATTGACAATTATTTAAAAAATACATTTTTAAAGATCCTCACTCATTTGTGCTATTTTAGCTGCAGCTGATTGAATTGTACTGATTTATTGATAGGTGGTAGAGTCTAGAGTTCACCCAGAGTAGTACCACCGCCCGCCACGGTACCTAGTACCATTTCTACCATGTAATAATTGTCTTAACAGCAATTGTGTTCGGGTTAGAAAAACATTTTATTGTGCTATATTTAAAAGGTGTTCAAAGTGTCGCCCTTCTTCTCTAACACACAATTGACACCTTTTCAAAAAAGATCTTTTCAAAGACATTATATTCATTTGGGAAATTTCAGCTGCAGCTGATTGAATTGCACTCCTTAGTTCGTCTGCGTTATTTATGGTTTTCGCGTAGATTTTGTCTTTCATACAGCCCCAGTAAAAAAAATCCAGAGGATTTAAATCCGGTGACCGAGCGGGCCACGGGATTGGTCCTAATCTTCCGATCCAACGGCGAGGATACACCCGATCCAAATGGACTCGTACTAGACGGGCATAGTGTGCTGGACAGCCATCGTTCTGTAGCCAAAGTTTACGCCGTAACTCTAAAGGTACGTCTTCTAAAAGGCCCGGTAATATTTCCTGTAGCAATTTTAAGTAATTATCCCAATTAAGCGTTTCAATTCAACAATCACTTTAGCTTCAAATTAATACCCTTCAACACTGAAATGGCTATAGCTTTAAAAGTTTCCCATTAAAGTAGCAAGTATTTTACCTTTTTGAAATTTCCTTTTAACAGTCAAGTTTTTAAAGTAATCTGCATTCTTGGTCCAGTACAATTTTTTTCCACATGTCGTTGTTGAAATTGAATACAAGAAAATCAAAAACATAAAAAGGCCAAAATAGAACCTAATTTCTCAGTATTTTCAAATATTTTGAACTAAATTTTATTTTGAAATTGTAGACCAACTATCTGAGGGTATGTGAAAAAAGAATTCATTAAAATATCTGCTCATTTGTGGTCTCAGCAAATAAAAGTAGGGTAAGAGTGCCCAATTTCCGAAAAACAAAACAAAGGTCAATATCTCCTAAACGGTGGCACTTTTACTAAAGTGATTTTTTGGCATCGAATAGGTCCATCCTCAAGCTATCTCCCATTTCCGTTTGTCGTACAACTTTTGGGACACCCTGTATATTATACAATATGTGTTATTTTGATACGTAAGCTATATTATTGTAAAGTTTCATCAAAATCCATTCAGTAGTCTTTGCATGAAAGAGTAACAAACAGACATCCTCACAATACTTCGCAATACACAATACACGAAACAGACTTTCGCATTTATAATATTAGTAGGGTAGAGCTTTAAATTATTCTTAGTATTGAGTATAACATCCCCCTCCGCTTGGCAGTATGACAAAGTTAAAAGGAAACAAGTTAACGAGAATATAATCGATTAGCTAAGGAACCCTATACTAAACGCAGTCCAACACTCACATGACTGATTTATGGGTAGGTACCATTCGTATGAAAATGAAGAAATGAACATACGTTCAAGATATTTTGATAATTTCCGCGAAGCATTATTTTATTATGTCGTGTATAACACTTTTCTGATAAATAACATAATCTGGGCGTAACGACTACTAGGGGTTATCTGCCACTGATACTATAATTACTTTGCCGTGATTTACCGCACTCATTTAATTTTGTAACTTCTGCAGTTCTGGACCATTCCTGAATCAAGTAAGTCATCTTAGTTAATATCACTTCAATTTTTTATACTATAAAAAATGCTTGCTACATTTTTTGGCAGTAGTGGCTGGTTTACAACTTCTACCATTAGTCCCACAAGATGTAGGCTTTTTTTAAATAAAAGCTAACACACTCATAGCTCCTCACTAGGATTCACTGTGTTGCGGATGGCACAGACGAAACATAACACATCACTAACGCCCAATTCAATAATTCTTTTACTAATTTCTTTTGTTGTTCTTACCATACTAGAATTCATTGGTACTTAACATTGGGCGGAATGGTTGTTAGGTATCATTGGTAAAAAAATAATATGATAAAATCGTTAGGCCCGGAGTACTTTTTGATTATGTGCTATTATTGCAGTCTTACTTTTTTTATTTTTTCCAAGACATGCCCAATGCAATATAAAAAGCACGCAAATTCAATGTGAAGCGCCAAATGACTCTCAAAATTATAGTATAAAGTCATTTTCCTCGGTGAAACCATTAAAATAAAGTTAGACCTTTCATCCAACGTTAGATATCGGAAAAGTAGAGATTACTTGTAATTCCTTTATTACGTTTTTTATTCCATCCTGCAGCAAATCACTCTTGACTTGGAAATGTCACATTGACAAAGTTTAGTAATCAAGTTATTAAACTTTCGATATTGTGCGCCTAGAAACCTAAGTCTTCAGAGACTTCCCTATATACTTAGTTCATGGCTATATTGCGTTCAGTTTGAGTTAAGCCAGTAATACTTCAATACAAAACATTTTCTATGAGCTACGCAAATTGATTTATAACAAATACCTACTGTATTTGAAATTTGCATAAACTGCAGTGACAAAATTAAAACATAATTATAGACCTTTTATCTTTTTATTTACAAAAACCATATTAACTTGTCTGTGCGCTGAAGATTAAGAAAAATCTATATTTAAAAATCAAAGTGCAATATTAAAAAATACTGCAATTGTGTTGATAGCAAAAAAATCAATACGTAATCCGATCAAATCCGATTTGGACTCGCATCGAATGAGCTTCCGTTTATACGTTTTAAATACGTTCCGGAGAATTTTTATTTTCTGGGACAATTTAAAATTGCAAAATCGTTGATGAATTTTAACCATATACGTACGCACGTAATTTTTGGACCTTTCAAGAAAATTAAATATCGAGGTGAAAAATACGCCTCAATAAAGAAAGGTGAAAGGAACTCCTCAGGACACCTTATAAACAATATACAATAATTTCTAATCTATGCGAAACTTCTCGCGGCGGCTACTTGACATTGATATATTCATAATTATAAATGTATAATAAACATCTTATACTGATTTAACACTTCGGAGTCTCTTAAACACTCCGACACGTGAACTACGTTTTAGCTCGGAGAAATTATTGTAAAATTAGTAAATCCGCCCTCGCTTCGCTTCGGGAAAGCTATCTCTTAGTTCCCACACTCAAAAATTGTTAGACCTGATTCTTAAAATTGGCATTACTTTTTTTATTTATGAACCTGAATTTCAAATAAAACAATCATGAATGTTAAGACAAAATTTCGTCACAAATTAATGTTAAGACAAGGTTACTACAATATATTAGTGAAAACCGCACTCAAATCGGCTAAGCTTTTTACAGTTAAGCGTTTATTAAGTTCAAAATTATATTTTACATGATAGATAATGGCGGAAACTAACCCAAAGTCACCAAATATTAGGTACATTTTTTATTTTATTTATTTTCTTACCTTTTACCTTCTCACGTAACATTTACCACTACTTTTATCAATATAGTGATTCTTCTCTATTATGCTTGTTATGTAGTTAATCTAAAACTTCAAACAAAACAGAAAACTGTTAAATAGTTATTGAGAATTGTAGGCAATTGTTTCCTTGGATATATTCGTTTGGGGGCCTTCCAATTCCCAAATTAATCAGTTCGGGATCAGTTATCGTTAATTGGACTGAAATGGAAATCCCATTGCACGAGATTATTTGTTTGTTTACGGCGTTAGTAACCTCATATTCGGATAGTTTGTGTAGGCCATGGGGTAAGGTGTAATAAAATTATAAAAAAGAAAAAAATGATAGATTATAAAATCGTAGAATTTAAATAATACATACGTAGGTTATTATGCACTCAAATATGATCTCGGACGAAATTATACCTTATGTGTATGTGAGGCTGTAGGGCCAGATTCCCTCAATACCGTCCAGTACAGATTCCGCAAATTTAATCTTAATAAAAATATATTTTTTCTTTCTTTATAATTTAAAATCTGAATACTCCAATTTATTTACCAAGAGGACAACTCGGAAACAACTTTTCTTTGATTGTATTATACAGTACTTACTACAGACCAGAGTAAACCCATGTTTCATAATTCAAAAATTTTCTTCCATCGCTAAGTTTTACCTCACGCTATTTACAATATTAAAGTTTGCACGAATAGTAAATTGATGTGTCGTACGTAAAATCTAAAAACAGATCTGGGGACACATAATTCTCCAACAACTACTTATATTTTACTATTTCAGACCGGCTTAGTTATTAAATAATTATATAATTATAATCTGAATCGCAGAAACGGCTCAAACGATTTTCATGAAATTTAGTATGTTGGGGGTTGCGGGGGAGATATCTCGAACTAGCTAGGTTTCTTTTTTATAAAACGTAGTTTTATCCGTGTTTTGAGGCAATGAAAAACTGTTACAATATCATTAGAATACGAAGATGAATTTCGTCACCACCTACAAGGTTATCAGGCGGTCCCGAAACCAGATCACCCCACTTTGAGTCCAGACGTAAAAAAAATATAAAAAGATATACCGAACAAAGCTTCCTATCCAGAAGCATCCAGGTGCTATTTCTAAAGAGCAAATATTTTTTAAGCCGTCGATTTTGTGAAAAGTGAGTTGATTCACTAAAATTCGGTAATTCAGAATCGTCAATGACTGTATAAAAACCAGGTTTAAAAACTGTATAAAAACTCTTATAATAATTGTTGGTTATTCTGCTTTGAAATAGAACTGTTTGTTTTTATCTAATCACTCCTTTATTAATTGATAAACATTGATAAATGTCATCGACCTTCGATTACTAAAATGATGACTAAAAATTCATGATATGATGAGTATGGATTATGCTAATTCTAATATACTCGGTGTATTAGTATATATATATGTACGTCGAGTTAACTGTAACCCTGTATAAATTTATCTGTAGTATCTGAACTCTAGTTTTTCAAGGACTCCCATATTTTTTTCAGAATGAGAGCAGCACTCATCTTAGTAGTTGTTGCGTGTGCCGTGGCGCTGGCGTACGGCGACCTGGTCTGCGGCTCAAGTTACTGCAAGCAGAACCCATGCACCAGCCGCGTGGCGTCCAGCAGCTGCCGCTCCCCATCACAGTACCGCGCCAACCACGCCGGCAAATGCGCTTGCTGCCCTGCGTGCGTCACTTTCCTCTGTAAGTATTAGATTGCAGTCTTTAATTTGTTTTTTATGGGATTTATATGCAAAGACTGCAAATTTAATAATATGTAGACTTGGAGTTTGTCCAAAATGGTAAAGGTCTGATGGTTGCGTTGCTAGCACGATTTGGTCCTGAATAATTCGTTACTCCAAATACCTGGTTTTTATTTGCCGTATTCGACGTCGGAATAATAATAATAATGAAAATTACCAGCACTAATTATAATTATCGATGTCAAACTTTTAGGAAGGTGTAGGTATACGAAAATTATTGAATAACTGGGTTAGAATTATTTGAATTGAAATTCCAAATCAACCCAAGATATTCCAATTCAATACGGCCAGTTAACCAAAAGGTCTTCAAAAGTAATATAAATTCTTGTTTACTTACGAACTTTAAAGTGCTGTAATCTTCATACATTTGAGTTCGGTCAATCATAAACATTTTGTTCTTAGTGCAATGGTATAAGTTTGTAAGATTGAGGCAGAATAAAATTGTAGAAGCGCAGTGAACCCGATATTTATTTTGAAAGTTGCTGCAGGTTTATCTATTATACATTTACAATAGAAATATAATAATTTTGGCAAGGAAAACATTCAAAAAGGTTTAATATCAGATCCTACATAATAGGTAGGTAGGTATATATTCAACTCTACTTACGGCTCTTTAATAAGAAATAACTCTCAGAATCATGTAATCGTTCGAATACGGTTCCAAAGTTCAACCTTTCATATTTGTGTGTTGGAATAGTTAATTCCGTACTCGGCTGATGTTAACCTTATTAATGACCTACTTTTCACCCGCTCTCATTAATGTGGGAATTCACACATAAAAGATTGTTCACTGCGAATCAATTTGTAAATTGATTTTACCTAATTCATGAGACCTGGACAGTACACGATCAGATGCTTCAGTGTGAACCTTAACTTTACTCACCTACTTTAATTTTTTTATTGATAGACTTATTAGTGGGGTAGTCAATCCTTTTACCACGATTATGTAAAAGGAATAGTAAACTAACCATTTGGTACCTACTCTCATCGTATTAATTTAGTTTTCATTATTAAATTCGCATTGTTCTAGAACTATAGGCGTTCCCTCATATTTTAAACGATTTAAATGAGTCGCTTGAAATGATCAACCTGTTAATCATTTTTGAGCGAAATATTTTTTTGCTTAATATTATTTTACTTTGTTACTATGTACATACGAGTACATACATTTAATTTACTACCAGGCTTTCCGCCCGTTTACTTTCACGACAAAACTTATTGGGGTATAGGTTCAGGCTATTACAAACTTTTGGCTATAAATATCATTACTTCGTAACCCTTACTTACTCTCAGACCCCGGTGAAAAGAACGCGAAATTTAGTTTTAAATTAGATCATTATTTTTAGCGGAGCGAGCTGGCTCTAAATGGGACTTTCAAGGGAGAAAATGGACAAACATTAATATTAACTTATTTTGTTTTTTCAGCGGAAGGAGCCGCTTGCAAGACTTACAGCAAAGAATTGGGAGAAACTCCTTCAGCTATATGTAGGGAGCCACTGCTCTGCTTGAGAGGCGTCTGCACCAACGTACCTCCTAGGAATTAAACGGTCACTTGGCTTAAATTTATTGAACACGTTTCCAAACGTATTGACTAGGCTACAAGTCATAATTATTACACCCCATAAAATTGACATTTGCTATCTGTTCCCTCATATTTAAATAAGTGTCTGTTTTAATTAAAAGATACCTATGATCTAAAATGTGTCGAGACTTATTATTTGTATTCCTGAAATTTGATTATTTCATCGTTCAAATGAACACGTTAACAAATAAGAGAACACGAGCTTTAACATACGAGTAAACAATTGTACAATAGATTTCATATTCCCAGAAGTTGGCAAATTAAATATTGTAGAAATGAAAGTGTATTATAAAACAATTTATTTCCAACAACACGGTGTTGAAACGAAAGACCCCGAAACCCTAGAATAATTACACTATAGAAACGAAGTCCGCGCGGCCGTTTTGAAGCACCTTAATTGGAGTCAGAAATGACTCCAAACACCGGGCAGGTCATGTCAACGCATGCCAAACGTGTCTCGCGAAAAAAAAAGAATTATGACGATTTGTCCAGTTAAATTGGTAACAAAATATCTGAAAAGCTATTTATTTATTATTGCTAAAACATATGATTATCCGCAGCCGAATCATTCCCCGATTTCGGGAAAGTTTCGGTTTAGTGCTTCGCTTTAGACAGAGCGCTTGTATGAAGACTGTCTTTCTATAGTGTTATTATTCTAAGCCCCTAACTGAATTAACCTTTAAACAAGTGGATTAATGAGCAGATGGGTAGTGTTATTGATATATTACGTAGATAGGGATAACTCGGAATACAGAAAGCTTAAAATAGACTAGAATAGCGCCAATTGTATACGATTATGTTCAGCAGTTGACCTACAGATTATGATATAAGTCAGCAATATGATAATACAAACTAGCTATTAGTGAATGTATTCTATTTTTCTTTTTATGTGAACTCTATTTTTCCCATAGGAGTAGAGGAAGATTAATAAAGGAACAGTAGAATTAAGGAAGATGTATCTGTTGAATTGATGAAGGATAGGGTTGAACGGAATAATTAGATATGCATCGTCGAATTCATAATATGAATAAATAAATAATATTATTATTTTATGATGGCCAATTAAATTCCAATCCAATTCCGAAGGCACTCAAAGAGAATCCATTAAATGGGCGGAAAATAAACGTGGAATGTAATCCATTCATGGATTACGTGTTTTCTTAAAATCGATAATCTTATGATGAATATTATGAATTGTGATGGATAGGTTATACTCGAATTTAAGGATCATGTTTAATAAAATCAGGTTAATATAAATATCAAATTAATGTATTTACTAATCAATTTGAGAGAAATTTTGATTTTCTAACTAAATGAAAAAATAGAGAATAATGATATCGTTCAAAACCTTTATGGGACCTTAATCACCTAAATAAGCAGTCGTAAATAATAATGAAGTATATCATGTTATAAGGACCCCAATATATGCTGTATAATAACATAACCTAGATAATATTTTCACCAATTTAGTAGCAACATAAAAAACCCCGCAAAATAACCCCTTACTACCGCCATAACTATTTAATGAAAGTTATACACAATATGATCCTACGTAGCAGTATGTTGACTTCTACATAAATGTGACTAGTAAAAACGTTCATTACGGACCGTCACGGCGTCGGACGCCGGTGCCTGTAATATGAAACTGCCGGTAAAGAAGAGTGAAGACTCATAAACATTTAATGGGGTTCCACTGTTTGTTCCTTTGCGACTCGCCGTCTTACCCTGATTACAATGAAGAAGGATGAAAATATTAAAAAAGTTTCTTTGAGGAAACGGTAATATTAAAATTTTATGACTAATCATTCGATTTCTGATTCAAATCCGAACGCGAAAGAATGAACATCGATAATGGAAATGATATTTATTCAAACGGAATAATCTTATTTTGGGGTTCCGTGTGAATCTATACGAGCAGTGTATAATTGAATGTTGCGAAAGCAATTTTATTGGTTGAAAATAAATTTCCTCACTCCAGAAATGTGAATTTTCAATTTGAGGTTATTTTGGAAACAGGGTGTTTGCCAAATATTAGTAATAGTGTCTTATGATTAGAAATAATGAAATTGCTTTGGTGTTTTCGTTATTATTAATATATATTAAGGCTTTACAATGCAAGGACGGGCTGGCTGGCAAACATTTCAAATCAATAACGTAGAACGACTGAATCACTGAATGATCAGTATAGGTGGTATAGGGCCCAGCGATATTAAAAAAGAGGGACCTTAGCAATGACCTGGACCGTTGTTCTCCAAAGTCCATGAAAGAGGATGTCGGCTTAGACTCAAGGGAGTTCCTGAGCCCCTTATTTATTATTATTGTGTAACTAACTGATTGACTTGATTAACAAATGAAAGTCAATTATTTATTATAGATAGACAGACTAATAAAAATCATATGTATACATAATGAAACTCTAACTGATCAATGTACGGTAGATATTTGAGAAAAATATTGGTAGGGGCAATAAACAATGGTTTGACTGTGTGTGTTTGTTCCCGCTTGCCTTAAAAACACCTAAACCGATATCAATACGGGTCATTTATGTATTGTAGTAAAATTAGGGTAAAAATTTTATATAATATCCATCGGTTCACAAATAAAAATATAGGTCAGTTAAAAATCCGATAAAAAAATTTAGAGTGTGGATACTTACTAAACCGTTTCCGAAGAAAAGCGAGGCCAGTAGTTAATAATATTGTTAACTCCACTAGTAAACAATTCCACTAGCAAAGTTCATGACCCTAAGACCTTTAAGATCGTATCGTTATGACGCAATAAAGATACCTACCACACTTACTTAATTAAACTGAATCGCAATCTGTAAATGCTTCAGTTACAGTGAACAAAATGTCTAGTAACGCCATGCTCTTTAAATATCGAAGTTCGCACCTACGAATGTTGTACTGGTTGCAGGGTAGAGTGTACGTACCCAACGTATGTATTATGTATGGATGTAGTGAGATAGTGTGAAACTTTGTTTGCTACGGCGTAGTTCGACGCTCCGGCACTCTCGTTATTATACTAGTTTTGCAACCGCCCTCGCTTCGTTTCGATATACAATAAATATAGGCATGTACCTATATGTATGGTACGTATGTATGGTATGTAAGGGCGCTTTTATAATAATAATTATGACGCGATAGTTTTCGCGCAGTGGCCGCGCGGCCGTCTAACTCGTCTAACTGGGGCCTAATACCACAGTATAAAGATACTGTGCGAATACGCACAACATTTTTGAAAATTAGTAGTAGTAGTATCCTTGTGTAGCAAATATCCACGTGGTATTAACCACTTACCATAAGGTGGCTCGTTTCCTCGTCTAACAGCTTTATCATAAAGTATAGTTTTAACACTGCAAAGATAGGAAGAGGTGGGCGAAAAGATTTTTGTTGAATTTTTATTATCTCATAAAGCGAGCCATGGAAAGCAATAAAATTCGGGCTATATTGTCACTGTGATCAGCTCCTGCGGATAACAGTTTAATAGAACGATGATAAACAGACGAGAAGTAGTCATAAAGATGTATCGCCGATAAATATTACGTTTTTATTGCGAGACCTACCGCCTGGTTCCATCGTTTAAGATTTACCTTTGTATCTTAGCATATCGAGTACCTACATTTTATTATCATCTTGTTGAATTTAAAGGAATACGCACAGAAAATTGACTTTGTTAAGGGACTGGGATAGTTAGTCCGGTTAGGAGACGGTCTTAGAACATTAGTTGGTTAGTTTGATATTAAGCACGTAAAAAAGATAACGAATTTCGGCGATTTCAAACATTAAATAAATTATAGCTACCCCAGAGGTTCACACACATTGTGTAACACCTGAGAAAAATAAATCGCGACTTTGCCATTAGCTATTAAAAGCTACTTCTATTCCACAGCTCAGTAACTTAGAACGAGACAAGATGTAGATTCTTCCTTCGCTCGTCTATTCCATTTCCATATTATTAATGGCACAATGCACCTTTATAGACGACGGCGCGCAGATCCGGCACGATTTCAAGAAAGCGAACGTTGCTTCATCCTATTTATTATTATGTATTGATACCAGTAAGTAATTAGATCAGAAGACGTGCTGAGGCATACTAAACGCTATGGCCTAGTCACGTTTTCTACGTGCATAAAGAGCGCGTTATAGACACCTATATGTACACTGATATAGTTATACATATTTACATACTTACTCATAAGCTGGATTTGGTAAGGTAAGATGTCCCTTTAAATTCTTTCGCAAGCTTGTTTATTAAAATGTATCCATCTTATGTATTTTTTATACATACGTAGAATTACATATAGTAGAAATACAAAAAACCTTTCTTAGTGTTCACTTGCGTCACTTGAACTTATATATAAATATTCAAGCGAATCCATTGAAGAAAAAAAGTTTCAGTTTATCCCCTTTTTGTCACCTTAGGGGGAGAATTTCCAAAATCCAAATTTCGGCTTCTTGCGTTCAGTACTTTAAGCTGTGCGTTGTCTGTCGGTCAGTCAGTAACGGATTTTTTTTATTAATTGTATTGATTTACATGACATGTAGATAATAACTGTGGTAGCACATATCGAATTTTACAGTGTTGTTTTTAGTTCATTATAATCACATGAAGTACCTACATTTTATTTCACTCGGTGACATTTTTGCGTATTTAAAATTGAACTAATAATATATTACCTATTTCATAACCTTATAAAGTATAAGGTTATAAAATAATATACTTAGGTATTATTAGTTAACGCAAGCATTCAAACTACGATCGACATTTTTTATTAAAAAATACAAATTAATTAGTGAATTAACGAATACACATTAATTTGTAGATAGGCATATAAATACCGAACATTCTTAAAAACTTCATATTAAATAATAACATTTAATCTACCGAGTATAGTCAAAACATGTCTTCATTGTTTTGGACTCTGTCTGTGATGTGGATCATAATAAAAATGTCAGTGACATTTCTCTTATATCATATTTCCTTTCTAAAATAAAATATTTCATAAACAGCAAAAATATTAAGAACAAAAATATTTAGCTGTTTTGAGTTGGGTACAATATGGGTATGAGTTGTCACCTTTAGGACAATTCGAGAATAAGGTACTAAATGCTGACGGCATTTCGATATTAACAATTATTAGGAAAACAACTTTTAAAAACGAATGTAGAAATAAAATTCTCTGCCTGTTCGTATATCACGCAAAAATCATTAAACGAAAGATAGGTAATACTTAGCACATTCTCGCAGGATGAGAGTTATAAGTAGTTACCTGTTATGCCAGAAAAATATATACGAAACCCGATTTTGTCATATGACATGACATGCACAATGTGCACATCTATTAAGTTTATTTCAAGAGAAATACGTACCTTATTCAGACAAAAAAATTTTTCTTCTATATATTGAACCAGTGAAAGTCCCGTCAAAATCGGTCAAGCCGTTCCAGAGATTAGCTCAAACAAACAGACAGACAGAGATACAGACAAAAATTGTAAAAAACGTTATTTTGGTATATGCACCGTGTATACATCCATATGCATTTAGTAAAAAGCGGTTATTTTAATATTACAAACAGACACTCCAATTTTATTTATTTGTATAGATTAATACATTGTGTCTATTAAAATTTTACTCAGGCTTTTACCAAACCGCGTCTTGGATTATTTTCGTTATCTATTATCATTTGTTCATAATATTATAATCGATAGTAGGTACAATACAATCCTCTACCAAACAACAGACGTGGACAGAGGGTTCGCTTGTTTACGAGTTTGATAACCTACAGTCGGTGACATTAAGTGGACAGGCACCTACATACATAAATGTGTACGGCTGTAGCACTCAATAGAGTAGATACCTAATATTAAATTTATTATAACTATTATGTAAGATACTTACATAAAAAAAACCCCGACCGAAAATCTGTAGTGAGCTGATGATCATCAAACGCTTTAACCGCAGACACACAGACAGACAGTCAGACATCGACGTCAAACTTATAACACCGCTCTTTTTGCGTCGGGGGTTAAAAATACTAGTGAACCTGCCCTAGCTTTGCTTCGGGAAACCGTTTTCTTAGTACCTGCAATCGAAAATTGTTACACTGATGAACTAACATACCTTTTTATTCTTGAATTGTTTTAAATAAAATAAACACCAAATTTTAAGTGAAGCTTACCACAATACATAACTGAAAACCGCAACCAATGCGTTTGAACCGTTTCTGAGATTAGCGCGCACAAACGCGCGACAAATAAACAAATATACAAACTAATAATCATTATTATTTCAGGTTCTATTACATAATTATATTCGTTTTTCATGTAATGACTGTTCTGTTTCAATATAATTGACGACTTAATCGTAAGTTTTTATCAGGCCGTAGGTATATTACTACGTATCTACGTACACAACGCTGCTTGCCCTGAGCGATAGTCATTCACCATTTCGCGCAGACTATGGATCCACCGATAAATAAAACAAAAAATATAATCGCGTTCGACATTCAGTAGCGAAAACATTTAAGAACGGAATACGTGTGGGTTAAAAAATAATATACTTAACTAACAAATCAAATATATCAGTTTGCTCTTTGATAACCCACAAAATGCAGCAATCTGAATTGCATCTACCCACATTTTGTTGCAATTAGGTTAAATATCGTTGATGTTCGCCTGTTTATTTTAATTGAAATTGCATCGTAAACATTTATCGGGTTATTTGTTTTCGCACAGCGTTTCGTTAGACACGTTCTTGCATACGAAAACTATCGTTATGGTTTCCACCTGTGCAAACGGGGAGTTGATAATATGATTTGTGAATCTAGTTAAGTAAATCGCAGTTCTGTGAACCAATTGGCATTGTTTGTTTTTTGTTTGGCATAGTGGCAGTGATACGACAAGCTAAAGGTTAGTATGATAATTACATTGTAAGCTTTTAGTCAAATATTCGATACATACATACATACACATTTACACTACATTCGATAACATAGCCCAGTTACTCCGACGAACATGACATTCAATGTATCAAAATTTATTGAGTAACAGTAAACAATAGAAACTTTTCGATAACTTTTATAAATCTGATATGTTATTTTACAATAAAGGTACCCAACGTTTTTTTTTGTTTTTAAGTAGAAGCAAATAGCTACGTCGTTAAATTCGTTGTTTTTTTGCAAAAAATATGTTTCATGCAGTTAAATACGCTATGGAATTTTATGATGTTTTTGCTAAATCATTTTTTTTGCAATAAGTCAATATTTTTGAAAGTTCCTATTGTATTCAAATGTATTCGCATGAATTTAATAGTTTAATAAAATATACTAAAAAAACTTTGCCAATTTAATCTTGTTTTCGTACAAGCTTGGTTATTTAAATTGTAATATCGAAAATAGGACATTATACAACCTTGCTTTCAGTTGAAATAAATTTAATGAAACTGCAATCATTTCATCAGATGTCTTAAAACAAATAATACGAGTGAACTTTTTACTTACAGAACACAAAAAGATGGCTGAAGTTCAAACAGATAGACTAAGAAAGCGAACCAAGGCAAATAGTGTACATAATGGGACATTGGTTGAAGAGAACAGAAAGTGCCCGCCAGACTTTCTGCACCGAGAATCCCTTCTGACTGTGCTAATGAAAGATTCACTCCACATAAGAGCGATATATCACATATTCATTGTAATTCTCCTGGTACTGTTATGTGATACCGTAATTTATGACCTCGTGGAACGTGGAAAGCAAGTAAAACATTGTCATTAAATAGGTTAACAATTTTTAATTGAGAATAAGAGTTCGATTTCCAACGAGGTTGAAATTTGAATGTTGAGTTTAAATTTCTGTTCTCGATCTGGGTATGTTCTTGTATTGTATGTCCAAGGTACCCACGACAGGGTACCCTAGTGTGGGGCTTTGAGTGTGTAGCGTTATTTATTTATGTTCTTTTACGTAATTTTTTATAATCTTAGTTATATTGTACTCTTTTTCAGAATAAATGTAGGCTTCAGTACCATCAGGTATGGATTTGGTGACATAAAACGTGCGGCCAGACTTTGGAGTTTTGATCTATTGGTAGCAGTTGCTTTTTACCCCGGACTGCGAATATACGCTGCCATGGGAAAATTAATAGCAGACATTCCAGGTATGTTCATTATATTTACCGTAGATTTACAATCAACCGACAACAGTTTTGTCTCAATCTTTAGTCCAAGGAAACCTGTTCAATTACTTTGATGAACAACTATCAATGATGTTAAAGAACTATCTTCTTAAACTCTCTGTCGTTGAGCTCTATAATACCTAGTTTAATCCCAACGATACTCGTATGATTGAAAGTTTCTACATCCTACTCGCTAGTAATCTTTCCAAACATTCATGAAACTTAAAATGTCTTCAACGTCTTGGGGTTAAAGGGATCCATCCACCCTTGTTTTCAACCTAACCTTTACCGCTCGTGATGTACCTTGCTGAAAACAGACGAGGCAACGCACACGGTACTTGCATGGCGTTAGGTATTTTACTGGGCTATCGAACCACGTGACCTTTGGTGTTCCGAACGTCCATTTGCAACGATTACTAACCGTTACGTGGTTCATCAGCTTGTTTATTGATTAGTTACATTAAAAAATGTTTCAGTTGTAATGCTGAAGACTCTAGTATAAGTAGTGGCACGTAATGGATTGTTTTCCTTTTTTGGCAAAGCTTTTGTGACGCACTTGGTGTTGAAGTACAGATAAAGACGGCGACACTGGTTGGCCCATCTCCTCGTTGTTGGCGTACATTATAAACAAAACCATGAACTTTCTGATGCAACCGTCCTTTACACGCACAAACATATTTACCTACCCAGTCGGCTGCACAACACGTTTCAGTAAACAACTAATTAAATTACATTATGCTGGGAACTTATTTGCTCAACCATCAGTTTTCTGGTTCGCGTAGTTAAAATGACATAGGAACACCGACCACACAGCCCAGCCAGCGGCTGTGTGCTCGGTGCATATGAAAAATAAAACTGTCATATTGGACTTATCGTATTTTAGAATATTAGCGGATATTACTTTGTATGTTTTTGGCCTAAGTAGCTAAGAGCGCTTTTAATTTTGGTTTTTACTGAATAATATTGGCTACTGTATAACAATATCTATACGGTTTTTCTACCTATCGAAGAGTATTCAGTCAATTGTAAATGAATATTTCAGTTAATTGATTGAATTCGTTGCTGAATGTGCTTGACGCCTACTCTTCGACTACTCTTGACTCTACAACGAAATAGCAAAGTTCTAAGCATTATTTTACTTTCTAAGATTAGATATTTGATCTTTCTGTAAATGCGAATTTGGTTGGTGTTAAATACGTAAACTAAAAAGATCACAAATTGATATCCCGCAGACTTTAACATCTCCGCAAAGTTAAACTGAAATGCAAGTTTCATTTTAAACATGACTTACAGAGTACAAGAAGTTCAACCTAAGACTGATAGATAAAGTTGAGCTCGTGTATGGTATATAAAGTATCAGTCCCCAAGTATACCAATTTCCAGGATCGAGGAGTTTAAATTGCTTCATCTTAAATCTCAAATATTCTTCACTAGTAATCCATATTGTAACTCCGTTTCAGTAATATTATTTCAATACCTATAAGTACATAAATATATGTATGTACCTATATGTTTAGACCTAATTTAGACTAGCATTAAGCTTACCATTTGTACCGTAATATTAATTTATTTTATTGTGGTCGATAAAGCTTAAATAAATAAATAAAATTCGTTAAATTGATATATTATTATTATTTTTGGACTTATTGGAATAAAACTAAACTAAATATTTCACTACAATATATTACTTAGAGAAACCCACATCCAAATCGGTTAAGCCGTTGCTAAGAGTAGCGAGAACAAATGCAGAGGGAAACTGACAAACCGACATCGACCCCATAATATACTGTTCAAATTGGTTAGTCCAGTTAGCGACGGTGTTAGTACGTTAGTACGTTAGTATGTACGAGGGCTGGGGTACCGTATGCTGCTCTCATTTAGATTAACATCCAATTAACACAGTAATGAAGCCTAAAATTTCGTGCAGATACATAATGTTGAACTAATTCCCAGTGGCGCGCTGGATCTGGTCCGCGCTAGGCGTGCTAGGTGTAGCCTGCACAGAAATGGTGCTCATCGCGGTCCCAGTGCGGGACCTCGCGGGCACACATCTGGCCCTGGCCTCCTGTGTCACCGTCACCTGTGAAATGGTTTGTATCATAGAAAGCTTGATGTTACGAGATGAAAGAAATATAAATCTTGCAAACTTTTATTTAACTTCCAATATTTGTATATAATGTATGTTCAGGTCAAATCTGGCAGGCTCAATAAGAACTTTTTCCTCTTTTTCTACGGATTCGAAACCTTGCAAATTACGTTAGTTCCGATGACAATGCAAATTTATGACAAGCATGACCGGATACTGCGCTCAGGATTGGCTCCAGACAAGGAAACTTTGTGATTATAATTCACTTAACATGATAAAAGCCCAATAAGTTTAGCGAAGTGAAACAGGGGTAGGCTAGGTTACTAGTATCTAAATATAACGTGGACTACTACAACCAAGTGTACGCCTTACTTTATTATATTTGTCTGTCTCTCAGAACAATGAAGAAGGTTCTTGTACATATTTGCTGTTTCTAACTTTCTATGTACTCCAGTTAAATTTTAATTAGGATTATACTCCAACTTCCCATCAAAGTATAATAGTTTACTCTAACAGATGAAGAAACTTCACCTGCCTTTATACAAGTATTTGAAACTCTAAATATAATATAGAACTCCTTAAGTACAAGTTGGGGAACTATATAACTTAGTTGTCAGTAGGTACAAGTGGATTAATGTCACTAATTAGTTAAGTATTTGGGCCTGGAATCCATTCCGCCCCGAAAATGCAAAGCGGGCGCTCGGAGGATTAGCGTCACGGTAAATTTGTAATTAGAACTACTCCTGTTCTTAATTACTTTCGTCATTGAGTATTTACTTTCTAAACGGATTTGAAACGCTGTTCCTACTTGGTATGGCATTGTAATGTGACTCCGATATTGCTTTATTTTAGATGGATATCGTGTTCAAAATACCAAGTATAAATAACTAACTAACTTCGCTGCGGGAAACTTATTCCTTCGACTTGCAAAGATTTAGTTATATATTTTGGATTATTCACACTCATTGTTTCACATTGTGTTTGTGTTTTACGTAGACTTAATATCACTGATAATTATTACTAAGTATTACTTACTAATAATTAGTCAATGGTGTTAAAACATAAACTGAAATCTATTGGCGACACAGCACCAATAAAGCTACTTCAGTAGATGGCGTTGTTACCTACTTTACTACGTTACTGTTACCGTGACAAGCTCGGTCATCCAGGTACTGCTTACTTATGCACTATTGCTTCTTTTATCTCCACTTTTCCCCTAGAATTTACCGTAACAATTTTTTATATTTTCGTTTGCTGTATTTTTGGGTTTAGAATTTTTTCTGGAGTATATTCATTACAATTTTCAAGCGAAAGTAAGATTAGTTTAGAACACATTTATAACGACTATATTTTGACAAAAAAAAAACAATTTGTAATATGTGCAAATGGTGTAAAACAACGTCGAAAGTGAAACGTCACATAAATCAGCTGGACCCTTGTCAGTCCGTGGTTCTCTTAGCCAGTAAATAACGGCATATGGTGCCTGCTACGAAACACCATTACCTACGAGTTTCGTAGCCACATGGCTAAAAGCGAATTCTTTGTTGAAAATATCTAATGTGAGTTCGTGACTGCTTCTAAGTGGAAAATAAATGAATATTATTTTATACCGAGTAAAAATCACAAACTCGCCGATTTTTATTTGAAATGGTAGACTCGTAGTCATAAACCAATGAATGGCAACTGTTATTACCACAATTATTTCAGTTATTCAGGTAATTAAAGTCCTACCTACTATCCTACTAATTCCTGCTAATATTATTATAAATGCGAAAATTTGTGAGGATGTATGGATGTCTAAATGTATGGATGTCTGATTGTTACTCTTTCACGCAAAAACTACTCAATGGATTTTGATGAAATTTACAATAATATAGCTTATACATCAGAATAACACATAGGCTATAATTTATAAAGATATCGTCTGAAAACTAAAGCTTTGCATACGCAAGGAATAAGTTACCCCAAGCGAAGCGAGGGCGGGTCACTAGTATTATATTATGGGAATAAACTTTGTTTTCAAGATGTACTTACCGTTAACGAAGTAATATTTTAAGTACCTACACATTAACGTAACATACATATAATAATTATTATTATGGTGTTGACAAATTGAACAAAAGACATTGTACGATGCAAATTTATTTATTTATTCTTAATTGTAACAACCTTAAGCTAGGTTTACAAGGGGCGGACTTAATGCCTATTGGCATTCTCTATCAGTCAACCCATCAAATCAATATTTAGTAAATAATTGTTAGGCGATAAGATGACGTAGTTCAAGCAATAAACCTATCATCATATTGCCATAGACCTCATTTGTGTAACATAAATTTTCAGTAGAATATTAAGCACATAATATTCATACTAATCAGTAAAAAATGAATGAAACCAATATAATTATAAAAATATGGATAAACGAAGTACTTACATATACCTAAATGGTATGGATAACGTACTCACGTTAAAGTTACTGGCTTACATGGGTAAAAAACCCTCAAAAAATAACTAGCTAACGGCAAAGGGTTTTATGTCAAAATTTGCAAGGGCTACGATACCGCTGTGATCGACACATTGCTCTATTGATGGTCAGCTTACTCGCGTTTCTGTCGATACAGAGAATAGAACCAAAGAAGCTATAATTTGACACAACAGGCCAATAATCTTCTTTATATTTATGAAAAGGATGTCGACCATTTTCGTCGTAAAGTTTTTTAATTTTAATTTATTGTTTAGGAACACAATTTACGCAAGTGGTAAAAGCTAGTTAATTTATAATTACCACATCATTTTTGCTCTGCACTGAATTATTATTTGTGAATAGGGGGTTATTTTAGTTACATTCTTATCATATTAAATGTTACCCATTGCTGTTCTATATTATGTAAAGTTTACATTTCTCTATAATGATTAATGTATGTATGCATGTTTGTATGTATGTATGTTTCTTTGTTAGTTTCGGTTCACCATGAAGATCCACGCAGCAGCCGTTGCCTGCGCTCCACGCTGCTACGGCGGCACCCCGCTGCCCTCATTCAAACATTACTTATACTTCCTCTTTGCTCCTACGCTTATTTACAAAGATGAATATCCCAGGTATGGTATTAGAGTAAAATATTACAAATGGATCATTATTATCACTTTGAATCGTAAAACATCTGTTTTTTTAATAGCCAACAAACGGACGTACGATAATCCCTTGCACAAGTTAGGCGTTTTCAAAAGCGCGTTTCAAGAGCTACGAGTAAGAGATCCAATATATTGTATGTGTATTTGGTAACGCGCATTGATATCCAAAAGCGCACGTTATGAAACGCCTAATGTGTGCACGGGGCAAATCTAAAGGTGAGAGATTAACGCCGGCTCTCCACGTATATTCAATATTGTCGTACTGATGAACAATATTTAGTGTCAAAAATAAATAATGTAAAGTAATATATAATAGTCTATGAAGTTGCAAATAAATTTATTGATTGCTTTGAAACTGAGCGACTTCAATTAAATAACCTCAGATTCTTCCTAATTCACAACAGAAAATAACTTTTACTTTGTGAGGAATAACTTTTACTTTGTGAAATCGTGCGAGCCACTTTGTAATGTAACTTTTTACTAACGTTTCTTACTGCAATTCCAAGTCTTTCCATATACTTTTTCAAGGATTATTATAACTTTTTTAATTTCAAAGACGCGCCGCCAAGTTTCTTGATTTTGTAGACTGTATTATTTTTCGCTGCTGCTATCAAAGAAAACTTTTATGCTCGATTGCACCAGCAGAGTAGCCATTCAGTTGTCTGTAAATGACATTAATTAGTAATTCGGTTATAAACCAAATTCCCTTAAGGGGATAAACTAAGACTTTTTATTTGTTCTATGGATTCTCTTGAAACTTTGTATATACATCGGTGAGGAACCTACACAGTGACACAAGTAATGAGAGAAAGGTATATGTAATAGCACATCCGATTCGAACAAAGTTCATTTCGCCTTAATATTAACTTTAATAAAATATGCACGATGACATAATTAATGTACCCAAACAAAAGAAATATGCCAAACATTATTCCTAATTAAAAAACTGTAAAAACTCAATTTATGACCTTAAGGCCAACATTGATGACTTGTTGCCGTTTCGTTTACGTTGATTTCTTGAAACCGACTAACTAAGATATATTTTTTTTAATTAAGAGAAGCTTACAAAAGTTATTATAATGATTTAAACACTGCGTAACTTTAAGAATTTGGTTTACTATTGACAACACTAATTGTAACTGTGTCACAGTTTGGATGGCAATTCTCGAAATAATAATAAATAGGTTTTGCGTTACTTTTGTTGTCAACATCAATGCCTTCAATATACCCTCAGCTGAAATACGAGACTTTGAAAGGAAGGGACACACTTCTGTATCCTTATCTTTCCAAACACAAACTTTTCCCTGCTAGCTTTTGTAAAATTATTCCTTCCCACGTATTCGAATCGTAACAAATATTTGGAAATACCAGGAATTTGTATTTATATGTTAATAAATCGTATGATATTATTATATTCGTTTCCAATATTTATTTGTATGCAGTGATGGTTTAAATACTTTCAGAACGAAGAAAATAAGGTGGATTGCGGTACTATTTCACTTTTTGGAGGTTGGCGCTATAATAATGTACAATAGTTTCCTATGGGAACGATTTATTTTGCCGTTGTGGTCGGACTACGGCAAGGAACCGCAGGTAACTGTTCCAACTTATAATATCCGTTCAAAAGCAGTAACTTCGGTAAGTAAAAATAAAGTCAAATGCGCACTGCAGTGCAATTTAGTCATTCAAGGCGAAGACCGGATTGACAGAGTGCTAACTTGAATACTTCATATTTTTCCTTTCCTTCCTTCATCATTTCCAAAACCAGCTTACAATATAAGACCGAATATTATTCGGTCTGATGACGCGTCGGACGTCTTTGGAATATTTGGCGTCTATTATGAATGGCGTATGTTTATTATGGCGTCTATACCTTATGTATGTCTTATACCTTATGTAAAAGTAGGAATACATATGTATATCTATATCTGTTCTTGACTTTTTCACGTTTTATGTTTTCAGGTGGAAGCTGGAACTGTAGTTCGAGGAATGTTTTCATGCGTGCTGCCTGGAGTCATATCCTTCCTGTGTGGATTCTACTGCTTGCTGCACGCCTGGCATAACGCTTTTGCTGAGATGCTGACATTCGCGGACCGGCTTTTCTACGAGGTAATTATATGTGCCAGAAAAACCACAAACATATGCTAAATCTGTATGATAATGCTGTAGAGTACTTAATTTGATGTCATTTAAAACGCAAACTGTTTTATAAAATCTGATTTACGACTCGTAAAGGGCTAACTTCGGCGTTAATTAAAGGTAGGTATTAAAACTGGAACCCTACATAATTTAGCACACTGCGGTTTATTTTCATGCCTACTTTGGTACTTAAAATTAAAACTGTAATACCGTAATTACTTAATACTTACCTATATGAAGAAGAAGAATAAGGAACATTTATTTCGTCACTTACACTTCGAGCGTTCAGTTGGTATCAGATAATTTTACTTTGCATTTAAGTATTCAACATTGCAGCTGCAAAATTATTAACTTGATTAAAATGGGTTGAACTCAGAATATGGCGCGAAATAACCAGAACGTTTCAGTGCGCAGGATAGATATATTGATACCTATGATAGATAAGTATGTGAAGTCATTACGTACATAATTATTTAGGTAGATGAAATTTGTCAATGGGATTAACCCAGTTAGTACCAAAATACAAAAACATTTCGGACCGATTTTCCTTATTTCGTAATTAGGTACGCACGCAACTGTGTTTACTGATCAGATCTGTAATCATAATGCTGGCAGGCCAAAAAATCAATTTCTCTTAAAACATGCTTTATTAAGCCGAAATAGCTATAAAGCTCCTGTAACTCACTTACCGGTTTTTTATATATACCTATTACTAGCTGACCCCGCGAACGTACCGCCATATATATTTTTCGTACAAAAATACAAAAAGCGCGATTTAAATTGAGGGGTGGAAGTAGGGAAGTTAAAATTTGGGATTATGTGTATTTTTTTATGCCACACCCTTAGAATAATTACACTATAGAAACGAAGTCCACCCGGCCGTTTTGAAGCACCTTAATTGGAGTCAGAAATTACTCCAAACACCGGGCAGTTCATGTCAACGGAAAACGTCTCGCGAAAAAAAAGAATTATGACGATTTGTCCAGTTAAATTGTGTCACAAAATATCTGAAAAGCTATTTATGTATTATTGCTAAAACATATTATGATTATCCGCAGCCGAATCATTCCCCGCTTTCGGGAAAGTTTCGGTTTAGTGCTTCACTTTAGACAGAGCGCTTGTATGAAGACTGTCTTTCTATACTGTTATTATTCTAAGGCCACACCATAAAAAATTATCCAAAAAATAATGTGTCCAAAAAATGAAAAAAAATATTAGGGTGGACAACATTTAGGGGTATGAAAAATAGATGTTGGCCAATTCTCAGACCTACTCGATATGCTCACAAAATTTCATGAGAATTGGTCGAGTCGTTTCGGAGGAGTATGGTAACTAACATTGTGACACGAGAATTTTACCTATATATACCTAAGATGTTTAATGCTTGACAAGAATATAACTGGTATCAATGAAATCGACAACAGAACTCAAGCTCGAAACAGCTTTTAGGACTATTATTTATATTATTTGATAATCGTATATTTATTTTGTTTAAAGTATAATTGTAGTAGTATTGTTTAAAATCATGACTTTAGTGACAGTTTTTTGCGACAAAAATCAATATTCCACAGCTTTATGCTATTCCGGTGTTGTGTAGGTACCTATATTTACCCTATGTTAAATAAATAAGCTTATTGAGGTAACCTACGTACAGGTGAGCATAATTATTTCAACAGCTGCTTAAATCATCTTGACGGATTAATTAGGTACCTAAATAATAAAGTAACCTTGACCCAGAATGGAGGTCAATGGAGGTCTCGACCTGGCTAAAGTGGAATTTGCGTTTCCGTTGCATTAGATACACCGAATTAAACAACTTCGAGCGAGTTCTTGAGGCGAAATGTTTTGATCGTTTCCATACCTCGGAGGGTATGTTAGACCATCGACCCGATAGTAAAATTATCGTTGGACAATGGACAACAGCCGGCGTATCGTTGCAGTGAGGGTGTGATAGCGCAGGGGCTTGAAAGTTGTCTCTGGAACGTAAAATCCTGTGTTCAAATCCTGTACACACTTCTAAATTTCAATGTTGAGTGTTATGTGCGTATTAAAATTATTTAGCGCTTGCTTCGGTGAAAGAAAACATTGTGAAACCTGCACACCTAAAAGTTCTACATGGTGTTCTTTAAGAGTGTGAGGTCTGACAAATCGCCCATGGCCAGCGTAGGTCTATGAACTTTGACCTAACCGTTTACTTCAAGTAGTAGTTAAAAAACAAGTAGGTACCTACCCAGACATTGTGAGAATACACCCGAGCCCGGCAATGGGACAGTTAAGCAGCCATAAACAGCGTCGGAGTCCTAAAACACTCCCCATACCCGGGTAGACCACTAATCTGTACTAGAGTAGTTTGATGTAATGTTCCTAACCTCTCATGCGAGGAGAGACCCCTATAGTCGGCCGATAATAGCTTATAGCCATAAGTTCCGGCGTACGGCTATTATACCTACTTTAAACTTTGTGTGATGTGTATTTAAATGGAAATAGCAAATTAGCATTGAATTCACAGCGTAATAAAATACCAAATTAAGCTTATGAATAACTACAATCAGCGTCAAACTCGATTATTTGTGTGAAAACAAGTTTGTAAACAACGTCCACAGGCTTAATAATTTTAATACCACCTTTTCGTCATGTGACATGTAAATATTTGATGACCCTGTAACCCAGTTCGTTACGAGTCCGTCTGCCGAAAATGTTTGATCCCCAGTTTGAGGACACACTTTTTACATTACATTTACATTTATTAAAAAGTACAAAAAACTTGTCTATTGTTTGTCTAAAGCAACTTACGTTTGATTCCAGGATTGGTGGACAACATCCCAATTCTCGAAGTATTATCGAGCATGGAATAGGGTTGTACACTCGTGGCTACGAAATCACATATATCAACCAATTGCACCGTACGCTGGTCGAGCCCTCACGACCCTGCTGGTATTTTTTGTACGTAACTTTGAAAGAGTCGTTAAATCTAACGTTACATAATTATACACACATATAAAGATATAAATTAAAAAAAAAACACTCTCGTCCATACATCAAGAAGCATCTTTTTATTTATAAAACGAAAACAACAAGGGTAAAATTTCAAAAGAATGTTAGGTTTTAGGCTAAATAAAACCATTGGCCATAAAAAAATGTAAAGACAACATCCGTAAAGAACCATGGAAAGGAGAAAAAACAAGGAGAAAAAACCATGGTGAGAAAAAACTACATGCTGACTATCTTAAGGAGTGCGCACATTACACCAACTCGACGTCAACTCCACTCCGACTCCACTCCGTTTCAACTCCGACGTTCCGTTCCGCGATCAACGCTTCATCGACGTCAACTCGACTCCGTCTCCACTCCGTTTCAACTCCGACGTTCAGTTCTAGGTACATTACGTCATTGTGTCGGTCGACGCGTGGACTACTTGTCTACGGTGAGTCGTCAACGCAACGTCGACGCGTTGGTCTCGAAACGGAACGGTTATGGGTGTAGGGCGAGCAGTACAGGGCTTTTAAGTATAAGTTCGAAATTCAACCTTACCTTCAAAGATATAAAGCTCTTAATTGAATATTAGCTTTGTCAAGGTTTTAGTCGCGTTGGCGTCGGTCGGTCGTGGAGTCGTTGTAATGTGCGCACTCCTTTAATCTGAGGAGCTAATGTCACAATTAGCAGCCCTTAATTCATAGAAATAAAAATAAGTAAACCTATTACCTTATTAATTTGCCCCTCTATTTGAAGGTATCGGCAGTGGCCCACGAGGTGATATTGGCGCTGTCGTTCGGATTCTTCTACCCGGTTCTGCTAACAGAATTCGGCGTACTAGGGTTGCTGTTGCTGCCGCTCACGGCCAAGAGCGGTCTCCGCTTCCCAAATGCCTTCAACTTATTCATGTGGCTGGCATTTTTCGTCGGAAATGGTAACAACAAAAACTTACTACTACTTTTAACGAAATAAAACTACGAATACTAACTTAGTCTGCAATAAAACTGCTAATAGATAAAATAATGTGAACCCTTGTAAAGCCGTATTTTTTAAAGAGTTCCATAGGTAATTAAGTACCTAAAAGATATCAATAACAGGACACTAAGTATTACTAAAACTCCGTTGTTCGGCGGTTCGTCCATTAAGGTCTGCCACAGCTTACCACAGGGCTTTGCTCTTGAACCGTCTTGTTCACAGAAGATGCATTACTGTGGCCGCTACAACAAATAGTTAAAATAAAAGAAAGTCAAAAATTAAAGGTGGACCATTATAAGAATTACATAATTATTATCTAAGTACCTATTAAAAACTTAACACTCTTCCCCTAGATGTCGCCAGTAGTAGCGTAACGCGATAAAGTTATGGACCCAACGCGTTTAAATACCTAACCGTACTTTTCTACACAAGCTAATAATTATTTTTAATTAAATACATAGGTACTTAGTTATATAAAATTGCACGGTGCAGGAGTATGGAACCCTTCGCAAGCAATTCCGACTCGCACATGGCCGATATTTTGGCTAACAGTTACAAATTGATAAGATAGGAACCTAATCTATACTATACCTATCTAAATACTTAGATATTTCATCGATAAGCTACATCATTTATATTTTCAAAGACTGTTCGTCTTAAGTAAATATTGACAGCAAGTTTTATTGAAAATAGGTATTTTACTTATGTATCTTACCATGCACTGACAAATAATATTTTAGCTACAAAAGGTTTAAAATATGGATAATATTTCTTGAATGACAAGTAGGTACTTGAATAATAATTTATGTATTCTTTACAAAAGTAATAATCGATTGATGTCTATACCCGTTGATCGGTGGAGGACAGCTGATTCTACCTGAGAAAAATTATGTGGGCCTTTATTAACGTAGTAAATAGATCCCAAAACAATATTTTTTTGAAGTTGTCTCTTGGTTCGTAGGTGCGTATGTGCCTCAAAAACGGCATACTTAACCGATTTGAATGCAAGTTACATTGCAGTAACGTTGAGGTAACATTAAGCGTTTTATTTCGAGCGGATTATAAATAAAAATTATAGGCACCTACATAAATTTAAATACACCAGTAATAAATGGTTCAAAATTGTTACGTGTGCGGACACTAATTACCTACATTGATTTACAGAAGCGAAAAGAGGAAGTTCAGTAATAAATAAACGCAATACAGTGGCGTACACCCTCGAATCCTGCACAAGGATTTCCTGTGCTGCGGTTGGCATGGCTATGCAAAAAATGAGTCATTACAAACAACCATCAAGACCCAATTATCATTAGTCTGTTCCTTATGCCTATCTGAGCCGGTAATAAAACGCTAGAGCCTTTATACGATAGGCAGACTCACTGAGCTATAAATCGTCTAGTTAGGTATGAGGAACAGCAAAAACATGTTCGGTTATTGCGTTACTTCATATCAATTCATATCTGGCCTTTTATAAAACCATGACTAATTTTAAGTATTCGTCACATAATTAAATGATACATTTATCCTTATGAGCAAGTATAGGTACTTAACAGAAAAAACAATATACGATAGTATAGTAGGTATTTACAACTAAGTACCTAATGCCTTATAAGTTAGGTACAGTTATTTCAGGTTTAATTTTGTATGTAGGTAAAGTGTTGTAACCACATTACGTCTGTACCTACCTGAAAGATATAATTATGAAAAAACTTTTATTGGAGGAACCCAAAACTATGATTGTTACATTTTTTGTCTGTACGTTTACGCGCATTATTCATGGAAACTGCTTAACCGACTTTTTGGGTACGGTTTTCACTTATATATTGTGTAAGCTTCACTTGTTTTACTTCAATAAGTTCATAAATAAAATTCGAGTGTGTACTTTGGAACAATTTCCCGAAACGAAGCTAGTGTTTATTAGTGCATTCATATAATTATTTATTTTACTTTTGATGTTCTTTCAGGACTTTTGTGGAGTTTGTATGCCATGGAATACTTCGCTCGCAAAAACTGCCCACCATCGGAATACGACAGCTTTTTCATTCCCAAGTCTTGGTCTTGCCCTGAAATTGTTTTGAAACCCAACTGGACTTTTGAAAACCCTTTTGACATTATTTTCTCAAACACTATTAAGGAATAATGTGCAAGAATGTTCTTATATACAGATTACACTATTTTGTAAATAAACCGAGCGTAACAGACATGTAAAACTGAACTGAATTTATTTTCTAATGATATTTTTATCGGTACATAATGTATCAACATGTTTAATTATGTGTATAATATACCTTAAGGCTAATTAAGTTTCTCGTTATACAAGTTGAAATAAAAACACATTAAATCTAATATGAATTTTATTTCCATTACATAAAAATCTTGTTACACTTATAAAAATTAACATAAAATAGTACACTTATAAGAAACTAGCGAACCGCCCTCGCTTCGCTTCGGGAAACTAATTCCTTCGGTCCATACAAACTTTCAACCTCTATTTCACCCTCTTCATCCCTTTTTTTCGCAATAAAAGGTAGCCTATGTCCTTTCTCAGGGTCTAAAGATTGTCTGTGCCAAATTTCATCAAAATCGGTTGAGAGGTTTAAGCGGGAAAGCGTAACAGACAGACAGACAGACAGACAGACAGACAGACAGACAGACAGACAGAGTTACTTTCGCATTTATAATATTAGTAGGGATTAACGTAAAATTTACACGAATAAACTTACCTAAGTATTCATGTCGAATTGAAATGTATGTAGAACATGAAGTCTTCTTTGTACCTACTCGATAACAGATTAATCTCATATAATATGGCGTGTTAAACATCATTACATGAATAAATTTAGAATAACATTTGGCAATTAGGTATTGGTACCAGGATAAAATTTATCTTCATACTCGCTTTCAATTTAACAAGTCTATACACACATACTATGAATATTTAGCACATAAAAGATAATATAATGATATACAAAAAGTAGGACTAAGGGGTAAAATTATATAAAAGTGTAACACATTCAGGAAACGTATTAATATAGACAAGTATGTATTTGTATTGTAAACCAATATATATCTGCATTAATTCGCTATCTGAATCAATTCAGTAGGAATGTCTATTCCAAATATAATACTCCATACCATAATTACAGGATTAATATAACAAAAGTCAAATACCAAAATCCAAATTTCACTATTTATACTACGAATATATCATGAAGAACGTAATAAAATGTCATAGAATCATCTTTTGAAATAACTACAACGCACCAGTATGCTTAGTGTGACTTTGTTATGGACACAAATCACAATGCCAGATGTTAATATTAACATTAAAAATTATCATTAATAATTAATCAAAAATTTCCGCTAAAATTGTATGTCAATTTCATAATATAATATACCTATTATGTAGTTCAAAAACACCAAAATAACCATAAAAAATTATTGACAAATACCCTATGCAAATAGAATTCTGAAATCGGTTCTTCTTGGGTTAGGGAATATTTCTGTATAAATAAGTACATATTTATATATTTTGAAACAATGTGCTCAGAAGTTTCTCTACCCATTTTTCCTGTATAGTAAAGAACCTTTAGCTAGGTGGTAGACAAGAAAACCGACATTCATATATTGTATCAGTATTACCTATGTCATTGAATTTAGTTAATAATTTGATGGTGCTCTATTTTTGGGACCAAACACCTGTTGATGCTGGTATATACTGTACATAGAAATAATATTCCTGTTTCCTTTGTGACGACTTTGGGACGACGTCGGCGTATACCAACAACCATACTTTGACCTGGCAGATTGTTGCAAAATATACTGATACTAACTTAATTACATGACATATTGTAGGTATTTAACATTAAAGTATCAAGAGCGGAGTTCACACTAAGCTTACAGATATAGACTTTATAATATAACTTTTTTAACTCTGAACAGAATCTATATAATCTTCACAGCCTTACTGACTACAACTATATACTACGAATTGACGTATCTAAATTTTGTGAAGAATTGGACAATAACATCAATGTAAAAAAATGTGGTAGGTATAATATATTAAAAAATCGTGTCGAATTAATTAAAGTTTCATTTTTCATCCGTTGGAATATCCTGATCCGATAGTTGCTAATTTAAACAGCGGGTGTACGATCCAGTTCTTTAAAGAGGGAAGTTGACATCCTGTAAAACATAACCTTATTTATCACAACTTCACAGACACAGGATGTTGCAAAAATGTTTCTGGCAAAAACGTGATAAGACGGATTGTGATTAAACTAATCAAATAGCAGTAAAATTAAGCTGTATAATTTTAATGTTATTATTTTTGTTGATTATGCATAATAATAATTGCCTTTTTTTATTAAATTGCTCTCAAGCGAGCAGACAAGCCACATGATGGTAAGTGGTCAGAATCGCCCATGCACATGGACACCATTACTGATGCATTGTCAGGAAAGAAAGAACAGAGAAGAAGGAAGAAACTTGCTCTCAAGCCGCAACCGAAACACTACACATCATTTGGTGGGTGTCTCAAGCAAGAGTTTGGAAGCTAGTCAGACGAGCTTCACTGAAGGATTATAAATACCAATAACAATATAATAAGAATATAATCATAGTCAGTCAATTCATAATAATTCATACGGGCCAACTTTTGTCGCCTCCTATAACATGACCAGCTGGCGCTTTTGCGGCCAGTATTCGAAGGCAGCCAAATAGGGCCAATAATTTGGTCTACTAATGTGACAAACATAGTGCAGATTAATTGGTTTGAATATTTGGGACTCCCAAAAAAGAGGGGCCTGAGTTCTATTCCTGCACACACCTTTAATTTCCTAAATGATGTGTGCATATTACAATTTAATTATCAGTTGTTTTGGTGCAGGAGAATATTGTGAGGAAACCTGCACACCTGAGAGTTCACCATAATATTCTCAATGGTGTGTGGAATCCGCCTATTTGCACCTGGCCAGCATGACAGACTATGGCCCTTGCCCAGCAGTAACACAGTTATGGGTCATTATGTTGAACAGTATTAAGGCCCTAGAATTCAATTCCCAGGTAATGCAAGCTTATCCAAATTCATATTATTCATATTTAAAGCATTTAATTTAGTTATATGAAACATCCATCCAGTTTGACTACCAGGCAGGAGAGATATTTATATGACAGATAAATGCTTATTCTCGAATCCATGGGTGAGAATAGTAGTGTTATCAATATTGTCCATGCACTTACTCCTAACAGAGATTACAACATGAATTACGTACCCTAAGCATTTATTACTACTTATTAACATTATGATATTATATGGAAAATACTTACTTGCTTATCATGTGTTTGTAGATGTAATATGGAATTATTGTTATGTTTACAACAGATGGGCTGTCATCGATGACTTTTGATATCTCCTTGTCCTTCATGCCCACCACATTGATTGTATTCACCTCCAATATCTGATGATCAGTGAGGAGTCCATTGCGAGCAGCTGAAGAATCTTTCACCAATCCAACAATATTTCCATTTTTAAATTGGAATCCAACATGACCAACTGAATCTTTATGAAGTGTGACGGTTCTTTCAAAAGGCCTAAAACGAAAACCAAATTATATTAGTTAGCGATAAATACATGGATATCTCATTGTCACCAACACAAGCATCATGGTGGATTATACTCCAGGCCTGCTCAGTTATGAGCTGACAGACGCGTCCGGTAATGGAACATAAATAACAACAATAATATAATAAAGGAAGTAAATTAGAAAAAATGATTTAGTTAACTAGGTGTGCCTCAAAAGCAAATAAACCAACAACACAAACACGCTGTGATTAAAATCTCACATCGAATAATATTCATTAAATATTATCTACTTTTAGTATTACTCACATGTCATGTTTATGGGTATAATGTTGTTTATGTTTACTGATGATTGTTGATTGTTTACTGCTTATTCAGTTTGGTTGCACAGACATTGTATGTAAAATATATCGTATAATGGGTTGGTACCCCAGGTGTATTAGATTCCTTCCTTTTTGGCCCGCAATGGATCCGTCATGCCTTTATGTGTGCCTTTGCCATGCGTCGCTGATGTGCATGACTTGTATACTTTATGTATACTACGGTATACATACATTGAATTGTATACTACTTTATCAGCTATTTACATAAAAATAAAGAAAAAAATGACTTTTCACATTACCTGTCACGAACAGCCATATAAATGCCATTAACGGGGGCCTTCTTCAGTAAACCATGACACTGATCCATAGTCATACCAGCAAGAGCAACATTGTTTATCTCCAAAATCTGGTCTCCAAATCTAAGACCAGCAAGAGCAGCAGGGCTGCCAGCGGCAACATAGCACACAAACACTCCATTGTTTACCGAGTGGAGCCTCAATCCACATTTTCCATCCCTATCCTTGCATAGCACCACTTGTCTGATTGCCTGGGTCACAGTAGCTTTGGCCAAAGTTTTAGATTCAGCTGATAAAGGAGCCACAAGATTGCTTACTGTCCCATTAGGCTGCACCTACAAAACAACAAATTTCTAGGCATAAAAACCAGTAATTATAAAATATGATGCAATATTATCACGGCCAGCTCTCATTATACTTTTGCAATGATATTACTGATCAGCGCTAAACATTTACTATCAGGTTATAGTTGGAATCCAATTTTTTTCTTGATCAAGTGTACAGTATTTTACTTAGTTATTTATTTGAAAGAAATTGAAGAGAGGTTCGATTACCAAGACAGAGAACCTGATATCCTGCTTCAAGAAGTTGAAACAGCTATTGCACGCTTAAAACCGAAAGCTAGTGGTGGAGACGGAATAACTTCCCACATGATAAAGAGTCTGGGACCACAGGGTGTTGAGATCTTCCATTCAATATGCCAAAAAGTTTGGAGAACGGGACAGTGGCCGATAGATTGGATGGAATCAATTGTTATACCCTTGCACAAGAAGGGTTCCACACGTAAATGTGAAAATTACCGCACCATCTCCCTAACATCACACGCAAGCAAGATACTATTGCATATAATTAATAAAAGACTTGAATATTATATTACCGGACTCATCGCGAAGGAGCAAGCAGGATTTGTCAAAGGTAGAGGCACACGGGAACAGATATTGAACATGAGACAGCTTATCGAAAAAAGTAGAGAGTTTAATATACCGATGGCCCTCTGCTTCATTGACTACGCCAAAGCCTTTGATTGTATCAACTGGAAAAAGATGTTTCAAGTCATGAAAGAGATGGGCATACCTGATCATCTAACCTTTCTTGTTCAGAATCTTTATCTAGAAGGTCATTCGAAGATTCTAGTTGATAATACCGAATCTCAGCCATTTAGGACAGAAAGAGGAGTCAGACAGGGGTGTATACTATCCCCCCAACTGTTTAACCTAATTGGAGAACACATCATGCGTAGAGTTTTGGATGACTGGGAAGGGGGTATCCGTGTAGGTGGACATCTCATAAACAACCTACGATTTGCAGATGACACCACCATTATAGGCGTTAATGAAAAGGAACTTGCCGAACTTCTGCAAAGAGTTGAAATCATAAGCGCAGAATACGGACTACGAATCAACCGAAGCAAGACTAAGCTGATGTTCGTCGACCGAGCTAACACACTCCAAAGAACTTACGAATTACAAGATCTCGATTCGGTGGATCAGTTTGTGTATCTCGGTTCAATGATCACCAGTGATGGAGATTGTGAACGCGAGGTAATTCGTAGAGCGCAAATGGCAAAGGCAGCAGTAAAACGGTTGGAGAGGATATGGAGAAACAGAGGGATCAGCAAAAGAGTTAAAGTAAAGCTTATGCGCACCCTAGTTTTCTCTATCTTTCTATATGCTTCCGAAACCTGGACACTGAAGTCTCGCGTACGGAACAGGATAGATGCATTTGAGATGTGGTGTTGGCGTAAAATGTTGGGAATCTCATGGACAGCGCACCGCACCAATGTGTCTATATTGAATGAACTCAAGATCAAAACTCGGCTCTCTACTATATGTCTGCGTAGGGTTCTCAAGTACTTCGGTCACGTGGTACGGCGTGAACCGGACAACTTAGAAAAGCTGATAGTGGTCGGCTGCGTAGAAGGAAAGAGAAGTAGAGGGAGATCACCGACCCGCTGGACCGATACTGTAAAACAGGCGTGTAAAACCACCATTCACGCATCCATCCAACTTTCCCAGAACAGAGAAGCATGGAAGACATTAGTCGACAAAACCACTTGTGATGACCACGACCCTCAGTCATGAGGAAACGACGAAGAAGAAGATTTATTTGACAGAGTTAGCAAGGTATACAAGAAACAATATTACTTAAATGATTTAGTAATTAAGATAAAACCGTGCAATTACTAACCGTTTGCAATTGGTATTCCGGCATGTTGAGCGCGATGACACCTTGCGATAATTCGAGGCCCATATAATCCCCCAGTTCTGGATACATTTGAGCTCTGGACGGAGCTGGTGCCAAAGGCTGCGGTGGTGGAATGTTGGGCGGCTGAGGATAGGCGGGCGGGGCCTGCGACTGTGCCATTTGTGCCCGCGCCATGTTATCCACCTTCATATCCTCCAGCGAGGGATACAAAGACATTTTGACAAACTACAAACAATTGATAAAATAAATTAATAACACAGCCACGGTTGTTTATCAACAATGTGATAAATTAATTAAAGAAAACAGATATATTATGTACATCTTTGTACCACTTTGGTATCGAATAAAGATTTTGCAGTATGTAAAGTGAACAAAAAGTATATTGCACTTACAATTCTCGAATTACTATATGATGATAACGAAAAGCACGACTTCTAGCTTCTAGTACAAAACTACAAAAGCTACACGTACTTGACGTACTGCTACTGAGGCTAAATTATGACTCAACTGACTCGACTCAATTCAATAATAAACTCTAAACTGAGATTGGGAAATACCGCACAGCTCACATAGACACATACCCAACCAACTCAAACAAAAGTTATTGTAAATGTAAAGTAAATGTAATTGTAAATAAATGCAATTTTCCCCACTACACTAGGGAGGCTCGTTCTGTATAATCTGAATCTGTATCGATATACTTTGTATAGTTTGTATTTGTATGTGTATCCTGTGTATCATTAGTTTTGCAATTACATTACAATACATTAGTTTTGCAATTAGATGGTGATTCGAATTTCGATTATTTAGATTCTTAATGCACGAAGGATCTAAAATTAGATCCTTCGTAAATATTTAAATAAATATTTTTGTAAATATTTAAATAAATATTTTTGAATTTACCCATTTAAAAGGAATAAGTACATCCCCAGCTGTACATGCTTACAAACGTAAATATCATAAATTTAGATTGCCAATCTCTCTATCTCAATCTGCCTATTGTATTAATTAGATTGTAATTAATTATATAATTAATTATTTTGTATTATTTATTGGCTGCCATAAAAACTTCCGACACCTGAAGTGGCCACCAATCGCATTGAAGCAGCTTGTTAAACAAGCTATAGACCTTTTCAGTTGTGAGGAGAGATCCATGCCTTGTAGTGGGCCAGTGTAGTGACCCACTCACATTCAGGCTAAGATCTACTAAAATACTTGTGTTATTTAAAGGTGATGTAATAAATTCCAAATTATTTGAAAAATAAAAAGCTCAAAATAATATTAATTACTACCCCTCCTTTTGATTTAGAATGAATGTATTTAAAAGAAAAACTTTTAATTGCACATCAAAACTAGTTCGATGCACTAGATCGTATAAATTTTATAAAATCAATACAGAGCATTTCGATATCGATATAAAGTGATGGGATCGAACATCCCTATGACGAACCAAAGGTGTATTTTTTTTTACTAGGTCATTTTGAATGTAGTATAATTTTTTTACCAATGTTTTAAAATAATACATAATTCATTCAAAAAAGGTACACAATAATTAATGCAGTTTTAGTTTATTTTGTAGTAAGTTGGTCACGGCGCACGCGGGATACCTTACCTACGCTATTCTCAGTTACCTACCTGCATGTCTATTCTATGCTCAGTTAATATAATATTAGTCTATGCTTTTCACTATATTAAAAACCTGTGAAAGTTGTGCGAAAATATGTCAACACTGTCATGTAATTTTTATTTATTTTGATCTGTGCTGTCACTGTCATATCTGTATCTGTCATGTGTCATTGTTTCTTGTGTTATGTTCTCTAAGAAATTAAGAAATTAATTATTAATGAAATTGATTACATTTTCATTTTTTTTTTATCATTGATAACTATTTGATGTAACGAAAATTCCATGTTTGAAGTCTAGTTCTCTACTACTGTGTATAATTATCCTAATGAGCTCTTATCTAGTATGGAGCCAACTACAAACAAACAACGTACCCCAAGGTGATCTAAGATTTATATTATTTTGGTTTAACTTAGTGTGTCTGTTAGTTGGTAAATGATACCACAAAAAAGCCGATATGCTCTGCATTTTGTATTAATTATCATAGATTGTTAAATGTACATACTTCATTAGTTAGATACTGTGATGGAGATATAGGTATTGAAATTAATAGGTCTTAATTCAAAAGTTTTTGTTAATTTATTTGGTTGATGGCCTCACAATTGTGCTTAATCACTTAAGCCCAACTGCCGAAGTAAAATAGAAGAACAGTGGAATGGGTGCATTTATCAAGTACTTATGCAAAGTAATTATATTATCAGGAGGGCTGACTTGCACCCATTTATGACCAGCGTACAGCATACTCCACCACGTTGCTCCATTGACGATTGGTGGGCAGGTAATGGCCAACCTGTGTTACACGGTTATACTCAAGAATTTTTTGCCACTAGCGGTCACACATCTTACTATCAACCACAATTGCTATTTCTTAACTCAGTTAACTAAATATTTATGAAAGCCAGTTAGCTATCAACGCTTCTATGGAAAAAAAATTATAATATCTACATAATAAAAAGCTTACGATGACTGTCTGTGGGTCCATGTAGTCTGAACCTAGGAGGAAACTTTGAACAGTCATTCCTTATACAATGTGAAAAGCACTAAGAAAATAACTTATATTTAGGAAATAAAAATTTTTTTTTTTTTTTAAAAGAGGCTGAAATGGGTGGTTAATAATATAATTGTAATATGGTCCTATTGAACTGAATTACTAAAAACACATTTCAGAATTTTTGAAAATTCATAAATAAATGGTGGTAGAAGTTTGTATGTGTATAAAAATTATAACACTAAACTTTTAAATTTTAATGTCAACCTTTCTCTACAATGTGTCTTAAAATAATTTCTTTAATTTATGTAACATGTCTTTATTCTTCAATTATATCTGATTTCACTGTTACAATATTTGTATTAATTAATTTTTCAGTAAATGCAGAGAGTGGGAGCGTCAGAGGCGGAATAAGTTTAATGATGCTATTTCCAAATTGGGAGAGGTTGTAAAGGCAATTAATAAGGCCAATAGTTCTGGAGACAATGAAGCTGATAATATTCAATACCCCAAGATTGAAATAGTACAAAAAGCTATCATTTGTCTAACAAACTATGCACAAGAAAAGACACAGTTAAGTGAGTAAAATTTAATGTACACACAGTCTATAATTAGGGATGTCAGCGGCTCTATCCAACCTAACCTTCCTGTGCACATGGTCCGTGTGCAAAGTTATAGGTGTTTCACCACCTCCAATGCTTTCCTGTGAGTTGAATCTGAGTTGAACAGTGAAACTACACCTTAATAATCATTATCATTTTATTTGCATGCATAAGGTATACTTAATATAAGGTAGTACAGTCAATAGACATGCAAAAGTATGCTTATATAGTCGGCATTGATTCGTAAACTGGACATATTTAGTAAATATAATAAACTAAACTAGTAACTAACTAGTTTAAGAATGAATGAAAAGAATAAATATTATTTAGTCATACTTAGATTAACTGAAAGATTATTTAGGTTTAGCCAATCAATAATGGATACTAATATGATATTAATTTGCCAAAAAAATCAGTTGTCTGTAAAGTCGGTTTATGGACGTTTTACATGATACCGTCATAAAGAAACATTGATGAAAACACGTTGTCGTGTATTCAACATTTGTTATAAATAATTACTTCCGTTGAAGTGGGTGGGTGTTATTGTAAAAGTTCTTGAAGAAGCTCGCGTGGCGGCGTTCCAGTAGCAGAACTATTTTAACTGCTAGCTCTGACGTCAGCGGAACGGGAATCTTTCGTGCGCGCTGCCCATCAATTTATCACGTTTTTCACGTTATCACGTCAAAAGACCTGTTATTTTTATATAATCTATGTAGCTTAAGCGCCCATAATATTTATCATGAAAATGTAAACTAGGTACTTGACAGAATTGGCATAACAGTCATTATGTTACCAACAAATGAAACAACTAGGAAAATCTATTGATGTTCTTGTAAAAATTATGTCTACTATGAAGTAGAAACTTTCTTTAAAAAAATACATACAGATAAACAAATATAATTGAATGGTATTGAAATTGTTACATTTGCAGAAGCTGAAATCCTAGCTCTGGAAGTTAAATTAGAGGCTACCAAAAAATGCGATAGAAAAGATGCCAGCATTCAGGTTTCCATTACAGTAAATAAAAAAAATCAAAGTAAGTACACTGTTGCTCATTATTATTACTGTAGCTATCAGTCAATAATTTCAAGCGTTCGTTCACTGCCTCATTGAAAAGAAAGATTATTTTATTCAGTAAAATTAAATAATTACTCACTTAATATCCTTATTTCAGATGGAAAATTAATGAAAGTGTTAAAACTGCAAAAGTCTAAGCAGAAAACAAGTGACATAACTGTGAAAAATGTATGCGTTGATTGTAAAGCCGATAAACAAGTACCATTAGCCTCTTTACCAGATAAATCCTTACCAAAATTACCAAAACTTTTACCTCTAGCTAGTAATACTAAAAAGGGTAAGTACAATTTCAATATAAAGTAATAGGTACAATAATATTACTAATTTTAGGTCATACTGTTTTAATAATATTTATTTAATTTTCAGGACCAGAAAATACATTAGTAATGCTTCCAGCTACACCTTATATTTTTCCACAAAGACCATTATTATTCCCTACCGTACCACCAACAATTGTGTTAGTTGACACGAATCTACAGCCCATTAACAAAGCATCGCCAATCCCGATAATAAACAGGAACACTGACATTACAAAAACAACGATGGTTAATATTTTGCCTATATCTGCATACTCGAGGCCCTTGTCAGCAACAAAATCTAAGAAATATTCGAAACAAAAAATTGCTTCCAAAAAGGCAAAAAAAGTTAAACTAGAAGAGACTTTAGATAAACCAGCATCATCAACATCGTCAAACGTTGATGTAGCCAAAGAACATTCGAAGGAAGAATGTGCAAAAGATATTAATAAACAAAGCAGTGATGAAGATGAAAAAAGAAAAACAGATTCTACCCCTGACAAAAGCAATGAATTGATTAGTCAAGAAAAACCTAAACTAGTAGAAAATCTACTTCCTGCTATTGTTGAAAATGAGATTAAGACAAACGATACCAATATGGATGCAACCTCTAACAAAAGTAATATAGACTCGAAAATGGATGCTATATGCAAACCTTTAGAAAAATCAGTACTCACTGAAAAGGTTCCTTCGATGTCTACCACAGAAAAGCCTACAAATATTAAAAATCATACATTAAACTCAATAAAAACTGACAAAAATGCAATAGGTAAAGTAAGTCTAGTAGAAGAGAAAAGTAAAGACGCAAAAATGACAAATATTTTAGATGCCTCAATATGCGAAAATGTTGACGGTGGAAATGCTAGACTTGAATTGGCAGAAGAATTATTAGCGGCGTCACCGACTGCTGCTTTTCTTATGTCTTTTCCTCTTGTCAGTGGGAATCGTGCTGATAGTCCAGCAGAAGAAACGCCAACTCCTTCACATTCTAATCCAAAGGAAAGTAATCTGAGACGTCATGAAGTAACTTCACACGCTGGCCCATATTTTGAAAAACCTAATACACCAAGTAGCAAAGTAAAATCACCAATTAAAAACTCAAATCCAGCTATTGCAATGAATAAACCGGATCAACAAAAATACATAAACAATAATGTTGTAGGTAGTAAAGAGTCTGATACAAAAACAAGCAATTTGGCAGTTGTAACAAGTGCATCAAATGAAAATCCTTTCTTAAACTTACCAACGACCTCCCTTATCTCAACGAGCTGTCCGCTCACGGATTCTGCTTTTGGCATGGAATTTGATTGTAACATAAATAAAACTACTGCAAATCAGCCCACTAGCTATGTGAATAGTACGAATATTTTTTACAAAGGTGACCCTTTTAATACAGTAAAGAGTACTATTTACAGTACAAGTAGTATATCTTCTGGCCACGATTTTAACAGTCTCGGACTTTATCCTTGCGCTATGGAGAAATATACAACAAAAAGTAAAACGGACTTTAGCAATGTTGAAGACAATCTCATGAAAATTGGATCATCTAGATTAACTTATGATATTGATTTAGGCTGGTCCCATAAAGGTTTCGACTTTGTGAACTGCACAACTAATTCAAATACATTTACTAAAGATAATATACTAACCTCTGCAGTAACTACTTATTCCACATCTTACAATCCATTTAACCCAGAATTTCATGTACCACTTGTTACAACTACTAGTAAAAAAGATCATGTTAACAAACCAACTATGTCCTTCCCCGAACCTATAACAAGTTTGTATTCACAACCAACGAATCTGTGGACTGATGATGTTCCTATTTACAATACTCCAAATTTCCCCAAAAATTATACAACTAAGCAAAATTATCACCAGGATGTTCAGTCACAAACGAATGTACCTGTAAAAACAAGTTTACCAAAACATTATGAGGTAAAACATGCAACGGATAATAACTTAGGTGCTATCGCCAAACCGCTAAGTCTTACTGGACCACATCAAATGCCTGATACAAAGAAATCACCGAATAAAATGCATATAAATTGGATGACATCAGAAATCAGGCCAATGCAAAATAACTGTAATCAATCTCAAGCAGAAATAAAAAATAGCCATAAATTATCATACTCTCAAGTTAATCACACTACGAAGAAGCAAGATCATAATGATAGCAACTATTTTCCAATTAACATGCACAATTATCAAACGCAGCCTAACCAAGAGGAGTTTCAAGTATGGCCCACAGCCAGACCGGCAGGCACCACAGAAATAAGTATAGACCCTCCACCGATTAATTTACCAACTTTAGTAGGAGACTTGGCATTGGGACCTCATGACAAGAAAAAAACCGAAATGATAGGACAAAGAGTTCCGCAGGTTGAATTACCCAACTGTAGCAGTTTTCTCTCTGTTACTCAACTTATGAATAGATCTACTGATAATATGCCGTCTCGATATTATGGGTCGAATATTGAAGCACCGAAACCATTTCCAACTAAAAATGTTAGCAATGTAAGCGATTTACATAGAAAAGGCATGTCATCTCGTTTAGAAACTAACCTGCAACCTAGTTATATTTTAAACGACCCTAAACAAACAATAGGAACTTATGAAAATATGGCCCAATTTTCACAACCTAAAAGCAAACCGAATAAATCTGATAAAAGCACCAAACTTCAAAAGAATAACTATTCGGCTGAAGCTTTGTTACGAGGAGGGACGTGTAGCCAAAAAACTATTGATAACAACAGCATGAAATTTATGGCGCCGTCCCAAAAATATAACGATTTTAACATAGCACAAGATAGTAGTGTAGCACAAGTGTCACACTTCCCACCAATAATTGATTATTCTGACAATAATTATACTGGACAGCAATTTTCTGGAACTACTTTATATAATTCTACAACCAACACAATATCCAATTCTTTTTATACCAATTTCATGCCAGGAGGTACCAATCTTATGGCAGGAAATTATACCAGTGGACCATTTACAACTGACTTTATTGATTATAATCAATCAGCTGAGTGTACTTATACTAATCATAAATACGAAGAACTGAAAAAGAATAATTCTAATATATTCCAACAAGATAAATTGAGTTCAAGTTATAAGAGCACGAGGAGAGATTCTGCAGCCAAGCATAAACTGGAATGTTCTAAAAAGGAATCAAGCAAAAAATATCAAAGCAAAAGAGCTAAATTAAATAATGATGTGGAAGAATGGAACGACACCTCCCATCTGCTCTGGCAAAACAAGACACCGGTGAAACGACATTCAAATTTGATGTCTGAAGAAATACCTTTTCCTAATTATGTTGGCAATCAGATGCCCACTCAATATCAAGCAGATTTCTTCAATAGTCACTTGATGTCTTCAAATATGCAAAACATGGGTCATCATAACGCTACATCGTTAGCAGGTTTCCCGGTAACATCCCGGGCTAATTTCAACTTAAGCACAATATTCCCGGAAATAACTATGGTAATTTTATTTTAATATCATCATAATACTATGTTAGTTTTAATGTTATATTTATTTTATACTTGTTGTTACAGAAGGTGCAATAATATGGAACAAGAAGAGGTATAACAATTTCATTAATCGGTTATTATTGTATACGGCGTTACGTTTCTGTGATAATATTTATTAGATACGGTTTATGAATAACATTTTTATAATTATGATAAGACATGTGTAACATTTATGAAGTACATTCTTATTAAATTGGTTATGTTCATTATATATTTTTTATTTATCTCTCATAATTATTATTGTCAATATTGTCACAGGAGTAGGTACGGGTAAGGGATAGGAAAGGAATAGCGCTGGCTTCAATAGATGATGTTTTTATTCACTCCACAGGGTAACACTCGCGACACTGTACCGCAATACGACACTATTCACTTCACTTTACTGCTCTTCCTTATGTTTCTCTTCTTCTTCCCTTGTCCTCCTTCTGGATTCGCTTCCGAAACTGAACTACTCATGCCGTGTTTCAGATCGCCTTACAATCCCTAATTTGGAACAGCAACATACCAATATTTACTTTTTTTTAATCTCGATCCGTCGAGAACAATCTAAAAATTCTACTTTTAAATATTTTCTATACTGCTCGCAATTTTCTTTACTGTAGCTACTTTCTTTTCTATTTCGTCGAGAATTTTCTAGAAATTCCATCTTTAAATTTCTTTTATCCTGCTCGCACATATTCTTTCTGACATACACGTCGTATTTTGTCAACAGATGAATTTACGCAACAATTTCTATTGATTTATGCTTACGACAATACCTTTTGAGTTTCTAATTTTATGTAATTGATTCCTTTGCAATCAAATGTCCAGCACCATAAAGTATTAGAACAATACCGCCTCGTCGATGTTTTTATCCTGTCTTAGAATGCCGAATAGTCTTGTCTGTACGCTCGTGTGTTTGGTTAGATTTGGCGATTTCGTGGAGGGATTAGTGGCCAACCCAAATACCTATCGAAAGTTTTATACCCGCACCCGCGGAGGCTTTCGACACAAGTTAACAACTGTTATCTAAGGATAACAACCTGGACGGCTTTACGTGACTTCTGAAGCACGGAAATGATCCAACATTTTTTTGCTCCTAGCGGTCCTCCATCCGACTTCCGACCGCGCCCGCTGTTGCTTAACTCGGCCAATCACTTAGGAACGACGCAAGCCGCAAGGCTATGAGCGCTTCAAGACAGCTGTTAAGGTAGCTAACTGTAATTTTTTTTTGGTGGGTATGGCAACACTGTTTCCTGAATGTTGAATACCCGTTGAGTGTAGACAATACGACAATATGAGTAGGTAATTCTCGAAAAAGGCTTTGCATAATTATATGAGTATAATTATAACGTTATTTACTTATTTGTATATTTTGAGGCTCCTTAAAGTCAACATAATTCATTTGCAATTTCTGTTTATAAAACATTTATTATAATACTCGCCATTAACAATTTATAATCTGCAAGTAAGCTGCGATCTATCTAATGACGCATATCAAGTGTAGAAACCTTTGCAAGCAACATACATACATGCCAAGCTACTACGTGTTTACCTTGACCGTTCTTAGCTTACCTATGAAACCCATTCATACAGACATTCAGATGATAAAATTATTCAAATTTATATCAATAAAGTTTACATACATATTTATAAATTAACCAAAGTGATTTATAGTGCACTTGAAATTGGACATTAATTTATTCTGCTCTTTTACACTTGATAAAATACCTCACTCATAACAAGATTTTTTATGGAATTAAACGTAGGTATTGTCACAGCCGTGGGTAGGGGATGGGAAGAAATAAGGCCGGCTTCAATAGATGTTTTATTTTCACTGTAAAAGGGTAACACACGCGACACGGTACTATACACTTTACTGTACACTTTACTTCCCTTCACACTTCACTTCACACTCGCGACACTGTACTGTGAAACGGCACTTCACTATTCCTAATTCTTCTTCCCACTGGCGCGCTTCCCGACTCGCTACCAAGACTCGACTGACTCTGCCTTGGCCGGAATCGCCTTATATACCACCAATTTCAAACATTCCAAATTCAAAGGTTTTCTTTTAATTTAGCGTCGAAAACATTTTATAAATTCTATTTTCAAATTTTCTTTTTCTTTTATTTTTAATTTACGCGACACTGCCCCCTCTCAAGACATGATCGTCCCGATCATCGTTGCTTCCGTGATATCGTGCCAACCGATCCACATGTACGATCTTTGGAGGACTGCGAGGAGTACGCTGAATTCGGAGAGTGACGTCGTTGATCTTAGTCACAACTCTATAAGGCCCTTCCCAACTCGGTTGAAGCTTCGGAGACTTCCCTTTTCGTCTAACTGGGTTATGTAACCAGACCAGGGTTCCTTCTTCAAAGCTAGGACCGTTGGCCCGTCGGTCGTAGCGGGTTTTCATTCGTTCGCTGGCCTTATATCCTGCTTCTCTGATTTGCTCATACACGTCAACCATCTTGTTCCGTAGTTCGCTTGCGTAGTCAGTTATTTCTTTTGGTGTATCCGGTGGAGCACACGAGAGCAAATCGGCTGGCAGTCGCAGTTCTCTTCCAAAATTAGCATATGCCGGAGTGACTGTTGTGGTCTCATGAACCGCAGTCCTATAGGACATGAGAAACAGTGGAATATACTCGTCCCAGTTCTTCTGATGATTATCCACCACTTTTGCCAGATGCCGTTCCAACGTTTGATTAAATCTCTCAACCATTCCATCAGATTGGGGGTGATAAGGCGTCGTCCGAGTTTTATGTATTCCCATCACTTTACAAACTTCTTGAAATACTTGCGACTCAAAGTTACGTCCTTGATCACTATGCATCTCTAGTGGTACGCCAAATCTGCAGAACACCTCAGTAACAAGCTTCGTTGCCACGGTGATAGCCTCCTGATTGGGTAGTGCAAACGCTTCTGGCCATTTCGTGAAATAGTCCATCACTACCAAAATGTATCGATTTCCAGCATTCGTGACTGGAAACGGTCCAGCTATATCAAGAGCCACTCTTTCCCAAGGAACCCCAACATTATACAGCTTCATTGCACCCCTGCTTCTAGTCTGCGGTCCCTTAACGGCTGCACAACTCTGACACCGCCGACACCAGTCTTCCACATCGTCACGGCAATGCAACCAGTAGAAGCGTTCCTTGATTTTGGTGAGAGTTCTTCTTATTCCCAGGTGTCCTCCCGAAGAACCATCATGGTAAGTCTTCAACACCTCGTTTACTTTTGCTCTTGGAACAACCATCTGAAGATGACAATCTTTGCCTTTAGGAGTCTCCCACCTGCGGCAAAGCAATCCATTGTGGAGTACCAGGCTTTCCCACTGTGCCCAGAGACTCTTCGTGGCCGTACTGTACTTGGCCACTTCTGACCATTTCGGCTTAGGGGTTCCACTTTCCAGCCAGTCTAGGAGCGGTTGAAGGTCCTTATCATCCTTTTGGGCTCTTCTCATGGTGTCATTGCTCCAATTCGAATCGATAGAATCTGTTCGGATAAGTTGAACTTTTATTTCCTCTTTCTCCTCTTGCCGATTGCAATGCCTGCAGTCTTCAGAGCATGGTCTTCTGGACAGGGCGTCTGCGTTGCCATGAGTTCTTCCACCACGATGTTCAATCTCAAACTCATACTCCTGCAGTTGCTCCAGCCATCTGGCCACTTGTCCTTCGGGATTCCTGAATTCCAGCAACCATTTTAATGCGGCGTGATCCGTTCTTACTAAGAATTTACGACCGAGCAAATATTTCTTAAAATGTTGCAAGGTCTTTACGACAGCCAACAATTCCCTGCGAGTTACGCAGTAATTCCTTTCGGGCCTTAATAAAGATTTGCTGAAGTAGGCAATCACAACTTCCTGATCTCCTCTCTGTTGAGAAAGAACACCTCCAATTCCAGTGTTACTTGCATCAGTGTCCACGATAAATCTTCCCTCTGGGTCAGGATATCCGAGAATAGGTGATTCACATAGACACATTTTGAGATTCTGGAAAGCTTGCTTGCAGTCTTCGTCCCAAGAAAATGCTCGTTTCTCTTCTGTTAGGCGATGTAATGGCTTAGCTATGTCAGAAAAACCTTTGACAAAGCGTCGGTAGTATGAGCACAGACCTAGGAAGGCTCTCACTTGCGACTTATCCGTCGGCGTCGGCCAATCTTTAACGGCACTTATCTTGGATGGGTCAGTTGCAACACCTCGCTCCGATATAACATGTCCCAAGTAATCCACTTGACGTTGAAAGAATGAACACTTCTTCGGACTCAGCTTCAAATTTGCGCCCCGTAGCTTTGTGAACACACTTTCAAGTTTCTTGAGATGATCATCAAAATCACGCCCCATTATGATGATATCGTCTAAATAGACTAAGCAGGTTTCTCCCAGCAAACCTGCCAGCACATGTTCCATCAATCTCTCAAATGTAGCAGGCGCGTTGCATAATCCAAATGGCATGGTTTTGAACTGCCATAAGCCTTTTCCAGTCGAAAACGCAGTTTTTTCCTTGTCTTTGGAGTCCATTTCAACTTGCCAATATCCACTTTTCAGATCAAGGGTGGAAAACCACGTCATTCCACAAAGTGAATCCAGGGTGTCATTGATTCTGGGCAATGGATAACTGTCCTTTTTTGTTACATCATTCACTCGCCGATAGTCCACACGAAATCTGGTCGATCCATCTTTCTTCTTCACTAATACAATCGGTGAACACCATGGACTTGACGAAGGTTCTATAACGCCGTTTTTCCTCATCTCCAGAATCATGTCTTCAACTTCTTGCTCACGAGCAAACGGAACAGGTCGTGGTCTCTGTCGTATGGGTGCTATATTACCCGTATCAATTTTGTGTTTCACCAAATCAGTTCTGCCAATGTCTTGGTCGTTTTTCGAGAAAAGATCGGTATAACGGAATAGAAAATTTCTTGCTTTTATTAATTGCAGCTTAGTAAGATTATTTTTACATTCTTCCAAAAGCTTTGCCACATTTTCTTCTTGACTCGGAACTCTTCGCTGTTGTCCTTCTTCGCACTTCCTTAGCCAGACCACCTCATCACAGGTTCCGACAACCGTTCCCTTTTCCACTGTTTGTTCATCGTCATCAGGATTGAATACAGGTACCATCGTAACACAGCCGCTTCCCACTAAAGTCCTGGCCGGTATCCATGGTGAGCCCACGACTCCTCTCTCTATGATGGCACATCTTCGCTGTATTCCTCCATCGTTCTGCGGTAGTCTAACAGGAACTAATGTCTGAGATCTTGGTTTTAGGATGGTGTCCTTCAAACATAGCACTTTTCCGAAATTGCCCCCCTTCATTGGAATTTCATCATTTCCATGTTTTAGAACGCCTTGTTTCAAGTCGATGTTGCACTGATGATTTTGTAAAAAGTCCAAGCCAATAATGCAGTCATCGGATATGTTCGCTACAATGACTTTTTGCCAATAAAGTGTGTCACCAATCTTGATAGCCACAACTTTTTCACCTTGGGTTGAGACGCGCTGACCGGTAGCAGTCGTTAACGTGAGGCTTCCTTTCGTTCGAATGTACCGCCCTCCGATGTCCTTAAGTCTGAGGTTACTGATAACTGTACGCGAGGCACCCGTGTCCAACGTTAATTGGCAAGGTCGTCCGTTGATTGTTCCGTCTATCACAAGAGTGTTTCCATCATTCGTCTGTTTTACAACGATCTCTGGGGCTTTACTGCTAGCGGCCAGCGCACACCCCACTGCTCTGGCCTTCTCTAGTTTTCCTCCGGCTGATCCGACGTTGAAACCGCCGCATCCACCTGACGTCGGAAATTGGTACGCTCACGCTTAGGGCAAGTGCTACGTATATGACCCCGTTCTCCACATTCATAACATATGGGATTGTACGGTCGCCGTCTATTGTTATCCGCTGCTATAACCTCCCGCAGCCTCAGAGAACGCAAGTCATGTCGCACAGCTTCCACCTCAAGAGCATGAGCTACTGCTTCCTTCAAGGTGGCATGGTGTTCTAGTCGTACGGCGGCCCTGACCTCAGAATCCCGTATTCCGTCGATGAATACTTGCAGAAGCATATCCTCAACCACGGACGGCGACGACTGGTACGCTTTGCGTACCAGTCTCTCCACTTCAACGGACCATTGTTGTATGGTTTCGTTAACTCGTTGAATGCGATCCTTAAGCTGCGCTCGATATACATGCTCCAGGTGACTGTCGCCATATCTGGCGTCCAACGCGTTCACTAGCTCGTCGTAAGAGACCTCCTTTTTCCCACCAGCGAGTGCTTCCAACACGGAGAGAGCCTCGTCCCGTAGCGCTAGGATCAGCGCTGACTGCGCCTCCTGGTCACTCCAGCAGCTGGCTCTTTTGACTGTCTCCAGTTGAAGTTTGAAGGCAGCCCAAGAGGATTTTCCGTCATATGGAGGAACCTTCAGATTTCTACCGGAAGTTACTACGGACGTAGTTACGGAACCTCCGACCTCCAGGAGCTTCATTCGTTGATTTAGCTGTTGAAGCGTTCCCTTGACTTCCGCAACTTCTCCCTTGACTTCCGTAACTTCTCCCTTGACTTCTGTAACTTCTCCCTTGACTTCCGTAACTTCCTCTTCCACAACTTCTATCCTGGAGGCGTTGGCCCGGATCCCAGCCACCAGGTCCTTGCTCAGGCCGTCCTGGAGCTCCTGTAAACGCTCTTCCTGGCGGCGTGCTTCTTCCTCCCGGCGGCGTGCTTCTTCCTCCCGATGGCGCGCTTGCTCCTCCTGGCGGCGTGCTTCTTCCTCCTGGCGGCGTGCTTGCTCTTCCCGCATTGTACGCAGCTGCTCTTCCTGGCGGCGTGCTTGCTCTTCCTGCATTGTACGCAGCTGCTCCTCCTGGCGGCGTGCTTCTTCCTCCTGGCGGCGTGCTTGCTCTTCCTGCATTGTACGCAGCTGCTCCTCCTGGCGGCGTGCTTGCTCTTCCTGCATTGTACGCAGCTGCTCCTCCTGGCGGCGCGCTTGGTCCTCGTGGCGGCGAGCTTCTTCCTCCCGGTGGCGCGCTTGCTCCTCCTGCATTGCACGCAGCTGCTCCTCCTGGCGACGAGCTTGATCCTCCTGCAGTGCACGTACCTGCTCCTCTTGGCGGCGAGCTTGCTCCTGCATCATGGCAGTCATTTGCTGCAGGAGCGCACTCATGTCCATTGACGCAGGCGGTGAAACGGCCGGAGTCGCCATGGCGCCGTCTCCGGTGCTAGGCCCCTCTTGCGACTGTTCTTCTGCCGCTGCAGCTCCCGCTCTGGTGGTTACCCCTCTCTCGTTCCTTGGCACGATCGGCATCTTTCCCATCCACTTCTGACACCAGTTGTCACAGCCGTGGGTAGGGGATGGGAAGAAATAAGGCCGGCTTCAATAGATGTTTTATTTTCACTGTAAAAGGGTAACACACGCGACACGGTACTATACACTTTACTGTACACTTTACTTCCCTTCACACTTCACTTCACACTCGCGACACTGTACTGTGAAACGGCACTTCACTATTCCTAATTCTTCTTCCCACTGGCGCGCTTCCCGACTCGCTACCAAGACTCGACTGACTCTGCCTTGGCCGGAATCGCCTTATATACCACCAATTTCAAACATTCCAAATTCAAAGGTTTTCTTTTAATTTAGCGTCGAAAACATTTTATAAATTCTATTTTCAAATTTTCTTTTTCTTTTATTTTTAATTTACGCGACAGTATGATGTTAAATTATTAGTTCTAATTACCTAATTTAGTAATTCTAATAAAGTTTTACAAAATGTTATATTTTTATTATAACGCTACAAACTCTAACTTATAGCCCCACACTATAATTCCCTGTGTCGTGGGTGCCATGGACAACACACACACCCAGACACACATCATTCAAATTTCCGCCATGCTGGGAGTGGAACCCAGGACCCCTGTAACGGCGATCCGCCATGTTATGTGAGCCATTGCGCGATACGGGTCGTCAATTACTGTATCGTGTATAATTTATGTTTCTGTCAGTAAATCTTGTACCTAATTATATAGTACTACTAATATCACAAATCTGGAGTTATCGCTCCATCTAAGGAACCGACATAATATCAGTTTGGTATCTACCCCTATCCCATGAGGGCAGTTTTAATTATGCAAACGGTATTTTTATCTTCAGCAATCGTAACTTAATTATAAAGGCCCAAGAAATTTCTAGGGGCCCTTCCAATTAAACGTTAATGGTTTCTAATTTTCTAGTCATTAAGTGGGTATTGTACACTACACTTTAGAAAAAAATATTTTAAAAATAGCCCACTTAGATTTTTCCGGATTTAAGATAGTAAACGAGCATCTAGCACCACCATTCCGCTGACAACAGACAGAACAAGATTCAAATCAGGACTAAGATATATAGGATAAGATAGCGACGTATAAGGACCATCTCAGTCCTAAAGGGTAGCGACGCATCTGTGACCGAACTAGAACGAGACTCTTACTAAGGGTAAGCGTCCACAGGTCGGCATCGTACGCATCGGACGCATCGTATTTCACGGATCGTAGTATGCTTTGTATATAAAGTCACCCAAGTGCGTCCACTGATCCGTATTGTACGGATCGCACATCGGCAATGCCGACACTGATGCTCTGAGAGGCAACTTTTGCGATGCGTGCCAATGACGTCATACGGAATGCCGATCTGTGGACGCGCCCCGTGCGAATTGTTCTTCTCCGCTTTCCTCCATTTTCACAAACACATATGATCACCTCTCTCTCACATCATGCATCGGCAATCCGATCGCTGCCGATATAGTGGACGCAGTATGAAAAAATAATGCGGTTGATACATTGACATATGATATTACTATGGACGCACGGTCCGCGCTAAAAAATGTCAGAGCCAACTCAACAACAATACGCAAGTAGAACAACAATGCCCCGTTAGTCACTTTTTGACCGTGCTGTCAACTACACATCAATGATGCCGTATTGTATTTTGAAATCGTGTAAAAACTACGCAAGTAAAGTGAAAAAAGCCGATGGTATATCATATTTTCGGTAAGTAAAATATTGTTTTATCTTTTAAAGTATTGGTTTGCTACGAATACACACTATTTTATTTTAAATCGAATTAATTTCGTAAATAAATCTCAGAATCACTCAAAAGAATCAAAAATATATCTTTGTCTTTGTCTTCTCGCTATACAGACTGTAGTCAGAAAGAGATAAACATATCCATTACTTTAGTTTAAATTATTTTGCACGATTTCACGATTGCACAATAGTAAACGAATAAATGCAAGATATAGAACAAAAGTTTCCATAGAGTCGCTGTTGATGTTGTATAAATAGATTATGTTTAAATTTTTTTTAGTACAATAAAATATATTTCTTCTAGATTTCCTTTAGACCCAATACGTTGTTAAGCATGGAGAAGTATTATTGCTACATCGCGAGAGGAAGAATATTTTATGCCGAAAGCAGCCTACGTTGTATGCTCGGATCATTTTAAAGAAGATGACATGTACATAACTGGCAAAGGCATAAGAAGAATAAAAAACACAGCTGTGCCAACATTGCAAGTAAATACCACTTGGTTTATACCTTACTCTTCACCTTATTGGGCTTTATGGTTTACAAAAAATAACGTGTATGTTTCTACTTAATATTTCAACCGTAATTATTTGTTTCTTTATAGTTAACTGATGATGCTAATAGAGCGACTGTCACTGACCTATCAAATGAAAATGAAATTACAAGTATAGATGATGATAATGCGGTAAGATAATCACAAAATAGCCTGTAAGAACGAATATATTAATAGAAAAACCATTAAGACAGATATGTAATTTTTGATAATGTTATCAAATGTACTTTACAAACAAATGTACAAATGTACGTTAAAAATACTATGACAGTTTCCTTAAGAAGAGTGATGTTCACGTGATTAATACTAGGAACAAGGCTAAACTTCAGACTTAGACTGGTGGTTAAACTGGTGGCTCGTTCATGGGTAGATGTATTAAAATCTATAATAAAATTCCGTTCGAATTGACGGAAATGCCATACTGTAAATTTAAAATTCATGTCAGTCATACTTATGACGAAAGGTTATTACAAACTTGATGTTTATTTTAAAGATAAAAATGCTTGGACATGAGTTTGATATTCTAGCTAGTAAGTAGTAGTAAGTGCTATCTGTAATGTGAGTAGCAAAAAAAAGCTTCTTGGAAGTTTCTTGCCGCTTCTTCTTCCAAGACTACTCACGGTAGGGATTTGTTAAAGCGATGGCGTAGATTGACTTTCGAAAAGTGTTTGTAAAAAACCAACTTCGAATAAATTTCATTTCATTTCATTTCATTTCATAAGTTGTATCTTTTTCATTACTCTTTTTCGTTTCATTGAATCCAATTCATAACGTTCCGAAAAAAGTTTCAGTTAAAAAATGTAATTAATGTGTAATAAAAATAAAAATAAATAATGTATTATTTTAAATAAACACTACTCTATTACTTTATTAGTCGCGTTTTATTTCACTATGAGCTGCATATGGTGATTATGGTGTGTTGAGCACTCGAAGTATCATAAGGTGTCATTGATGTATCAGTGTTTGTTGCAATCGAAATGAAACCGTGATGTAATGATTTTAGTGCTTAAATTACCTTGTAAACATTTAAATTCTTGTGATGTCAAACTGGGACATTATTTTCGCGATTTTAGTAGGAGACCCTAAGTCCATAGTATTTATGTCAATGGGTTGATACGATGCGTCCGATGCGTACGATACCGACCTGTGGACGCTTACCTTGACAAGTACTAACTGGACTATTACTAACAGCTAACAGGTTATTTGTTACACTTTCATGAAACGCATAGGTACTTAACTAAGTAAGTACCTGCATCAAAATCGAAATATTAATACGCACCTTGCAAGGGGTAAAGTGTACAGTGTATTTTAAACGCAGTGTAGGCGTTATGTTGCAGATTTGGTCTCCGATTGCAAGCTTTGCAACTACAATACCATGCAGTCCCATGGTTGTGGTGGAAAATATACAGTCAGCCGGCGACAGCGTCAGACCGCCAGTCGTCAGTCTATATTCGTCACCGGTCGACGCCGCCGCGCTCCACCCGTTGACCGCGAACGCGCGAAAAACTTTACATTATGGCGGGAAAATAAGGATTGTTACAAGTGGCTCTACGTTACATTTAGTACCTACGCAGATCATGATAATATGGTCGTAGTAATCAATGATCAGTGGTGAATTCTGAAAAAAGAAACATGGTGAAAATTTTACCTACCATGGTGGTAAGTTTTTTTTATAAAGACTACTTTTTTATTTTTTAATAATATAAAAAACACTTAAATTTTAATAAGATCTACTTGGGCACACATGGTATAGTAGAACTATATGCTTATTGACTTATTTATGTTATTTAATTGCATTTGCTGAGTACTTAGGTAAGGTTGCAGGCATTGACATTAGTATTTATGTCAATGGTTGCAGGTTAATTAATATGAAGCAAAACTAAAATTTTTAGTCTTCGATACCTGATAACCTATCTATTAATTTAATACAGCTATCTAATAATACAGCTCTAGACATACATACATACTAGTAATAGTAGTAATGTTACCTAATTCATGACACTAAAATTTGTAAAATTTTCAATCAGAGCTTTACCAGCAGACGCTAGAGTCGAAAGTATGGCAAATAGTTTGCTATAACTTGCATTGAAATATTTCCCTTTCGTTTGGATTAAATACTTATGAATGTTCTACACATTTGTCATTAATAAACGAATCCTCACATAATAATATGGTACGTAGGTAGGTAGGTAGGTAGGTGGGTAGGTAGGTAGGTAGGTACATATAGAGTGGGCACTTTCAAATTTTCCATATCAAGGGTAACTTTTTAAATCGTGACATTAATTTTAATGCATTTCTTAAACAGTACAATTTCAATTCCGACGTTTTAGTAATTTACGTTTAAAATTTCAGATTTCAGACGTTAGTATCGGCATAAATTATTTTTATCACCAATAGCTGTCTAAAGCCTACGCCTTTACCAAAAGTACTTATTTAGTCCTGTGACCTCCAAGTCTGTAGTTGTTGTACCCTGACCGAAATTTTGCATTGTGCATAAAAATATTAGTAGGTAGGTACTTACTTAATTTTATAAAAATTCGTGCATAAAAAGGTACATTATAAATAAGCGCAAAACCTTGACGTTTAAAACAATGTTGTGTTGAGATAATGTCACTTAGAACCCGACGTACGACTTTGATACTTATTACCTCAGATTATCCTATTACTTACTACTTATTTAAAAAGCGACCTTGTACATACAGATATTAAAAATTGGTACATTTTTATTCAAATGACAAACGTCTTTACACCCTTGCATTGAAACTATGTTGCGGATAACATAGATAAAGCAACACAACAATTACGAACTCACAAGAACTCACTCAGTCACTTGAACCTAAAACCCAAAATCAAAATATATTTGTATCATAGATTTTTGCTCTGCCAGGGAATTGAACACGTAGGTTGTCCTCTATGC